>JAWWTY010000001.1:3677954-3926607 GCA_035222235.1 Margarornis squamiger | reverse complement strand
TGTTTATCAAGATTCAAATAAGTTCTTGCTGAGCAGGTGCTACATAGGAATAGTTTAGTTAGGTATATTTAGTTATTTATTTGTTACTTAAAAGGGGAAAACAGATAGGTCCGTGGGTCTGTAACTGTAAAGAGAACAATTAAGTTGTAATTAACCTTTAGAGTTCCAAAGAGCTTAGTGATGGCTGATGGTGACCAGAGGGAGATGAGGTGATAGGAAGATTCAAGTAAAAGGATGCTGTTCAAAGGGACATTTCCAACTGCTTTAGACAAGACAAGAGTATCTTTTGGTTTGGTAACACCGTTATTGTTTTCTGTAGCCTATTTAGAGGCATACAGTCATACATCATGTCAAGGCATCTGAGTGGTGTGTGTGCTGGATGTCCTGGAAGAATCGTCCTCTGATCCTGGGAACCGACCTTGGGGGCACATTAACAACCACTGTTTGTGTTCTGTGGCAATGGAATCTGCATGGTCAGACCTTTGGGACAAGGTTTGTAGCTCCCTGACCCTTTGAAATTGTGTGTGATCTGCTGCAGTCTCCAGCTGATGGGTTTCAAGTCCCTTGCTGAGCTGCTGAATTGGGGTGGTCAGCACAGTGGCACTTGGAGTAACCCAGAACCCCGAGCACAGGAGGTTTGGAGAAGGAAGGTTTCTGGAAAGGAGGCCATCTGTCTGGGAGACCAAGCTGAAGTTTTGGGATTAAAGTTAAAGCAGGGAAAAGCAGAGTAAACTTTCTGCAAAGAACTGCCATATTTTATTGATTTTGACCAGCCAGCTCCAGGGGATGGTATTGTATAAACGGACTGAGGCACTGGGGGGAAAAAGGGAGAATGTGGCAAGACTGAGGAAAAAAGCAAAAAGAGGTCCAAGGAAGGAGTAAAATCCTGTGAATGACAGGAAGGGAGGAGATTGAATTGAAAGAGCATTCAGCATAAGACTGAGAAAATATAATCAACACATTGTCTCAGCTATTTTCACAAGTGTCTCTGAGCTGGAATTCCTCTCTGTATCTTCCCAATATTTTTTCCTGTGAAACTGCTTTGTCATGGTTTCATGTGGGAGAGAGTTCATTTTCCTCTTAGCAGCTGCAGTGCTGCATTTTGGATTTAGTATGAGAATAATGTGTGTCACACCGTGATGTTTTGGTTGCAGCTTTACCCCGAATCAAGGACTCCTCAGTGTCTCATGTGCTGGCCGTGAGCAGGTGCCCAGGAGGGAGCAGGGCCAGGACAACTCATCCAAACTGGCCAAAGGCATATTCCATTCTCAATATTCCCACATTTTTCTACTTTGTTTTCCCTTGATCCTCCCCCCCACCCCAGCAGGTAGGATGTCAGCAAGCACCTGCATGGTGCTTAGTTGCCAGCTGGGCTTAAAGCATGAAACGCATATTAAAGAAAGGAAAGAAACTGCTCCTTTGAGCATCAACCAGCAGTGAAAGATTGAAACAACCTTTTCCCCCTCCCTTCTCCTGTCTCTGCCAGTGTAAAATCAGAATGAAATCTTTATCTGTTATTTTTCAATGCAATATTGTAGAACAATTGCCGTACTGATTTTTTTGTTGTGGCCTTTCAGCGTGACTGTGGAACACTGAGAGTTAGCTGGACTTTTTGATACAGCAATTACCATTTGTCATGGAACTTGTGCACGAGGATATAGAAAATGAAGCAGATCTGTTATGTCTTTTTTCAAAACTCACCGTAATGAAACGTTTTAGTAGTGGCAACAAATCACAAATGGTAATTTGCACTCACTATGCACCCAATTAAAATTCTGTGTAAAAGCATTGGTGAGATAATATTTTCTGTCTAATATCATAGATTTTTGCCTTAACTTCCCTTGTTCTGGGCACTTTAAGTGCTAATGCACTTATCTTTCTAACATTTATTTGCCTGATTGCCAATAGATTTTGGAGAATGGAAATGTTTTATGTTCTCTTACCAGGTTTCTTCAGCATGTTGAAGCCACTGATTTATACACTCTCCAACAGGCAGATAAAATACTTTTTAGCCTGATAGATGTGCCATGGAAATGATTGAATGATACTTCAAAAATTATTAATTCTTCATCACAAACTTTTCACAGTTTTTAACTTGATTGGCAGTCCAACTTATAAAAAAATGCATGACTAGAATTAAGATGGTTTTGCAGACTACCAGAAATAAATAGACAAATACACAAAAAGGAAGCCTTAATACTACCTGTCAACAGTATTTTTGGGATCAGCCTTCATTTTTATTACCAATTCTCCAAAACTCATCAACATGGAAGGATCTTTGTTGTTCTTTCCTCCTTTGCTGTGACACTCTCCTCAAACCCTTTGATGGTGCAAAATATTCCTTTCTTTTAATTAACTCCTCTCAAAAAAAGAATTGTGTTTTCTTTTAAATGGAGAATTCTGTCCCACTTTTCACTGTGGCCAAAAAAATTAAAAATCTTACCACGTGTCAAGCTTAGTTACATGTTTCTTTTGAGACAAAGCACTGATGAGAGAACTGTCACTGGCACTGCAAGAGATGCTCGCTAGAGCACAGATGCTGTTGCACTGGGCTTTGTCAAGCACTAACTCCATGTGTGGAATTCTCCAAGGAGCAAAAATCATTCATGCTTCAGCAGCTCCTAAATACGAGGTATGGTGTGACCACGCTGGCACCACAGCAGTGTCTGAGACATCTCAGAAAAGTTCTGTGCCTGTGGTGCTGCTTGGGGATAAAATTCTGTGGGATGGCTGGTGCTTGTAATAATGAAATCAGACATGTTTTGTGCAGGAGTACAGAATATAAATAAGTGACAGGTTGTGGGAGGACAACTGCATGGAGTGATGTCCCTACAACTATGGGACTTGCCAGAGTGACTCTAGGAACCCTCCTCTCTAATTGTCACTTCATGTAGCTGGCTCTTCAAGCTTAGAGAAAAAGAGATGGACAGAATTAGGGGAACATTACTTTGGAGTGCTTGCTAATGTTCTGCTGGGCTTACAAGGCCTTTGAGAAGCCACAGGTTTTCCAGTAGACCTGATAAGTTTTGAAACAACTGGGGGGGGGGAAAGAAAAGTCACACTGATTTGCAAAGTTTAGTCACCAGTTAGTCTGTTTGGAGACAGGCTCAGGAAAATTCCCAGCTCTTTACACTGTGTCCACACTGGATTTTCACAGTGGCCAGTTTCTGTGTTCTCTTCACCAACAGACTCTTCAGTCCAGCAGAAACTCCCCAGAACCGGAGTCTGCAGTTTCAGAAAAGCCCTTCAGAAATGCTCAGAAAAATAAGGTGGCTTTGACTTCCCTAAGTATATCCGGCAGAGGCTTCAATATATCCTTAGATATTTTTTTCAGGAGGTTTTTGAGTTTGGAATCCTTGTTCTTGCTAAATCAATCAGTCAAGAGCACCAAATGATGCTTCACTTCATTCCTGCTCTGTGCATGCCTTGTCTGATATTGTGTCAGTCATGATGCCTGTAAGGGTGCCCCTCTCTTCTGCTCTAGGCAGTGCATCTCAAACCCCACTCACCTACAAACCAGCCTCTTTTGTAATAAAACTGTGACAAAAAGCCCCCTGGAGCTTGATATTTGACCAAACCATTAAACAATAACAATAATAATAAAGTAGGAATGACATAAACTTTCAGAGATGCTATAAATATTCAAGTAGAAAACTTAATAACTTGAGAAACTGAAAACTGGCCAATGCTTGGTATTTCAAGAGTCACTAGTACTGACCAAGAAATCTGCATTATGGACTTGGAAATCAATAGCCCTAACCGTGGCTTACTAGACTTGGGAGAGAATGATGGCATGCCCTGGCAACCACTGCAAGGAGATAAGCTAATCAAAGTGCAAGGGCCAGTGGTTCTGGATCTCAAGCCCTGCAGGAGCTGTGAGAATACAGAATTTTAGCCTGTAGTTTGTGAGGGATGTTTGTGTGGCTCCTCTCTTTTCATCAATCCTCCCCTTTGTGTCCTTGTTCCCTCTTTTTAGAAGCATCTTGACATTTTTTAAACACAATTGCTTCATGTCTCTCTTCACCTCTGCTTACCCTGGATGCTTTCTTCTGTCTCTTAGTTCTCTGAATGTCACTGCTGTCTTTGCCTCTATTTGATCTCTCCACCTTCATCACTCCTGACCTCCCTTACTCAATTTTCTTGTCCTCTGAGTGCCTGCAATCCCCTTGAGACCCTTCTCCTGGTCCCAGGAGGTACTCAGGAACACAGCCAAAGCAGAATGGAGCTGTTTCATGGAAACACTTCTAATTGCTTCCTCAAGTCCTGGGAGCTGGCAGAGTAGTGACACTGTCCCTGTCAGCTTGTGTTCTTCCTTTTGAGTCCTGTTATAGTCCTTGTTTTGCTTTTTATTTCTCATGTGCAAGTGATGACATGATGAATTACCATTTGGGGTCTTTTTGAGACACCCATTGCCAGCCAGCCTTTACATAAAGAATTAGAGGAATGGAAACACAATCCTGAAGTTTCTAATATTGAAAAAGCCCCAAAGACCAAAGTTACTGGTAAGTACCATGGCTTTTCATCCAGCTGTGATACAGCCTAGAGTAAACTTCTTTTAAAAATAAAATCAAAGGTAGTATGGAGGAAAGAGATGCCCACTGTGAGGAAAAATTGCTATTAACCCCCTGAAATAATAGCTCTAGTGACCCTTTGCTAATTTGGATTTCTGCTCCACCCTACTGATCTGGAAACAACACACTAAGCTATAATATCTGTGACTTTAATCCTTGAAGTCTTTCAAACAGGAATCAGGTAGCTGGCAAATGTTTACAGAAGCTGCATTCCTAGTCTGTCACTGTCAGGTATATAAAAGCAACTATGTGAATGTTTCAATACCTGACAGACTTTGGAAATGCCTGTTAAATCTGGGGTGGGGATTGTTCCATCTTAAAGCTGAGCAAGTTTTTACTCCTAGGATTATTTTATTACTGCAATGGAAGTGTTCTGTAAAGATATTTAACACATATTGAAAGAGCTTCTGTATCTGATAGTTCAGAAATGCTTTATGCTTGCAACGAGAAGTGAAGCTCATGCAGTTTAATGTGTTTTCTGGATGCAACATGTGGGTGTTCAGGCAGGGCCTCAAGTGGTTGTGGTACTTGTCAAGTCCTGGAGAGGTTCCCACACGTGGAGCGTTCTCCAGCTCTGCGCTGCTTCAGGTGAGACAATTCTCAGCTATTCCTACTCCCTTCCCACTCCTGCCTGCCTTGGTGAGAAGGAATCCATGGCATAACCTGGCAGGTCCAAAGATGTGACAGTTGGGAGATGGGAACAAGAGGCAATGCCACACACTATTCCTGTCTGGCTCTCTTGGTGTCACCTTTATGGCTAACAAAGGCAAGTTCCATTGTGGGTCAAAGTTTGAAAACTCTGTTTGAAACCTTTTTGAGTCATGCCAACCTGTGTTTCCATGGCAATAGAAATGAAAATCTTCTGGCAGCTTGTAGGCAGGCAGCAGATGACAGCTCTCAGTATCAGATTTCAGCAGCTGACTTTCAAATAGCAGTGCTGAGAACCCACTGCAATAGAAAGCACAAAGGTTTTAGTACAATATTGGCTCCTCCTGTATGTGTTCCTTTAAAACAGAAGGAAAGTGGCTTGAGGATGAAGTTATTATTTAGAGAGATGATTGTGCTATTGTCAACTTGTGCTTTTTGGCTTCAGTGCTGCAATGCACACAGTGTGTGGGTAGAGAGAATTGTGGCTTTATATGCAATAATATATGTATGATAGTGCATAACAGTGACAATCCAAAAAGATAGTTGGTATCTCTGGAAGTGAGATAGTTAAGAAACCTGCAGAAAGGCTACACCACTCCACAATACAGAAGAGGAGAAACTCTCAAAACTTCAGGGAGGAACTTAGGATGCCTTTTCTTGGAACCCATCAAACATAAAGAAAGATTGCAAGAAATAAAGCTATGAAGAGAGAAGAGGTGATTTAGGGATTCTTGGAAGAGCTTCCCAGGAGGGTAACACAGTAGTAAAGTAGTCTTAATTACAGCTTTGCACTGTGTTTGTGAGTGTCCCAGGGCTGAGCAGAAGCTGTCACAGACAGGCACCTTGTGGGTACTAAACCTGCATGCCCCTTCCAATTGCTGCTTTTTTCCCACTGCCTCTGCCTAGTGTGGCACTGGCAAGCTACTCCTGCTTTGTCAACCTCATCATGAGGGAAAAGTCCTTTGCTGTTTGTTTTGGGTTTTTTTCCTTACAGCACACAGGTGATGAAGCTGTTTGTCATGTTAAAAAAAGAGCTCTAATTCACTGTCCTATATGATATATCCTATGTTAATTCCCTGGCCAATATTTATTTAATCCACAGCGGGAAAACTCTGAGTCAACACCAGTTTGTGTTTTTTATGAATTGTCCTTTATATGTAGCTTGTATGGTTTGCATATGATTTTGCTGAAGAGTGAAAACAATTTACAGTATTTAAATAATTTGGAATGATGTTAGTATTGCACAGGCCTCACAGAAGCCCCGTGTTCACAGAGAACTTTCTAAGCTGTTTTCTTTCTCATTGCTCCATCATGAACATCTCCAAAAGCATAAGTCCATTACACCACTTCTCAGGAAAGGCATTAAAAGCTCTGAATTGTTAATCCTAAACTCTTCTTTTCATCTATGAGCTTAACAATCTATATGTGATGGAGTTCTCAAGGAATACAGACCAAAATTCAGTGGCTTGAAGTTGGATATTCAAGATCACTGACTTCTCTCTCTGCTTGAATAACTATGAATAATGACAATGCTTAGGAGAAAGCAACAGAAAGATAGATTTTTCCAAAAAGAGTAAAAAGAAAAGGTGACTGTCACTGGTTGGGTGGTGCATTAAGATATTTCATTTTCTCTGGGTGACACTTTTTTCTGTGAAATGCCACTGCTTAAGCATGCACTCAAAATACCCAATGTTTCTCAGGAAATAAATGCATGAATGAAAGGTCTCTTTCCACCTCTTCCCTGCAAAGCAAAAGACAATTAACTTGGAGTGATGCATGGAAGTTGTTAAAAACTTCCCTGCATCCCAATTGTCTTGTTTCAGCAGCACGAGGATACCAGTGGCACTCCTGGCCTGAGTGTGCAGAGGGTCTTGTTTGGAGATGACATGTAGGGTCGGGAGGCTTCTCTGAGGATGTGTTTCTGTACACTGCTTAGCATAACATCCTTAGTTAGTCCCAAAACGCCCAAGAGTAACAGAGGAAGTAAAACTTCCTGAGTGCTTCAGCAGAGGGAAGAGA
Source organism: Margarornis squamiger (assembly GCA_035222235.1). Classification (NCBI taxonomy): domain Eukaryota; kingdom Metazoa; phylum Chordata; class Aves; order Passeriformes; family Furnariidae; genus Margarornis; species Margarornis squamiger. Next base: position 3,919,369 of record JAWWTY010000001.1, on the reverse strand, counting down.
AAGACACCACTTTGTTGTGGAAAAGTGTGTATTCCAAAGGCCAGAATAGAAGCAATTACAGAATTGTTTACAAATGAGATGTTTTTTTTCCAATTCCCCTGTTATGCAAGCCCTGGCTAGAACACTCTCTATCCTAAGTTGATCAGTATGAGGTTAAAATAGGGAACTAGAACAATTCTTACAAGTTTGGACTTCAAACAAAGTGTTAGATCACTGGTTTTAGTCTTGCTTCAAGACCCCTTCTTATTCCAGGCAATAGTAGATTTAGCTCTCCAAGGAATTTTCTTTGCTCAGCCCATGGCCTAAATTATGATTCCTTGGAATCAGCTTGCAAGGAAAGTATGTCCTGTCCATATAAATAGAAATCTTTTTGTTATGGCTGTCACCCCGTGGCATGGGAATCCTTCCCCACAAAGTTCTTGAATGTGTGGAGGAGCTGCTGACTGGACTCACAAGAGGAGGTAGCCAAGTTTATTATCTCTTTAGTCCACACTGAACTTTCATCCCTGCTGGGAAGTGTTTTCTGCCATGAAATTGTCTGCCAGTTTCTTTAAAGGTAGATGGTGTATTTTGTTTGCTCTTCTAGGAACTTGGCACACTAACACATCTAAGTGGTTAATTCCTGTTGCTTTGAGATGAGGGCACAAACCCCTGTTCTTTGAAGAAGATTATAATGAAACCCCCCTCAATTCACTGCAGTGATGGCAAGGGAAAATTTGAAATAATTCTAATAGAGTATTGAAAAGTAGCCTTAAACAAACGAAATGCAGTATCCTGATGGGATTAAACACATACTGAGCCTGTAAGGATGCTGTTGGGAGATACAAATAAAGCTGACTGAATGTTGTTTCTGGTGCCTGTGTTATGATCTGCTCCCAGAAATGTGAGGGAAAATATAGATATTGAAGCAAATAACTGAAATGCTAACTCATTGTAATTTGTTAATGTCCAATGTCCCTCATTAGAACATTGGTAGGTTTCCACGAAAAGGAAATAAAGAGAAGGAAAAAAGCATTTTTTGAGTAATGAAGCTGGTTGAAGCCAGAAAAATATTCACCCATGAGCCATCAGTCATGGAGGTACATAAAGTAAGCTCTGTATGTGAGAGGCCCAATCTCAAAGTATGTGTGAAAAAGGGTCTTCAAAACTCTCCCGTCTTTGGGCATGGAGGAGTTTTTCTGAGCAAATTAAGTGCTGCAGTCTAAATTCCCTGTCTCCTGGGGCTGGTAATGGAAAAAGCAGGAGAGAGAACGCTTCATGGGCTCAGACCTGGACACATAAGGAAATGTTCTTCTAAGAAACCAAGCTTTTGGGGTTTTTTTTTGTGCTGAAATGCTTTGCCCCCAAGTAATCTGCTAAAGCTAAAAAAGCTCTCAGCGTGGCTTTCCTGTCTTTATATTAAGGGCATGTTTATAAGAGGAGATTTTGCTTTGTGAGGAAGTAGCTAAAATCTTAAATATGCTGAAGATCTTTACAGATAAGATGTTTGTGTGTGTACTAAGGCACTGTATGAATAAAATATCTAATTTTAAATTAATGTACAAACTCTGTTTAGGGTTCTTTAGGGTCTTCCAGTCTATTTTTTTGTTATTAGTCTGGCTTTGGCTTGTTTTGAAAAATAACGGTTGAGATATATTGAGAGAATAATATTGAGAGAATGCTGATAGGCTGCAGTGTAAACAATAATATTTAAGTGTTGGTGGCAACAATAGAAACTAGAAAATGAAATAGGGCAAGAAAACCAAAGGCAGAGCCTGGGTCTCCAGTCATTAATTTCCCCAGGCCAGCCAGTTAGCTGGCATGGGAGAGCTGCTGGTAGTGAAGTACAGCCCCTTCAGTATTTCAGTAATGATCTGAGCTGTAACTCTCTGCTGAGATTCTGTTGCAATGCTCAGCACTTAATGGCCCTTTGAATTAAGTCACAAGAAATGAAAATGTGCACTTGTGTGCTTGCCCACGTATGCATATCTCCTTATGTGTATTTAGGTTTATTCTCTTTTCCTTTCTTAAGATGTTCTAACATCTAAAGAAGGAAAAAATTGAAAGCCATGTAAAATTATGTGAAACAGCAAGTTTTAATGTTGTGCATCAGGAGTCATAGAAAACTAAACATATATAAGATATACTTAAAGCATAAATCTGCCTCTTTTATGTCTCAGGTTGAACAACAAAAAAACCCTGAAGGATATCAAAACTCAGATGTACAAATCCAGTTCCATGGCACGCATCGAGAAACTAATTTTTTTGTGTTTGTTACACAGAATTTACAGAATTGGAACAAGCCATGCCTTTGAGAGGACAGCTCTTCATACATATTCCAGAGAGGTAGTGCAGGGATGCAGAATACATTTATTTCAGGGGGAATAAAGGAGTCCTGTTTATTACTCCTATCCCCAATTTCACACACCATCAAGAATTAGGAAAACACTAGTTCCTACAAAAACCCACTGAATTTTTATTTTCTCTCTTTTCTGATAGTGGTATACTCCAGGGCTGCTTGTGAGTACATGAAAAGAATTTTTTCTGACTATGGGGGAAATATATTTATGACAAAATGCCAATTTGTGATAAAGTAGCCATTTTAATAGTAGATTTTCATGAAACAGTGAAAACAGATAACATTGAACATGCCTATAATTCAACTCAATGTGCTATAACTCTTGTATCTCATGGAAGACTTACAGTGATTTAAAAGTACAATTCTGTTCCAAACTATTCACCCTTAGAGAAGTGGTGCATAATAACAGTGAGAGCTTTTCACTGCTGTGCTCACGAGGTATTAGCATTCTGAAATAAAGAAGTGGAGATGTTTCAGCTTATTGGTGTGAGGAATGTATTTCATTTCCATGGAGTTCTAAAATCTAGGGCTAAGCTTTGCAAATGGATTTTGGCACTAGGTTTTTGTAACAAGAAAATGCACAAATTTAGTCCTTACAAAAATATTCCTTCTTTCTTCCTTAAAGAAAAAATAAGAAGCTGTCTCTTGGGTTTTAAACACTGGAGGCTGCTTTAAACACTTAGAGTCTGGCATGGAAACTACGAAGTTGTTGTGGAAGAAGAAACTATAGAAGAATGTTGCGGAAGCAGAATATGTTGTGCAAATGTGCTACTTTATTTAAAGTAGAAAAGTGTTACACTTTATAATTCATTAACGTTGTCCAGAGCCTAAGGTCTGTCAGAAGTGCCAGAAAGACAAGGCTGCAGTCTTTGCATGCAGTATAAATGTACATTTTCTTCCTGAAGTTTATGAATAAGTGTTCACATACATTTAAACAAACACTGACAAAAATCACCTTTAAAGATCCTCATGGCTATTTATGGATATGCTCTGGAATTCTGCCTCAGCTGAGCAATAATAAACTTAGATTTTAATTGTCCTGATTTAAGGAGCAAGGAAGAGACTGAGCTAGCTGAGAAATACCACTTACGGAATCATGCCTGCCAGGACTCCGGTATGTTCACCAAGTAGTGTCTCTTTGCTTGTTAACAAGCCTTTTGTTCAAATTCTCTCTCCTTGTCCATCTATATTCCCTACAGCTCACTCCTAAAGTTTTGTGTATCCGTGCTGTCCTAATGGGGGCTGGATTCTGCTCCCCTGTACATTCTGGGCAATCCCTTGAAAGAAAACTGAATTGAGGTATCAGCTCTTACAAGATTACCCTGGAGGTAAGAAACAGGATAGCAACTGAGCTCTGAAGTGTTTTTGTGCATCCTTTGAGGTTTGCCCAGCATTATTAGAGACTTGTGAAATCCTTTAAAGCCAGGTGAGTAACACCATCAGGGTCCAGCCCTACTTGAGGTTCTCAATATGATCACAAGTGCACAAAGCCAGCTACAGGTCAAATCTCATAGAGGGAGGATGCAGGGGGAAGCTAAAAAGACAAGCTGGCACAAAAAAAAGAGGGAAAGGCATGCCAGCAAAGGAACTTGGAAACCACAGCTTCCTTCCAGTCAATGACATTCAGCAACAGAATGAACGAGAAATTCCTACAGCACTGATCATGGTTTTTTCCCTCCAGGGAACTCCTCATTCAAAACCCTTTGTCTGGCCTTGTGTGTTCGTTAAATATCAGCCTTTTCAGTGTGCTGGGCTCTTCAAACTAGCCTATTAGTAGTTGAACACAATTAGATGAATTAAAAGCAGCATCTCTGCTTAAATTAAGACGGTGTTTGGTCTCTCTTTCGAGCTCTTTGTGTTTCAGGAGGTACTCATTTTCCTGGCTGTTCCAAAATAACCTGTTGGTCTGACAATGCAAAGGCTGTCCTGGCTTCTCTGGCCAAATGGTGAATAATCCTTCCCTGCCTAAACTCAGTCCCTCTTGAGCCAACTACTACTGCACGGAGCTGAAGTGGCAGAATGAGATGCTTGCTGGGATTGTGCTGTAAAAACATTCCCAACGTGTAGTTTTGGTGGGTGAGATTAAGTTATTTCAGTGACATTTTTGTTTAACAAGACTTCCTGCAGGAGGGCCCCTAGCAGCCACTCAGTATTAGTGAAAGTCATCTCCAAGAGAGAAGCTAGATATTTGGAAAGCTAATGTTGTAAAAGCAGGGGGTTTTGTTCTAATTCTGCCTAAAAAAAACCCAAACCACAAAGCCAAATCAAAATAAAATCCTACATAACCCTTGAGGTGTGATAGGTTAAGGTTCTGGCAGGCTGCAATGTGAGTTATTTGGATGTGCAGGCAGGACGTGGGGGGTGTGGGTGGCTGTGTGTGATGGCACTCAAGGAAAAATGCTTTGAATGTGCAGTAAGTACAGTTTAAGAACTGACAGATTTTGCACAGCAATTCTTGGCAGCTCGAGCGTGATAAATAAGCTGGCTAAGATGTGAAAGGAGCTTTTTGGTTTGGGGGTTTTTTTAGACTAAATTCCTGTCAATACACAGATCATGCCATTTTTTCCATATTCACTCAAAGTACTCTTCTTTAAAAACTAATGCTAAAATTATCAATTGCTCTAACTCACGGTCACTCCTTTAAAGAACAGATAGCTCTAAGCCAGGTTATAAGGGCAAAGTAATGTATAAAAGAGATTTTTTCCTTAGACAATGCCTAAAATTTTCTTTCAGTATGTGGTAGATTCTGAGGCTCCCTGTAGTTTGTTGCATCTTTCTTGTCTTCCCCCTTGTAGCGTGTCAGAGATCTGGCCACAGAAACTCTGGCTGAAATCCTATAAAAATCTTGCTACAATAGATCTTCCATTTTCTCTGAAGTCCAGGAGTTAGGAGTGAACTAAGTTTAAATCCTCTATCTGGTAGGTCTGTTATCTTCTATGAAGTGAGGCCACAGAAAAATATGTTCTATAATCTTCATTTTGGTTCATATTTACGTTTGACTTGTGAGTTAACTCGTTGCAAAAGGGTCTTCCCTGAAGTTCAAAACATTGAAAATGCAGGGTCTTTCTCCCCTAATCTCCCTCCCTTCCTTCCATGTTCAGGAATATATAGATACATGTACATGTTTTTGTTATTTTTGTGATAGGAAATAATGATGCTCCAGGGCTGGTTTTCTCAATCTTTAGGTGCTCTACAACCTCAAAATTAGGATGTGGTCAGCAGTAATGACCTTATAATCCAACAGACAGTGTGAAAGGAGGAAAAGCTTCTACCTGGACTAACGTTCTCCCAGCAAACACTGGCTTAATTATATCTTACATCATATAAATAATGACATTAATGTCATCTTTTTAGAAGTCAGCTCTGAAGGAATTAATGAGATAAAAGGTTAGAATGTATAATAATATTGAGGATTTTATTATTTTGGCAAATATTTCATGAACATGAATCAATAAAAATTGAAGTAATACATACAATGAGTATACTAAAGAGAAAATATGAATTATGCATTTGTCTCCAGGGTTTTCTGATCCCTTGATTTGAATTTTAAATATGTAGTGGGACTAATAAACATCAAAGGCTATACATGTATAGAAATCTTTTTTGAAATGCTCTTGCTATATTTTGAAACAAGTATATTTTCTTCTGTGAATTATCTCTGATAAACCACTAGGAAAGCATCACTGAGGGGTCTAATAATTTGCATGAGACAACAAAACACGAAAGATCAAGGTGTAGAAGGAAATCTCCACCTAATTTTTTTCCTTCTCCTTTTCTAAACACTTGGTACTTTTCTGCTTGTTTGAGACTGATGAAAAATTGGGAGCACTTCTAATATTAAAATGAGCAGCTGTGAGAACTTGCTGAGAAGTACCAGGAGTTGCCATTGCAACTGAGAGTTTTATTAGGAGTTTAGAGTTTTGGTAATATAGAAACAAACAAACAAAAAATAATGCTGTAGCAGCTAAGATAAGCAATTCCCAGCAATGACACTTCCAGAGCCAGCAAATTAATTACCCAAAGTAAAGAGTAGTAGTAAGAATATATATATAAAATTTCAGGGCCTGTTACATTTGTGTATCAGCAATGAAAACCTACAACAGCTCAATAATACCTTTCCTTTGCAAGGCCCCCTCAGATTTATCATTCTCATGACAACATGCATGAATTATTCTGCTCTGCTGGTTTGGTTTTAGTAAAGCTAAGGCAGAAAGTCAAAAAAAAGATGTGGTTTAAGTGTTATTTCCCAAATCCCATCTCCCTGGTTGGGATGGATGATGGACTGCATGTACACTGTCACTGCAGGACAGCAGAGGACCCATCAGTGACATGGAAGATTTAACTTCAAACATGACTTTACACTTGAATCACGTGTGCCCTGGCAGCTCTTCTGGTAGTTTTCTCATTGCTGAGTGATGGTTTCAAAAAAGTGTAGCTGTCTTAAAAAAAAATAATAAAATCAGATGTTAAAGGCAATTTCCTATCTCTGAAAAGCCCAGTTTTGAATTCTGAATTGTTCAGGGCTGACATCATACCACGCTTATTAAGTCTTCCTGCCGGGTCATCCCCTGTGTGTATCTACAATATGATTAAGAACTTTGTACCTAATTTCATTTAATTATAGATATTTATTTATTTTTTTAATTTTACTCACATTTCTCACCCAGGCACACAGGAACACACATCTGTTTGCCTTGGAATAATCAGAAAACTCAGGAAGTTTGCATTTAAGTGGCTGATTCTTTTTTCTCCCACAATGTGGAAAAAGAACTTTCATACAATGATCTTTAATTTGTTTTTTTGTTCTGTGGCACGGATTTCAAGAGCTGAAAAACCAAGATCAAACCCCGTGAATAAACCTATATATCAGAGAAACCAAAGCTGTTATTCAGCCACTCTGTTCATGAAATCTCTTCTTATTAAGACAGGTAAATTCCTTCAGTACCTCTGGCGTTGCATTTCCCTTCCTTTTGTCCTGAAAATTTCCTTTCTTTTCACGCCCATCACCTTTTTTGGGAAGAAGGCTTTGTTGTGCTACCTGCTTTTATGATTCTTTGCCTGATTATCTTCCCCTCTTTTATTTATTTTTTTTTTTTTGTCCCTTTAGCAGATGTTTCTCCCCTATGCCCAAATTCTGGTTGCTTCTCCTTTCCATTTTTCATTTGTTTTCTGTCTCTCCTGCTGGCAGACAGATGGAGGACTGGCTGCTTGGCACTGCAAATGTTCTGGAGAGCTTTAGTTCCCACCCCACTATGAGAACAGGCTGTTCCTGTGAGATTTCTTTGCAAATAGAAGGAGAAGGCTCTGTGGTACCAAATGGCACCTTCCTGGGACTGCTCTATTTTCATGACATTCCAAAAAGTCCTCCAAGAACTTCGTGGGGAAATTTGATGTAGAACTGACAGCCTGAATTTGAGTCCTTTTGTCTTCCACACAATTATTGGTATTGTCATATACCAAGGACTTGATTTATTCAGTATTTTTCTTTTTGGGTGGTGCATTGAATGACAAATGGGGAAGAATATGTAGCTTGTGCTCTTCCAGTATAAACCCAGAGTTCTGCAAACACAAAATGTTCTTTCTACCAGGAAAAAAATGCATCCTGTCTGTGTTGAACTGGAACACTGTGTAAGCACAAATCAGGAACATACTGTGGAAAACTTCTGCCACTTTTTAAATGGCAGAGGAAACAAATTATGGATTTATTCTTTTTTTTTTTTTTTTAAAGTTCACATGAGCTTGATTTGAAAACTAAAGTAAAACTGTTCCAAAATAGTTGTTACAATTGATTCCTCCAACTGGAAGAGGCACTGGTAGAGAATTGTTGCCAAAAGGAATCTACAAACAGTGTCACACTGAGTGGTTTTTATATTCAGCTTTGACCTTCTGGCTGAGAATGAAGCACTGTCTTCACATGGCCTCCAAAAAGCTGAAGTTCAGTAGGTTCAAACCTTTAGTTCCAACAGACTAAAGTTGTCTGTAGCCAAGGATCACCTTTTTATTTGTATTTCCTTTAATCACTCAGTGGTACTTCTCTGCCTGGCATGGGCTTTGAAATGCTGAGTTCTGAATTCACTTTGTTAAAATAATTGGTTGAATTGGGAAATAAGGCAGGAGAGTTTGTGATCTCTTGTCTTAATGACTCCTTTAACTTGTCATAGTTGCAATTTAGTAGTTTGGAAAGTGTTGTAAGACAACTTTGAAGCAAATCTGGAGGTCAAGCTGGGAAAGATTCCTCGTTTCTGTCTTCTGCAGAAAAGGAGTTTGGACAGACCTGGAGAGGTGGAAGTCACAGAGAGCTGACATTTAGAGTCTGAAACGCTTCTTGTTCTCTTTGCAAACACTGCCAATCATCTTAAATTTCTCTGTAATTTTGGACATAAAAGTTTGCCTGGAAAACAGGCTCCTAAATTCCTTGGGGAATCCTAGGAAAGATGATGTATGATATTACTCTACTTGTTACAGTTCCCTTTGAACAGTTCAACCAGTAAGGGAAAAGCAAGAAGGATGGAACCTTCTATGGGAACAGTCTAAAAGCGGGAAAGAAAGAATATTGGTGTTGAATGGATTAAATGAGATGGCTCAAAAGTAATGTTTTATCAGATTTATAGTTAGGTATGTAAATACAATGTCAGAATCCCTGAAACTTGTACGTGCTGTTTCAATAGTTGACTTTGTGCATTGATTTAAAGGATCATGACACAGATGGATAAAACTGTTTGCCATATCAAAGAGCCCTTTCTTCCTCTCTGTACTTGAAATGAGCTTGAGACTGGTCTGGTGAACCAGGATTCAACTACCTAAACAGTTTGTCAAGGTTTTTAGCCACGTCAGAGCTTTAAATGACTCCTGTATCGAGTAATTTAAAATATTGAGATGACTGCTAAGAGCTTTTCATGTCTAGGGTGTTGATACCCTACACTTCTTTAGAGTGAATGGACATGGACATGAATATAACTTCAAAAAGCTTGTACAAAATTTTCAGTCTTGATTGTTCTAGTCTAAAAGTGTCCCCAAAACCAAAACCCACCCTCTCTTCTACTTGCTGATAGCCTTAAACTAATAGTTCCTCATTTAAAATTAGAAAGGGAAAATTAGAAATACTATCTTATTTTTCATTATCTGTTTCTTGATACTCGTATCCATCCTAAGGAATTTGCACTGTTTAATATCTTTTGCCTCTGCATTTTTCAGGCCTTGTGGATAAATCAAATAAGGAAGGCAGTTGATTTATTTAGCTCATCTTTTAAGAGTAGCGGGAATTTTGCCTGGCTATTAATTTTACTTAATTTCAATGCATTTTCTGTTAAAAATAATACGTTACAGACAGATAAGCCAGAATGAACACATATTTTTAAGCACCCTTTGGCACAGTTTGTAGAACCTCAAAGTGAAAGTGAGAGACCTTTCAGGTGTGTGACTCCTGCCCTTTGCTGTGCAGTGATAGCCAAGGATCTTGCCCATTGTTAAGCTTAAACAACATGGTCAAGTCGTAACTTCCTTTCCTGCTGCTGCTCTAAACTCCCTGTGGAGATGCCTGGGTTCACTTTGTTTGCATTTAGAAGGCTGCTATTCCCAATTCTTCAGGCTACACATCATTAAAGAGCATCATAAAACCCCCCAAACAACAACTGATGTGTGCCCCATCACTCCACCCAACACTGAGTCGCTCTACCACTCCCAAGGTAACTCCTCAGTTATTTTTGATGGCTGCCTAAAATTCTTGAATTTTCCTAGTTTACATCCACCACCATGATACAAGACCTGTAGCAGACTTAATACAAGACAGTTACTCCTTTCCTAAGTAATTCATTCATTGAAAAAGAAGAATGGCTTCCTTGGAAAAAGGAAAGAGACAATGAAACCCTTCCCAAGAGGCATTATTTCCAACTAGCAAACTATAACGCAAGCACATCTAAAACGTTATCACTCGAAATCCCTGAAACACACAGAGGTTCCAGCAGGTCAAGAAGACCTCAGGGCCCAATCCTAACCAATCCTTCAGCCTTTGCACAGCTACAATCCTATGGATTTTGGGAAGACAAGAAATTTGGCACTGGAGGCTGAGGAGCTGATAGATTTAATCAGCCAACTCGGAGCAGGCAGATAATGTTATACAAAATTTAAAATCAATAAATCCTTCAGACATAAGCAACTTGCTCTGGTGGTTGAATTTAACAGAGTATTCACCCATATTACATAGTGCCTTTAAGTTTAAATATTCCTGCAATAATTTAGAGGAAAAAACCTTGCTCCCATTTTCATATGCTTTTTTATTATTCTATCCCTGGAATACACTAGACAGACAACAAAACAGAGAGCCTTTGAACAGATCTTTTTTGCCCCTCAGTCTGCAAAGTCTGGAGATCGATCATCACGAAAAGTTTGCTGACCATTTCATATTTTCTAGAGATTAAAGGCAAATCAAACTCTTGTTTTGTTTTATTATAGCTACTTGAAAGGCACACACACACAAGGAGCTCTCTCATTGTTTCAGGCTATGGTGTGAAGGAAAATAGAATAACATGTCAGACAATAGGCATAGCTCATGGTGTCAGTAGAGCTGAGAGACAGCAACACAACCTCCTTTCTGCTGCAGGAGGCTGAGCTTCCCTGGACTGGAAAAACATATTTTGGGTTTCCAGCATGCAGAACAGTTCATATATTTTATCATAACTCCATCCAAATATGCTCCACAAGCAAGAATGCATTAATAGAATAATGTGGGTTGGAAAAGTACTGTCAGATCAAGGAGTCCAACCACGAACCCAGCACTGCCAAGCCACGTCCCCAAGCACCACATTAGGTGCCATGAGGCAAGGAGATCTAAACAAGTAAGAGAGAACCAGCAGAAGCCCCTGGTGGTGTCCAACATGATCTAAGACGTGAGGTGAAACTCCTGCCACCCTTGTGCCACCTCATGTCCCCACCACACTGAGTGGGCAGCCTCAAGCCTGCCCTGCCCAGGGGGAATCTAATTTTTTGGGGCCTATTAACTTGTCTCAGTGAAAAGCAGAAGCCACAGGGTGTCGATCTGGCTTGGATTGTGAGCACACAATCATCTGTGCAACAGCTCAGGTCCTCAGCCCAGCTTAATGATGCCTTCAGCAACCAGTAGGAGCTGCACTCAACGTGGGCTCGTGGAGACCAATCCTGCCTTCCCTCTCCCCGTCATTAAGCACTCAGCACTCTTGAATATAGACTTAGAAAAAGCTCTTTAAGAAGTTTGTTTTCATCAATTATCTTACAACAGAACCCAGGTTACCCTACAGAGTAGCTCTGTAAGAAGTAGGGGGTAACTGTGTTACTCATTTATAGTGATGATTAAATGGTCCTTTTTTACGTGCCATTCAGTCCTCAGTACGGTGGTTAAGTGACACCCCTAAAAGCAAAAGAATTCTTTTCATTTTCAATTGTTCTTCATCCTTAGAAATTCTTCCTGTTCTTTTCTGAAGACATAGCAACAAAAGAAGTTATGCAATCCAAGCCACACTGCAAGTTTTGTGGGGTCATCACTCAAACCCCCTCAAAAGTGCATTGTCCTAAACAATTCGTCTTACATTTCTAAATTATTGATAATTAACTTTTAGTGAAGTATCAAAAATCTGTGGTGGTAGCAGTTCTCTCTTACATTAAGTGCAGAATAAAAACTTCCTTTTTTTCCCCTGAATAACCATTTTTGCCACTTGACAAACCATCAGATATAAGAGATCAGCTTCCTCTATTTGGCGAAAAGGGGAAACTACATCCCATTCTTATAAAGGGATGTTCAAACCGAAATTGATGCACATGCTAAAAATTGCAATAAGTCAAAAAAATTACAAAAAACATACATAAGAAGGTTTCTGGAAGTTATTTCCTGATTCTTGAGATAATTGTACATGTGAGGATGCAAATCAAGCAGCATAATATCTTTAAAAGAACGATGTGACAGATTTTTAGGGTTTTTTCTTTCAACCCAGACTCATTTTTCAAAAATCATTTCAGTGCCCACGTGCATAACTCACAAAATCTTTGGAGATCTGAGGCACTCATAAAGCTGGATGAATTTAGCTCAAACATTTCTTAGATTTCCTCAATTTTCAGATATAAAATTAAAACTTACTTATTTCTAGTTGATTTCTGTGAGAAGCATCTATATTTTTTATATATATTATAAGACTATTTCTGTATTCCTGAAAAAGCTGAGAGTAGGCTTGGGTACTGAAAGCTGTTCAAGAAAAAGAAGTGTATGATTTCGTCGTGAATGCAAAGCTCATTGTAAGGCTAAAACGAAGAAGAAAAAGTTGCATCAGAAGTAAAATGACAAGTTCAGGTTTAGAGCAAAACAGTTTAAGTTTCATTTCCACTCTCTCAAGCTGGGTACAAGAACATTTCAGCTAAAGTGACATATTCTGGAGAGCAGCTCTCCATTTCTTCCTGCAATAAGGAATTTTGATGCACAGAACAGTCCAAATCCAGAATTTCCCTACAAATGTTACCATTAACCAAAAACCCCATAGAAATAGGAACAATTGTTATAAACTGACTCTTATCTGATGCCGATGATGGAGGACTGACCCCAGAAACACTTCTCCCACTTATATTTGACTTTACCATGGAGAGGCACACAGATGAGTTCATAGAATAACTAATTGGAGAACTCATCTTTCCTTCTTACCTCCACTAATAGAATTTTACTACATGATATACATAGAACAGTGTTATAGGAGGGGGATGTTAAAGGATTTTCATCTTGTTATTGCCTTAGGAACTATAACTTGCCTTATCACACCCAGCCTGACTAAAGGAGGTCTCAACTAGAAACAGCTGGTCTCAATTAGACCATGAAACCCCCCCAAGCTTTATAGCAACAAAGCACCTCAGATAAAATATCCTAACCAGGTAAAAGCAAGCACTGGAAGGCCAAACTTGTTTGTTTCGCTGGATTCATCCAAGGTTTCTGCAATTGCAGCTCAATCAGCAATTCTCTCTCTCTACAGGCATTGCAGCATAACTGCTCCACCAGGGCAATTAACTCAGGGAGCTGGCACATGGGACCATTCTGCCACAACATCTCCACCCCAGGTGATTCCTGTCTGAGGGTTTGGCTTCCCAGGTGGCTTTGATCTTGAGGAGGGAACAAAATCCCACCCAGGAAAGCTGTAGAACCAGCACGGAGTTTGGACCTGAAAGAGGTGTCGGGAAGGGGTGGTTTTAAGTAAAGAATTTTCAAAAAATATGAATACTCAAGAAAGGGGGTTAAGAGTGAAGTGAGGACATAAAAAGAAAGAAGAATTTTTTTTTTATGACAGAGTGAGTATTCAGTAATTCCCCTTTTTTTTTCCTCTCTCCAGTGTAAGTTTGATGTTTAGCTTATGGAATTGAAAATAGGAGCCAAGGGAATGTAGGATTCCTTCTGGAAAGCGAAACATACCAGTGTTTGGGGGTGTAAATGTGTGCACTCCACATAATTTAAAGTAGACTTTAAAATGTTATTAACTGCTGCTAGTTATGTGGGATTGGGTCGGACACGGACTGAATGCTGATAACCAGCTTGGCAACAAGAGTGATAATGCTATTCTCTTAATGTCCACACATCTTGCCAGGGTAATACAGACAGGGTAGTTTTGATAAGCTTTTTGTAGAAGTAGATTTAAATGTGTAAACAAATAATTTTGGGGGGTTTTCTACCACTAAAAAAAAGCAGTTTCCAAAGCTGAGTGTCTAATATTAGGCCCCCTATATTTTTATATTATTTTATGTGTAATATATATATTTTATACTATGCTTAACAAACAGTTGATATTGGTAAAGTATCAAGTTACTTGATTGCTTAAGTCATCTTTTCAACTTGCTGAAGTACTGATTTTGACAAAATTGAATCTTTATTCATGTACAATGTTTTTAAAGGGAGCAGGGATATTGCACTTGTTTGGTTAAATTTCTTTGCCTGTCCTCACAGAGATCCTCTTAGTAATTGTGTTTATTTTTCAGATTACAGTTTCCTTGTCTTCCTTCTTCAGAGAGAGGGTGACAAAGGGATTTGTGTAATAAGAGATAGGAAATTACAGCCCCTGTTTTTTTTACTTCTCTTTTGGTTTTGAAAAGATCATAAAGGCAGCAAATGGACCAGTTCAGAATTCCTTTTTTCTTCTGCCTAGGGGTTCTTGGAGAGATTTTATTTTTTATCTGTCTGTGGGATCCGAGGCTTGCAGCAGTGTCAGGCTATGCAAATACAACTTTTAGGTTGGGAAACTGCACCCACCCAAGAGTTTGGGTCCATCTGCAGAGACACACAGGAAAGCAGAAATTAATAGGAAACCTGAGTGTGACCCCCCTGGGAAAAATAATGGAAAATGGATCCATATTTTGATGTTTGTTCCCTGGTGTAAAAACCAGGCAGAGTGATATATAATAGTGTTGTTCCTTTTTGCCTTTTGAGCCGGTGGGTTTGGAAGTGAAGTGATGCAATGTGGTGAGTAGGCTGAGGTGGTGACAGCACCTGCAGCTCTGGAACATGCAAACTATTGCCTTGGTTACATCATCTTGCCTTCTTCCGCTCACTTGTGGCAAAATAAGATTTCTTCCAATGCTAACTTTATTTTGCTAGAGAAAGGAGTTTTTTTTGTTCTGAAAGCATACCCTTCATATGTAGTGAGGGTTGGAGGACAATTTACATTTCACTGGGCAGTCTGTATCAATTAACTTGATGGGCTCTAAGGTGTGCAGCACCTTTCTAATTTTTGTGGTAATTCTAAATGTTATCCTTGCTCTCCATTGATTTTTCTACTAGGATTTAAAAAAAAAAAATCAAATTGTGTGTTTCCTAACTTTCACTCTGTATCTGTATCTCTTTCTATGGTTTAAGCATACAAAAGATTCTCAATTCATATTCCAGGGAGAGTCTGTGTGGCTGTAGGAAGGAAAGTTTATTCGTCAGCATGCTTAATTTTTATTACTTCCTGTGCTGTTTTACATGAAATATAAACCAGAATCTAATCCAATAATGACCTGAATATGCTCCAGGAGTTCTATGATACTTTTCAAATGTTCTGTTCCAATCTTTTTATTATTTTTTAGAATTCTTGTCAGCAGCCATGGCCTCTCTCAGGTGAGCTCATAAAGAGCTGGGGTCCCAAAGAGTGGCATGGAATAGCTGTGCTTTGTTCCTTCTGCACACCTAGCAAAAGGCAGGATGAGGATGTTTGCCAGGGACATGATGGATTGGGAGGAGATTATTGTCATGCCCTGTTTCTGATACAGCTTTCAAGTCAGAAGGATGTTTTTCTTCTCCTTTTCTTCTCTTTCCTGCCTTTTTTTTTTTCCTGTGGTGTTCAGATTACGTGTGAGACAGATGCTCAGCCTCTAGCCACCATCCTCCTGTGGCTCTCACGCCTCCACTTTGATTGAATGTGAGCACAGCAATGCTTTTCCTCCTCAAGACAATCTGACAAACGCTCTTTGTGTGAATGGTGCACGTGGTTGCTCTAGTAAACAGAGCTGTCTTTTTATCCAGATGTCAGGAGAAGTGATGACTTCCTCACAGTGCACCTCAATTGCACCATATCTCATTCCTTCAGGGAAGCAGAGGCTGCAGATGTCATCTGATCTTTCTTTTAGCTGATTCAGAAACATTTGCAGTCAGGCTAAGGGCAAATGCTGCTTTTTCATGGAAGAGCTGTAATAGCTGCCCTTGATGGAGGCACTTTTCCAGCAGTGGGGTTCTCAGGAAATGCTCCCACCTGAGGTGAGGCATTTTCAGCCACACAGCTGTGCAGCAGGGCAGGGAGGAATGCAGAGCTCGAGCTTTTAAATGAGGCAGAATCCAAGAATTTACAGATAACAAAGCAAAGGTTTTTGGATCCTCTGTGTAGTGACCCTTAGTGTTTGCTGACCATCTCTCAGACTTGTTTCCAGGGTCCTACCCTAGAGACTTGTGTTGCAACTCACACTGCTAGGAGAGGCATGTGCAGAATTTTTGACAGACCCATTGCAGTCTGAAAAACTGACCTTCTTTTCAGGCAAGGGAGAGCTGTGTTTTGCATGAAGTGTAGCTTCTCTTATCCTGTCTGCAACCAGAGTGAGTCCAAGATCCCTGTGTCACCGAGCGTGCCTGGCTGGAGGAAGGTGTGCTCCTTATCCATGTGTGCAATGCCTCTATCACACCTCAGCAAAACACCCCTGTGTGCTGCTGAACTTGTGGCTTGGGCTTTGTCCCCTGGCAGCAGGGTTGGGTTGAGTTTTTTGGTTGACCTTCCCTCCCGCTGGCCTTGCTGTGCCTCTCCATTTCTGATAGGGAAATGAAAAGGGCATGTTTCAATCTGCTGCTGCACCTTTTGCTGGCTGGAGAAGACTGGCCATGCTGTGTGAAGGCCAGGCCCCTGAACACAAGTGTTAGAACTCCCTTGCCACCGCCTTCCAGCCCAAATTTTTGCTGGGTGAAAGATGACAGTTCATCTGCCTGCATCTTCTAAGGCTGGTGGATGGATTAGTTTTCATTTTTATCTTGGTGGCGAGCATGGGGATTTTTGTTTTCAGGGTTTTTTTGGTCGGTTTTCTACATTATTTTTTCAAAACCAGAGGGGAATCTTTTGTTCTTCAGAGCCCTGTTTTCAGTGAAAGGACAACAATTCAGTGCGTTATTGTTAAGGCACAAGCATATTGCTGAGAAACACATTGTTGAGAGCAGAAGTCTAGCAAGCCACACAATTGAGATGACAACTTCAGCATTACAGAATCAGGAGTGTTGAAAGGACTGTGACAGTTTTCATTAACAGCACTGGCTGAGGGAAATGCCTCCTTTGCCAGTTCTGGCAGCAAGTCAAGACAGCACTATAAGGAGTGTTATTACCTTGGGCACTGAGCCAAGTAATTATGGAGTAGCGTTTTCATGCAAAACACATTAAAGATTTGACATAAATTAGAGAATATCACTAAACCTCCTATTTTAAATGTCATGTTCTTGACTTAAAACTATTAAAACTGGGAGGGTCACGTGCGGGAACTTCTTAAACTAAGCAGCCTTACCATGCAAACTCTGTGAGAGCAAGTGAGGTATTTTTTTAAGTCTGAGCTCTGATTTACAAGTGGGGTTTTGGTGTGAGATGATCTTAAGAACTTGCTGCTTCCTTCTGATTTGGTGCTGCAATATTGCTAAAAGCTTAGATTACCAGGGAGCCTCGGTGAGTGAAAGGAGATGGATTGTGAGAAGAAGCACTGAATCTGATAATTTCAGGGTGGTCTTCAGAGGTTTCCATTATTTCCCTCAGTCATTATTCTGAGATCATAAGCAAATAATGCAGCTCAATGACATGACTGAAGACACCTTCTAGTAATTCATGCTACAGATTATTATAAACTGAAGAGTTCTGTGCCATAATTCCCTCCCCTCAAATATAGTTCTTGTGCAACAGAACTTAAAAACTGTGGGATTGCATGGTCAGTCACTGTGTCCATTCTGGAACATCCCTGTGGTGACTCAGTGATGACTCTTTCCCTAAACTACGGGTGTGGACAAATGCATTTCAGCTTAGCCTGACTGCCATTTTCAGAGAGCTGTTTTGGAAAGCAATGCATGAACAGCCTGCAACTGATTTGGTTGCCTAGCTCTGTTAAGATGTTGCTGTTTTTTTTCTCTGTGGAAATTGTGTGCTTTACTTTTCTTCCACCCCTAACATTCTGATTGCAGTCCTTGGGTAAGTAATGTGCATATTCCTTGCTATGCATCAAAATTTTTCCATTGGCTGACACCTGACAGGCTGGATGAACTCATATATATTTTGGAGTTTGCTCCATGTGGTAATTAAGTTTACTGAATTTTTCCATACAAATGTCTGACTTGATTGCTTGAGTCTCAGGTTTAAATGTGGGTGTGGTGTAAATACAAATCTGTTGGACAAACACTTGCAAATTCTGTCTTCTCATGGGCATATGTGAAATGCTAAGCATTAAACTTGATGTTCTCCCTCTCTGTCTCTCTTCTTTCTGCCCCTTGCTATTAATATCCCACATATATGTCTGCCAGAACTTTTAGTCCACTGTCCTGCAGGAGGAATAGAATGTGCATGATTCTGTCACCAACCCACTCCTGAGAGTTCAATAGGAGTGTCAGCTCCTGCCTTTGAAAATCAGGCATCAGAGTGTGAAATCTGCATCTTTTCAGGGCAATGCAATACCGTTGATATAAAGAGAAAGAAAAAGATTAGCCACTTAAACTTTTTTTTGCTGTTTTTGTTGTTCCCAATTGGCTTTGACAGAACAAGATTGGCTCAAGGTGGCTTCTGGATTGCAGTGAGCTTCCTGATAACTTTGAATTTTAAACTGGCTTTCAGTTTTCCTCAGTTTTAGCAGACAGATTGTCTTCTGTGAGATGTAACTGTGGCCTGGGCTAAGCTATTTTGGGTGAGGTATAAACAAGGTTCTGAACTGCTGGCCCCTGTATGTACTTGCTGACTGCTTTTTGTGCCATGGCATAGCAGGTGATCAGCTGAAGGTGTCCCAGTGGCTTGTGCTGTGCTTTCAGCCTGGTTTGGGTAATGCATACAAAGCTGGCAGTGTTTTCCATGTGCTTCCCTAAGTTTGCAATGTCTGGGAATGAGAACCACCGCAATATCTGGTGTCTGACTGCCACACAGCAGAGTGCATGGACTGTATGGGACCCTGCTAGTGAAAAGTCTGTAGTGTCATTCTTCCCAGGTTTCTCATCTCTCATCTCTTTTTAAAACTCCTGCTATGTCAATGTCTACAGCAGTGAATACACATGGTTTTTTCTCACCCTGCTGGTGTGACAGTGTCAAACAAATCTCCTTTTCAGGTGACAAACCAAAAATGATGTTAAATAACAGCGAAGCTCCTCAGAAGAGCTTTGGACTCCAAATGCTGGCAGAAGTTTGTCATTGCAGCCTTCTGTATTTACAGATGTCACTGTAAATGTGCCCATCCTCTCAGAGCCCCTTGTAACAGCAGTCATTACAAAGACAGACTCCAACTAAAGCAGCAGAACTTTGCATTTGTGTATTTATGACTTAATGCCTTTTAAGCAGCTATTTCTTTTTAGTTAATTACTTGTTCCATACTTTTTGTGCCCGGGTATTCTTTTATTGTTTTCCTGCTGTGGAATCTTTCAGACTGACAGTCTACTTTCTTCTCTGTTCTGTGAAAATGTGTCCCAATGTAACTCCTTTAGAGCTTGTTTTTGTTTCATTCCCTCCTGTGAGGAAGTGTATTAATATATTATTTTTCTGAAGATGACGGTGCTTTTTTGTTGTTGAAACTGCAATCCTGATGAGTGTACTTAATATTTAATGCATGTGATAACTCCAGGTGATGATGGGAGAGCCTGTGCTCCTGTGCTAGGGATCTGATGTTGGCTCCTGATTAGGCTGTGTCTGACAATAAAGCAATACAGAGAGGCCTGAATAAGTTGTGTGTGAAGCTTCTCCTGTGCAGTAATGTGAATTAATCTTAAGTGAGGAGACTTGCCAAGTTTGTTTAGGACTGTGCTTAGTTCAGAGTGGCCCTACAAGAAAGGTGTTGTCTTGAGTATACCCAGTTCATCTGGGCTCAGGCTCTGCTAGGAACTTTAGTTCCAGCTGCATTTCTGGGTTAATCTGGAAGACACCTAATATTGGTTATAAGAAAAGAGTTATTGCCCTGGTATGACACAGAGCCCTTGGATGTGTTGATTTTATTCTCCATGGCAGGCAGGATGATCAAGCCTTTAGCAGAGCTGAGGAATAAACTAGTCTTAAAAAAAGATAATCTGAAGCAGAGTGTGCTTTTGAATTTTACTAAAGTCTAGCTCTATTAGGTCAACTTTCTTTAGAAATAAAGCTGTTGCTGTAGTCTTTGTTCCATATTCCAGAAAGCTGCTATTACACTTGTATCTTGCTGTCATGTACCAGGAAATTTAGCTTAGGGCATTATATTTTTTTCCAGCATTTGCTTTGTTTCAGGAGAGGGAGATTTTCTTCCTTTATTTTTGAAATTTTTGTTCTGTTGTTCCATGGCTTCAGCTCTTCTACATGTCTATTTTTCTGGGAAAAGCAGGTTGTTCTTGAACTCTTTTAAAACAAAAGGGAAAAAAACCCATGCAGTACACAGGAACAAAACCAAACGCCCCAAGCTGAAATGCCAGCAGTTGGTCTTCTACAGCACCTTGTGGAACCTCTTTTTTATTTCAAGGAAGTGGCTGGACTGAATATCAACTATTGTTGGGTCCACAGATCATTCTACCTAAGTAAAACCTTTACCCTTTTTTCCAAAGCCCTGTTGTGTTTTCTTTATTGGCTGCCTTCCCTCTGTGTTGCTGCACAACACGGACATCATTGTGTCTGAACTTGGCCCTTGAAAGAACTTTTCAGTTTGTGTGTGTCAGAGTTTCATCTTCCCCTCCCTTTCCTTTATGCATTTCATAATCCATAGGATTCATTAAAAGGAATAAGACACAGAAACAGGACAAAAAAATAAAATCTCCTGATTATTTTTTCTCTAGATGCATGACAGCTTGGGGACTGTCTTATCGCTTTCTCCTCCCGATTCCCCTTCTTATTATAAACATGAAAGGACTGAACATAATGACCCTTTCCCAAATATTCCAAACACTAAGAATTAAGGCAAGGCAAGTGTTGAATGATGGCTGCCTTGCTTAGATGTATTTAGTAGGCAGTTTCCTTCATTTGTGAGAGCTGCTGTGAATTAACCCCTCATCAGGCAGTCTGTGTGTGGGCTGAAGGAGTGTTTGGATTGTGCTTTGAATTGATCTCTTTGCACGCTCCAGCAAAATCTGGGACAGCCAGATGCTGCTCTGGGTGTCACTGGAGCTATTTGTATGCTTAATTTCACTACCTTTGGGCATTTGTCATACTGACACCTTGGTGGAAACATCACCTGCCTGAATGTTTTAAGGTACACAAGACTGTAGATGTCAGGCTAAGAGAAGTTGGCTTTTTTAACTTTAAATTTTTAAATTTCTTTTTATTTAAAGTTCTGCCCGAGATCCTGAGTTTCCACTGTGAGTCATTGTGAACATATATAGTTATTTTTGTAATATTTCTTGGCTTAAAATATTATGAAAGGAAATAGCCTATGAAAAGTTCAACCTCCCTGATTTTTTCCTCTGCAATTTCAGTGTAATTCTTCATGATCAAATACAGTTAGAACAGAGAGCCTGAAATATTTTAATCTTTGAATGGAATTCATTTGTTATGTAAATTAAGTGGGCAAATTGTGCAGATGTGAGAATAAGAAGTTTCACATTCTAAGACAAACTCCTAATGTCTTTGCACTAGTTCATCTTTTATTGAAAATTTCATTAATTTTCTGTTAACTTTTATAGCAGGTATGTAGGAGCACATAATGTAATTGGCTAAAGGTTTTTCACTTAAAAACTACAAACATAATGTGTGTACGTGTAGGTAATCCTATATTATTTGCCAGTTCCTTTGAGTTGTGAATTATTTTAAGTAATCAAAGCTGTGCAAGTCTTAAAGTTTCAGTTCATTCAAGATAAGGATAGTTGGATGATTAATAGCTGATTTTGACCTGATTTCAGGACTCAATGAGTATGGGGAGCACATGAAACTTCCCTTGCCTTGGCACTGCTTTGAAGGAGCTTGGGAATTCAGATGGTCTTGCAGAAAGTAACTCGCATGGTGCTAGGCTGAAAAAGCCAAAGCACTCTAGATTTGGAATGTTCAGAAGTGCAGTGATTTCTTCTCTTCCATATTCCTTGCTTAGCACCTGATTTGTGGGTTTTTAGGTTTAGGGAAGCTTCTCTGTGTTATAGTTACAGCCCCACAGTCTTTAATACGAGTACAGTTTTCTTCAGTCAAGGAGTTGGGGTTGCATGAAGAAGGTTGGAATAATTTAGACATCTGCTCTGCAAGCATAGGTGAAATAATTACTCCTTGAAATGACTTGCACTTGTTCAGCAGCAGCATTAAGAGACAATTCCAGGCTTCATCTGATCCAGCAGGAAGCAGCATTTTTAACCTCCTTTTAATAAGGAAGACACTTTGTGGCTGTTGCATCCCGGGAGCAAGTGGTGTATTTACAGCCATGTGACTTTGTTTCATGCTTTGGATAGAGTATATTATAACAGTACATGTTTAATGAAAAGCAGATTTGTGGTCCAGAAATCAAGGCCTCTCTTCTTGAACAACAGATGAGAAGTATGATGAAATCATGCCTCTGGAAATATGGTAGATCAACATTTCTCCTGAGGTGTCTTGTGTCCTTTGCTTCATCTATCACTGCAAATGTAGTCTGAACTTGAGGGGAGGATTAGTTTTCAACTGAGACTACATTTGTCAGATATGCACAGTTTGTTTGGCTCATCATACTGCTTTAAAAAAAATCAACTAGGTTTTTATATAGTATGTTTCATATCCTCCTATTTATTTAAAACAAGCTCTTCTTTCACAGCTCCCAGATCATGAAATCCTGGGAGCTCTGTCTGAAGAAGACATACTTGACTGGCAAAGCAGAGCAGTTTTCAGGAACTGGCTTAAATTTGTGCCTCCCAATGATCTCTCTATTACTCTGGCTGAGTCTAAACTGCATTTGCAATGCTGCTTTGCATTTCTGACACGTATTTACAGGCCATGTAGAACACTCTATTTGAAATACACAATATATAGGCTTTATAAAAATAACTTCACCTGAGCTCCTGCTGTAACTCTATGGGGCTGGAAAGTCTGAAGCAATCAGTTAAGTAGAAGTTAATTTCTCATTAAAGCAATGACAATATACAAAAGCTGTGTAAGATGTACAGTCTTCTAGAACTTACCAGTGGTTATTTCAATTGTTTTAGTTGTTCAGGTAGTCCACAAACAGATTAGCCATAGCAAATTCATCAGTGTTTCTGGCCTGTCATCCTACCTCTCCTTTCCTTATCTCTTTATCTTCTCTATTTTTTTAATTATGGAAATTATTTATCTGTGTTTGAATACAGGTGATAAACCTGTGCAGGTGCTCTTGGGAGATGCAGCTTCAGGGGTTTGAAAGAGAGGCATTTACATTTAAAGTGCAAATTATTTGGGCTAGTGGGTTATTATGTCTTCAGGGCCATTTCTGCCAGTGTTTCTCTAAATGTGACACATGGGACTGACTTCTCCAGCCTTAATAAAGATGAAAGTTACTGGAGCATGAAACTTTACAAACAAGTTCTATTGATGTATGTTAAAGATTTTACTCATTTCCATTTTAAGTGGAAACCAGTTTATAGCCTTGTAAAATGGAGCATCCTAATAATTGTTTTTAGCACTAAAAATACAGATATGGCTCTAAAGTTCCATAGCACTTCACAAATATAAAGCAGGAGCCGCTCTGAAACTTAAGTACAAAACACAGACCAGTCTTAGAATAGAAAACAATAGAGTAAAGGAGAACAGGAGATAGTGAGAAGAAACATAGTACAAAAAGGGTTTTTTCTTGAGGTGAGAGAGCAGTTACAGAGAAGGAATAATCAGCAAGAGCAGAATATATAAAGGTTGAAACAATCAATGGATCTTCCAGAAAAGAGCCAGGGGTTCTACCCATGGTTTATGAAAGTAGAATTTGAGATGAAACAACTCTTGAGGATAAGGAGACTTAAACCTGACATAAAAAAATCTACATAAAAAACATCAGTGGATAGATGTGGGAGAAAGGGAGAGAAAGGCAAGGAATGAGGATGCATTTTTCACCAGTCTTAGGGAAAGGAAGCAAAGACATTTGGTGAAGGCAGACATGTCTGCAGCAGTGAGAGGGAAAACTGAGTGGTATTGGAACTGGAACAACAAATCAGTTTGAGCAGTCAGTCTGCAGGCTTTGATTTGCATATTTGATTTTGCTTTTTTCTCCTGTATCAGTGGTTTTTTTTTTTTCCCTCTTTCCTGTAAAAGGCAGATGTAAAGTTAGATTCAGGTTATTGATGCCTGGTTTGACACATTTGACCCAACTGGTCCTTCAGTGTAGAACAAGGGGGAATGTTAAAGACTGAAAGGATGCATTTTTTTCTAATAGTCCCCCAAACAGTTGTCCCAGTAATGTATAGTCAAACCAGTAAATATGGTACTCAGAGACTGGAAGACACATTTGACTCTGTGCCTCCAAATATTGAGTGGATCTTTTTCTAGAGAATTCTGGCATAGAGATACCA
The DNA here is from genome assembly GCA_035222235.1 of Margarornis squamiger. Taxonomy (NCBI): domain Eukaryota; kingdom Metazoa; phylum Chordata; class Aves; order Passeriformes; family Furnariidae; genus Margarornis; species Margarornis squamiger. Next base: position 3,894,908 of record JAWWTY010000001.1, on the reverse strand, counting down.
GCAAACATGTTTCAGTCTGGGCAATCTTGCCCAAAGAAAAAGTATGAACCAGTGCAGACCAGTAACCAACCTGTAACCATGAGGTCTGTAAAGGTTTCTAGGTATTTGATGGGCACATATGTTAGTGTTACAAGCTCCTCTCCACTGCACCTTCCTAAGCCCTGGAGTATCCCAGCCTTCTGAAGGTCCTTTTGGATACAGATGTGGCCTCAACTCCCAGCCATGCCCATTTGTAGCTGTCACTTTGTGAGACAGAAATGTGAAAGCCTTGAGGCATGAAGCCTTGGATGGTTGATGCAGGCTGGGTCACTGAGGGGTGGGGCGGGGAAAGGCAACAAAACCTTTTTCCTCTTGCAAGGATTCAAGGAGCAGAATGTAAAGTCCCCCTACTAACATAAAACTCCAAAGAAAGGCTGGTAAGAATATTTCTGATAGTGATATGTAACTCGAAAGAGTGTGAGCTGTTTCAGTGCCACTCTCAGCTGCCTCTGGCTGGGTCCCAGAGAGGCTTGAGCAGTGCAACAAGGAGTCAAATGCCTGTGGGGAATATCCTGGATATGGGGGTGAGTTGGTTTTTTTTAGGGTGGGGAGGGTTGGTGGTGTATCTGTTGGGTTTTATGTGGTTGGTTTGTTTGTTTTCCTGCTGGAATTTTTCTAGAAGACTGCTTATGCCACTTGTCTCAGTGATTTTTTGAAAGGCAGTGGGAAGTGTAGAGTTGCTGCAGATGGTTATGCACATGCCTTCCTGTGCTGAGGAGGTTTGCTGCTCCTGTCCAAACTTTCTCCTGAGCTTTTGCAGGGAAAAAAAGTCTCCTGATGAGATTTCTGTGTTTCTCACATCAATAATTCATGATGTTCATTCTCTTGCTGCTCTGAAGAAAGGCAAGGAAAGAGGGAAGATTGCAGTAGAGGCAGGTGGGGAAGCAGGTTATCTCAGGAAAAAGGACTGAGAGGTAATATAATCTAAAAATGGATTGTAACTGCTCTCAAACTTGTCTTTATTGCCCTGAAGCCTCTAAATTATCTTTTCATAAAAGCCTGCTTCTCTAAGATGTATTTCCTATTCCCTTTTTGGTCAAGAGGTCTCAGATTTCTGTGTCTCAGAATTATTACCTTGGCAATCAATAAGCTCACACTAATCCATCCGAGATGTCCCATTTGAAATGATTTACTTACTGGAAGCGTCCCGCAGATGACAAAATTAAGCTGAAACTGGAAGAGTTATGTTAAAACTGCATTTATTTCCATTAGCTCGGTGAGAATTCTGAACCATGAGCTTGTTGTGTGTGCGTGCTGCTCCAAGTCACTGCTTGCAGTGGGAAGGCACACTGGAAGCTGACAAGTAGGAGGGAAACTTCTCTCTTTCTTGTGTGGGAGGGCTGTTTGACTACTGAGGTACAAATGTTGCTCTGTGGAGGCTTTGATGGGTGGGTGCTTAAACACAGCACGCTCTCCTAAACACATTTTTCTCTATGAGGTTCTCTTGCCACGGCAGGGACACTCATCACAGGCAGGCTCCAAATCCTGGCTGCCTTCCCCTTGGCTGCCCCTGCTGTGGGCAGCTCTCTCCAGGAGCAGTTAATCTGAGTTTTCAAGGGCACCCACCTGTGACTTAGCTGGGACACTGGAACTTAAAACCCCTGTGCTGTAGTGTTGGTGGATGCCAGGGAAAAGAAGTTTAGCCTGACCAATATTTGTTTCTTGAGAAAGTGTTATTAGTTGGGTTTTCCTCTGTAAGACTTGAGAGTGAAGCCCTGAGAGGAGGCGAGCCCTTAGCAAATACTGTCTGTGTGGTAAATATTTGCAAAATGTGTCTTCTCAGACTTTGCTCTTACTTTTCAGCACTGTGAATTTCTTTTTCTTTCCATCTGTCTGTCACAAATGCCATTAATGCCCTCGATTTCCACTAAAAGTAACTGGAGTCAGGCATTAACTGGTACCAGACTTTGGTGCCAGTCATGCTCCAGTTTTCTTTGCATCTTCTGTAAGTCACAGTATGAATAGACTGAATGTTCTCACACAGCTCAGCAAGCCTTTTCTGCCAGAAAACACAAGATGACAACACTTCACTTTAAGTTCCCATAGTCTTAGTCTTTCCAAATAATCTTCAGCCAGTTTTAATGCTTCAAACAAGCAAAGAGCATTTCTTTCCTGCTTTTCCACCCGGGCACGTCCTTGCTTCAAACTCTTCTGTCCCTGTTTGTTAAAGAGTAGCTGCCTCTGCCTCCCTTTCACCACAATTTGTTTCACAGGAGTACTATTATGGCGAGCAAGAGGGTGCTTGAGAGATTTAGGTGAGGTCTCAATTTTCACTGGTTTACTCTGCTTCTCTTATAGTGGTCAAATTATTAATATTTAATATCCAGGAGGACTGGCTGACAGGTTTAAATTAGAGCCATCTCAAGGTGTTGTCACCCTACTTGGTCTGTCTCCTCAGGAGTGTTGCAGTTAGCGAGCTCCTTAAGGAGTCCATCCCTCCTAGGAATGGAGACCTGCCTTAGTTAACATTAAAATGATTGTTTTGGTTTTTTATTTGTGTATGAAGGGTTGGTTTCTTTTCTTTTGTTTGCTTGTTTTTGTTTTTCCCCTTCTGAAAGGCTGCATAGGTTGGGTCTTTGAAAGTGCAGAGAAACAGAGAGGAACATGCTGTTGGATCATAGCTAGTGAAACCTCTGTTTGACCTGTCCTAAATTGTGCTTGGAGCCCTCAAACCTCCAGCACTTGAAAGCTCAGTTTCTCCATTTTGAGGAGTCATTAATAGTCTGCTGTTCTAGAGAAGACTTGGAGAGTTTGGTTGACAAATGTTACCAAAGTGGTAGCAAGACACTCTTTACCTGTTCCACAGAAAAGCAGAGCAATAGACTTTTTCTTCTGAAAACATGTGTGTTTTTGGGTTTGTATGTATGGAGGATAAAGAATGGAAAGAGGCTGCTAAGGTTTGGTATACATAACTTTCTGAAGTCTTTTCAGGTCTCTATTACTGTGAGTTATAAATCAAGACTTATAAATCAAATCTCCCTCTGTGTGTATTTATAACAAATCGTGGGGCCAAAGAATTGTCCTGAGTGCTGAAAAAGTGAGGAAAAGTCCTTCTGTTGCCTGTGAGCAGGATTTGGGTCCATAAACAGGTTTCCTCTGTCTATAGCTTGATAAATGATAATGTTGCTCTGAGCTGGGATCAATGGAGGCTAAAGCAGGGCTTGCTCTGGGCACATCAATACAGATTATAATATGACTTGTTTCAGCCAGCTAAATGCCAGGCAAGGAATTGCTGACACCTCCAGTGCAAACAGCTTTGCTTGTGTACAGAGGCTGTGCACTCCCCACTCCCTGCTCTGCACTTCCTGCATCCCTGGCACCTCCCTGCACTCCTGGATTTGCTGGCTATGAGGCTCATGAACACTGACACTTATTTCATGTGTTCCAGCATTCCTAGTCCTAAATATTAAGCTGAAATGTAATGAGACTAAAAAATTGGGATCTTTAGCTATGACTTTTTATGGACCTTTTGTTTTGTAGTTATAGTTATCTGCTCTTATTTCAGCCCTTCAATTTTTTAAGGAAGTCACAAAGGAAAAAAAACTATTCTGGTTTTGATTTTAAAATGGCTCTGAGTGGTGAAACTTCACCAGTGAACATTGACAGGTGATTAGTGAAGCTGCAAGATGTGATAGTGAATGAGCGGTACAGTGTGTTTTTGGAGTCTGAGACCTAACAACTATTTGGCTGATGTATTATACAAAGTCTTCCCTGATATATTTATTCTCCTGAAGGAATGACAGGTTTCAATCTTCTCTCCATGACTTTGGCTCTGCACTACTGCCCAAACTGAGGTCACTGCAAGGGTTTTGAATAGCCACCTTGCTTTGGAAAGCCCTGGGGGCTACAGGGGAACTCCTGTATCCAAGGAGAACCCTTTTTGAAGGATGGAAGAAGCACTGGACTGGGTGTTGGGCCTTTATCTGTTTGACAGTTGTGATCAAATTCTTTTGTCTTATCTCCATCTTCCCCTCTGTAAAATGGAGATACTGTGTTGTTTTATGGCATGATCTGATCACCACAGGTCTTTACAGAGCTATATCTCTGCTACTTACAGGTGATGTATAGGAGTTTTCAGATGTTCTCCTAATTAGTTGTGCTCCTGCACCCCAAACCTACAGAGGTACATGCTTTTATTTTTTTTTTTGCGTTTTCAGAATTTCATTAACTTCAGGTCAGACTGCAGCCTGCTTTCTGCATAGTGATGGAGAACCAGAGATTTGTTCTGTCCATTGTACCTTGGATTTGAGGAAAATGTTTTGAAAAACAAACCAAAATCTGAAAGTTAACTTAAAATAAGTTTGAAAATTGGATTTTATTCAATTTAAGTCCACAAAGAGAAATACAGAATGAGTTTTGCTGAATGTTTGTCTTTGGGCTCCTCTAATAATTTTGTTTTGGGAGTTACATACAACAATATGGATATATCTCCTAAATACTTGGCATGTATTAGGGACTGTTTTTTTCTGTATTACCATTAGCAAGAACAAAGTGACCCCAGTATTAGGGGGTGAGTTTCAGAACTGTGCCTGTGGAATCACACTTGAAAAGTGAAAAGGGAGCAAGCTGTGTGCAGAGTTCCTGTTGAAGCTTTAAAAATGTATTCCTGCAGGAAAAGAACTCAGAGTTGCCCTTAGTTTTTGCTGTAGCTCTCTCATTCTTTCTTTTCCTGCCATGTGCTGAGAGGTGTTTTGGGGAAAATCAACCAGAAGAGTTAATATAAATATCCTGATTTGATCATTTCACTAATTGTGTGCTGGAGAGCACAGGAGCAGTGGTGTGGCTATTACTGGTTCTTTAAAAACTGCTGTGTGTGCTGAAAAGAGCCCTAATTTGTAGACTGAAAGCACAACTTTTCAGTTCTGGGCATATTGTTATAATCACTTACAACTTTGACAGGGTTAGCCTGGAGCAGAATGAAAATAAGTCTGGAATTCACTTCTTGTATAATTTCTCTGAAATAAACATGGATTTTTCCATATGAAATCAATGAGAGAGGGGGGAAAAAACACCTTAACCTCTCCTTAAATGGAATTTTTTTGTACTGTCTGGTTTTTCTTATCATGGTGTGGACTCCCTTGTGAGTTTCTCAGAGATCCCAGTGGAGTAAGTGGGTTAAAACCAGAAAAAAAAAATCAAGAATTTTTAGAGTTTGCCAGGTAAGAGTGGAACTGTCACAATATTAGTAAACTGTTGTGTTTTCTCTTGGGCACGTTAGTCTCCTACCTACCTTCCTGTCAAAAGTGTGTTTCACTGTTTGTGGTTGAGAGCAGCAATAACTTGTGGAAAAAGGTTTTATCAGTCAAAACTTGTGTTTTAATGTTGCTGTGTGTAAGCTTCAAATATTTCAGTATAGAGAATGTGGGCTATATTATGGCATGGCTGCATCAGAAAGGTTTAAGCATCATCACTAATTAACTTCCAGTCAAGAAGTGAGGAAGGTTGGAGCACCACAGGCTGGGGACAGAGTGGCAGGAAGGGCTCTGACTGAAGTGAGCCCAGGTGGCCAAGAAGGCCAGTGGCATCCTGGCTGGATCAGGACTGGTGTGGCCAGCAGGACCAGGGCAGTGATTGTCCTGCTGAGGCCACAGCTCAGATCCTGTGTCCCTGAAGGTGTTTAAGGACAGACTGGATGTGGCACTCAGTGCCATGGTCTGGTTGACAAGGTGGTGTTCAGACACAGGTTGGACTCAATGATCTCAGAGCTCTTTTCCAACCGAATTGATTCTGTGATCACTAATTAACTTTCAATAAAGACGTGAGAAAGAAGTTTGAACAGTATTGACTAAATGTGAATTGAGATTACTCCACCTTATTCCTTTATTCCTTATTGAAGGAATAAAAACCCCCAGTCAACAGGCAGGTGGAAAATACTTGGCAGTGTGAAAAGGCAAGCTACTAAAATAAGCTAACACTGCAGTGAAGGAGCTGGGATAGGAGCTTTTCATAATGAATCTTCAGAAATGTGTTCTGTCCAGCTTGCTGTGGAACTTCCTAGATTTAAAGAAATGTAATAATGTTGTTGGGTTTGGGTATTTCACCCAGAGTTACAGGAAAGCTCTTTGTGCAGTGGTTAAGTTTACATTGTTAAGCCTTGAAATTAAAATGAGTTCTCCTACATCTGACCGTAATGAAGCTCAAAAGCACTTACTGCACATATAGGCGATACGAGTAAGAACTCTGTTGGATTATTCAAAGGTCAACAAGAACAAAAATCATCCTTATTTCTTGCACTTTAATTTAGATCATGGGGCAAAAGCCAAATTAGCATATGAGATGATCATAGTGTTTCTTTATAACTATCAAGTTGTGGCCCTGTGAGAGGGATCTCATTGACCAGCAGAGCTTTTGAACCTTTTCAGCCTAAACAAATACTGACTTAGTGCATTTTCCATTTAACTAGCGCCCTTAAATCAAATCTTCCATATATCTTGGAGATGCCATTTGTTTTTTCAAGTGTTTCTTTGTGTCCAGTTTTTCTATAATTTTTTCAGGATTTTTTTTGGTAAATATTTTATTAAAAATTTGTTTCTGTTTGGTGCCATATCAGCCAGTTTGCTGTCATCAATCTGTTTCAATACCCCATAGCTGCTCATTTTAGCCCAAGAAATCTGCTGTAAGCAGAAGTTCATAGTTCAGACTCTATTTTCTCCAAAACATGAAACACACATTTACAGTGGCACTCAGTCATGTATTTTAAATTTCCTATATTCAATATAATATTTCAAAATGGGATGAAAGGGAAAGTCAAGTATAATTCTGAAAATAAATAGCTTTTTTGTTTGCTTAAACCTATCCATAGAAAGTCTCAAGAACATCAAGTTCTGCTGCAAATAAGTAAAATCATGCAGTTATTATAATATCATTATGAAATGCATATGTTTCTCACCCACCATTATCTTGTTCTTTCCTCTCCACCTTTAGATGAAGTCTTGTCTAGAATTCTGCAGGAGTTATGAACTAATGAAACTTATTGGCAAAATAATTTTCCTAATAGTTAAGATGCTTTTCCACTTTTCAAACTCTGAAAAAGAGCACTAATAAAAATTGCTGCTATTGAATTTTTTTTTCCCCTTGGATTTCTATTGCCTTTAAACAGGTTAGAGCAGTAAGGCCTAAAAATAAACCATCTTTCAAAGCAGACAAGTATTTACAGAGTTCTTCTAGGGAGAAAAAAAGTGCTTCATTACAAGACCATTTAAATAGTGGTACATGAACAGCCTTACACCTGGACACTTGCTGGGCACTGTATTTACAAGCTTAGCTCTGTGGGATTGAAGATCACAGTCCTATGAGAATATGTGAACACTGAGGGAGGAAAAAAGTATAATTTCACTGCTTTTTTGATGTCAGTATATAGTACCTGTTTCTTTTTCCTCCTCTTCCATGCTTGCTATACCTTATTTTCCTTATTAATGTAAATTGGTGTGTATATTCAGCCCTCATTTGATAAATAAGATTTTCCTCTGGCATATATCCTCATGCACTAAAGATGACTTTTTATTTCTTCTAGCAATACAGTTGCTCATTTATTATTATTTTTTTTTTTAACTTCAGTGGGTGAGCCTGTTAACTCTGGAGTTAATTTAGCTGTGTGTGCTGGCACCACGCTGCTCTCCTGAAGGGCAGGTCAGCAATACATTGTTAGCTACAAAGCTGAGCTGAATGCAAACTTTAAATGCTCTGCTTATGTCAGCAAAGAGTTCCTAAATACATCACCTAATAAGCTGCTTGTCGAGTTAGCGTTTCACAAAATGAGTTGGAAAGCACCTTAAAAATCACCTCATTCCAAGCCCCCTGCCATGGACAGGGACACCTCCCACTAGATCAGGTTGCTCAAAGCCCCATCCAGCCTGGCTTTGAACACACCTTGTCTCTGACAACCTGTTCCAGAGCCTCAACACCCTCAGGAAAGAGTTCCTTCCTAATATCTCCTCTAAACCTGCCCTCCTTCAGCTTGAAGTTATTTCCCCCTTGCTCTATCTTGTAAGATGTCCATCTTTCTTGTAGTCCCCTTTATGCACTGGAGGCTGCTGTGAGGTTTCCCCAGAGCCTTCTCTTCTCCAGGCTCAATGACCCCAACTCTCTCAGCCTGTTTTCCTAGGGAAGGTGTTCCAGCCCTGTGATCCACTTTCCCAGTCACTGGGAACTTCACTGGACTGCCAGGACTTCTCAAATACGATGGGTAGTGGCTTAGCCACTTCCTCATCCAGTTGCCTCAGAAATTGGACTCATGGACCTGCACGCTTTTTAGTTGCTTGGATGTTATTGAACTTGGTCTTCTACAGTGGGCATGTCTCAATGAGATGCCACTGTCCTACTGTGAGATGTCCAGGTGTAATCTCCCTCACTCTGGAGCCACCTCAGGCTTCTGAGAGCGATCAAATGCCTGCTCAGACTGGGAGCCCGAGAATCCTTCCCATGCCTGGTGGGACATTCCAGAGCACTGGGACCCCTGATAACATCTGTGCACCTTATTTCTTATGGCTGCTCCTTGAGGGGTGAGAGTGGTGAGCACCTCAAGAAGGCATTCCCTTGGTCTTGTCCCTCTTACCCAGCTGCAAAAGGCTGGTGGCCTTGGGCACCTTCAGCCACTGGTGGTTCTTCTCATGCCAGCCCTTCTTGCAGCAATCCTGTGCCATCATCTCTGCTCTATCCAACTTCAGTTCCATCCTCCATCCTGTTTGTTGCATAAGATCAATGAATATTTGTGCTGCCAAGTGCCACATGAATGTCTCTAAACTGACAAGAAGTCTGAAAGCAGCAGTGAAAAGTGTAGGGCAGGGTGAAGAGAGATGTTCACACCCTTCCTAGACAGCAGCAAAGTGCCAAAAAATGTTGAGGAAATGCTTTTCTTTCTCTATGGTATTGAATCAATAAACAGGAATAGAAATTATTCTTCCACAGGTCCATTTCTACTTCATATTCACTGCATATTTGTGTACTGTGAACAATCAACCATTAAATATTATATTTCCTTTAATTAAAAGTATACCAGAAGTCGTATGGCTAAATAATGTGATACATGGTGGTAACGTTTAAATTCTTCTCTCTGCTCTGAACTGATAACTTAATTTCCCCTGTGTCTTTACAAGACAAGCATTTCACAGAATTCTGAGTCAAAACATAAGATTAGGAAAACAAATCCATGCTCAACTGTATAGCTATAATCTCTTGCTGCTTTGAAAATGCTACTGAGATGAAACATTCCCCCAGGTCTTGTGTTGGCATATTGAATAATTCTGACCTAGGTAGCAAGGAGAATATAGTTTCATAGGATACCTTTCCATCCTCTTATGTGACATCACTTGCAGTAATTGGTGTTGCTTTCCATCACCATTTCCCCCTTTTTTATAGTATGTTCTTTCTCAGTTTCCCTGAGATTGCTGGGTGGTACTGGCATAAATGTACTGCCAAAATCCAGATGAATTTTATTCCCCCTGTCTTCCTTTATGTGCCACTGCGCTGTAAAAAACTTTTGTGTTAGATTGTGTCAATATCTGTTTCTCTGTTGGTTTCTTTCCTGTGACTCAATAAATTCTTAGAAATATATTCATAGCTTTTTGGGGGTTGTTGTTAGTATCGTGCCTGTATTGCAAAGGGAGTTCAGAGGTTGAAATGCATTTCTGAGGCGTGCTAGATATGAGTGTGAAAACAGACTTGTGAAGCTGCTTAGGGGATCCAAATGTCAATGGCCTACTAAAATGAGAAGGAAACAAGTGCCTTGACTCCTTAACATGGCTGGTTCATACAGAACTTACTAATCAGCCTCATTACAAAACCAGCTAAACTTCTTGTTAAGTCACGTTTGTGTCAGCGTAAGAGGCTTGTGGTTTTCTGCACGTGAAATGCTGTATGCTGGAAAACACCACGTCCTTCTTAAAGGCCTTGTCTCTGTTTTACCTTCAGATCAACTGGAATTCTGTTTTGCAAGTGTTAGCACATTCAAAGTCATTCCCCTGGTTGTTTTTTCCTCCTCTTTGTTGCTGAGATTCCTACATGTCCCTCCAAAAGTGCCAGGCATCACCTTGGCGTAGCGGCAGCTGCTGCGGTGGGGACAGTGACTGTGGTTGGATGAAGGTTGGATGCACCAAGATGTGTGCTCAGGGCTTTACATAAATGTCAGATTGCAATGTGCTTCTGCATGGAAATCACAGCCTTCAAACCTCAAAGACAGCTATTGCTCCAGGGGGTCTGGGACTGTGCTTTGGGATATGCTGCAGATTGGAAGCAAGATCCAGTCTGTGGTGCACAACTTAATTCAGACTCTGCCTGGGGAAGGAGCTGCTCCAGGTGGCAAATCCACTTGCTGTCTCAAACAAGGAATTGTTTTATTTTTCTAAACCATCCTAAAACACAGTCTTATTTGTTAACACGGTGTTCTGGTTTAGCCCCACGTTGCTGTTTGCTCATTTTTCCCCAGTGGGATGGGAGAGAAAATGGAAAGGGCACAAGTGAGAAAGCTCGTGGGTGACAGTTTTATTTAGGGACAAGAAGAGGTTCTTTCCTTGAGTGGGATTATTTTATTGGCTGTGTTAGGAACAGGGTATCTCTCATCTTGGGTTTCAATCCCACCTTTAGGGGGGAAAAGAGATGTTCCTATAGAAAATGTCCCCTTCATTAACAGCTGTTCTTTTAAGATAATACAAACCTCTCTGGCAAGATGATCATAATAATTCTCTAAAATGCATTCTTCCAAGTGTTTGTGTGTTGATATATCACTTTTGTTGTGGTTATGGATGTATGAGAGAATACTTTAGGCTATAGTTCTGCAAGGACAGAAAACACACAGTGACCCCAGTGCACCCCAGTATTTCCACCAGAGCATAAATGTGTTGGGTTTTTTTTTTCTGATTGAGAGTTATACAAAGAATTTTAAGCAAAATTACAAGCTTTTAAATAATAAGTCTAGAAAACTTGAATGTGTACTTAATATGCAATATTTTTTACATGGAATAATATAATAGAAAAATATAAGTAATAGTAAAATAATAGAAAAATCCAGTTTTCTAGTCTTACAGCCTCTCAGTCCTTCATCTATTCACGTTTCAGAGTACAGATAAAATTTTCTATTTTTAAGACAGGTCCCTAGGTTTATCTTGTCTGTGAACAGGCATTTGATCATACATTATAAATTTGTTTGTACAAATAGTAATTAATTTTAATGATTAGAAATGTTTATATTTACAGGAAGCTTTCAGTATGCAAACTATATTCCTGTAAAATGTTCTGTAAACTAAGTGAGGCTTAACAGATCTCAAACAAATCTTCTGAGATGTCACCAAAATTTGATAAATGCTCTTGGTCCTTAAGAGGGTTCTCTTGTGCTTCCAAATATTTTTGTGAGTTGAGATTTACTTCACACTTTGGGTAGTTAATGTATAAAGAGAGGAAAGGAAGGTGGAAATCTGACTGTGTCAGACAGTGATTATTAAAGTATTTCTTCTGACTTCCAACGAGTTTTGGTTGTATCTGCCCTGCCACAGAGCTGGGATTTATTCCTCAAGGAGGCAGAATATAGCAAATGGAGCTGAGAGCAACTGGAATAGATCATCATATGTATTTTTCATGTAATTGTATTCCCCATCTCAAATAGGGGCAAAGCATTTCAAACAGCACCTGTTTTACCATTCCAAGCTTGCTCCTGTGGAATTTGGAAAAAATACAGTTTGCAGAGACCGGTGGTTCATTTACAATTCTACTAAATTAGTCTTTGCATGCAGGTTTTATGTTATTAATGAAGACAGTGAAGCTTCTTGTTAATATGGACTTTACTTCCTTTTTTTTTGTTTCTCTTTTTTTTTTTTTTCAGTGTAGTTAAAATTCATTTCTGTGGGGATGAGAAAAAGGGAAAAAGCTCAGATTCCCTCTAGCCTTCAACTGGAAAACATTTAGTTTTCTAAATGTTTGCTGTAGTCTTTCCCTAGTCGCTGGGCAAATATTCCTGAGATAAGGTATTGTTCCATATCTAAATATAAGCAGATTTTTTGTTTAAGAGCCTGTGAAAATATTGACGGTACTTTTAACTTCGGAATAACTTATTTGTGTCTTCCCACTTCAGAAACTGCATCCCATGGAACTAAATATTGACCAAACCTTTTAAAGGCATAGGGTTTATTTCTGCCTGAAATTTTAATCTCTAAGGACTGCATCTTATAACAAGTTTAGCTTGTTATTAATTTCATTTAAAAGTAAATGGGGTGGGAGGAGAGGTTTGAATTTCCTATGGCTTGGTTCTATCATTCTGTGAGTGTAAGTGTAGTATAAAAAAATGAAGTAGGTAAAAATAAAATGTAGATGGGACTTTTTCTCCATGCCATAAACTTTCATTTATTTAATTCCTACTTAAGGTTGGTTTTTGTGCTGAGCAGGAGATGGAAAGGAGAGGCAGGCATAATAAATCTCTTCCAAGCAGCTATCACAGGTGGAGGTTCCTCATATCTTGCATCCTCAAGCAGTTCCAAACCAATTCCAAGATTTTTGCCTTTTGTTTGTACTTACACAAAATTAGACCTGCTTATTACCCAGATTCAGTCAGTGCTTTGGGGCTCTCTGGGAGCTGCAAGAACTCAGCTCTGTTCTCTGCTGTTTTGATGCAATGAAAACCCCCTCCTTTCTTAGAGCTGCTGATTTCATGGGCTGGTAAATTCTTCTATAAATGGTGTAACTGTGTAAGTGGCTGCTTTGGAATTCCTCTCCTCTCAGAGGGATAATGCTGACAGTAACTACCATATCCAGATTTCTTGCCTTCTTTTCTAAAGGCTATGTTCACTGTCAGGATTTTTGCAGCAATTGAATTCCAGCAGTCCCTTGTATTTATTTTTTTCTTTTTTTGAAGGCTGCAACAGCACACAATTGTTTGAGAAACTTGACTTCAAACAAAGAAACTGTGCTTTCACAAAGCTAACTAGAAATCTCCTGCCGTTCAAACAGGCTGGTACATCAGTATGTGACTGGCAGCAAGGCCACTAATAACAGGATGGAGATTTAAAGCTCTAATAGATTTGAAATGGTCTGAAAATAGAAAGCTTGGATTGGGTGGCTTTGATATGTGTTGGGAGAGAAAAGAACATAGGAAAAGCTATGGTAATTTATTTTAATTAAAAACTCCCATTTTGGTGGTGCTTATGATCTGGTCATGGGTGGTTTACTGCAGATAAATAACTTGCTAAAAGGATTGGATCTTCCTTTTTTAAAAGAGACAGCAAGAGAGGGGAAAAGAGACTACCCAAAGCAAGTGTAATAAACTTTCAGATAAAGGAGCCTGGTAAATTCACCCTCAGAAAGAGCCTCCTTTGTCATTGTAGGGGCGTTCAGTCTCTGATTTTGGATTATAAATAGGACAGGAGGGTATAAAAGCTTAGAGGAATTCTGTTGAATCTGAGGCAAATATTACAGGGGAAATTCCTTTGTATGGCATTACTGTTTTTTGTTCTTTTCATTTGTTTGTTATTTTTCTTATTGACTTTACACAGGGATTTGCTTTCATGCAGGAGTGTTTGTTTAGATGGTTTGAGCTTCTTAAAAATTATTAGCAATGCTGTCATGTTTTTAGGTGTCCTTTATTCAAGGTATTAAAGGAAGAACTTTTTTTCAGGGCAGGACAATTTTAGAGGACACTGTTGGGTTCTTAAGGATGGTCATCTCTAGCGTGGATTTCATAGAATAATTATTAAATATCCAGAGAAAGAGTCCAGAAAGTAGAAAGCTCTTGATTCTTGTGTGTATATATATATATATATATATATGATTCTTATATGAACTCATTGCAGAAAGCCACTCAGGATTAATAGTAGTGAGTAGAAATAATAATTCAAACCCACTATGCATACCACTTGTCAACCATTGCCCGACAAATCCAAAATTTAGTTTATTGCGAAACAACTTACATTCTGAATGCTGTTTCCTTCTGGTGGAAAGCAGAGAACTGAAACTGGGCTCTGGGACTTTAAAGCATGACTTTGGTGGCAAAACCAGCTATTTTATTACTGACTTTTGCAGAACTGCTAAAATTCATATGATCAAAACTAGGGTGTTTTCAACCTTTTTAAAATGGCCATCAAGAACACTTCAAAGCAATTTGAATCTGGGTGTTGTGAAAGAAACGTTAGACAAAGAGACCTTTCGGCTGTTGTTGGGTGGGAAAAAAAATCTGCTAACTGGTTTTATATTAATAGTATTTATTTTTTTAGTCTTGAGATATATATTGAGTCAGATGGAGTGGGAGGAGGAGAGCTGGAGCCTGAGGTTTATAATATTTTTGTGTGTATAATAGAAAATAATCTTACTGTGTAATATTGTGACTTCGGAGCCTTTTCTGCTTTATTTAGCTTGATGGTAGATAATTGTATTTTTGGAGGGGTATCTTGTATTCCCCTGCTTATTTTTCTCTTTGTGCCCAGAGACAAAAGTTGAAAAGACACAATGAGAGTAGAAAAGAAATGGGGCTGAGGTTGTAGCACTGACAGCAGGACCACATTTTCACTTACTGATGAGCAGCACAGACACAGCATTATTGAATCTGCTTTTAGAAATGAAACTGTCAATGGCTAGAAAATGCTACTTCTTTCTCTTCTGTCCCCCGAGAGTCAGGTGTGATAGAGAAAGGAAAAAAGAATATATAAGATACAGATAACCCAATGTGTTGGAAAGGAGAAGCATTTGTCACTAAGGCTACATTCAGCTATGCATGTGCAAGTCCCACAGGATTTTAACAAATATGAAGGCACAGTTTAACTTAAAACAATAAAAAAAATTGATTTTATTTAGATTTGGAAGGTAGTCAGATTTTTGGTGCTTCTAGCCTACAGAAAACCCTAAAGCTTTTCTCTGTCAACCGTGCTATATAGAACAGAATAACACTGTTTTCCTTTTAATGGCCTTCCACAATAAAGATTGCTGTACAATAATAAAATGAATAAAAATTTATGTTGTCATGATACCCCTTCCTCCCTAGAAAATGGAAGGAACGGAAAGTAAAACTGAAAATCTGTTAAGGATGGCCAGAAACATAGTGTTTCTGATCCCTTAGATTGCTGTAGATTATTTTAAGAACTTTGAATGTAAAATTTAAATCCCTGTGTGAGTTTTAAGCCCAGTGTCTAAGTGACATGTAGGAACAGCAACATGCATTGTCCCTACCAAGAAGGTTGGGCATCTTCCCTATCCAGGGGTCTCTGGATGTCACCTCCAGCTTACTGGGCTGGGAGGGAAGAAGACATCCTATATGGTGCTCTGGTTTTCTGTCCACTAGTCCTCTGAACCTGCATGAATTTATGGTATTCTGTAGTCTCTGACAAGGATTTAGCTTAAAAAAATCAAGCTGGAGAGACTTCACAGAGTACATTCAGAATTTTAAAAGTTGATACGGTTTTAATTATGTATTTTGTGCTGACCCTGTCAAAAATCTTCAGAAAACTGACCTTACTGCAGTGGAATGAGCTGGTCTTTTTCTTAAAGGAGGTGGGGCCAGAAAGATGTTATTTTTGTCTGTCCTTTGCAAGGCTGCTATCTAGGTTTTGATTTATTGATCTAGTTCAGTTGGTCCCACATTTCTTGCCTAGATTGTAACATCAGAATATTTAGTTTTTATGGGAAAAGCTTGTTAGGAGCCTTGTTTTTGCACAGGCTTGTCCCGGACTAACACAACCCTCCCTTTCCATTGCTGCCAGGCTCCCGTGAATGATTTTGTAACACCAAGGTCATATACATCACCAGTTCTTTCCCTAGTTCTTTCCAGAATTATGGCTTGTTTTTAAAATTAAGGTTTTTTCCAATGAGCTATATCTGTATCACAGTACTGGTACCTTGTCTTCATTCTCCTTTTCCTGAGATTGCTCCTTTCCCTCAGTAACTTCTCCAATTATTGCTCCTGCTTATGAGTTGTTTTATCCATTTTGGGTAGGTGATGAACACCTTTACAGCTTGAATGGTAAAATTCAACCATAACAGAGAAATGTGCAAGCAACATTAGCAAATAAGCAATCCTGGTTGTGCTGCAGCTGCTTCACCCACCTGAAAAGAAGTGCCATTACACTGCCTGGCAAGCTTGGGCTGACAAATTGATTACCTGGAGCTGGACCTTGCCAAGACACTGAGATCAACACTCTTTCACTTCCAGAGCTGTGGGGACCTGAGCAGGATCCATATGTGGCTTGGGTTTGCATCTCAGGAGGGTTTTTTAGAGGGAGGCATTGTTATATCTCCACAACATGCATAGCCTGGAGGGCCCTCTATCTCCTGAGTTTAGCTCACCTTGTAGGACACAGGAGGATACTCCATATATGCTGTTTCAACATGTACTTTGGCTAATTTGCCTAATTAATTGTCAGTTTGGTTTGGTGGGAGGTGCTTTGTGGGTTGAATTTGAGTAGGCTCTGTGAGCTGCCCAGGCAGGTGTCAGAGTCTCCACCCCTGAAGGTGTTTAAAAGATGTGTGGACTTCGCACTGCTGCGTTAGTGGTTGGACTTGGTCAGCTCAGAGGTCTTCCCCAGCCTAAACAATTCCGTGGTTCTCATGTTCAGACATCCTAATTCAGCAGCCAGTCAGCTGGGTCAGTGAGGACTCAGAATAAATATGGTGTGAAAACCAAATGGTTTTAGCATATTGGGCCTTGACTGCCTGTAGGGTTTGCTAAATGGTGATTTCATATGCAGAGAATCCCTCCAATACCACAGTGGCTTCCCAATCCCATGCTTTTGTGAGAACTTCCTTTCTAGAGGAGAAAATAAAATGTAAACTTAATTGCTTAAACTCTGAAAAATGCTTTTCTTTGAACCCAACGAAGCACAAAGATGAATAGCTTATTACTAAAGGGAATTTAGCTCTATTTACGACTGCTTGTACTGTGAAATTGGTTGTTTGTGATCTCTAAAGGCTTGCTTTCCTTTCTTTTCAGGCATATTACACTGTAGCTCAGACTACAGTGGAAAGGCAGACTAAGAAAATCAGTCTCTAGGACAGTTTGTTTCAGTTTTTATGGAAAATAAATATGGAAGCTTTACCACCTTTAGGATTCAAAGCAGGAAATTTATTAAAAATCACTGAAATGTAAACTAACCACCACAGATGGTCTTAAAAGCAATTACTCTGTGCAATACTAGATCAATGATGTTCTATTTGTCCCTGCTACCTCATTGACACCTCCAACACTGCTAGACCAGCTTTGAAAAACAGTCCTTAACACAGATCTAACGAAGTCAGTTCAGTGTGATGGGCAAATACCTCCCCCATGAAATAATTCATGTATTTAGGAAACCTGTGATCGGTGCCTGGTGACCAACTGCTCACCAGGAATGTAGGCCAATGATTTAGCACATGCCCATGGGTTTCTCAGCTATTCTGGAAGTTTTCAGCAGGATAAACCAAGATGTTTAGGTATATACCAGCATTTTCTGGTCATCTTGCCTTATAGAAGTGAACTCTGACAAAACTCTTCATTTTTCTCTTTCAGAATATCTAAGAAGGCCAGGACAGAAGCAACGAGGAGGGATGTTGGTTAGAACTAGGAGTGCTGTTCTCCAGGACACTGGTGAGATGTCACGTGGAGATGTCATTGTGTCCAGCTCTGATCAGCTTTGCTCCTGACCAGGCTGATCAGTGGGCTCCTCTCCCTGAGAGACACATCAGGGGCCTGATCTGCTCAGCTCTAGCAAGAACCAAGGGGTAATCTCAGCAATGCTTTCCCAAGAAAACCAAATGGATGTGGGGATATTGGAGGAGGTAAGAAATCTGACACTTCTTAAGATAGTGTTTGATAGCTCGATAAGTGGGATTATGTGACAAGGGGAAAGCCACTAAAATAGCATAGCAGGGAGAGTGCTGATGCAGGAGCCACATTGCAGGTCTCTGTTCTTGTGAACAGATTGTCTTTAGCAAATAACTCTGTCAGAAAAAGGATTGAAAGGCTACTTAAATTTTTTTCCAAGGTAATACTTTTCTAGATTTCTTTGGTGTTTTTTTTTCTTTGCCTTGCAAAAAGCCTGTTTTGATAACATATATCCAAAGAGGTGGAAATCTGGCATGTGTTGCTTTGAGAGCAAAGCTTAGAGTGAGAGTTAAAAAGAAAAAAGTTCTTAAAGAACTTATGGTTCAATTAAGGCCTGACCATACAGCAATTAGTTGCCAGTACATAAATCTTGGCTTTGCTTAGTTTTTATTTACACCATCACTAGCTTTTCCTGTTTTGAAATGCAGCTCTGAAGGCACAGAATGAATGACAAGGATTTCTGGCTAGAATTCAAAATGTAGGTGGAACTAACTGTGGTCTGCCTGGCAATAGCAATGAATTATTTACACCAATTATCTATGAATAAGAGGTCAAAGTAAATGCATGTTTTCTAATGTTCCCACCCTCCTAGTTATTAGTTTCAATCACGTGCAATTCTTGCAAAATGAACTGAAAACACCCACGTTCTAGATCCACAGATACTCTGTGTGTCACATACACATTCAAAGGACCTGAAGGTCTTGGGTTTCTCTGTAAAACAACCAGCTGTGATGTTTGGTTGCCTTTCCATAAAAGACTGCTACAGTAGGTTTTATGTAAGATGAGCAGCTACTTAGATCGTGTCAGTGACAACGTTTTGGTGCAAACCTATTAAAAACATTAACGCATTAACCTGACCACACAATGTATTGTAAGGGCCACCAGTTATCGATAAGTTACCAGTGTATTACATTTAAATTAAACAATAAAAAATTACATCATCTGAAACCTGCTTGCCAAGACCCAGAGAATTGTGTGTGGCTTGGTATTTTTAGGCTTGTTTTGTGTATTTTCCTCCTGTGTCTTGGCTGGTGAAGGAGTTAAATGGCATTGGGTGCTGTAGACTTTGTTTGCTTAGAACTCTGATAAGGAATGTTTTTATCAACTTATCTCACTTGCAGTAGGGTTTGTGCTTTAGAAAGGTGGATCTCTTGTCTAATAGGAATAGAAGGAAATGTGAGGCTGTTTGCCAAATGAAAGTGCCAAAGGAATTCCAAGTTTTCCACTGGTGTTTCAACAGTTTTGTTTGTGTGTTCAAAACTTAAGCTTCACTTTGATTTTCCTGCTGGGGAACTGCCAAAAAAAAAGTACAAGAAATCAAATCTAATCACGGAAATTACATGAAGCTTTTCATTGTGACAACACACTGCCAGTTCTTGCAGAGGGTAATTTATGGCAGGAGAGCAGTCCAGTATGAGATAAAATAGGAACAGAAGGAAAAAAATAAAACCAAATCAAAAGTGTAGATGGTTTCTCGTTCATGCACACATGGAACAGAAATAATTCATACTTCTCTTGGATCTAGAAGTATTCAGTATGTGGTTGTTAATTTTAGGTGAAAATTTACATATGCTTTCAGGTGGATGGGGGAGGGTAAGAAACTTTGCAGGTGGGATCAAGATTTCAGGTGATCTTGACATATAAAAGATCTGAACTTGGAAAAGTAGGTTTTGCTTAGGGATAAGTTCTAATGCACAAGAAACAGACTCTGTACCAGTTCTCTGTGCTGTGTCATTAAATTGTCACAAATAATTTCCAGACAGGTGCTGGGTTTGTCTTATTAAAGTTTTTCTTTTGTATTTTGTGTTATAGTTTATAAAACAGTAGAAATAAAGGACAGAACTTGCATTTTGGTACATCTAATAGTCTGTGTAAACAAAAATTTTCAAATCAATGAGCAGATTTAAAAAAAAATGAAGAAACAAACTCCCAAGCAGAAAATTAGAGCAAATTGAGTAAATTATTTGTTGTGAATCATTCACTTTACCTTAATTTCTAAGTTTTGCTTATTATGGATCCTTAAATAGACTAATGGTGCTATATGTAAATGGAATTGTGTTTATTATCACTCTGAATGCAGGCATTCTCTCACTGCTTTAAAAATGAGCATTTTTACATGTACTTTGGAACATCAGTTTGCACATTGATGTTGTGTTAAAATCCATGCAGTATCATTCAGTGAATATTGGGAAAGTAAGAGTAAGTAAACATGATTAACTGCAGGCTGTGATGCTAAACATATTCCATTATTCAAGCAAATGTTTCTCTCTCTTTGATCTAATGAGAAATTTATGGATTAGCCTTTTCTTCCTTCCCTAGTGGTTATTCCCTCTTATTGTTAAGAAACCAGGGGATAATATGATGAGATGCTCACTTGATTACTATCAATAAGCTTTCAAATGGTTTTTTTAGGAAGAGCAGCCAAATTCATCCCAAGTGCAACATCAACAAAATCAATAACATAACAGTAACAAATGAAGAAAACTGCCTCCTTTTTTTGTAGGCTTGGGTTGAAACCATTTTTTAATTTCCAAACAGCTTTTTTTTTTAATGCCATTAAATGCCAGGGGCACAGTGTGGGATCCCAGGGCATCACCCAAACCTGCACCAGGCCTTTGGGGGAGGGATGTGCTCTCAGTTCTTGAGCCCACTGCAAATACATTGCTCCTGCCATCTCCTTTGCTTGAGCCTTCAGGCTGGATCTTAGCTTAAGGAACTCATCTGAGAAGTTCCCACTGAGATATCCAGCAACCAGCTGGACCTCTCCAAGCAGAGCACCTCTCTGGAGACCAAGCATCTCAGCAAACAGCCTTGTTGCAGAAGAAAGGTTTTATTTTAAAGCCTTTCCCTGATTTTCTTTGTTGGATTTTCATTTTAACACATGGCTTATCTTAAAATAAATAGTAGAACCACATGCTCTTTCTGTTGATATGAAATCCGTCATGAACTTAGTGCTCGTATTTTAATTAAAATTTTCTATTATGTACAGCATGAGTCTTAGGCTGACTGGCAATCATTCAAGCTCTTGGAATATCAGGTCTTAGCACAGCCTCATAGAAAATTCAGTGAGAGCCTCCTGCAGGAGTTCCTCTTCCCACAATGAGATTTCGCTAAATTACACTATCCCTTTCAAGAGTAATTGTAATAAATCTAATATAACCAGCAAACATGAAATATGTCAGTGTATCACAGTTAATTTCAATAGGATCTCCATTGCAGACTAATAATAAATAGTAATGCTCAGACAATAGCCAAGAAAATGTAACGTCTGAGCATTGAAAGAACATAAATAAGGATCTGAACTCGTTGGATTGGGTTCTGAATAGAATAAACGGATGCCCTCTGGACTTCTATCAAAGTGATGGATGAGAGGTTTTCTTTTTTGACTCCTGAAAATGCAAAGAAATAAAAAAAATGTATCCAATCCCCTCCAATGGATGATTGAGGACTGGGAGCTCAGGATGTGAAGGACAGCTGCTCCAGCAGGAATATTGGAGAGCATAATCCAAGCTGGAGCAGTTCCTTGGGCACTTCAGGGAATGTGGGCAAATAATTCTGCTGTGCCTTTTGGTCTGCTTTACTCTTCAGTGTTTGTTAAAAAAAAATAAAAAGAATCATGTTTTCTGGAGAGCGTGCTCATATTTCAGTGTTAATTTCTTCCCTTCGTTTCCTTTCGGAGGAGGATGTAATTTAGGGTGTTTTTCCTGCGGTACTGATCCTGTCAATCAATAGCTAGCAGTTATATTCATTTTTAATAGTATTTTGTGCTCTTTCAAGCAGCTCTATGCAAGCACACTGAAGCATATTTCAGCTGCAGCACAGCACACTCTATTTTAATCTTCCACTGGTATCAGTGGATGCACAGGAAACACAACTTACTTGCAAATTGTAACTGAATAATTCACAGCGTGGCCAGATTATTATTGTGAGCTCCTGAAGGAGAAAATTAGAGGTTTAAAGGACAAACTTGATTCTGATCCAAAACTGCCCTAACATGTGGAGGTAATAAAACATACATCAGTAGTGAAAATTGGTCCAAATATAATTTCTGAATTGACAGGGTGCATGGATAATCTTGTGATGGCATTTGATTGTTTTTCAGGCTGAAACAGAAGAAATCAAATCTCATTTGTCAAGGCTGGTTTCTTATTTTTTAAGCATCTGAGGGGAATGTTTCTAGAGGGGAAAAAAAAGGTCTGCAAAATACAAGGTGTATTGGAGAACTTTCATCCTGTGAGGTTTGTGGTAGAGGACAGAGACAGGACTCCAGACCTGACTGGTGAATGTTCTGAACCAGTGTGGAAATCCCGCCCTGTTTATTCTGTATTTCCAGCAATTCATAGTTACAACTTCAGAAGCCTTTAATTGTTTATGATGGCATTTTATTTACGCAATTATTACTTATGCACTGCTTGGGTGCATAATAAGTATAATTTACAATGGCTCTACTGGCTTAAAGTTAAAACTTGCAATGGTTATGCATTATACACAAAACAGATAGAGAACATGTATCTATTTCCAGCTTCTGTTCAAGTGGCTCCCCTTCCGTGGCTCAGCAGAAGTTTGAGAGAAGCAATGTCTTGGTGGTGGAGTCAAATTGTGTTTAGACACTCACCTGAATCCAGGAGGGTTGCTTTGCTTTTGCAGTGGTTTGAAAACTTAATTATCTTCTCTCCTTCTCTCTTGTCTGAAGCAATAACAGCGTTGTTACTTTTAGAAAATCAGAAGTGATTGCAACATGGGGTTGAATGGCAAACCCTGCTGTGCGAGGTCCCAGAGCTGCAGCTGATTGTCAGCCAGCAGGCTGCGTGATTCCAGGGCTCATAGGCACGATGGTTCAGCAAACTCCCGCTCGAGGCTTGGCTGGCTCGTAGGATCGTTTTCCTGTCCTGTGGGTGTAAAGGTTCTTAAAATCCAAAGTGGATAATGAAGATTGCCTGCTCTGATCTCCTGGACGGCATAAGCTGTAAAATAGAAGCTCCTGCTTTCAGTAACAAGAACATAATTTCTGTTGGAACTTAGAAAATAAGGGGAAGAAAGCATGTTTGTTTGTTTTTGAGAAGGAAAGGAATCCCTGGAAAATGCACTTATACTTTTCCAAAGCTGTCTCCCTCCTGCTGTTTTTGTTCCTGTTTTCATGCCTTTAGTCTTGCCATTAGGTAAAATTGTTCATTTTTTGTCTAATTTTGTCCAGACCAAATTCTGACCTTGCTATTGAACCTGCACATGTCACTCACATCAGGTTTATGGTATTTGGAAATGACTTTCTGAATAAGCAGTTACAGGCAGTGAGGAAGTTTCTTTGGTAAAATACATCGTGTGAAGAAGCACTTCCAGACCCGGAATTGCTTATACAGTGGGTATGACATTAAGGCTCTCCTCCCCAACTTTTGAATACTTGATGTCAGAATTTTTCCCAAAAATATATTTCAGGGTTCTGGCTTGATAATTTTTTTCTTTAAGCTTAGCAATAAGACACAGAATTGTGAATAATACGATTGTTGTTTTGAGTTTGTAAGTCCTTCTGCTTGTTGTCTGCATTTTTAGCCAGGATGTTATCTCAGGCTGTGGACCAGATGAACTCTTCCAGGCAACTGGAAGATGGGGAGATTTACCCTTCTTCTGGTAAACTTTACTTAAGTTTACTTTTTAAACTTAAATTAACTTAACTTCTGGTTAAGTTCTTCTGGAACTCACTGCCTCCTTAATTATGCTGCCACCATTGGCCAGTTAATCCTTAATTTGTCAGGCTAATAAAGACCTTGTTAGCAAAATAGCTTCATTTTAATTTAGTCCTCAGCATCAGGATAGGGAGAATATAATGGAGAAGATGAAGTGGTGGGTCTGAGAGATCCTCAGTCTTCAGTGTGGGGATGTCAAAGAATGGATGCAGGGAGAAGGGAAGGAAAGAGGAATCTGGAAGATCCTCAGCCTTGGAGCAGGTTGAATGTACAGCAACAAGTGCTTCCTGGAGAGGACACAACCTACTCTCTGGGTAGATCTTGGAGGGGTTTTTGGAGCAATCGAAAACAGCACAGGACCAAGGGGATTGATTGAAATTCAAGGCAATGGAGCCCTGGAGAGCACTGGCTGCTTGTCAGGCTGAGCAGTCTGAGGGTGCTGCTGTGCTTGTTCTGTGGGACACATGTGAGCCAGGGTTCCCCTCAGCTGCTGCAGGGCCACACGATTGTAGCTGAACTGCTGTGGGCTCTCTCTGGGGGTGACTGTCACTGCAGGGGCCAGAACCAGACCATTTGCAGTGAGCCATTTGGCTCTTGCTGTTTAGGGCCTGGTTGGCATTCAAATGTATTCATTGTTTTTTTACTATCTTCATCCTTTTTCTGTCTCTTCTTCCTCAAGTATACTAACATCAAGCCCTGATGCAGTCCTTCAGGTTTTAATATCCTCACCACACAGAGGCACTTTTCTTGTGTGTTTTCTCCATTCTGTTCTCTGAAGGAAGGGCAATTCCATCTACTCCATCAGATCTTTATAAAATTCAATTTTTGAACAGTGTCATAGTTCTCAGCAGAGAGATCAAACCAGAGCTGCATCAAATTGCATTCTGACCTCAAGGTATTATCCTCCAACTGCAATTTGTGGTGCTTCCCCTCATTAGTTTAATGAATGCTACAGCAGTTTGTCTCGGTTGACTTTTTTCATAAATAATTGGAAGTCCTTTGTTGCCATGGCTTAATATCATTTCATGCCCTATCCCTTAATGATTCACAGTTGATTTGTTAATCTGGAGCTCCACTTTCCCCTGAAAAACTCCTGTCTGTAGTGATTATTGCCATAGCTGCCCCAAGCTGATGGAGAGCTCCAGCTCCTGCCTGTGAACCATTACTCCATCTCCACCAGAACAGATGCTAAGGACATTTACTGCTTTACTCCATTGCCTCTCTTTGACTGGAAATTTTGACCAGGTGCTTATGAAGTGAACTGAAGGTTTGATAGCAACTAATTGACATTATTTCTGTATTATCTTTCTGACTGGGGATGTTAGAGGGTCCATGTGCTGCCTGCTGACTCGGGCTGAGCAGCTGCCAGTGGGCTTGTGGAAAGCATTCACAGTGGCTTGTGCTTGTTCCACTGTAAGATCTGAGTTGTTGGGTGAGCTGCAGAAAAGGAAAAATAGACCTTATTTCACAAAGAGAAACCTGCCTTTGCTCTCCAAAGAGGTCTTGGAGGATCCTGTTCTTTTCACTGGCATCTCCCTTTGGAAATTCTCCGATGGTTTTGGGCTTTCTATCTTGCTTTGACCCCAATGTGTCTCCCAAATGAGACGACCTTGCTAAAATGTTTTCCTTGAAAAAAACATTTAACAGAATTTCAAGAATGTAGCACAAACCACGAGAAAGGGGTTTAGAAACTGTCACCTGCTACCTTAAGAGTGAGAAACTATACAGTTCTATTAAAATCTATAAATATATGAGTCTTAAGTCATCAAAGGGATTGAGAAAATCAGAGAGGTATTAATTCTTTTTTACTTCTTTATTTTGTAATGTTTCTCCTGGATGCCAAGGGGGTGTGGCTATCAGTACCAGTCCTGGAATAACCTGATAATTTATTAGTCTTTTGTTGAATATGTGTTTTTATACCCTCATGGTAACAATTATGAAGGCAGTGAAGATCTATCTCCTATATGACTTTCAGTGCTTTTTTTGGTGGTCCATTTTAGTGTACTTCGTGTTTGAAGTGTTCTACAGGAAAGGTAGTGTGGTTGGAAGACTAAGCAACACCTAAAAATGTGCATTTACAGGTAAACAAGTAAACAACATATTCCGGAATGAAAAAAATCACAAATAATGCTGAGTTTTACCTCTGCAGGAGTTTGCAGACTGCAGTGACAAAGGATGTATCTGAAGGCTGAGTTCGAGTTAAGTACATAGCACAAAATGAAGGAAAATACAAATGAACATTTGTACTCTTTTTTTGCAGAAATAAATCCCTGAACCAAAATGTTTTTGTGGCCTTGTGCCCACAGTATTCCAATTTTTCTTGATCCTGGTGGTGGGGGAGTGGAGAAGAAAATTCTAAACTGCAGGCAGTGTCCTACTTCTGGAAGGTCCTGATTCACACCCAAGGCATGTTGGTGCCCTGTTCTTGCACCCAGCCAGGAAAACAGCTTGGTTTGTTACTGTGGAACTCTGTGCTGGCAGCAGATTTAGTGTGAGCTGGAGTGCTTTCATTTGCAGGAGAACATTTTTCCAGATGTTTGTACATTTAAAGTGGTGCGTTTTGATGTTGTTGATTTTTTTTTTCCGTGACCTCATATGTATGAAATTCCCAGTATTCTGGATTTATGTTTTCAATTGAGGAAAAAAAAAAAAAGCCAGAACAAACCCCCACTTCTTTGTTTTTGTTCACTTGTTTTGGATGTATTTTTTTCCCCAATTTATCCTAATTCTGGTGGTTTATATAGGATTTTTCTGCCTCCACTGGATTGTCACCAGTAGTGCAGCTGGCACAGTCATTTTTAGTGTTGAACTAAAGAGGTGCTTCTCTGTTAGGTGATATTCAATATACCTTTTCTTTGTTGCAATGGATTTTGTTGTTGTTTAATTGTTGTTGATGGCAGCTTGAAGAATTATACCCTCTGCGAAATGGCCAGCACTTGAAAAATTAAGCTATTACAAATCGAAGCATTAATAAAAGCAAAACAATTTAAACTATGTGTACACCCAAGCGAAATAAAAAGCAACATTTCAAGGAGAAAAGCCCACATATTTTACAGGCCAGCATATTGCTATGCAAAGTATTTATGGACAAGGCACTGAGTTTTAAATTGAGTCCAATATGGATTAGAGAAAAACTAAAGAAGTTTGAATAAATCGATAAGTTTCTCATTAATACTGCCCCTTAGTATGAAAATGTTTATTATTAATACAAACCAGCATGCTTTGTCTACAAATGAACTGTCATATCGTTTTATCTTTTGTACTTCTTTCCACTCAGTAATTATTGATCTGCCAACAGGAAAATTCTATAAATTTTCCAGATAATGGCAGACGTTTTTCTAATGTAGGAGTAGCTGGTTATTTTAAATCAAGTTAGTGTTGTGAAACACTGTATGGAACATGTCTAAATTGTGAAAATGGGAATGGATTCCACTTGCCTAGGGGTTTGATAAACAGCTGGTTACGTGCCCCTTTGTGTAGGATGTGTGATTTTATTGGCATTGCAACACCCAGGTGTGCTTTAACTTGGGCTTTCCAGGCTCAGGTCACTTCACAGGAATTAGTAGTTTCAGGGAAAAAAAAGGAAAAGGGCAATTCTACAACGATCTGTCTGAGTAACAAGGAAAACTGTTTCAAATTTGCAGTGCCTCTGTTCCTCTAGACCCAGGGAAAGTGCAAACTACAGCTGCTTTGAGGTGTAAGGCTCTTCAAAAGAGCTTAGAAGAGCTGCTGGGTTTGGGAATGGAGGAAACATCTGGAGAAGCTCCCTTGGCCAGCAGGGTTGGATAAGCAGGTATCCACAGAAGCCTGGTGGTTAATTTATGTTCTTCTCTCTTGAATTAGAATGTCTGATTGAGGCTGCTTTGATTCAGAAAGGAGGAGGTGCTCAGTAACGTGTTAGTTGATTTTTATCCTGTTCACAAAGTAGATGATTTTTTTATCAGGTGTTAAACTCTGGGGCCAGATAATCTCCCTCTGTGAGGGAGTGAAGGCCACATCCACATGGCAAGGCCTGTCAGAATTAGCCTAACTAGGCTCACACTGCAACTGCAGTCTGGCTCAACTTTGGTGTGGAAAAAGATAAATACCTTGAATGCTCAACTCTTAGTGAGATCTTTGCTGCTGCAACACACTCATTTCGCTTGCTGAACAAACAGTAGCTTGTGTTCTGCCTAAAATTAGGATAGAGGAAAAGAAAATCCCTGGTCTGGTCCTGTCAGGATCTTTATCTCATGGGGCTGAGCGGTTCACACCTAGTTCACATCTCAGCCTTCCAACCTTTGTCTTACAGCATTTCAGTTTTGGTGTTGGCCCTTGGTGAGGTCTGAGGAAGTAGGAGATGTGTTTGGCCTTGGGAATCCTGCACATTGGCCCAGGGATCTTCTGCTCTTGTGGGATTCAGTAATTCCAATACTGAGAACAAAGCAGAAATAAGTCACGTGTGTGTCATCCTGGAAAAAAAATAATGCAGTAATTGTAAAAGGAATTAATGGTAACCAGCTTATATGTGAATATATTCAATTATTGACACGTAAAATCAAATTAAATTAATTTTATGCTGTGTGTCTGTGTCACGAGTATGAATTCTGTGTAGCCTAAGAGGCAAGGAGTGTTAATGCTTAGGGACTTGCTTCTTGTCTTGAAACAAGCTGAATGTGTTTATTTCCTTGGTCACCCGTGTCTGCCGTATGTTAGTCTCTGCTCTACCAGAGGTTCCAGCAATATTTAGGGAGGACAACTTGAATGTCCCAGCTTGTATGAATACTTTCAGGTAGTGAACTACATAAGCACACTGAAAAGATAAAATTCCACATAATGATATCATGGAGGGAATACATACATGTGTTGTGTACACAAGTGAATATCTATTGTCTAAATAATTCAGATGGGAATCAGAAAATTTGACAGATTAATAAGTGATTTAACTTTTTTCCATACAGGTCTTTCTCTTATTACAGAAAACACTAATGGGCATAGCTCTTCTTTTAAATACAGTTTTTAAATTAGCAGTCATTATTTCATTAGAAAAGAAATGCCTTAAATAATGTGTCCATTTGCCATTCTCTTATCAGTGATAATCACCTAATGAATCCACAGTTCTATTAGGAGCTGCATTTGATGCCCAAGCTCCTCTAATTGCTACCTGTGTAATTGTGTAGCTCACATAAATTACTAAAGACAGGTTGATTTAAACACAGTGTTAAAATTTAAAAGGAGTGACAGTACTAATATAGCAAAATAATCAGAATAGATCTATTTGACAAAGCCAGTAATTATTAATTTGAATACCAATTAGTTCTGAGTAGGTAGGTTTATTCCAGCTCTTTGCTTGGACTTGGGAATATTTGTATTAATTTTCCAAAGTATCCAGAAAAAGACAGGAAAAAATACATTATTCAGAAGAACCACGTGCCTACACTTGCCTTTTCAATGTTTCTATTTCCTGCCATGAGGAAAATATAAATCCATCTGCTCAAAATAGAGCAATTGTTAGCCCATTGTTGAATTTCAGTAATGAAACCTCTCAGCTAGAGACTCCTGCAGGTGGGAAATCGATCCAAGGGGGACAGTGTGAATGAAACACTGAGGGAAAAACTGCTTAGGAGGCTTTTGAAGATATATTGATAGTGCATCTGCTTTTCTCACAGCACTTTAGCTCACATTTGAAACCATGGCCTTTGTGGTAGAGGCTTTTGATTTTCTCTTGGGAGTGGCATGTCCATCCATCGGTCCATCCATCCATCATTAACTCTTTTAACAGGAACAAAACACCCCGTTTCCCCTCATATTTCCTTTGGTATCACCATGGGGACTAAGTTAAATTAATTAAATTAATTAAAATTGGTATTATGGCTGAAATGCAAATAAGTGGCTGTACTTTGTGTAACCACACATTAGCTGAGCAAATCCAAATGTGCATAACTTCGTAAGTAAGAATATAAGGATGTTGCAGCAGCCAGACTTGTTAGAAGACACTCTTGAGAAATGGTGAAAGTCTCATCACTTGGGTTGTCTTAAACTGAGCTGGAAAAAGCTCAGAGAGAGATGAATTAGCTAACTCAGAATACTGGTAGGCTTTTTTAAACAGTGCAACCCTGCAAAGTTTGGCAGGAATGAAGGTAATTCATACTTTATTCACGATTGAATGCATCATTTTAGCTAAGCCCTTGAAAGGGCTGTTATTTTTCATTCTAGCAACTGAAAAATAGGGAATTAAGTCAATAAAACCATGTATGTATATTGTTATCTTTATAGAAATTCCTTTCCTTCCTGCTTTTAAATATATAAATGGGGAAACCTTTAAATCAAGAGTTCTGACAAGTTGAATATTTTAGTTTTATTGTGGAAAGTAATTAATGAGAAATGATTGAGCAGGTCCATCACTGGCAGTGCCTCATTTATTGCCATGTTGTAATAGTTAATACAGAGAAGAAAATAGAAAAAGTGGATGATGGAAATAAAGAACCTTTCAAGGTTTTTAATTTCTCCCACACACATTCAAAGTTTGGGTTAAGCTTTTGAAACATGTCACGTTATTGTTTTCAAGTGCTTTGTTTTAGAGAAGCACATGAGGCATAGTCTTAGCAAAGTGAATAGGATATTTATGACTTATTGAAAAAAAGCCAGGACCTTCACAGGTTGGTCTTCTGATGTTGATATTTTGCTGAGCAGCACTTTTACATATTTTTTTTTTTAATAATGTAAAACAGAAAATAGCTGCACAAAAAAAAAAGAGTTAAGATGTGGATTCTCTCAAAATTCCCTATTCCAGGTCAGTGAAAGGGTTGTTGAAGAAGTGGGGAGACATGGTGGGTTAATGGTGTGCGAGAGCTTCGGGGGTTTAGCAGGCTGTGAGAAACGTTAAAAGGAAAATAATCTTATTTAATGGGTATTTTGAAAGCAGATTTGCAACAGTGTTAGAAAGAAAAAATAGTACTAAAAAAACCATTCTGAAGGTTTTGCTTGTAGAAATGGAACCGGAAGGGCAGATTGGGGAAATTTCAAGGAAATTGTGATGCAACTGGAGGAAATGTTTGTTGGTTTGCATCCTGCTTCGGTGTTTAACATCCTGTTGCAAAGTGGGCAAAATTCTGCAGAAATTTTGTAAATTAATCAAATGTGTCTTTTCTTCTCAACAATAGATACCTTTTCTGAACATCTAAAATCTGGAAAACCTCCACTGAGCCATGGAAACTCTCAGCTGCAATGCTCAAATTAGTTGTCTCTGACACCTGATTTCATACACTGGGAACATTAATTATGTCATTTGAAATCTGAGGCATTTTTAGCAAAGCTCAGACCGAAAAATCTTCAGTGTGACTGTTGCAGTGAGAACGGTGCTGGTTAAGTCTAATGAGTAAAGAAGGATTGCATGTTCATAAACCACTTTTTTCCTAAGGTGATGTTTCAAAACACTTATGAAGAGCTCTGTGCCATCAGGTGTGTGAACTCACATTGCATTTTTTTAATTATAGCATTTTTTTTAATGAGAGAAGGAGCTAAATCACTCAGTGGCACTAGTAAGAAGAATGCCTTTCTTATATTTAAAGGAAATGCCATCAAGGGGATGGATCTTATTTGGACAAAAATGCCAAGACTAAGCTGGCATTAGTTTTTTGGAAGGCTGGTTTAGAAAATGTCCTGTGTGTTGGGTTAATTAGAGGAAACTTGGGTAACAATGAATGTTTGCTCTGTCTAAACAGTGAGGGTAATCACTGTGACAAGAAAACCACTCAGAACTTGGGTCAAGGACAAACTCTATTGTAGGAAGAGAAGGATGCCTTAGAGCAGTAGCATTCAACTTTTTTAAAGTTTATAAATTCCATTTTTATAGGTTTTTTTTTTTTACACTCCCTGTAAGAAACCCTGTATAAGGTATTTAAATCTGGCAGCGTGTGAGGGGCCATTTGAATTTCTCAAATTGACAGGACAATGTGATTTAAAACCTTATTTCCTGAGCTCATCAAGGATTGAAATAAACAACCATGACAAAGAGGGGCTCAATCCCCTTTTGCCCAGACCAGTCTAATCGTGTTAATTCACCTACTCACCACTCAAGTAATAAGATTTCCTAACTTTTAACCAATGAATCTTGTGCACATTTGAGCAAGAGAAAAGAGCTGGTTACCCAGCAGAAGGGGAGGTGGCTCATTCTTCTTCCCCCATCACACAAGGGCATCCCCTGGAACACACTGGGAACCATGGAAGCCTCTGCTGTTGGTCCCCCTTCAAAAGCTTTTTGGAGGGTGTTTTATAAGTTTGGTCTATAACATTTCCATAAATGAGTGGATTCTATGGAAGTCATCAAAGATGACAGCTCAGGAGACAGCACTTTGCAGGTGACCGTGGCTGCTTACAGGCCCTGGCTATGACCCTCATGGCCCTGCTTTTTAGCACACACAAGCTGGCTTAGCCAAAATCTAAGGAGGACTTGAGTGAAGAGTCAGACAAGGAGCCTTGTTTTCCCAAGGACCTTCATTCTGTCCAAAAGTCCCTGGCCAGGAGATTGTAAATTGCTGCTCTGGTAGATAAAAATCTGCTTCCAATATGAGTTGGATTAAGTTCCCTTTGCTTTGCTCTTAGAAGAAGCCCCGAGGAAAGCAGGTAATGGAAAAGTCTCAGGTTTTCAGCTGTGAATGGACAATTTTTTACTCCTGTGAAGAGGGAGACCATAGTCACTATATTATTTATCTTGCTTGAGTGACTCTGCTTAATTCCAATATCTGTTGCTAAATGATCTTTTCTTCCAGCTCATCAGAAATGCATGTTGCCTGTTTAGTACATGGAACAAACTACTCCCTTTGGATAATGTCTGTGTGCAGCAAAGGGGATATTTGGGGGAAGGAAAAGATAAATAATTGTGATGATTTATGGACAGGTGGAAGCACAGTCAGGATGTGACTGGAGACAGTTGTCACAGGCTTGTTAACACACCACACATGTTTTCCAAACCCAAGTCAGGCTGAGGAGAGCTAAGGAGTCACCCAGTTATCCATGGGTGGGATCATGCCAGCAGTGTTGATAGAACTCATGGTTGTCCTCGCAGTGAGAGGGGCTCAGTGCTCTCGTTAATTCTCTGTGCCAGAGTGCAGCTTTATTGCCTCCAGCTCCGTGCTCACTTGATGCTTGCTGTCTGTCTTTCTGTGAGACTTAGTGCTCCTGTCAGGAAAGGCTCTTCTGACTAATAAAAGTCCTCCTGTGCCAGAACACTCAGCACCTGGGTCAGTGTCTCCAATCACTGCTGATTGTTTGTGTGCCAAAACAAGGGGCATCTGAGACCTGCTGCTTCTCACCAGGGCACCTAAGTGAGGAACATTAACAAAGCCAACACCAAACATGACATCTGTTAAGGAGAAGAGCTCTTTGGGTACTCTAAGAGCTGGTTTTGTGTGTTGCCTCCCAGTAGAGATCCAGTGCTGTCACAACCAGTACTTCCTTCAGTTCTCAGACTTAAAATGGAAAAGGATTCCCTCTGCAGTGCTGTTGCTCTCCGGCAATCCAGCTTGGCACCATGGGGATTACAGGCTGTCACATGGAGAGCAAAAAGTGGTTTTCATGGATCCAGAGCTGCTTTTTATTCCTCTTAGGGATGCCTTCTTCAAATATTTGCTATTGTCAGAGTTTTCAAGCAGGTAACAGCCAATCCTCGTTCTCTTTCCCCTTTGGAATCCACCAAGAGGTTGAGTGAGACCCACTGGAAGTGAGAGATCCACTATTCGTGTCTCCAAGGGGGGATTTCACACATCATGCTGCTTTTCAGCTATCAGTTTATATTTATAAGCTACAGGAAAGTGGACTTGCTATTTCTGTATCTTATGGCTTAGAATCAACCACAATTTATTTTGCATATCTCTTTCCTTCCATCACAGTTCTTTTGCTCTCTCTAAGTCTTCTTACCTAAATTCATGCCTGTCTAACAAAGGTAGGAAATAAAATAAACAGATACTGTTTTAATTAAAGAATTCAAAAATATTGGATTGCAGTGAGCCTCACATCCAGCATTTATGAATAGTAACTTCTCTTTTATATTTTCTGTGAAACTCCAAAGAGCAGAATTAAAACAAGAACTTCTAAGAGATTTTTATCCTTGAAATATTAATTATTAATGACATATTAAATTTCCTATGCTTTCTATTAGAATTACTTTAGTCATCAAGACAGCAGAACAAAGAAATACCTCTGTAGTTGAAGATATTATACAGGTGATTGTTTTGAACAAAGCTGGAGAATTCCTATATATATATATATATATGAGATTTTTAAAGGAAATTTCACAATATATTCATTTTCTCAAGGAGTGGAAGTGGATGGAAAATGATTTACATGGCTGATGTTGTCCTTCTGTGCCTTAAAGTTTGACTGTTAAGGTGATAAAATTGAAATTTCCCACTGTATGAAACTTACTGGGGTTTGTGCTAAACTGCAACTACAGGTTGAATCTGCTGGGGTTATTAAAAAAAAAAAAAAGAAAGGCTTTAATTAATATCTGTATGCCCATGGCTTTCACTTTCTTTGAATTCTATCTGGGTTGTTTTGTTCTGAGAACCAGTCTTTAAAAAAATACCCATGGCTGATCTGTTCATTCCTGCATCCCTGGTTAGTGCCTTCATTTCTCATCAAACTCATTGGAAAATGAATGATGCCACAGATTGAGAAATTGAATCTTAAATTATTCATTCATTATTCACAGGGCTAGGGATCTCTGATGTAGCTGGGAGAATTCAGAGGGGGGAAAAAAATACAGGTTACTGTGGGAATTGCTATATTTTTGGACATGCACTTGAAATGATAAGGTCAGATCACCAAGAAACTAAGTTGGAGAACTGTAAGAAAAGAGTGTGTCAGAATATATGGCTGAAGTAAAGCTTTAGGTAAATACAATTTAGTGCATATTTAGTTCTGAATTGCGAAGTTTGGGGAATTCCTTTCAGTAGTTAAATCTGACCAAATTAATTGGAAGAGAGTTGGAGATGGAGATGTACTAATTCCAAGATGAATCTCTGCTGCTCAGTAGCTTGTGGCAGCTGCAAAATAGAGCCAACAAAAAATTTATTTATGGACAGCTCAGAGAATTGAATTTTACAGTTGGAATAATCATGTAAAGGCAGATGGGAGTACAGAAGGTTAAATAAAAAACCAAACCAAACCCAGCATTCTGTAGATGAAGAGATTAAGAACAGAAATAAACTGAATGCATCAGTCACTTCAAAAAGATGATTAATTATGGAGATCTGTGGCTAGAGAAGGTACATAATATTATGTTAACCTAATAAAATTTGGAATCTCCTTAAGGAAATTCTTTCTTCTTCTGTCTTGCAAGACCTGCAACCCAAATTCTAGGAGAAAGTTTCTAAAATCATCTCTCCCAAGGTCTCCGGTCCTTAGAAGCATTTCAGGTTGCATTATGATAAGGACTTCTCTGGGTGGCTTTGTGTCCTGTTGCAATTCCATAGGAACCCTGCAGGGACTGATCCAGACTGCACAGCCAACAGCTTAAAGTTAGGACACTTCTCAGTAGTCTGTGCATGCAAACCTCTCTCTTCTTCAAGGTTTTCATCTGCTGGGGGGCAAAAAACATTAGGGTCCTCAATACAGAAGATATGTTTGAGTATATGTTTTATGCCATAGGCATTTGAGATGCAAATAGCTTGTTTCTCACAAGCTGCTTGTGATCACTGCTAAGAGTTTTGAGATGGCATCAGTCAGTTCTCTGAACTCATCATGAAGATTTTCAGGATCAACTACATGGAAAGCATCAAAATTATCAAGTATTGTCTCTCCTAAGCATTTCTTTATACCAGCCTGTAACTGGTGCTTGTATCCTTTTACCTGTATTGAGAATCTTTAACTCATTAAAAAAAAAAAAAGCTTTAAAAAATCAGTGATTCACCATACTTGCAAAAATAAAAATCTTTAAGACCAAGTTTTTAAACTTAATGTAGAGAATTTCATGCTGATTTGATCATCACCCAGACTTATAGTGTTCCTTGCAGAAGAAATAGTTCTTCATAGAAAAATCCCTTAGGGCACTGTAAAGTACTGGCTACTTTAAGACAACCCCTTAAAACTTGAAATAATTATTTAGAAAATAGGGAGAAGCTGCACAGGCGAAAAAATCTGGAAGAGGAAAAAAAATAAAAAGAAAGGTGGCTATTTTTCATAAAGGAGAAGAAGAATGAGTTAAAGCATAAAGGTTAACTTGATTGACCTATCTTTCCTGGAAATATGCTGAAATTCATGGTTCAACAAAATATTTGTTAGCATCCAGAAGACAAGAAGAAGATAAGAACCCATATTCATTTATCAAGGGAAAAGTCACTAGAGACTTACTTAATTTCCTTCCCAGACAGAAGCATAACTCGTTGGCAAAGGGAGAAGAAAGAGATGTCAGAAACCCTGATAAAGTTTTTGGCATTTTCTCGGCTGACATTCTTATATGCAAAATAGGGTGGCATAAATAAAGCAGTAAAAAAATGGAAGCTCTGTATTTGGAATTTCAGAATGAAGGAATCTTGGAGGTTTGCTGGCAAAGTGGAGGGATGCTCAAAACCAGGTCAGTATGCCCTGAAATTGTCACTAGTGACTTGCGTGGCAGAACATGGACTGCACTTACCCAGCTTGTAGGTGACACATAACCAACACAAAATTCAGCTTCAGATTGACTCTGCTGAGGTACACAAAGGGCCCAAGCAGTGCCCAGTACAATAAAGGCAGTGTGGGTAGAAATCTTAGGGAAAATCCCCTGTAGCAATGACTGGGAGGCAATTTTGCCAAAAAAGAAGCACGATTAGCAGCTGGAAGTGAACGAACAGTACCATGTTCCTGCCAGAAGAGCAGCCACTGTAATGATGTACATCAATGCACGCTAAAAGGCATACTGAATAATCCTTATGCTTCATACTTAGTGCTACATACTGAGCCTTGACTGGAGTTCAGTGTCTGCCTTCCTGGAAAGGTGTAGGGTTGGGAGAGTTCAGTCTGGAAGCATTATCAGTTTTCCTCTCCTTTCTTAAACTTTGGTTCCCTAATTTTTATTTTTCTTTTCTCTGCTTTGCTACTTAATAATGGACATACTTGTTCCTTTGGCTACTCCAGGTCCCAGCCCTCCCAATCCACCAACCTCCCTGATAACAGAACAGGGGAATTCATAAAATATCATCTCATTGATTCAAAAATTCCATGATTCTTTCAGGATCCTTGCTTGCTTGATGTTTTCTTGGATCAGCTTCATGAGTAGGCAGTGTTTGTGCATTTACAGCTGAGGGGTCTTTGCTCCAAGTGAGCAGTCAGAGGTCTTTGTCTTTTAATGTATATTAGAATATAGGCCTTTATAATGTAGTAGCCTTTCAGTGGTGAGATTTACAGAGAAAAGCACAGACACACAACACGAGCAGACTTGAATAGCTGCACAGATGGAAACCTATGTGATGAGTGTCTAACTGGGCAGAAAAACCTTCCGTTCCTCACTTGTTAATCCTGCTTGCAACTTGTTCAATTGAGTCTTATTTCATTGCTTCACACTAAATGGGAATGAACTATTTCTGACAGCCTAGCAGGACGCTGAGCACTGTGGAACTGTCTCACTGCATTTGTTTCATGTCTCTCAGGCAGGGAAGATGCTCTGACTGCCCAGCTGGGAGAATACGTGCTCTTGGAGCTGCTCACCAGCTCCAGCATCCCACATCCCCTACCCAATCCCTGGGGCACTGCAGAGGTACCTGGTGGTTCACACCAGCACCTCCAGAATGCTGAAACTCTCTAAGTAGGTCCCTCATACCAGTAACATTTCAATTCTGTTTCGGCTGCCCTTGTTCCTTGTGAAGGTGTTGTCATATTGTTGTTATTTTTTGTTTTGTTGTCATTTCTGTGTTTTCTGGAAAAGGCAGTTTTCACGTTAGTGGCAAGGGGTTTTGCCTGAGTGTCTCTTCAGGTGTTTCTCCTGACAGTAGGAATACTTTGCTCAGCGTGTCTTTCAGCATAGCATAATTTCCCCCTTATATTCTGAGTTTCTCAAAACGGGTTGAAATCTAAAAATATTTCTGGCAGAAGCAGTTACACCAGACCTGTTAATTATGATGTTTCCAAGAGAATGACAGCCAGTGTAAGGGAAGCTGATGTGTATCCCTGCAGACATGTGCTCCTTCTATTGCAACTGGAGCCTGTTCTAAATTACCTGGGAGCGAGACGGGCACGAAACACCTTCCAGCACATTTACACCAGTTGCCACATTATGTAGTGAGAGGGCTCACCCTTTCAATTCTCTCTTTATTTCTGTGCTGTTTAACTTATTGATGATTGCAGATGCCTCAGGCAGGTAGAGAAACATGATAAAAGCAGCTCCACTCTTTGCTAGTCCACAGCCTGACCTGGTGGAAGGCAGGGCTCAGAACCAGGGCAGAGCAGCAGTGGTGATGGAGCAGTTGTTCAAAAAGAGGACAAAAGCACCTGTTTCCCTTGATAAGCACTGTTTGTTACACCTGCTGCCCATTTCTTTGGCCTGTCAGGGCATGAGAGCTCTTCAGCTGCTGCCTCCTGGTTCAGTGGAAGGGGAGGAGATGTTTTCCACGCTCCACACTGTGCAGCTTGTAGGATAAAAACATAAAGGGCGAAATAGATTTAAAAATAGACCCTGCTGGATGGGTATTGTGTTGTCATGTTGTATTGTACAGCCATCTAATTATTCTACCAGTTCAGAAGGTATTGTTTCCACAGGAAACGTATGACAGGGAAAGCAGAAGGGGAATATTATATGTTAAAATTATTCTGCTATTTTTAAACTCCTAAAAGAGAAAAAAAAACACCACTAGCTAAAAGGGGAAAACAGATCAGTGCTAAAATGGGCTTCTTATATTGTCATCAAACATACTGTGATCTCTAGATAACTCTGAATAAATTTATTACTGGAGAAAGAAGGAATTATTTGAAAAGATTGCTATATCATATTTTATGTAAAGACTTCTATGCAATTTGGAGCAACAAGCAGTTGTCAGCAACCAATGAAACATCACAATCATAAACCAAAGAGCTGACAGTCAGTAATTTGCAACTAAGATATATTGGTGTCCGATTCTCTCCAAACATTACAAACTGACTTCTCTACTTGTCACTCAGTTCACTGATGTTTTCATCACCATGAGGTTCATGGAGCCTCTTTGCCTGGGTATGCAAGAGGGTATTAAGTTTGTGTCCTGAATTTCTGAATGCATGAGCTCTAAGATTGCTTTGAGTCCAACTATTTCAGTGCCCTCTGAATAAATCACCAAGTCATCGCTGATGCCCTGATGGGCATACATTTAATTTTAGGAGTGTGTCCCTGTAGGAATCTTCAGACCAGTATTAGGACAATTTTAAAGGGAAATGTAAGGGGTGAGTAGCATTCCAACTTTGCAGGACTGCTGGGAGGACTGGGCTGAATATTATTTCCTGTGATAAGCATGTGCTGCCCTCTTTTTGCTTTGCTGGATGGAGAAGCCTTTTTTCTGCCACCAGCCTGAGACTCTCTGTCTTTTCCCCAACTCTTTACAAGCAAGTGGGCACTGATAACAGCACAGCAATGCTTGTCACCATCCCTGAAAACTCACCTCAATAAGTTTTCTTGTTGATGCAGCTTCCAGTTCCAGTGCCCTGAATTTGATAAAAATGCAGTACCTGAACGTTAATAGTTGTTGAAGATAATTCAGGGACAGGATCAATATGAAGTTGGAAGTTCCCCTGAAATACCCAAAAGAGGGGTTAGCCCACAAATGAAATATCTTTTCTTAACTAAAAGTGGGTAATTAGACTTAATGAATTGCCCTGTTTCCATTAGTATCTCAAACACTGAATTTTCCTCTGAAAAGCACAGATTTTCTGAATCTCAGTCTAGTGCTTTTGAATGAGAACCTTGTTAGGAGGGAATGGCTGTAAACAAGAATGAAATAAGTTTCAGTTTCATAGAAAAACCCTATAGTTTTGTCAGAAAAGGAGTAGCTGCTCATAAGAATGGATTGGTTTGTTCTTGAGTGGTGTTATTTCACTTCTCCCTGGTGAAACTCAACCCAAATAAATCCAGGCTGAGGCCAGCAGGTGGAAGAAGCTCCATGAATTTCTCTTGGCTCTGTCTGTTCCTCTATGCGCAGGAAGCAGGCTGGTTTCTGGCTCTTCCAAATTGCTTCCTTCCTTGAGAAAAATTCTATTTGCAAGAGCTGATTTGGGGAGAAAAAATGAGCTGTCACCCCCTACCCACTTTGCTCCTGTCCCCAAGACTTGTAAATACCCTGGTGGATCTCCCAGGGTGAAGCCAGGGCAGCTCCACTTGACCATTTGGCTGTGGGATGTTGGGTTCTTTGCCCCCAGAGAAGGTGCTGCCAAAGGTGGGGAATGGGTGAGCAGCATTTTGGAAAACTTCAGGAAAATTCAGTTTCTTGGAGCAGTTTGACTGCAGGTTGCCTGCAGAGAGTGTGCAGACAGGCAGCCTGCTTCTGGCATCCAGGACAGATGTGGAGTAAATATTTAATCCACTTTATAGAGCTCGTATTTGCTACATTTTGATGGTGTCTGACCTGGCAGAGTTGCCTGTGAGTGTGTCATGTCCAGAGAGAGGAGGCTGGGGGCAGGGAGGTGAAGCAGCATGAAAGAATAATTCATTGCACTTCTGTGTGCATAGAGACGTAATAAGACTCTATAAGAAGTCACATAGACATGAAACAAAATGTCTTTGGTGTGCCAGCATTAATCTGTATTGTTCATTTTCACTAAGCATGAGAAAATCCTACGTGTATAATTATAACCACACATGTACCACATATTGCAGCGTCTGTGTCAGGGATAATTCTTTATATTTAGTCAAATTTCAGTGGGTTCCCTCATGAAGAGGCACTTATGGGCTTACTGCACCAGATGAGAGCTCAGAGACTGAGACTCAGCCTGGCTGCATCGGAGAATGCCTTAAGCACAGAGCAGGAGGGAAAGAAGGCAAAATGTCTTTGAGCCCAAGTGATAGCTTTTTTGTCTGCCTTTTCACTTTAAGGATTCTGACCCGATGATCTCATTAGCTGCCTGGATTATTTCTGTATATCCAGCACAGTGGATGAATTAAGGGGGTTTCTAGCCCTATTTTGATAGGATTTATTAATTTGGGAGAGATTCCCTGTACTTACATTTACAAGCACCTCTGCAACACCTGCAAAAATTGCCAAAATAGGAGAAAACGTGTCACTTACCCATACATTTGCCATTCAGAAGATGAATTGCTGGCTGGGGCTACAGGTGGAGGAGTTTTTAAGGTGTGGTTTGCACAAAACCGCAACAGATGACGCTCTAAGAAGTATTGATTTCATAAGAATTTCATAGGAAATCAATGGAAAGGTAGTGCCAGTTTTGAAGTCAGAAGGGCCAGTTTTCTAAAACGTAATGTTAAATACTTTAAGTTCTGACTTGTGTGGGGGAAAAGTGTGTCTCTCAGGTATCTGCCTTGTGCTAGAGAGTTCCCACTGAGGGACTTTAATTGGACAGGTCTGGGCATCTCTCTCCGCTTGGAAGAGAAGAGGATACTTTGAGAGTTCTCCTTAGTATTTCTTCTTGCAGACCATTTGATAAATTAATCTTTATAATCCTCACATGTCAAATGGTTCTTCTGTGGTTCTACCACAGGCTCTGGGGACAAATCCTTCGACTTTCCTGCATTTGGTACCCAACTGCAAACTAGAGATAAAAATCTGTCTTGCCCATTTCAACTGTAGAGCTGTTAAGAAAGAAAATCTATTACTCCATGTGTAAAGAGACCACCTGACACCTTTGGAGGAGGTAGAATAAAATTAATCCCATTAGTTTTTAGCTTCTTTTTCTTTATAAGTGTCTCCTTTCCAGGAGTATAAAGTCAGAGCCAGAAGGCTTGTATTGGCTGCTAACCCTGGAAGAGCTGGACCGAGGTCTTTTGGAGTTCTGGCTGTGCTTGACTTGTGTTCTCATTTTCACACATATAGTGACGTTAAATTGGACTCAGAGCCTGGATGGTAATTTGTTTGGATATTCCGTAACTAATTTGTTTGGATATTCCATAATTATTTGCTTAAATAACATAGAGAAAAGAAGAGAAACGTGACAAAGCAAACCACAGAACACAAAGTGAAAGATTTTGGGGAAGCTAATTGCAGCTCCTGCATCACCCTTTTCTTTGTACTTGTTTGTGTGAAACCCAGAAGTTGTAGTTTTCCTTAAATTTCTATAAACATTTGCCAGCTGCAAAATAAGCTTAAAGCATGTTTAGATCTAATCATGTGGCAGTTTGAAGGACTAAGAAACAAGAATGTTCTGACTCACCCTGCCAGGAAGGAGTAACTTTTATTTTATTAATAAATCCTTTGGAGTGAATTACAGTAAATCAGTATTAGATGATCAGTGTTTACAGATAAATATATATGGTTTATTTTAGAACAATTTGGTTCCAAAGGAAAACATGTATTATACTAATATATATGTATATATCTATAATCTTGGTATAGTAGCAATGTTTTAAGGCAATTAAAAAACTCCAGTTCCTCACAAATGCCCAGAGTGTTTCTTGTGCTTCTCCAAATCTGGAGCAATGACCATTCTTTAAAAAAATCTAAATTTTTAATCAAGGCTTTCAGCCAATTAATACAATCAGTAATGCATTTTACCTATGTGCTCATTCTTTTTACAAGGCCTTAATATTCATCAGCATGCCTGAAAAGAAAATTAAAAATCAGCCCTAATACTGAAAGGCCATCTCTCAGTGAGCAGTTCCAGAAGGGCAATGTAAGAAAGGCAGAGCTTTCATCTATTATACCATTTTACAGTTTTGGTAGTTTGTACTTGCTAGTTAAGAAAAAGACCCCAAAAAATCAAAAAAACCCCAAACCCCTGAACACAAACCATAAGTGTCTATTAATTGCTTTTCTTGTATGCTGAATTTCAACCCACGTGTTCTCACTGTTTGGACATTTTACAAGGGGTAAGAAAGAAACTTATGCTAGAAGCTCATTCAGCAATAGATCATTTTATTAGAATCCTATGAAACTGTGACCAACTCTTTGATTAACTGAGGAAAATAATGCTACACAAATCTGTCAGTCTTCTCAATTATCAGCTATTTGGGATTAATTTAATTTACAAAGATAATACTTTCTCAAGTTTTTCTCAATATCTCCAAATCAAGATATTGTCAGACACCTTGGACAGCTAAGATGTGTGAAGAGACAGGATTGAACAGAACTCATCTATGTTTAGCAAATGTTTTAACTAAAGGGGAGACAAAAATCACATTTCTACCTCCAAAGAGTTCTACAAGTGATGCAGTCCTACAGAAAAATTCTGTCTGTTGGCACAAATATGTATAATCTTCCGTGCTTTTCTCGGGTGATGTGGCTCAGGAGTTGAGCACAGCTCCACCAGGGACAAGGTCAGTGGAAGGAAAACTCAGTTTCTCCTCATACAACACCACTTCTTGCCTCT
Organism: Margarornis squamiger; assembly: GCA_035222235.1. Lineage (NCBI taxonomy): Eukaryota > Metazoa > Chordata > Aves > Passeriformes > Furnariidae > Margarornis > Margarornis squamiger. The sequence goes on along the minus strand of JAWWTY010000001.1, from coordinate 3,851,966 downwards.
CTCTCCACTGGAAATAAATGTCCTGAGGATAGCTAAATAGACTGTGTACACAGTAATATCGGTGTAACAGATGATACATTGAAGATATGAATTCATCTTCACAAATTCCTGTATTTGTAGGCCTGAATTCTTAAAAAGGCGTTTACAGGCTCTTGTGGCTGCTCCATTTAATCCTGTGGGAACACAGGCACCCACTTTGGAGACTGAGGTCATTGCCCTCCTAAAAGAAATAAAGGAGCTTAGCTTTGACATTGGGGATGAAATCAGAATAATTTATACTGCCTTAGCTCTTTTAAGGAGGCAGGAGCCCGAGCAGATAGAAACCTACTGAGACGTGCCAATGGGTGCCTATTGTCAATTAGAAATAGGACAGATACAGAGGAGGACTTTTTCCCCATGAGGACCTTGTGAAATCCCTCAAGGATGTTACACTGGCAATAAGAGTCCTTCTGCAAACAACTATCAAAGCTGGCATAAATAAAACACTTCCCAGTCTCAGCAGTATGCTGACTTTTCTAACTTATTCCCTGAGTGGTCAGTGTAGATGGTTAAGTTTTTATTTAAAGGAAGCAGAAGGGGTTTAGGGCCAGCAAATCTGCTGACACAGGAGTCAAGAAGATGATAGAATCCCACGATGACTGCATTCAGGGGAGATGTAGATTAGATTAATTGGCTTGTTGGTTTTTATTTTAAGAGGAAAAGTTGTAAAACACAGTTTTAATAGCAAATTTATCCAGCATAGGTGAACACTGTTATAAGCATGCTTGGCTTCTAGGCTGTTCAGTCAGGCAGAAATCTGGGTGCCTTTATATGACTCTTGCCCATCACTGGTGGAAAATTAGATTTTTAATGAGGACTCTGCAAAACAGCTGGGGTTTTGCCATAGTTTAACAAATCTACAGTAAACCTTGGATTCTGCTTCCATGTATTGCAGAGACAGGAGCTTTTCAGAAACCCCAGATTTTGATTTATGTCCCTTGTGATATTTGTAGATTAACAAATTTGATATTTTGTTAAGGATCCCCTTCAAAGATCTCAGCATCTGTAAGTTCAACAGGCAGATTTGGGATTTATTACTCTTCTAGCATAAGGCTAAAATGTGATATAAGTAAAGGGGAGAAACAAAACTTAATCAGATTCCTTTACAGGGATTTCCATCAAATAAGTATTATAACATCTCAGGGATTTTTCCTAAATGTTTTGGGGTTTTCTGTGATACTCAGCATATCCAGTTAAGAGAATGTGCCTAAGAAGAAAAATCCTGCAATCACTAGCATGTTAGGTGATTGATCCTATCTTTTATCATCTTTTGAGAGAGAGATTATACCTGTAGTGGAGTTGATCACAACTTATGATTATAAGTAATCAAGCTGGTTTTTTATTAGGCCTACTATGTAGATTCTGTTGCACATTTTCAAAAGCTTTAACAAGCAAAAGGTCTTCCAGAAGAAGTAAAATTGAGATGGAAAACAGCGTTTTCAGCTGAGCTTCTGTGTGGGAAGAAGCAACATGAAAGATAATTATCTATAGATAAAACATCAATTCCCTTTCCCGTTTCTGTACATCAACTCTTACCTTACCTGATAAAATGGAACAAACACTATCCAGAAAATCAAACTCTTAGTGTTAACCAGTGGCTTAATGTCTAGAGGAGTTGTTAGACAAGGCAAGGGGGGAGAGAGGAAGGGAGCTGGACATCTACCAGGTACCATCATAAACAGGAAGAGTAGGGACACGGTGGGAAAGATGAAGGAATACAGGGCAGGAATTTCCAGCCCAAGTCAAGGAGAGAAATGCTACTGCCATTCCTAAAACAGTTTTGCCTGGCCTTTTTTTTAGCTCCTTCAGTGAAAAATCCATAACCTCTCCTGAAGGTTGTGTTTTCTAGAGCTTGGATCATTCATTTTGTCATTCTGTGAACATAAAGTGGTCAATGGTTTTGTTTAACTATATTCCACAGAGACATTAATCTAGCCACGGTCTCACTAGCACTGAGCACAACTGGTCTGTGTCTTACTTAGCCTGGCTTTAATTTCCAGGATGGGATTTTTTAGCTTTTACCAACAGCACGACATTATTAGCTATAGTATGGATTATGAACCATTTCTGTAGAACTGCTGTTAAGTCAATCACATTTGTGTTGGTGGTTATTTCTTCTTGAATAGAATAAATTAATCTTCTGGGATATTATCTGACTTAGACTGATTATGCACTGCTGTCCCCATTGTAAAAATTGCCAGCAAGCCAAGGCCTCTGAAAACACATCTTACCTACCTTTTATAGAAAGAGGCATCTCAGCTGAAATGAGAAAAGGTACCTTCAGACCATTTACAAATTCTGTTATTTCCTCCCCTTTCTGCCCACAACACTCTGTGTCAAGAAACCTGCAATGTCAGTGTCTCCACCAATTCCTGGCGCAGAGATGCCCGTGCCAATAAAACACAGAATAAAATACACTGCAGTACATATTTCATTGAGATGGAAATGGCCTCCTCGGCCTCGGGGGGGATGTGTCACCAGAGGGGTGTCAGGACACGTGTAGAGCTTCATGAAGAAGCCAAGGCTCTTCCTGAAAGCAGAGAACCTGCTCACCAGCACAGCACACCAAAGCTGACACTTGCTGTTGGCACACTGCATTTTAGTCCTCACAATTCTCACTTCATTTGACATTGAAGGACACAAAAAAGATGGGTGGGAAAAATGTGTAAGAATGGCTCTCTTTGTTAACATGCACCAGCTGTGAGAGTTTGACATGACCTTGGTTTCTCATTTCTCACTTGCACAGTGTTTCATTACTGAGTCTTCCTTTAAAAGCAAGATTTTTCTTTCCTTCACTGAAGAAAAGATAATTTCCCGATGTTACCATTGCAATTCTGTTGGTTTATGCTCCCAGCCTGTTGTAGCCTACCTCTAAATTATTTGTTGAACAAGTGTTATCTTTCAACCACATGCTCTTGCCCCCTTTATTTTCATTAGTCAGGATTCAAATGTGTTTATTTCCTTACACAAGCCAAACTTCTCCAAGCCCATCCACCTCCAACCCACTCAATCTACAGTTTTCTCCTCCTAATACAGCACAAATCTCTTTTGAACCTTGTCTAACAAATAGAACGATCGACATAAATTCTTTCTAATCCAGATGCAACAGGGCAGTTATTTCAACATTTAATTGCGTTTTGTTTTTCATCCTAGTCCTTGTGAGTTCGCTGATTAGTTAATTAGCTTTTCCAAAGTATTTAAAAATAATGGGTCACAAGGAGTTTAAAACTCAGCCTTCACTGACTTGTGTTCCTCTAACTTACTGGACTCGTTCCCCACTTTTGAGGGCAAACATCTGGGCCATTTCTGTGTCACCTAAACAGGTTCTCAGTGCAGATGCCTCTGGGCAGACCCTTCTCAAGCCATCCATGGTAATCTCAGCAAAGGTATTTGAGGCAGTTCCACGTGATTTTATTCCACCTTTGCACGTGTTTTCCTGCTCCAGCATCGCAGTAAAAGCTAAATGTCTAGGGAGGAAAAGTCACCTTATTTATTTGCCTGCCTTTTAGATGGAGAAGGAAATTGTCATTGTTTAAGATCTCTAGGGAAAAAAACAACCAAACAAAGAAAAGCTTGCCCCAGTATTTCTGTTCTTGAATAAACAAACAGAAAAAAGCCCTCTAGAACTTTGCAGCCACAATTGGACTCTATGCAGCTGAAAAGCCATTAGTAAAGCCATCACCTGAGGAATGTTTCCAGTTGCTAAACAGCTTGGGCATTATCTGAATCTCTTATCCATAAAGTATTTAGACTTTATAATGAGATTTTAGAAAGACACGGATTGATTACCTCTTATCCTCATTTAGAAAATGATCCCCCTTCTGGATTCCAGTGTCTGTTTCCACTAATGTTACAGTTTCGAACCCAATAATGTATTTAAGTCCAATCTATCTATAGAATTTCTGCAATAGAGGAAAACACCATTAAGTTCTAAATGAGCAGGATTCCAAGAGGTTTTCTCAGCTTTATGAATGTTTCAGATGCTAAGAGGTTATAATATTTCATTCAGATTGGATTGCATTTCTATAATCCTTTGCTTCTCTGCCAGTTCCAATAATCCAGCTGTGCCTCATTCCCAAACTTGAGCTGCATGTACAAAATATACATTTCCACAAAGCTAATGAACAGACTTGGTTTGCAGGTGAAAGGTTCAGGCTGAGCTCTGAGATTTCTCCTCTCAAAGACAGATTTTGGGAAAAAAAGTGCAGAGACAAAGAGATAAAAGATTGGGTGGGGAAGGGTGGGGAAATGGGTGGGAAGATATAGCCAAAAAAAGCATGGCAAACAATCTTGTGCTTCAGAGGATGCAGGTGAAATTTGAATAACAGATACAGGCAGAGCAGAAGAAAGGATAAACTTGTGAAATTCCAGACAGGAGTAGGAGGTGTAAATCAACCCTGTATTTCAGTCATTGGAGATAGGCAACTTTCTCTCCGATGGCATAAAAAAGTGGAAGCAGATAAAAGATAATAAAGTCACTGACTACTGAGAGCCAAATGCTTACAGGATCCTTCTCTCCTACAGGAGAAAATTATTACTTACTAGTGGTTTTATAGCAGCAAAGAATGACCCCAGAGGTGGAGCGGGTTGCCTGTTGTGATGGTCATTTGCTTGTAAATGACACCTGAAAATGGCAATGCCAGTCACGGTGATGAACACAGGCTGAAAAACCATAAAGAAAAAGGGCATGTAATAAGGAAAGAATAAACATTACTAATGATCTGTTAAGGACAGCAGCAGAAATGGTTCACTGCTGAACTAGCCCATATTTTCTCCTTTCTCCCCAAACTCTTCCTCCTACTGAGCAGACACACAAGTTGTACTTTCCTGAAGAGAAAAGCCAGTTCTGGCACCCCTGACCCGACCTTGAAGGCTTTGTCATAGGAATGTGGGTGGCTATGCTTGAAACACAAGCAAAATTAAATTCCTGTTTGCTGATGGGCCTGGACCTTTATTGTCCAGGCAAGCTAATTAATTTACCACTTTAATAAGGAGCTTGTGGAATATAAAATCTTGCTTGTTAGCATGTTAAGAAGGCTGTAAACTGAGCACTCTTTTTAGATTGTAATAGAACCAGCTTTATGAGAGCAAGGGGATTATAAAAGCTTCCTCCACTGCACATATCTGATTTAAATTAATAAAAGCACTAATGAAAAATCATCTTGGGGATGAGATAATAGACCTGCTCTGAGACCTGCAGTACCCAGTCCCCATGGAATACAAGACACTGAAAATCATAGCCTAAATTGACTGCTATTTACGGAGGTTTTTAATGTCAGAACCTACATGTTTAAACCCAGGTATGACCAATTCAAGGCCTCCCTCATTTCCCAGAAGACAAATTTACTTTCACGCTCTTTAATGATACCCTAACGCCACAATATCTTTTTTGTGCTGCATTTGCCTTTTTTTTTGCTGCAATACCTTTTCTCCAAATGGGAATTAAAGTACCTTCTGCCCCTACTTTTCCTGATAAAACCAACCCACCCATTCCATAAGTATAGGAACTGAAGCTTCCCTGGGTCTGCCATACAAGAGGTGTCAAGGAAGGTGTCACAAAGACAGAAGGATGAAAATTCAAAAGAGGGATTGGGAAAAGTATAGGAAAAAAGGTGGTCAAGGCAGGGTTTTAAGAGTGGAAAGCAGAAATTGTAATGCTGGCAGCAGGGTTTGCAGCCAAGCCCCTGAAAGGTGATTAATTGAGGCAGGCAACATGGGTTTTGGTGGAAAACACAGCCTGAAGGCAATTTGGGTAGCGTCCCTTTTTATCCTTGAAGATCTAGATGCTGTAACTGGAAATAAAGTGAGAATCCTGTAGGGAAATACTGACTTTTTATGGGAACTGCTAGGAAAGGCTGGAACAGTATTTATCATCTGCTCGGAGGAAAATAAATCTGTTTGGGGGATAAAGTCACGGTTCCTCTTCTAAAAATTCGATTTTATTTTGGTCTTCCATCTTCTGGAGGCTGCTCAGGTCCCTCAGGAGCCTCCAAAATTGGAAGAACTGGAATTCAGACAACCATCTTCATTATCTAAGAATCACTCTCCTCCTGAATTTTAAATAGCCCTCTGTTAAAATCTTAACCCTTCTCATCTAGTTTGACATTATTTTGCCATGTATTTCACATCCTTTCACTAGATTCTGCTTGATTGAAAAGCTAAGTCAGTCAGATATTATAGGATGTGTGACAAAAAGTAGGAAGAGAGAAGCAGTTTTGCTCCTGAAGTGCAAGAGGAAAATAAAAGACATGAAGGTCAAGCTCAACCCAGGCATTTCTGCAAACCTGGAGCTCCAGTGGCTGAGGGGTACAAGTTCTGCCCAATGAACAAGACTGGACTAGATGGGTTTGGTTTCCTTTCTCCTTTGGAGTTACCTCTTTTAATTCTGTGCTCATTATTTCCTTTTAATTTCCCCAGACTTCTGAAGAGCGTAGCAACTTTTGCAAAGAAGTGTTTTTTTGAGTGAGCACGTTTTCTGTGCCGTCTTTAAATGGAAAGAAAATCGATATGATGTCCTTATGGCACTTTATTTCACAGAAAAAACCATTTTTCATAACTAATAACTGGGAAGGCCCGTGAGGGGGAGCTGGAATCCAGCACGAGGGTGTTGCACATTGTGCTGTTAGACTGTTAGTAGGTGATGTTTCTTCAGATTGAATTTGCCAGCTTTCTCCACTCTGCTGCCAGTTTTTAACTGGAGTTGCCACAGATTTCAGAGAGAAGACAGCATTGCTGAGATCTGCCTCCAGGCAGCTGTTCTAGTCAAGCTTTCAGGTGCTGCTCACACCTCTGGGCAAGCAGGAGACTAAAAGGAGGCAAAATATTTAAGTTAGAGACAAAAAAAAAAAAAAAGCCTTGCACATGCTAGGCATGTTTTGTTGTTATTAAGAAAGGTTTATTAAAGGTCTTATGTTAATGAAAATGCTGGTACAATCAGCCATTGCATGTATTTCTGAGAGAAATGATAATATGCCCTTTCCTCTGGCTCAAAAGGGATTATCTTCTTTTAAACTCCATGTGCTAATAGAGCAACCTTGCTTTGAAGGCAGTGACCACTGCAAATATCAAACGTATTTATAGATAGGTAAAAATACACATTTGTGAACTACCCGTCAACTTGTTCTCTTTCAGCCTGTGCCAGGGTTTAGGGAGATTGCCTGCAATGTCTCCCTGTCAGCCAAAACCACGATGAGAGCCAGTTTCTGGAGACAAAGTACCAAGAGGATAACTTTGCAGCCTCTGAAGTTTCCTTTTCTTTCTTTGTATTTCATTGTGTTCACGCAGTAATTCATTACAAATCACTCAACTTGCTTTCTCATCAGGCAACAGTGAGACAACGGAAAGAAACTTTCCTCTAAGCATAATTTAACTCCCAGGGGAACACAAATTTAAGTCTTATTTGTGTGCAGAAATTCATTGCACCAAGGAAAATATCATGGAATAAATTCTATGACAAAAAGTCTACATCTATTTATACCACTCTTTATTTTCCACACTTCTGTAACTTTTATTATCTTCAGTAAAATCTCTTCCTTTACCATTCTCAGTGATATTATTCTAAAGTTCTGTCCTAATGGCAAACTTTGGATAGAATTTCTTCCTGGCCACCTCTTTTCCTGTCTGAGAACAGAAGTGTCTGACTCACAACCTGCTGAAATCAACAGTTCTTTCTTGGCTCCAGCGGATTTGGGGAGAACATTGTTTAGATTTTGCTGGATTTTCACTGCTCAGAACACAGTGAACTGGAATTACCTCTTGCTGTGTCAAAAGGAAGCTCTGTCACTGCCTTTTTTCAGGGCAATGATTACCCCTTTCTGAGATTTTACCTGTCCTTTGTGGACTCGTACATTGCTGTTTGCAACAACATTTGTAATACTTGACAAAAATAAATGAGGTTTGGGCTGAACATGTCTGTATCTCAGAGGAAGAGGAAAACAGGTCTTTGCTTGTAACCCCAAGGCCCTGATGTTTCTCTCTCCCACCCACGATTTTTTGAAATCTTTGGGTAAATTATGAATTATTTTCAGTGGGTGCTTGGTTTTTATTTTCTCCTTTCTGAGCCATCCAAGCCCTGGTGCAGAAATTAGTGTGGTTCTGATACTTTGAGGGTCTATAGAGCAGCACTGACACGAGACCAGCACCCTGTCAGGCAATCAAAGGCACATCTGTGCAGCAAATCCACATCTGCTGGGTGTGATAGGCCTTTCAAATTCTTGGCAAACATCTTCTAAAATAGCTTGAACAATTAAATGTTTCCCCCTATTCTCTTTTTCCTGCTCCCAAGATATTTGGTCAGGCCCTCATTCCCCACATGCATCGAAAAACACGTCCCTGGAATCCGAGCCTGCTCTATCCATCATCCTTTCCAGAAAAACAAACTTGGAACCATCACCCCAGCCCACATCCAGGGCTTGGAAAGAGAGAGAAACCCTTGCAGAGCTGCAGGATGTGTCTCTGCTCCCACAGAAGCAGCAAAGTGGGTTGAATGTGCCCTACAGGACCCTGAGAAATGAAATGATTTGGAAGGAACGAGCAGTGACCTGTGCTAATGAAAGCAGATCTGTCTCTGCCATGCCATGTTTGCACCTTTAGATGCATCTCACCTTGGTAGGATTTTAGCTCATCACACTTAGGTGGGCATTTTCTGCATATTTCTGTCGTCATCATCAATTTTCTGATGGAAATTGGAAAGTCAGCTTCTGCTTCAAGTTAAAGCAGGGTAACTCTAGAGTAACTGTGTGGAAATTATTTGCAGTGTTGTAACAGAGTATTTCTCCTGTTTCACGCTTTGTAATAGGAGAGAAAATCCCTCCCTTTTTAATGTGATTTTAGCCACCTTACCTTGGACAGCCCCTTTTAAAGGTATATTATGAGAAAAAACCCTGCTTGCTTTGTAGACTATTCACTGCCACTGCCTTTGAAAAATAAAGACTCAAACCAGCATCATTTTTCTGAGTCATCGTGTGGTTAATGAATTCCAAATCCAGAGGCCAGGAAGGTTTTCAGCTCAGCAAGGCTGAATGAAGATGTCAATGAATGAAGATGCCCCACTGCAGAACGAGGTGTTTTCTGTCCCCTTCCACCACTTCTGGCCTGCCTACACAAGGAGGTGCAATTAGAACTTCAGCAGTGGGACAGCACTCTGCATTTCCTTCAACTAATCCAGGGGAGAGGAGAAAGCTCCTCCCAGGGAACGAGCATGGAACAAAGGCCTTTGGCAAGTGCAAACTGCTGCCTGCCCACCAACACACATTAAGGAGTTGTACAGTTTGTGGCTTAAAGCCAATTGGATTTGACTAAATCTGAGGTTCAAGAAGGCTTAGAAATTGATTTTATGAAAGTTCAGACATTGGGTTTTGGCCTGTCCCTGAGCTAAAAATATCATTCTGGCACGAAGAGATGCAAATCCAAGTTCGCACCTGGGTACTAAATCCCAAACTGTTCTGCCTTCAAGATCAAGAGTTTCCCATCAAAGGTTCTAGTTTTCAGAATTATTTTCTTTTGTTCTAAATAATTTTTTTCGGTTCTTCCACCAAAAAAAAAAGAAAAAAAAAAAGAGAAATCTTTTTTAAAAATACATATTTTTTTGGTACCTTATTTTCCCTATCTCCCAAGGCAGAAGTGCTGTAACTGAGACAAGTGTTCTCTGTGGGACACAGCGTAGTAAGATCTTTTCTTTACAAATGCTCTTTATCAACGTGTCAGTTCCCAGAGACTTTTTAAATTCGAAACAGCTGCTAGAATAGTATCTTTATGTGAGTGCATAAAAAAAAAGAGCAATAAATATATCTGTGTACACCCTCACACAGATTGCATCCTTCCAGCAGGCTGAATGACTCGCTGCTAAAACAAACCTCCTCTGGGTTTCCATCCTGGGAGCCAAATTCCCATTAGCTCTGCACACTTCCAGGTGCATCCTTCTGCCAGCACAAATCCACACAAATCTGTCTTGGGAAAGGTCCATGCCTGGCTGCTTTTTGCAGTCATTTGTATCCGAGTTTTCGTTTCCTTCCGAAGAGCTAAGGAAGAGGCACTGCTATAACCAACCTAAGAGGAGCCTAAAATACCTCCCCTGGAAACTGAAATATTAATACAAATATGAGCTAAAGATCAACAGGATTACAGGAGAGGGAGAGGCTGGGGAGGGGAGAGGATTGGTTTGATAAACCTGTCTTTGGATGACACAGCAAAAGACAGTCCCTGTCCCCAAGGACTGCCACGGGAATAAAAATCAGGCAAGGAGGAAAAATTGCTCAAGGTCACACTGAGCACTTCTATGGCAGAGCTTGGAGCTCCTCATCCAACATCTGGGTGCCCCAAACTGTTTGCTGGGGTTCAGATTTGTTGCCAGTTCTTTTTGAGGAGAAAAATACTATTTCAGCAGAATATTTCTAAATATATCTCTCAGTGTCGCAAAGCAGTGGTTCATTTTAGGCTATATTATATATTCATTATTTCTTAACTTCTGCTTGACTAATTGTGTTAATTCCAGCTCACTCTGTGCCACTCCTGCTTCTATTTCTTACAGAATCCACCTTCCCAGGAAGGTCAGATTGGCACCAGATATTAAATATGACTTATATGTCCAGTAACTAGAAAGCAGTTCAACCACAAGCCAAACATGGACCAAACACACCACCCACCTGCTTTTGAAGAAACCCCACATGGCTCTATGACAAAACCCAAAAGGAAATGGGCAATTCCAGAGAAACAGCTCTGCTCCTGGCACATGGCTGTTGCAGGACCAAAATAAAATTCTCCTGTTCATGCACTCCTGCTAAGTGCTAATGACAGGGGATGTGCAGCACATCACAGCTCTGGTGGCTTTGCAGCAATTCAGACACCGACATTCTGTCCTGGGTGGTTCAAAAGCACCTCTGAGAGGCACACCTTGACCTAACTGTGACACAACAGAAACCCTTCCATTCTCACAAAGTGGTTCTTGTGATCAGACACTCAACAGCTCACACACTGTGGTCCTCCTGAGTCCCATTTCGACCTCACATCACTCAGATCTATTGGTGTCCTGCAGCTTCTCCTTGTATTTATGCTGCTCCCCCTTTTGTATTTATGCTGCTCTCCCTTAGCACAGGTTTCACTGGGCTGCAACATTAATAAGAAACACCACAAAAGACTCATATATTTGAAGACAGTTTATGTGATATAATACAGAAGTGTATTTTAGTACAGGGCATGATGAGTAAACCCTTGTGAAGAGCAGAAGGAATTGCAACGGGGTCACTTTGGGACTGTTTCAGGTTATGCTTCTGAGCTCACCCCAGGTCCTGTCAGTGTTGCCCTGGGCTGTGACCACCACTCCTCTTGGCTGTTTTGAAGACTACCCATTCCTCTAGAGCTAAATTCCCTCATTATTTTGTTTTCCACATCATCCAGTTTTCTAGAGCCTTAATTTATCTTTTGGAAAGGGCTGTAAGATCCTTTCACAAAGCCGGCTATAAAAATGCAAAGTATTAGGAAACAAAATCCCACCAACAATTAAAAACTAATCACCTTCAAGTCAGAGCTTTGAGAGAAATGTCCAGCGGAAATAAAGAGACAACCTGGACTTGCAGGAAGGACACTCCATTGACAGGAAAATGGAAGAAAAACAACCATTTCCAGCGAGGGGATGTTCTTTGTCCCTTGTTCTGCTGCCTTTCTTTCCCCCTCTGCATCCTCCTGGATGTTCCCCCTGCCATGAGAAGCAGGAGAGTGTTTTTCAGACCTGAAAAACAACACTGTGGAGGTTGTCGTGGGTGGGAGTGGAAGGTTTAGACAAAATTTATTTAAAAGCCCTGCTGTTGAGTCATAGGTACAGAAAGGACTCCCTGGCTTTCTAAACCTCTTCTCAGAAAGGAATCTAAGTGTAGTTGGATCCAATCTCAGCCTCAGGTTATGGCAACAGTTTAAATTTAAGGAATTACAGAGGTGTGATCAAACCACTTTGTCCCACGGAGTTAAAAGACTGACAAAATGAGAATATTTCTATAGAACAATTCATTTATTATTACAAATGATCAGACAAAATATCTCAATCAGAATTATGTGCTACACAACACAAAAGGTAAAACTAGCATAGGAGGACGTTCTTGTCCCTTGAAAGATTGTCCATGACCCACTGGACTGCAATGCCTTATGCACAGGGCAAAGGAGTGTTGGAGAAGAGTTTGTTGAGTGGTAATTGAGTTTACAGACAGAGGGCAAGATCTGAAGTAATCTGAAGGCAATGGCTCAGTGTGGCAATAGAACAAGTATTCTACATTGTACATTTTTAACTACATAGAGCAGTAATAAAAATCCCAAGGAAAACCAACTTTACTGTAGCTGCTCCAAATGAGAAGTGTGCATGCATGTGGTCTGGTCATCACCATTCCTGCAGGGACAGCAAGCACCAAGAATTGCTGCCTTTTTGGGCAGAAACCAGCACTGTGAAAACAAATAAAAACTGGTGAACTCTGATAGGATACTGTTTGAAGGCCACAAGTCTAAGAGATGTTAAAAGTTATATTCTTTGTTTAGATTATCTTTTTCTTCACCAAAGTTTAAACCTACCCTGAAAACTGGTGGAGAAATAGGGTAAAAGCAAACACTAAAGAGCAGAAATATCCACATTTTAACTCCAGTCACTGTTTCATGTAGTTTTTTTTCTCCCAGTGCTGAAGAAAGTTTTCAGGCTGAATATTTATTTAGGCATTATTTATATAAGAACATTTCTTATTCAGACTGCTATTGTTTGTTCTTTGGGGGGAAAAAAAAAACCCTTAGAGAAGAAACAAACAAAACCTCAAATCCTTATTATTGTGTTTGAAAGTCCTAAGTTTTCATTTGGTAAACAGGATTTGTTTTGAATTAATCTGAAGTTAACACAGCACTTCTTTCAGCTTTTGATTGTCAACAGCTTCATTTTTCTCCAGCATTAATGTGCAAAAACAGAACTAATTGCTGTCAGTACAGAGCCATATTTAACTGCTGCCATAGGCTCAGAGAGGGAAAGTTATGGATTCCCTAGGAACAGGGGGATTTAGGTTTAACAATGTAACTACAATGATTTTTAAAAGGCATCAAACTTTGAATACATCCTTTTCTCCCACAATGGCTGCCACACTGAGCTATGGTTTCTGTTACAATAGTTAATATTCTCGAAGCATTGGTTTTCATTGTGTGGTCTGCAGTGTGTGCTTTCTGTCAAGGGAAAATTAATTCCACTGGCTATTTATTTTGAAGCCCAATTTCATCCATAGGGAAGGACTTGCATTAGGACTTTTACTTAGATCATACAAAGCCAAAACTTGGTTGGAAGAAATGAGTTGTCTCACCATCTAAGACATTTATTTTGTGCTTGATAAATTACTTTTTCTTTAGGGCCTGATTTTTATGGCTAATTTACAGCATTCGCCTCAAAAAATTCCCACTCCCTCCGGAAATAGCAAGTGTCTGAAATCTTATAATGGCCTTCCAATTCAAATCCTATATATTTGAGGTCTCATTGACCTAATTTTAATGGACCTGGGACTGCAGCAAGAACACAACTTACATGCAGGGTCAGCCACTACAAAGTTAAAATAATTTATGAATATCATAACTTTTCAAAAGCTAAATAAAAATAGGATGAAAAAGTAGCTTACAGAGAAGTGGAGGGCGTGATGATAACAAATGATAACATGGAGAATAATTATTAATTGTAAGAAATAATAATAATCTAATAATAAAAAGAATCTCTTATTTTAGGGAGTAGATTAGTCTCTGATCCATCTCAGAGTTAGAGGGAACAAAATCTAAGTGGAGCTACAAGGCCTGTGAGCTTTGGTAGCTTTGGAGTTGAAATCTGTAATACAGGAATTGTTAGTGACTCTTTCACAGGAGGTTTTGGACAGGGGGAAGGCTAAAATTAGTTCACAAAGTGTACAGGTTTGATTTTCCCTGCTGGAGCAGTTACCACCTCACGTGGCACATTGGCTGTAATCTGATTTATTTTGCTGAAATGATTAAGGAGGGTAAAAATGCAGTCCAAAATATGTTAATGGAATTGGCATTGCAGGGGAGGGGAAAAGAGTTGGGCATTTGACTGGCTTTGGGAGTTCCCATTGAAGTGGGCATTTGCCTGCAATGACATGCAGTATCTGTGTTTCCAGTGTCATTTTTAGTCAACTGGTGGGGTTTGTTATGCTTAATTGGAAAGACCTTTCCCCCTGTTTTCCCCACACTCCCCCAAAAAGTTACTTGTGCTTTTAATTTTTTATCTGAGAAAGTGTCTTCTGTCCGTCAAAGCACTAAGGAATGATGTGCTCTTTTGACTCATGTTTTTGTAACTGCCCAGACAAGTTTGCCTTTAAACATCTCAGATGAATTCAGCTTTTCTTTTTATTTTCAAAAAGGAAGCACGCCTCAAAAATCATTTGGTGGGGATGAGAAACATGAAAAAAACTTTCCAGAGGCCATCAGCGGGTTTGAAAATTCTGGTTTTGGTCAATAATTTAAGTCAGAAAAGGCCATTTGGTTAACATTTATTAGAGGTTTTCCCTGTTTGTTAAAGATGCTGCCTTCGGTTTTCAATTTATAACAAATTCATTAGAATATAACAGGCAGTGGAGTCTTTTTTCAAACCATGGGTGTAGTGTCTACAGAGAGGAATTTACACAGGCTGAGCTTGTGTGTAAGATGGGCTTTTTCTTTCTTTATTTCAGTCAGCTAACAAACAAACATGGTCTATATTATTAGTGACGGGAAAATGATTCCAGATGGATTTGTTGTTCTGCTCTCCATTAGCAGAATTAAGGATTTGGGAGGTGGCGAGTTCTTGGTGACATGAATTTTTATCTAATTAAAGAAGCACACCAGCAGTTTGTACCAAGTAATTTTCTGAGCATGCTGATAAATGTGTGGAAAAATTTGAAGATAAATTGTTTGGGTTTTTTGTTTCTGGATCCCAGCTTGTTGAGCTTTGGGTTTTTTTAAGCATTTACTTACAACTATTTTATCCTCCAATTAATGGCATAAATAATTAATCTGATTAAAAGTTCTAACACATCAAATCAGTAAACAACCTCCAAGATGAATTGGAACACATCCAATGCCCCAGACACTCAGCAAGAATAATTTATTCCAATTAGGCCTGTGAAATATATTTATATTTTTGGCCTATGATAGTTAGTCAGGCTATGTGGGTTCAGTTCACACAGCAAAATAGTGTCAGGAGAAGAGATGCAAAGGTGTTCTCCCAAGTAATCCCTTTGCTTTGTGGGTGTTTTACTCCTTTTTTCCCAATTATTACTCTGTGCATTTTTGGTGAACTTGTTTTTCTTTATTTGGATAAAGCATATCTATTTTTTTAAGTGAGGTTCAGAAGGGTTTTCTAAACATTGCAGTGGATGCATAACATCATATCCTTCAGAAAATCCACTGTGACTGTAACTTCATGAAGAAGAAATGCTTAGCTGTCATTTTCATTTCCTCTCATTATATCAAAATTATTATTTTCGCATTGCCTTCATTTAATACCTAATTGAGAATGTCAGATTTTCTTTTTTTGTTCTTAGCAAAAACTTCCACTGGCAGAAAACTCCATGTAGGAAATACATTAGAGCAGAATTGTCAAGTGAAAGTGGCAACTCAGACACTTTGGTGACATGTGGAATAGGACTTCTTTGGGGATTTCTGTAGGAGCATAGGATTAAATCTTCCAGTTGAGCCCAGAATGAGTGATCTGGGCCTTGGAATACCTAAAACTCCTGAATTTTACAGAGACTTCTAATCCCAGCAAGGGACAACCAAATAGTGCTGAGGCTGTTTCTCAAGCTTGGAAGTTAAAAGAGATAAAAATATTTTTTGGGAGGGTTTAATGTTCTTTTAATGTTCTTTTAATGTTCTTTTCCACCCCACCCTTGGTGGCAGCTCACCCAGCTGTGCCCAGGGGTATGCCATGGGCAAACTGATGGGATTCTCCCTGTTGTCCAAGGGACTGAAGATACAATCCATTGTGAGTGTGTGGCAGATAACTTGCAGTTGTGCTCAGGAACACCAAAGTCTGATATTTAAAAAAAAGTAAAATCTCGGGATAGCTAAATAACTGCAGAATGAAAATGATAGATCCTACTATTTGGCTGCATAACTAGAGTAAGACTTTATTTAGCAAATACTTTATTTTAGGAGAGTTATAAACACAGAAACACTAAATAAATGGGATTGGATTGATGGAAGAAAGGTATAAAATATGCCATAGAGATACAAAATATCACTTCCCATGGAAACGCGCTGGAGTCAGAGAGACTTTTTTCCCACTTCAGTTTTTCCAGAGAAGAGCAGCAGTTTATTTAAAGAAAGTTAGGAATCTTAAGCCCTTTTGCTGTTCAATTATTCCCCAGCCTATGCATTGCTGGTGCCAGATTGCAGCTCAACAAAAAGTCTTCTTAAGAGTGCAGGAGTGACTGTGTTTTCATATCAGACATTGACATTTTGACTTCTATCATTTCACTTTTTAGGGAAAAGTCACGAGTCTCACTGTAAACCTAAATATATATTTCGTACTTTTTTCAATAAATGCATACATTTCTTTAGGTCCAGCAGATTTTTAGGGATGTGCTGGGCTGTCTTCACTGGGAAATGGACTGAATAATTCCCTGATAATTCCGGGATCCCTGGAAGTGGCAGGATTTTCTTGCTCAGCTGCATAGCAGATTTTCATGGACCTGCTCGCTCCTAGAAGTTATTCCAACCCTCTGGCACGTTCAGGAGACATGCAATGTCATCCAGCTCTTCACTGGGACTGTAACACAGTTTGTCTGTCTGTTCACACACAGCAGAACCCTTGTTGGGTGAAAAGGAGGTGTATTTATCCAATTCTCCCCCACAGTGAGATGGAAAAGTACTCCCATATTCAGAACTGCTTTAATTATTGATGGACAGTTCAAATATCTTTCATCTCTTCTGCAAAGAACGTAAATCTACTTTTTCTTATTCAAACTGATGCAATTTATAAGGTTGGTAATATTTTCTACTCAAGGGTGGTGTTTGCTAAAGAGGCATTTAAATTCACTTAATATTTAATACTCTTTCTGAACTACCTGATATAAAAGGAGGATTTTTTTCCAAAAAGATGACACAACAGTGTTGGCGAAAACACTGTTTGAGAAATCAACATGTTGATGTATTTAAGAAACATGTATGTTTCTTAAATAACTAACCTTTCTCAAATAGAAATTCTCCTGTTAAAAAAACCAAACCAAACCAAACTAATCTTTGATCCACAAAAAGTTGTTGTTGGCTTGTTTTATCCCAGGAGAAAACCAAGTAGTATCTATACAGGAACTTCTTTTAAGTTCATCTTCTTTATTTCCTTTCCCAACTACATAAAAAATTGAAAAGTTAGGATCTCCAGAACCTTTTTGTTTTTGGTAAAAGAATAAGCATTTGGAAAATGATGGGAAAAGTGAACAAACTCAAGTGTCCTGCAACAGGCACTTGGAAATTCCCCCTTGTCCAACCAATACCTACACCTGGTAAAAGTCCCTCTCCATCTTTCTCATAGCCCCTTTAGGCACTGGAAGGCTGAAACGGTCAGAAATAATTTATAAACATATATGAGAATTCAGTGCCCATTAAATTTGGAGCCGGAGATGTTTCCCAGGAAACATCTGAGTTTATTTCCAAGGTAAGCAGCACAGCTGGCACATTCCTGGTACAAACACATCCTTTTGGCTTGCTGTCCATCCCTGCACGTCAGAAACACCCAGCCATCAGCAGCACAGTCAGCCCTTTAACCAAAGATTGCTATTTGTCCTATATGGTTGTGCTGGCAAACATCCCAGCCTGCACAAAATACTCCCGGGGGAAATCTCTCCATCAAAACTTTCCCACCTCTTGTTTTGAGCGGAAACCCAGAGCAGGAACTCATCACTGTGGAAAAAACAAAGCTGCACCTTTGCTGTGTTCAAGTTGCATTCATTAAGTGTTCTGAATTGAGCTCCAGAGAAAGCAAAGGCAACAAACAAGTCCTGCTCTGAACTCCCATCAAATGGCTTCACAGAGACAGGAGAGCTACACAATTTGGATGTCTGTGGCTAATTTTCAGATTAAACCACTAAATTATGCAGAAATTAAGGCCCAGAACTCATTTAGGCTGCAATTCTGTCCTTAGCACACACTGATTTACTGTGCGCTGAGTATGGTTTGTGAAATTGCTTGCTGTTTGGAGACCTTTTAGATCCTCACACTTTCCATTGAGCGACAGAATAAATATTTATCACGGTCCCTGAATTTTTTATGCTTTAGTCGCATAAACTTGCTAACAGAATACTGAGTGACTACTTTTGTTGTTCCAGTTTCTTCCTAAATGAAAAAAAACAAAACCCAAGTGTGTAGAGGGAAGAGAAAGGAAATAGAGGAAGGAGTGCAGAACTGGGGATAGGTCTGAGAATACTCGCCTAGTAAATCAGTGTAAATCAGTGGGGTTGAGTGGAGTGACCCATTTCTGAGGGAGACAGAGTTGATTTGAGGCTCCAGTGGACCCAGCCCAGAAGAAAACATTGTCACCAGAGAGCCCAGCTATGGGAAGATCTGGTTCATAATTTTTGTCTCTGAAGGGGAGGGTGGGTGCAGGACACAGCCTGGAGGGATCTGGCTGGGAAGAAGCTGCACTAAAGACGTGCCCTGAGAAGCTCACAGATCATGAGAGAGTGGGAAGAATGATAACAGAGGGCAGGACTGAGGGTTACAATGTATTTAAATAAAGAAGACCCAGCCCCTGAAGAATAGGATCTGAACTAGGATGGCTGGCAGGTATTGTTTGATGCCTCGCTTAGCAATTTGGTCTAGAGGCACACAACATTTGTCAAAGAAAATTTTAGATATTCCCAGGTTTCTAGAAAAGCAAAAACTCCCCATAAAAACACCTCCATAACCCCCAAATGGAATAATGCGTATGTTGAGAACTGGCAGGGACCAATAGTTTATCACCTGGAGTTTGTGCTGTGAAAGTTGCTGGGAGGTTTTGCAGGCAGGCACTGTCACACCAGTGAGGTGCTCCTTTAAACATGTCAAACCTTTCCACAGTCTTAATCTTGGTGAGGAAAGAGAGCTGCTGAGGAGAAGCAAAGAGTCTGGGAGAAAAAATTAGCAGGAAAGTATGAGGTATCTGTTCAGATTTTGCAGGTATTTTTTTTCAAGGGCAGGCAGAGAAGTCTCCAAGGCTGAGGCTGAGAAAGAAAGGGTGAAATTAGGGGCAGCAAGATTAAAATATTACTCAAGGTTACTCAAGATTAGCTGTATGATGAATGGTCCCCAGAATGCTGCATAAATCAAGATAACTAAGATAAATGGAAGCCTAATTTAAGGAGTGTGCTCTCTCTGGATCAGAACTGGAAGGAACCAGACACATGACTGCCAGTTTAGGAGGTACAAGAGCATTACCAAAATCGGAACAGACCTGGACAGAAAGTTGTTTCCTCGTGTCTTTTCCAAAGATGGAAGAGAAAAATCCTCCAGGAACTGGTGTTGGGCAGTAGCAGCAGTTTTGAGCGTCATTCCCTTCTCCCAGGAGGGAACCTTTAGCTACTTTAGCTTACTTTAGGGAACTTCTGTCCCCTGTGACAATGACCTGACTCTTTGCTAAATCCTTCCTGTCCTATGCCTAACTGTACATTAATCACTGCATTTCCTTTTCATTGCACACTCAGACCTCTTCTCATCTTTCCTTCCTTTCCTCTCCTAATTACCTCTTTGAACAGATGATAAGATGTTATGCTAGCTAGCCCATGTTATGCTAGAACTGGGGGATTTTCTTTACAAGTGACCCCAACGAAACCCATTTCACAAATTTTTAAAGCTGGCACGTCTTTAACACTTGCATTCATGTTCAAAAATGCATCTTCCAGAGAACTGTTTTCATTGTGCACACAGAAAGCAGCACCAGTGACAGGGCACAGAGCCTTATGAGCCCAGAGAGGAGAGAAGGAGCCTGTCTCCTGCTGAGAGAGTCTTAGTGAATATATCCACCAAGGGAAATTTATAATGCACTGACTTCATCCTGCAAAGTTTTGTTTGCTGAAGCCCATCCTGGTGAGTAGGGAAGCATTACTCAGCAAGCCCTTTGTAGTTTAATTTCTCACATTTCTTGTTGAGGGTGTTGATCAGCACTACTTGTCCATTAATAAGCTGACATGTTACTTTAAGGAGGATCACTTCATTGTTTTACGGACCTAAATAAGCATGGACAGTAAAATCTAAGCATCTCTTTCCACTTGCTGATGGTTCACAAGCGTGGGCACGAGACCACTCCCATTTATTGATTTGTAAATAAGTCTTGCCTTTCTCCAGATGAATATGAAGGGGGAAAAAAAAATCCACTGACAATATTCAGTACACTGATACTGCCTCCAGTACCAAAAGAAGGTTCAGCATTCAGCAAATGACTAATACTGATCCAGGCACTATAATTTCTCTGAGGCTGCTCTTTTTGTTCCCAAAAGCCTTAAGGAACAGGCACTTCCAAAGAGCCACACCTTCATCTTCTAAGATGCTTTCCCTGTCTCTCCCTCTCCTCATCCACATTAAAGTGTCTCTTTAACTGATCTGAATTAAAAAACCAGGAACCATCCTGATGCCATCAGAGCCAGATGAATAATTTAGGTTCATGAAAACTTTAATCAGAAATTAAGCTTGTTTGCAGTGTTTCTTCAGCTTAATAACCACCTTCCCTTTGTGTTCCTGCCACTTACTGTTCCCCCTTCCACAGCTTCCAGCCAGACATTCCTGTTCTTTCCTCCATCCATGAATCCGTGGGACTTCAGAGCAAGTCAAACTGCAGAAACTACTGTGATTTAAAAATAAAAATAATTAATAATAATAGTAATAAAAGGTTGAACAGCAGTTTTAAATGTTTTACTTTTAGTCTGGATGCTTGCAGAGCTCCAGCTTGCAGACTGCAACACCCCAAGGTACTTTCATCTGTCTGGAAACCACTGAAGAACAGGTTCAAGAACAATAATCAAACTAAGTGAAGTTGTATTAATGGTAGTCTCATCATAAATATTCTCTTCATTTCATTTATCCTTCCTAAAGAAACCAGAAATTAGAAATAGACACGGGCCAAAGGGTGACCAGTGCAAATTATCCCAGGCACAGAGGGATGTTCACTATTTATTTAGGGGAGTTGTTTCAGAATACAAAGTCTGCTCTTTTCCCAACATTATGTAAGTGGGTAATTTGTCCTTTATAAAAGTTAATACCCGTCTCCCAGCATCTGAACCCACTTACATCTATTGGATAAGTCATTTGATTGCTTTGACTTGGCACAGCAAATTTGCTGTGTATCTGCACACTTGCAATTTGGGCACTGATTTTTATTTTGAGCTCCAAATAAAGGAGACAAGGGGGTGTATCTATAATCTAATACACATATATGTACCTGCTTCTCCCCCTGGTGTCTTATTCGGTGGCTAATGCATTATAATGGAGCTGTTTATATTTGTTAGTTATGGAATATTGCACATTACACGAAAAAATCTGGCATCATTCATAAATCATACTTCTATTCCACACTCTGTTTAGCCAAAAATATGCACATATGTACAGACACATTTTATTACACGGATGCACTACTGAATATAAATAGAATATTTGTCAAACTTCAGATTAACATAAAAACAACATTGTGCAAATATCTGATTCTGCCAACCCACTGGCACATCCTCCACATTTTTAAGTGTTCTGCCTAAAGCAGCATAGCTAAAAGACTACCTTAGTGGAAAGAAAGAGTTGAAAATACACCACAAGCAGAAGTAAGAGAGACAGCAGATGTCAGTCATGGGACAAAACACTGCTGACACACCAGGGAACCTTCCACTCAAGTGATATCAGAGAATTAATAATCAAACTCTGACAAGATAAGGGCAGAATTGGCTTCTGAGAAAGGAGCCACTGGCTCACCTACATCGTGCTGTCTGCTGGAATAAGGAAAACTACAGCAATGTCCCCTGAGTGAATTCCTGGTTTAAAACAGGGCATAAAGCAAAAATTATGTAAATATTTAACAATTTACATCTCTGTTTCACGTATTTTATATAAGCAACCATAGCATTGTATTGATTTCACTAATTTACTTAAATGACAGTGTTTTAACCAAGACCATGAGCTCTGTGCAAGGAAACACCACTTCTCCATGGCATGGCAGCAGGGGGTGATAGAAAGGGAAGCTAAGCACTCTTTCCATGTTTTCTCAAACAATGCAAAAGGTTTTAAACCATAGGGTAGACATTTAATGCAGAGAGGATATTTAACTTTTCTCTGTTCCACTAGAAGTACAACTACTTTCTGTTCTCTCTCATCTTTTACATTTGTGAAGGCTGAAAGAGAAGGAAGAGGAAAAAGAATTGAATATAATGGTTATTAATTGGCTGTGTATGTAGGCATTATTCTAGATAATGAGCTTGCAGGACAGTGGAGTTACAGACAAGTGTACTTTTGGCATACAGCAAATATAGGAGGTTGATTTCTTAATTCTGAACTGTTTATAATGCTGGTCTTTGCAGAAGCCAGAGCAGATGTAATGATGGAAACTTCTGTGGAAAGCTCCACAGGACAAAAATAGTTCATTTGACTGAGATTTAGATGGTAAAATGTTGTTAATTATCACCCAGGAAAATATTGCACTCCAGGGCTTCTTTCCAGGTTCCATCAGGTCTAGATGAAGCTCATAAGTACTTAAAACAGATTTTATACCTTTGTGTCAGGAAGTGGTTAAAGGAAAAAAAAACCCTGTGTAAAATGGTATCTATTTTAAAAAAATCAAAACCTTTAGTGTAAATAAGGGCAAGGAAGAAGTTATAAAATCATATACACTGCACTAAAAATGTCAGATTGCCAGTTTCATTGTTTTATACGTTGGTTGGCATCAGCACATGAACTTGTGTGAACAAAAGGGAATAAATTTGGCCACCTTTGCCTGAAATCTCTTCATGCCCCCCGTGACTGCTTTGCTTTATTGGGGCTGCTGTGCTCAGCCCACACCTCAGTCCCGTGAAACACAGCTCTGTCAGAGCAGCTCATGATGAGCTGAGTAAGGCACTGGGAGTATTTCACACACATTGCAGCTGCAGTCAATTCTTCATTAGAACAAAGCTCATAATTTTAGCAAGTGCACCGACTGTCAGGACTCAGCCTCAAAAATATAGGGGATATCATGTTGATGCTAAGCAGAAAAATAAATCTGAAAGGGAAATTCTCTCCAGAACCTGAGCCCGTGAGGATTTGAAAGGCAGTAGTGGGTGAAAGAAATGGAAACAATAATTGTTATATTAATTGGTGTTGGCTCTTTTGTTATTTGAGCTCTGAAAGCATTTCTGAGAAATAACAACCACAACTTTAGCCTGATCTCAGAGCTAAGAAAGTTTGTGGTTGCTGCCAGTGAAAACAACACACTCTTTATCACCTTCCCACAAAACAGATAAGTTTATACAAGGGAACTGCAAGTCAAAGTTTGACAGTTTGAAATCGCTTTAAAATGTTAAGATAAAGGGAGTCTGAAGTAGAATTTACAAATGCAGAGCCAGTGGCCTTGCAAGCAGTTTATTCATGTCCTGTTTTTGTAGGTGTTGTGCTCTTTTTTTGATAAAGTGCAACGAAAAAGAACACTTTTGGTAAGTGGCCTTGGCTGAGGTGCTGTAATTACAGACGAGGTGGCAATCTGGAGGTAGTATTTTCTTTTCCATCTTGCCAAAATAACGCAAGAATTAATTAAAGATTGCAAAACACCCGGAGATCCTGAGGCTAATATCCTGTAGAAGTAGTAATGATCTGTCTTGTCTTTGACCATATGCACACAGTCAGTTTGATGCTTTTTCAGAAAAGATTAATCTTGGCAGGATAACAAACTTGAGTTCTTCCTTATTGCTCCGTGACACGGTTTTTAGTATAGAACAAAACCAGCTGTAATTGATGTAGATTTCCTGCAAACATTTTCTTGCTTTTTCTCCGTCAGTTAAATATGTATGTAAATTTATCCCTACCTTTATGAGAAATTATTTGTTCAGCACTCTTCCAATTTCTATTGCCAGGTTTTCTTTCTTAATCTAGAATTAACTGCTTGGTGAATTTAGACATGCATTTGATGTCTCGTAGTAAAACATGTCCAATATGCCAGAAAACTGTCTTGAGCTAATAATTTATTCAAGTGGCAGTAGAGGGAAATTTAAAAAATGCACTTCTCACTTGACAGTGGCAGCAAACCATCACAAGTGATGGCAGAGGTGTGTGTCATTTTTATGAGCGAGTTGCAAGAAAACTGGATCCCAGTCTTTCCATGCAGGACTGGTCATGGAACCACAGAATCATAGAATCACAGAATCATAGAATCAGTGGGGTTAGAAGAGATCTCCAAGATCATCAAGGCCAACCCTTGATGTGGAGAGAAAACTCTCCCAAGGCTATTTTGTGTGCTAATCCAACCCCTGGAAAAAAATATGGCTTGTAGTTATTAATGATTTTCATTCTATAATTTCAATGCATCTCTGGAACGTGGACTAGGAACATCCCAGGAACATTGGCTAAGTCTTTAAAGAGAAAACCAAGGGGAAAAAGGGGGACACAGAGCAGTTTCATTTATCAAACCTGGGATTTGTGGGCTAAAAAATGTTATCTTTAAAGCAATCTGTGCGAGTAGTGAAGTCTGAAGTGCACAGGCCCTTGACTCTTAGACAAAAAAACTGTGGTCCAGAAGACCATAAATGGATCATTTCATGTGCTGAAGGCAAGAACATGCTGAAGGCAAGTCACAAATGGTCCTTTCTAGATGTAATTCTCTTAACAAATGAGCAGAAACCACTTGCAGTTTCATGCACAATTTCTGTTCTTCAATTGTCTGCTGAAGAGCAATCCCACTCAGCTTTAGGGGGTATTATGCACTTACAATGTCTATATATTTAGCTGGAAATACCAGTTCTCTTCCTTTCATTAACGATCCCAATGTAGCAAGGAAAACTTTGGAGGAAGTATCAATCACAGGAGCAAGAAGTTAATTGTGCCTGTGATAACAGAACGGGATCTTGAGCGAAGGGTGGCAAAACATGCTGCACCCCAAAGGAGTAATCTTTGCACTGAATAGTTATTACTCAGGGTTTTTTGGATCTCAGGGGCCAAAGTTTCTGCTTTTGCATCTTAGTGAGAGGCTTAGGCCAGTCTTTCCACTTTATGTTTAAGAAGATAAATCTTTATGGTCTTCTCTAGGAGAAAGCAATAACTTGAGGCATGTGTGGATCAAAGTATGTTGAGGTAGGGCTGACTGAATGTCTTTCACTCACTTTCTTTGTTCTGCTCTAAACCCCACACAAGTGCAGAGATGTCCAGACAACACAGGATGCTGACTTCAGAAAGATGCAAGGTAGAAAAGAAAAAGCTGGGTGGTGCTTTAGATGGATTTTGAACTTGCTTTCATGACTTGCAGTGTAAAGTGATACAGCCTTATTTTTAATTTTTTTTTTTTTTACCTTTCCATATCTCAGAATTACGTTAACATCTTGTGAAGTTGGGTACCATTAGGTATTGAAAGACAACACAGGTGTCAGAAAATACAGAGATTTGTAACAGGCTTTAAAGTCTTCGCTGAATTCTGCGTATAATAACAGATTTTTTTTAATTTATTTTTTTTCCACATCTGCTTGCTCTTGCTGCTCCATGTAAAATTAGGCAACCTTATACAGCCTGCTTAGCAACTTAAGGATGAAAAAGGTGATGTTTGCACAGCCATGTGGGAGCTGCAAGGCTCAGTGCCTATCTCTTAACATCCTCCCAAGGAAGGAGTTCAGGCTCATATGCAATCTGTGGGTTACTATCAGACTGATTATTACCCCCAAGAAATTTGGTTGGGAATTATGTCTTAGCGACCCATTGTCAGTCTCTGGGGTTATGGCTATGACTGTTTTCTCATTCTACCCACTGGGATTTCACTAGCAACAGCACTCATCAGCCTGTGCAAGGCTGGGCTCTGTTACAGCACTGCCAGCTTGTTTCCTTGGAGCCACAGCCAGAGCCATTACATTTCAGCAAGGCACACTGGATTTCCCCACCTCAAGGTTGGATCGTGCATGTCAGTGATGCAAGGCAGGATTTTTTTCATAATGGGAACGAGCCCACCATCCAGTTCAATTCTCACAGCATAAATGACTCATTTTTTAGGTGCCTGGCACCACAGTGGGCACCTCAGGGGGCTGCACCCTGTGCTGAGCCCTCTGCAGTGCTCCATGTGGGCCCAGGCACCCCTTCCAGGGCAGGATGGGTGCCAGTCCTGGGGCTGGGGGCACAGCATGGCACCTGTACCCACTTATCCCCTGCTCATTCTTTACAGCCAGCACCCAGGGGAGGGCTTTGTGGAGGGGGTGACAGGCCAGAACTCTGGTGAAGAACTGACCAGTCTTTGCTGTAATGGATGTGGCAATAGCTGGTGGTTTTTTATCTCACACAGGAGGATGCCAAGGAAGGTTCAGGTTGGACATTGTGGTGATTGCTTCACAAAAAGGGTGACTAGACACTGGAATTAAGTGCCCAGCAAGGTGGTGGAGTCACCATCCCTGAAGGTGTTTTAAGGAGAGGCTGCACGTGGCGCTTGGTGCCAAGGTCTGTGTCAAGGTGGTGTTTGGTCACAGGGTGGACTCAAACATCTCAGGGTATTTTTCCAACCTGGCCAGGGAGAGGGGCAGCTGCAGCTCCTGAGGGCTTTGGGATGTGTAGCAGCGACCTGGCTTTGTGCTGGTGGGAGCTGTAGCATTGAAGAGAATTTTAGGAACTGAGCTCCTTCCTTAGGAACTTCCCCTGCCCTTGGCACTGGGGAGGCTGCACCTCGAGAGCTTTGTCCTCTCGGCTCAGTAAGGACATTGAGGGGTTGGAGCAAGTCCAGAGAAGGCCAGCAGAGCTGGTGGAGGGTCTGGAGCCCAGGTCCTGTGAGAAACGGCTTGGGTTGTTCAGCCTGGAGAAAAAGACACTCAGGAGTGACCTTATTATCCTCCACAACTACCTGAAAGGAGGTTGTAGCCAGGTGGGAGTCAGGCTCTTCTCCCACATAACAGGTGACAGGATGGGAGGAAATGGCCTCGAGCTGCGTCACATCAGGGGAGGTTTAGGATGGTTAAACACTGGAACAAGCTGCCCATGGAGGTGGTGGAGTCACCACCCCTCCAGGGGTTTAAGGCAAGACCAGATGTGGCACTCAGTGCCATGGTCTGGTTGACATGGTGGTGCCCTTCCTATTGAAGGGAACAGGCCAAACATAAACAGTGTGGTCACTTTGTCACTGTACTCCATACATATTCAAGAGAAAGCAGCAAATAATATTTAATATATATATCACATTGTTGACAAATAACAGCTTGTTAAGAGTCAGTTTCTGAATGTATGCCTGTGTACTATTGGGAGTGCAGAGGTGTTACTGCAACCTCCAAAGGTGCAGTGCTGCCAGCCCTGTGGACTCAATAATTTAATAAAGCAGACAGGTCTTCTAGCAGCAGAGCCTGTTCCTCATATGACCCCTTTTGTCCAGGCTTAACGTTTCAAATAGTAGATGAACTTGGTGGCCTAGAAAAGAGATTGTTCAACACTAAAAAAGACCTAATTTTGCCAGAAGAGTTTTTTTTCAAGATCACAAAAAAATGGGTAAAATCTGCCTTTGCCGGTGTGACTTAATCATATTGTCCCCAGTCAGAAGGCCAGGAGAAAGAGACATGCAGGTGGCTGATAACTAGTGGTAGTAATAAGGCCCATATGCATAGAGATGGTATTTATGGTGCCCTAAGCATTTGACAAATGAGGATTTTCCTTGCTGTGGACCAGTGTTGTTTCTGTTTTGAAAGTTTAAGGCAGTTCTTAACTTTGGAATTGAGGATGCTGAAGGCAGGTGACCAAGCATGATCATAGAGGAGAGAGTCTACAAAGGAATACAAGTGTTTCTGTTAGGGGTGACCTGGTATTCAGGAACTGAAAGGAGCTTTTTTGGGGCAACCAGGCACGTAAAATTAAAAGCAGAATGCTTATTCCATTTCTTCTTCCATTCATTCTCTGACTGGCTGACCTTTGGCTGGTGTCTGGCAGCTTCAAAGACCCCTCTGTGTTTTACCTTGCTGTTGTAGGCTTGGGGAGTGCAAAACTGATACCTACAGTCAGTGTGCCACCCCAAGTGATGTGTTGTGGCTAATGCCTAGAATGTTTTTATGAAATTATTGCTCAGAGTTAGTTTTAGAAGGCTGCCACATTACCCACAGCTCAAGAAATGCCAAAGATGGGCTCTTAGGCCCTGTTTGCACTCAGATAGTGCAAGGTGGCAGTGATTCTGGGTGCTCATTTCATGCATGTGCTGTATATTGGGCTCTTGTGGCAAGGCAGCCATCCTAAAGGTACACATTAGAGAACGGGAAAATAAATACCAACAGGAATTAAAAAATAAATAAGGTGCCTGCTAATCTAAGATGGCAGCATTTTGCAAAATAATCTGGCATCAAAAGGAGGGAAGAAGCACTGCTGGGAACTCAGGAATTCAAGTGGGATCTGGATTAGTGTTGTACAATGAAATGAATGTAAGAAGCCTTAAGTGTTAAATATTTTAATTGAATTGCTTCAACTTTTATTAATTTTTGGATTTCATGAACAGCCAAGAAATGCAAATTTTACTAGAAAGATATACCTTCAGCATAGGATAATGTGAGGTGGTTTTGGTGTAGTTAAATTTATACAGTAAGCTTTTAACTATTGGTGTGCAAGGGAATCCTACTCATGTTTATTATATCCCCTTTCCTTTTCCTCTCTGAATGGGACACATAGCCTGTTACTCATGGCAATCAATTTTTAAATACTTGTGCCTGTCTGCTCTCAGAAGTAGGTTACTTTTGTTCATCAAATTTAAAAACACCAGATTATGTTTTTTGAATACAGCTCAGCAACCCTGCGAATATTGACAGCTGAGCTCTGTGTGGGGAAATGGGTTTGGATCCATTTGAATAACACAGCTCCATTCACAGTGTTCTGGGGACAGGATGAAAAGAGAGAGGCTGATTTTGTCAAACATATTGTTTGTGGCAAATTATTCATTCAGCTTTAACAAGCACACAGCAGCTTCTGTGCTTTGCATGCTTTGCATGCTGCTAAACACTACGAGTTCCATGGACTGGGGAGTCTCCGTCCTTGCCTGGATCGTCCCAAGTGTTCTCCCACACTGCAGGCCATATCATCCACCCCTATCTTAGCCTCAGCTCAATTAAGACATGAGATGCTTTTCTTCCTCACTGCTCTCCTTTTATCTCCCCTTCTGATATTTCTATGGCATTTTTCTCCTCCATACAAGAGTTGGTTCTGAATGCTGATAAGGTTAAACTTGCTGTAAATTGCTGGGGAAAGAGGCCAGCCCTGTCGTGGCTGCTATCTTGCAAACATCAAACCTTTCACGTTCAGAGGGTTCCAAGAATTATCTGAGTTCTCAAGCATTATTTTTCCACAAGGTTTAAACCCAAGTGCTTTCTTTTAACTGCTTTAATACTTCCCCATTTGTTAAGTTTCCCGGCGAAGGCTCAAGACAAAATGCAGTACAATTCTCTCCTAGGCCTGTATTAATTGTGAAGGTTCAGAAAACCTGAGGAGTTAGGCTGGCCCAACAAAGACCTCTCTGCTGTATAGTAGTAGTACAGTTTGGGTTGGTCACTTTGGGTATTTGTTTTGTTTGGGTTTTATTTAGTTCCTCTCAGTTTTTAATCTTATTTTCTGACTTTCAATTCTTCTATCCCTTGTGCTGGCATTTCTACTCAGCTTCCTAACTTTCACCTTTTTTTGTGGTTTTCAGTATTTTTACTCAAAACAGAGTGAAACTGAAAGATGAACTGCTGAGGTTACAACGATTGAGGGTATTTCAGCATCAGAAAGGAAAGTTATGATTCAGCTCTGCTGTCAGAACCTCCCATGTTGTTAAAAACTGATTCAGGAGATCACGCAAAGTTTCCAAGCCTGACTTAAGTGACTAAATCTGTTTGCTTGCTGTTATTTTTTTCCAAAGTCCCCGTGCACTTTCTCTGACTCAACAGTTGTTAGTCTTGGCCAATAATTTAATTTACAGGTTTGTGTCTGAGCTAAGATTCTATTTGGGTAATATACAGACAAAAGCTTAAGGAAGCTCCTGCATGCCAATATTAACATTTCCCTTCTTATTTTGAATAATTCATTTATTGTTCTCTTTCTAAACACTCATTTGCTAAAGGGTAGGCACAGTTTTTTCCTAGAGGTTATTTAATAGTCTGCATAATAACTTTACTGATGAACAGTGAACTACATTGATTGTTATCAGAGAGGGACTACACAGAGTGTTTGTAAACACACTATGGAATAAAACCTTTGCTTTGACAGTGTCCAGAAAAAATGACCTTTTCTATCTTGGATCTTTGAGCTTGGAATTATGCCAGTGGAAACACTTGTTTATGTATTTGTATTACAGAGCTCGTGGTGCTGCTTTAAAAGACTTAGATATATTTTAAAGTATTTTTTAGAATTGGTTTTAAACCTGTTAATAACCTTTTCATAGGACACCAACATAATTTTTAATTATTACATTAGAAATTTCACAGAGACAAAAGAGATTGTCAGGTTTTTAGACTTGGCAGAGGGGCTGAGAGCAGGGATGAGCTTGTTTGTCTTTGTCCTTTGAAACACCAAGTCTGAAAATCCAATCGTGTCAGAGCATTAAGGTTGTTTACATTGAGGTTACTTGTTATGTGTGTGTGGTTTGATGTGTTATTTTAATTCAAGAACATTTTATGGCAGAGGAGGATTATATGATGATTGCCTTGTACCTCAGGGACAAGTGTGCCTGTGAATTTGATTATAAACCTGTTTGCTTGATTTAGTTTGGATTTTTGACTCAACAAAAAGTAGTAACAGCAAAAGCAACTTGTTCAAAATCAGCACAGCATTTGGTCTTCTCCAGCTGTACTGCATTTAGGTGTTTTGCTGTTTTTTGTTTTTAAATATTTCAGCATCTGGATGTTGCCTTCCAGGAAAGGCTCTTTTATCTATGTTATATTATATTATAGTTGTGGCTTTTAATGCTGCTGGGTTCCTGTGTACTTCTGCTTATGTGCAGGGGGTGGGCAGAAAGCTGGAATCAAAATCAACCTGCTGGTATATTGAGTCTTAGATTTCTGTAATCTGTACGCTCACCCTATTCAGTGTATAAAATATAAACCTGTGCTGAAGTTGACTTAATGTTGGGATGCAGCTGCTTTAGTAGCATTTACTATTATCATTGTAGTGTTGCATTTTGATTAGACAGCCGTTCAAGGTGAAGTATATGCCTCAATAGAAACTGGAAATTCAGCCTATCAGTTAGAAATTAATTTTCAAAGCACTACAAGCAATGAGAAGGGTATGAGAAGTTTCTGCAGGCACTTCGTGTTTCCTAACACAGATAAAAAACTGTTTAAAAAACCCCTACAAATTTGGTAGAAATTGTTTACAAAAATCCTATAAATATTGGTATCATTTTTATCAAAAAGTCAATGACAATCACACAGTCTTTTACAGTGATAAGTGTGTTTCAGTCCATGAAATCTTTGGGAATTTTTTCAGTTTACTTGCATTTCCTGATTCATTCTGCCTGAGAGCATTTTTCTGTTTCTACTCCCATGGCCCTAACTTCTCCTATGCAATCTGTTTCCCATTCCATCAATTTTCAGTACCTTCATCTCTGCATGTTGCTTTTTGGAGGCAGCACGAGACGCCACACTTATCAGAAAGCGAAGATTCAGCAGTTTGGGAAAAACTGGCATCTTGTAGAATTTCCAGGCCTGGCATTTGCCATCATTAGTGATTCCTGATGTTGCTGGTGTTGCAGGCTGATGTGTTCTGTGGCTTGGGAAGCTCCACGATGATACATCTAAGTGTTGGTTTGTGTGGAGTAGCTGTGGATATTCCAAGAGAAACTTGCTATCCCTGCTCCAGTGGAACCAAGGAAAGAGAGGAATGGCAGAACCAAGTGCTCTGCCACAGATGGCAGGTGCTAGTTGGGAGAAAAGAGGTGTTATACACATAGATGTTGTCTTGGCAGAAACATTGGATTGGCAATTTTAACACTCCTTCCCTAAATGAATAGAATAGAGCATTTGCTATAGCAGGCCTTCAAATCATGACTGGGTAATTAAGGGTCACCATAAGAGGTTTCATGTTCCCATGAATGCTGCCACTGTGGCAAGCAAAGCTCATTTGGTGTAATCAGAAGAGCGTACACTTCTCCCAGTTTCCACTGCTCTGAAGATTGAGGAAAGGGTGAAAAACTCCTCCTGGTGCTTTATCTGTCCTGCAGGAAATGCCTGGAAATACGGAGAGAAGTAAATGACACTTTATATGTGGAGTGTAGTCAAATCTGCATGTGGCTGAGAGTGAGTGCTTACAGCTTGATTCTTTCTCTTGGTGCCATAATAGGATTCTCACCAGTTGTCTGCATGTAGGTAACCTTACTGAATGGACAGCAGTAAATAGAAACTGCAATACTGGCACTTGGGAAAGCACAAGAAATACTAGAGTTTCTTTTTCTTGGAGTTTACTGCACAACAACTGGCTCTAGTGATAATAATAGTGTTTTAAAATGCATTAAGCACAGCACTGAATGTCTGCTGTCCTTATTCTCTTAATTTAGGCCTGTGTAGTTCAATTTTCCCCATTTCTGCTCTAATTAGGAAAATAAAACTGCTGGTTGGACTATTAGGCAGTTGCAGCCTCTCTCATGGGTGTTGCCAATCACCCTGTCACCTGGGTTTAGTGGGGAGCTAAATGTACACCTGGAATCATGTCAGGGGTGCAGTGAAAAGGAGTTCCATCAGTAGAGTGGTGGGTCCTCTCTGCCCTACCCCTTGCTCTCCTGGTTTCTGCTTTTGTTGATGAACTTGCCCATGGAAAGGGAAGTCTTCCCAATTCAAACCCAGCTTTGGATTGTTTAAAAACATCTTTAATGGTTTGGAGTAGATTGTGAAACATCCTGTTCCTAAACCTGTTTCACGTGGAAGGTGCCTGGTTTTCAGAAACCAACACACTTCTCTGTTTAGTTTCTTTAACAAAGGAACCAGGGAACTGAAACTTATTGAATATTGTGAGTTTTCCCATTCAGTGACAATTGCAAAAACTTTTCTGCTAAATAAGTGCTGCTGATGGACTGAGGAAATTCTGTGTTTGATAGCCCTCAGAATGGCTCTTTGTGTGCCTGTGAATTTGTGTAGAGGCTACACTTGTCTCCAGTGCACCGGTATTGACACACATACCGAGACTGAACTGGGGAGATTAGTGCTTTGCTTTTAGAGTGGCTGCCTATTCAGCCTTTCCTATTAAGGCAGAATGCTTGCTGCAGAGTTTCCAATCTTTTCAAAATCCGATTTGTCTGAGTCAGAGCTGTGTCTAAACCAAGGCTGGTGAATGCAAGTGATCAGATTGGCAAACAAAAATAGCTTTTGTGAGTAACAGCCCTTTTTTGTCTGTTCCACTGACATTACTCAGTCTAATAGACTGCCTTTTCCTGCAGAACTAGCTTCCTTCCATTAGATCCACTTGAGTGCAACAGTATGGAAATCATATGGGAATGTTACCATAAGGGAATAGTTTAAATGGTTGATGTTAAAAGTATGTCACCGGTGTCACATTATCATTATTGAAAATTGCCAGTTGCTCACATAGCGATGAGATGTGTTTGGGTGACAAATTTTTAGAAGCAATGCAACTAAATTTTGATTCAGCATAAATAATGAATTCTACAGTGCTCATTAGGAAATGATCATTATGCTTAATATGGGAGGACATCTTCCTGTGAAATGCTTCTAGCTCTTTTTGGGTAAAGAGCTGATGTCTCATTTGTGGCGTGTTAAGACATTCTTTCGGTTAAACCTGTGTTGTTTTAGGTTTCTCCCTAGCTAATTTTTACTGGTTTTGACATGTGAGTTTTACATTTGTGTTTAGAGTTCTACATAGTGGTGCTTTTTATGAAATGAGGATTTAGGCTCCAGCATTTTCTTTTACACAAGAAATCTCAGGACTAATAGAGACTGTGCACAGTAACCCTCGTACCGTGTCAGGCTCTCCTTCTCCCATCTCCTTGTTTTTCCGTGACTGCTGCATGGAATCTGGGCTGATGCTAATCTGGAAGGACAGTCACACCTCATGAAAGAATCATCACTGCTAATCAAATCAGAGCGAAAACCCACCACTCTGCATCAGTGGAGACATTTAATGTGCTGAATATTTCATGCACTGGGGGCCGTGGCTGTAGACAAAACCCTCTCAACAGCTCCTCGTTGCGTGCAAATATTTACTCAGACACTCTGGAGTGGTTGAACTGGTGTGCAGCAACACCAGGAAGCCTGGAGTGATCCCTACAAGCAATGGTAATGACATGTGACTCCACACACACTGGGTCACGGTGCCTTGCAGACAGCCCCTTGGCCTGCATGACTAAGTGGGCAGCGTGCCACGGGAACTTGATGAGTGCAGCATGACAAATGTCTGTTTTGGCTGCCGAGGATTGAACTCAGGCGTAGATCTGCACAAACATCAAAACACAATCAAGGGCTGACATCAAACCCGGGAGCCAAGAGAATTCCTCAGGCAAGAAGAGCTGAACTTGAAAGGACGAGGAAGGAGTGCTTTGGTTTGTGGCTGCTACGCTGGTTTGTTCTGCTGTCGTTGCAAGGAGGGGTGGAGGAAGTAACAACCCAGAAAAAGGTGCCTCTGCCGTCCCGTTCTTCTTTACATTAGAAGTGTAGTACTGGAGGGGTGAATAGCAACACAAACCACTAAGTTGGCTTTCAAGTTTTGTATTTAGAATTTGAATTTTTTTCTCTATGATATACAACAGTTGATCTTGGATATATGTAATGGGAAGTTTGCTTCTTTTTCACCCTGATAGTGTCTCCTTGTGACATCAGGAAGAGCTCACTCTTAAAAACACTGGTGCAAATGCTTTACTCATCTGCTGCTTTTGCAATTGCTTGGTCTTCTCTTAAAACTGTCCTCTTTGTCACACAACCACATTGTCTTGGAGTGAAGAAAAGTGACTGTGTTCCTTTGTTCTGTGTGAGTGATGGTTTTGGTTAGCAGGTGCCACATCAAACTTACCCTGTTGTCTTCATTTTAACTGGAACACTTCTGCATCAGTAATCCTGTGTTTACCTTCCTGGGTTTATAGTCCTTCCTCAATCCCCTCTAGCAATGGCATCCTGTCCCTCTTTCCTCTGCTTTTGTAGTACTTCCATACTGAAGGTGGGGACTAAATACCTGCTTGACAGGTGTTCTTGTCAAATAATAAAAATCATTGTTCCTAAACAGGAGTTCAGGAGCCATGAAAAAAATGTTGAAAGACTTATTTGCTGCATTTGGACAGTTTGTGGAGCTGGTCAAACAATGAACTGCTGAAAGGAATTTGAAGGAAATGTCAATATTTGTCAGACAAATTGTTTTCAATAAATAATTTTTTTTTCAGGCACTAGTCATGTGTCGGGTGACTTGGTTCTGAAGAACAGAGCTTCCTAAGGAGTACAAAAGCACTCTGTGTAGGAATGTTTCTGGAGGAAATCTCTCCAGGGGGGCAGAATTCCTCTCAAGGGAGAGAGTTCAGCTCCTGCCCTGTCTCAGTGGCCCGACCTGCCCTAAGGCAGGAAGGGAAACTGGAGTTCCTTCCACCCCAGTCCACTTGGGTATTGACCACCTTCTGGGTGTTGAGGCTGTATCTGTGTTGATTGCAGAGGATTAAAACCAAAGCAATTTTATACTCCTTGTGCCCCATTTCTCCCACAGTGGCCAGAGGAGGAATAAGCAGAAGCATCTCTGAGTGGTGATAGTGGCCATTGCTGCTTCAGCACGGGCTGGAGACATGAGATTAACTCTTCACAAGTACCAGAGCATCCAACTATGAGCAAACAAAACCTGCAAATGCACAAAGCAAACTCTGAAAGCAACTTAGCTTTCTTCCAAGAGCAACAGTTTTAATTTCTGAATGGAAATGGCTAAATTTGTCATGCTCTGAAGTGCTCCCTTCCAGTGTGCAATCTGCTTTGGTGTGCAGCACCGTAAATGCTGCTTGCCCCAGGCTTGTGTGCTTGAGTATTTCCTCTCAGTGCCTGGATCCACAGAGGTGGAGTAAAATGCTGATTTTGGGCAGGTCTTTGCTCAGCTGTGATCAGTCTTATAATCAAATAGTCTAGCTCTGGAAATTTAAATTGCACATTACAAGCTGGAGATCCAGATGGCATTTTTTTAAATGACAGAACTTGCAATGCAATACATGCATTTTTCTTTACCATAAATGCTTTCTCTGAAAACTAGAGCACTTTGTAAAATGTGAGTATGATTGTGTCCCACTGAAAGGGAAAGGGCATTTGTAAAGGAGCACTTTCTCAGTGTGCCATGTGTGTACTCACATGCAATATTTTATCAGAAGATCACAGTGTTACTCGATGTGGCTTTACTGTGATTTTGTGTGGATGGGTTGACATGAAGTCAGCCTCTTTGAAACAGGCTCAATCTGAGAGAATTTATCCAGTCTTATATTATTTTTTTTATATTAGAAGTGGTCCTCTGCTCTTGCTGTTCAGAAACATCAGTTTAAAAGGAGCATTTTGAACGTGGTGTATTTTATCCTCTCGAAGAAGCATGTGAAGTGCTGGGTAAGCAGCTTTACACGCTGTTAGGCTTTTTGGAGAGTTTCTTACATTATGGCCTTTTCCAGGAGTTGTTCCTCCCCTCACAGAGGGGACAAAAATTCATCTTGTTCCTATGAAGAAATTCTATGCTGTAACGAGTAGCTGTGGAAATGAACTTTACTCTTTTGGATTTAATAAAAACAAATCCTGTTAATTACTGCAGGCATTCATAGCATCTCATTGAATGTGAGAAATTAATATGTTGTCATTCTGAATGATGACTTCACCAAAGATTCTGAAACAATGCACTTCTTGGGAATTGCGTGATGATAAAATCTCATTTGTGCCAAAAGTCATACATGTGGGAAAACCCCCACCAAAACCTGTTTGCATTCTAAGTGTCTGCCTTCAGTGCAAGGTCACTGAGATTCAAACCAGTTGTCATGTGAGGAACTTACTACACCTTTAATAATGGCTTGTGTAGATAAACGTCTTATGTTCTAAACTTCAGCTAATTTCGAGTGGTTGTCAAATTATTTCAAAAAGACATGGACTAAAAGCTCCTGATTCTTCTATTTTTCTCTCCTCACTTAACTTGTCTAAAAGCACCTTCACCTGTTCTGATCTTAGAAGTGCAGAGTAAAGAACAGTTTACCTGCTGAAAACCCAGGAAACACTGAGTTGTCAGACCTGTTGACATCTGCCTGCCCTTATGTGCTTTAAAAATTGGATAAGGAAGTGGGAATGGATTGTGCTGCTCTTGTTTTTTAATGGGAATATCTCAGAAAATAAATCACTTCCTCCACCCTTTTTGTATGAGGAACGCAAGGATAATTCAGGCAGAATCAGAGTAGAAGTTTCAAGTAATTGAAGTTCTGCTTTATCTGCTTTTGATTCCCTAATGGACCTTCATCTCCCAAAGAATGAGATGAGATGGTTATGTTCTGATTAATGTGGACTATTTACCATTTCTGCTGATAAGCTGGGAGGATGCATTAAATCTGCCTCAGCAAGTGGCAGTGAAGTTTCAGATGGTAACGAGGACAGCTGCATCTTTCTTTGACTCCTGAAGGTCAAGCACTTCTAAATCCTTTCCCAGCTTATTTATAAAACTGCTGATGTGATTCAGTTAGTTATGGAAACTGTAACCTCAAGGATATTTTCAACCTTTTGTGTTGGTGGAAATACTGCTGGCTGTATTTAAAATGATATTCCAGATAGTGCTTTCCAGTGGGTTTTTTTGGGGCAGTAGCTCTTGTCAAACCAACTTATTTTGAATGAGTAGTGAGACTACCCAGGCCTTAAACTGGAAGGTGGAGTTAGATCCACACTTGAAGGTGACAATTACACGAAGAAGAGGTGTGCCAAAAGCTCTCAGCTTCCTTAGGCATGTGCATTTTAGACAAGTGCTGCTTGTGCTTGTTGTCTGAGATGGAAGCAGAAGCAATTCTTGGAAGATTACAAGCCCTTGATGTGCCTGTCAAGGTTAAGAATTTTAGCTTGGGTGGGTTTTTGGTGGGGTTTTATTTTCTTTTTTGTCTCAGTAGTATTGAAAAGCTGCATAAAATTTAGATCTGAAATGCACCTGGGTATGATCCTCATTAGAGAAAAGAGGGGAGGGAAATGGCCATGACATTACTGATTAAAAAAGGGGGGAGACCTAGAGCAGGGTTGGAGTTGCACATAACCCCTGTACCCACTTCCTCTGGTGTCGCCTTTGGCAGTGCCATGGCTGGAATGCCAGTGTGATGCTTGGAGAACTGCTGCTGCTGGGGACCTCAGTGTGTGGAGCAGTGGTCACTGTCCCCTGAGGTTTTTTCCATATCTTGAGCAGCAGTCTTGAATTTTGCAGCTCTTGTTTCCAGTTTTATACCCTTTCTGTCCTGGCTTTCAGCTACTTCCAGTTCCTTGGTGGCCCCTGAGCGTTGCCAGCCCCCTCTGACTTTCCCCCTTTTGCTGCTGCCTGGACCAAAGCTGAATCTTTGCTCCTCAAGGATGAGAGCAGTTTTCTTGGAAGAATTTAGTTGTCTTTTCAGGATGTAGAAGCCTTGAACTGAGCCAACTGTGTGTTGGCTTGTTTTTTAAGCCCACAGATGATGGCTGTGCTTACCTATGTGCTGTAAAGACTGTTGCAACTCCTGTGGTACCTTGCTCATAAAATAGTGGCATCCTTGCTCTGTTGGGAAGTATTTTTATGCCAACCCTTCAGAGAGTTTAACCTGATCAGTAAAACTTCTTGCCTCCCTTCAGATCCCTTCTCTTGGGGTTTGCCCTAGTGCCATGTCCCTCCTATGAAGGGACTCCAGTGTTTGAGGCTTTCATGCAGAAGGTCAAGTGTGCCAAGGTGGTCAGTGCTGCTGGCAGGGCTGGCAACCTCTTCCTGAACCACTGTCTCACTTTGGGGGGGAAACACCTTCTGAGCTGTTTTGCATGTTGTAAATACTTCGAGGATGTCACTGAACTTCAGGTCGTGATGATCTGCATTTGGGCAGCAGCCAAACTCAGTTTAGTTCAGTGCTGGTTTTTGGTAGTGCCTAGTAGTACATTTATAAAGAAAGATGTTTAAAAAATTACATGTATGTAAGATAAAATTACCTCTGTGGTTATGTGTCTCTAATGAGTAGGCACGAATTTCTCATGTGATGTGGGAGGCATGTGCTGATCCATCCACCAAGTATGTTTACCAAGTTGTAGCTCTGGAAAGTTTAGCTGTTTCTTCTTAAATAATGGTATGTTCTTGTTCCTGTATCAGGGAGCTCAAAGTACGTGTTGAGTTTTCTTTTATCATTTACAAAGTGTTGGTTTATCACATACAAGCTCTTTTTTTGTATTGAGAAAACAAATGATTTCAAGTGATGCCTTTACAGAGGAACCAAATTTATCAGACTAAGGTGTGGGCAGACATTACACACCAAACTGTGTTAGTGAAATAATTTGGAGTTAGAGTCTAAATCTGATTTACTTCTGGGATTTTGGTATTGCTTTGGGACTGAGAATACTGTGACTCCTTTTACTTGGAGTGTTGCCGAGATGAAGAGGTGTAGGTTGTTGGGTTTTTGTAATGCCAATTTCGAGTAACTCCAGAGTGATTTCAGTCAGTTATTCTGAACTCTGGTGGGGATGGTGGTGCGTACATTGCTGATACTTTTAAAATCGCATGACATTAAAAGTTACTGTTTGGTAATGCACTGCTACAAACAACAAATGGCTATGCTTTCAAATGTCCTGAACTTCCACTGAAGAACTAAATTCTCTGTGTTTGTGCACATTATATACTACTGAAAGGTCCTCCAAGGACTTGAATAGGGGGAACGTAGAAGGACTTGAGTAAACTTCAGGGATGAGATGACATGCCATGTGTCCCCTTCCTAGTCAGGTAGTCACCCTGAGTCTTTTAGCAAACTCGACAAACTGTGTTAGAAGAAGGTGAGAGAAGTAAACCAGTAGTTTGTTTTTCTGTAAAAGCCAGTGGTGTAACAGAAACAAAAGTCTGGTTTTCAGCTGCTCAGTGACAGTTTCCAGCTAAGAGCTGGCTGGTGTGGCAGCATTCCTCTGATCCCTCACTTGTCAAACAGGAAGGAAAAGGGAGGCAAAGCCACAAATCAAACCGGTTTTCATTTGCTTCATCAAAGCAGCCTCAAATGAGTACATTCCTCTTGTCTTTTATTTTGTTAATTTTTGAGAGACCTCCTGAGAAGGTGCCTAAATCTGAGGCATATGGGGAGCTGCTACTTCTGAGAGCTTAAAATGAGTGATGCCTGCATCTTGCATTAAAGCATCCTGGCATGCTGATGTATGACCAAAGTGATGTGCATTCAGCCACTGTGAGGCACATGGTTCCCTGGGAAGCTGTTCAAAGCACACTAAAAAGACACCTGCTGGTCATAGCTCAGATTGAATCACTTGGCCAAGTCAGTGTTGCAGAGCTCCTGCTGCGTGCACATTCTGTACACCATCCCAGCCAAAACTGGGATTGTCTTTGCTCAGCAGGCGTTCTGCCAGCAGAACT
The DNA here is from genome assembly GCA_035222235.1 of Margarornis squamiger. Lineage (NCBI taxonomy): Eukaryota > Metazoa > Chordata > Aves > Passeriformes > Furnariidae > Margarornis > Margarornis squamiger. The sequence goes on along the minus strand of JAWWTY010000001.1, from coordinate 3,811,286 downwards.
GAATGGCCAATATCCCCTCAAGTAGGTCATAGGTGTCCTAGTAAGTGTTAATGTCATGTAATGTATGGATATGGTTAATTCATTATTTGGTGCTAATAATAACTGTAGACCTTCAAGTGAGTTGCTGGGAATGTGGTTTTGTAGGGCTTGACTGTGTGTGTCAGTGTAAGTTACATGGATAGTGGGTCAGAGTGAGTTCTGTGTCCTGTAGAGCACGTTGGAATTCATATAAAGCTTTTCTTTTGGTCTAAGGAATTCCCTTTGAAATAAAATTCGATGCCTATACTGCTAAGATTGCCAGTGTTCCCTGGCTTACAGAGAATCATGGAGTTGTGAGGGAGATGGAGAGTGGCTTGGGAACAACATGTGCCAGCTGCCTCAGCACCCATGGTGCATCCCATCGGACCCCATGGATTTCTGGGTGTTAAATCTGCCTAGCCAAGGTCTAACCCAACTCTCTACGACCAAGGGAAAGTCTTCCTTTCTCCAGCCTTCTTCTCTTACCTCCAAGCTCTGGGATTCCTGAAGGCTGATCTCAGCAGGAAAGGCTGAGGCAAAGCAGGCTTCAGTAATTCCAACTTCTCTGTGCCCTCTGTTAGAAGGACACCCCCCTGATTCAGCAGCAGACCCACATTTTCCTAACCTTCCTTTTGCTGCTGACGAGCCCTTCTTGTTGTCCTTGATATCCCTTGACAGACTTGGTTCCAAACAGGCCTTGCCCTTCTTCATTGCATCCCTGCATACTCTGACAATGTTCCTCTCATGTGGCCTGTCCCTTTTCCCACATCCCATAAATTTCTTCCGGCTGTTGGAGATTTTCTGGGAGCTCCCTGCCAGTCCTTGCAAGTCTCCTGCCGGCTTTGCTTGTTTTCTTGATCACGGGGGTGCACTGGTGTTGACCTTGGAGGAAGTGATGCTTGAATATTGACCAACTCTCTTGGACCTCCTCCTCTTCTACAGTCCTAATGTGTTGGGTTTCTAAAAGTAGGGCTTTGAAGAGGTCAAGGTGAGATCTCCAAAGCCACAGAAAGCCACTCTGATGGTGTATTATGTTATTCTGTGATGATAAAGGATTATAAATTATGGCTGGAGGGCTGGAGGGGAAACTAAACAACAAACTAAACTTACAAACCACTGGCTCTGAATTCTGTGTAAGGAGACCAGTGCACCACGTTCATTGGTCAGTGCCCTCTTAAGACTGAGATATTTTGTTTTAAGAAACCAGGTGTTTCACAATGAAATCTTCCAGATGCCTGTGATCCACCAAGACAATACAAATTCAATCTCATATAAATGAATTCAGGCCCCCCTTTTTAATGATGTGCTACACTGGACTTTTGAGTAGATAGGGGACTGGGGTGACTGTGTTACTTCAAGGCAGATGAGGGGATGGTTGGTTTTTCTTCCTGGAGGGTCTGTATATTACCACCTTTGATAATCTTGCCAAGGAGGCAGGAATGTGCACAAAACACTCTTGAGATCTCCCAAACTGGCTGCTTGTAGTCACAGGGAGGCAAGCAGGGAGACCACCAGGAGGCTGCAGGGGAAGGGATGCTGTGGGCCACTACTTATGAGCAATGGAGAGGCAAAGATTGTGTTTAACTGGTTTTGTTTGGCACGGCTGGTTTCAAGAGTTCTGTGCAGGTCTATTATAGCTCAGTGCTGGATTGTACGCACATTGCTTCCAGTTACCAGTCCACTCCTCTCACTACACTCCTGATTGTATTCCCAGCCCAGCTGAGTCCTCCCAGCTTCTCTCTCTTTCCACAAATGCGGGGCAGAAAATGCAACTCACGGAGATAAGAACTGATGCTCTGGTCAGTGTTTTAAATGTAGTGTGGAAAGCAACAAGGCATACAATTTCCCCCTGGCTGCATGAATTTCACTGTCATTAAATGTTGAGATAGCTGCAAGAGCTGTCAGTCATTCCTGTGGATACATCTGAGCTGTCACAGGGTGTCCATGTGGATGTGATCTTCCCTGCAACCCCTTGGAGTTAAGCCTGTGACATCCTCTGTAGTAAATGATTCTGGATGCTGCAGCAGATGCAATAAATAATTCTGGATGCTGCAGCTTGCCCCAGTTGGCAAGGGGGAACACTTCCATGGCCCGGGGCTTCAGTGTGCCAGGAGAATTGGAGACCAACATCAAGGAAGCCGGACTAATGTAGGTTGTGTGCATGCCATGCCTTGAAAATGCAGGACATTTTTTATGAGGAATGAAGGTTTGTTAAACCTCATGGTCCAGATGTTGATCTTCTCCTACACCCTTGCACAAGGAGTGAATTTATAGAAGGGTGAATGTAGCATAGTTCAGGTTTGAGAGGCTTGTTTTGAGTCTGTGTAGTGTCTGTTATTAGAATGTATTTCTTTAGCTGACAAGTGATTTCCTCATTTTCCAACTGAGTTAGCTCCTGTCAGAACTGTCACACAGTTGTATTTTATGTCTTCTAGAGAGACAGATTGGTAAAAATTGAGCCATACAATTAGTTTTTTCCTTTTAACTTTTCCTTTTCCAACTTCCAGCGATCTAAGGTCTGTAAATGTTGGCTGTTAAGTATTAAATTAGTATGTAGTGGGCAGTACAAGACATCAAGTGTGGAATTTTTATATAGCTATTTCTCTATTGCAAACTTGAAATGTTTCTTCAAATTCCTACTTTCCTGCCAGCCAGACTGCACAGACACAGCTAATCTGCTACACTTCTCAAATTCAGTGAAGGCTGTGGGAATTCCTTCCTGCCTGTTCCAAGAGTTTGTGTCGCTCTTTTTTTTTTTCCAGATTGAAGTTGTAATCACGGGTAAATGCAGATGTAAGACCAAAGTTAATTTATCTCAATCTATGAAACCTCTCAGAAGTAATTTGACTATCAAGACTGTCTTTTAGCCCTTTCAATTGTATAGCAAAGAGATGACGTGAGCGTTGCACCAGAGGAACCTTCACAATAACAGATAAAAGCAGTATTATCTATTTCTCCAGCTGTGAATTTCCTGATGGCACTAATGGTAGCTGAACAATCATATTAACTCTTTTACATCTCTAGTCTTGGTGTGTAACTTCTTTTGAATTTGCTGCTCTATTTATAGCTTTGGCACAAAGTTGAACATGCTTATCATGCCTCATTGGTTGCACATTTTACCCTTAGAAAGATGAAGAGTCTCTTTCTTATTGATTCCCAAGCTAAGCAATTTCATTTTTTTGGTTTTGTACTTTGACCTCTAACCCTGGGATCCATTAAGACCCCAAGCCAGCAAGATGTAGACACATCAACTACAGAGGGAAAGAACTAAAAAGACACTGTCTCCAGCAAGGGATGCATTAATAGATTGAATTCAAACATAGAAAAGGCAATTTTTTTCCTGCTGGGAAGCAGAATCCTCAAGAGAGTCATCTCAGGCTGAAGAACATGATATGAAAATCAATAAAGGCCGTATCGTGCTGGTGATGTGTCCGGGAAGTGTCATTTTATATCTTATTAGTGGATATCTAAAGGAAGTTAAAGCTACTTTGCTCATAATAATTGGATAAATCCTCTTTCATCAGTGGACTGTTTTGCTATTCAAAGTAAAAGTGAAAAATGGGGGAGAGGCTGGTTTGGATATGATGGGACTGAATGAAGACAATGGCTGTTAAGGATGTTTGGGATATTCATGAGGCTGATACTGTTTCCAGAACTGATTTCCAGCTCTGTTTTTCAATCAGAGATAGAAAAGAGTAATTAAAAATAGAAGGCTTTCTTCTGTCTGTTTAATTGGAAGAAAACTCTTGACATTTTTACTATTTTCATGCTCCAGACAAACTGTAAACACATCATTTGCTTTATGGCAGTGGGTGAAGCAATGATGGGTCTTGGTTAAGGCTATCTGTATTATTAACGCTGTAGGCTGAATAAACTCAAACGATGGCAGTGATAACAACATGCAGCCCTTGATATAGTTGTGGCCATATGAAATTAGCATGGAATGTGGTAACATTATTATAGAAGTTTCAATTAAGCTATTGATTTAAAACCCCCATAAGAGTTGGCAGAAGGAAGAACATGAGTTAGGGAAGAAGAGTGGTTGTGTGTGCTGCAACTCAGCTTTTCAGTTTCTTTCTGTAGGTAGCTGATATTGTGCAGTTGCTATCCATGCTATCATTGGAAATTACATATGTGACACCACACTGAGACTTTTTCCTTCTGTGTCTTTCAAGCCAGATTATTGCTCCTTTAAATTTGAGCAATTGAAAGAGACTGAGTAATTCTGTGCATGAATTTTGCTTTGTAAAGGCACTGCTCCCTTCTCTGTGTACCACAGGGAAACCCAAAAAATCCCCGAGCTGAGTAGTCTTTCCTCCTCTCTGGAAACTTGGTTGGAATGTCTGTGTCAGGAGGGGCTTTACCCTGCAGCTTTCTGACTGCTTACATTGACCGTGTTGGGACTGTGTGAAATTCTGCTGATCTGCAAAACTTTTATTCCTCCTACTAAAACTGCATTTGGTGATCTTCTTTCTGGTTTTCTTCATTGTTTCCTTTTAACTAGTAGCTTTTAACTTAGTTTCTTCATTCAGTCAAAGGTTTCCTAATTGGTTTGTTCGTTTTGGACCACTTTCTCATTGTAAAATTTGGTATCTCCATCTCTCCAAGATATCTTCATGGGTCGCATTGCTGGTTTTGTGTAAAACTTCCCTCCACTGAGAGTGCATGGTGGCTTTTTGGTTTCCTTTATTTCTTAAAACAAGAAGCTACTCTTTTTTTTTATTTTTTAAGATAAGAACTATAGCAAAACAGAAAGAAAGATTGTGCTCTACCTGCTGGGCTGTTGAGTGGATGAGCAGTGCAAGAGGACAGGCAGAAAAGCTGAACTTTCCCCTTGCACTGACAACTTGGATTTATTCTTTTTTTTTTTTTTTTCTTTCCTAAAAGGTGTTCATTGAGGGAGTACAAGAGAAGGCAAAATCAATGTTAAGAACAGCGGGGTTTCTGTGTTTGCCCTCCTTCCCCCACACCACCTGCACTTCCTTGAAATGAAGTTGCTCTTCAGTAGTTGTGGGATAACCTGTCCCAGCACCCTCACGTGTGATTTATGTTTTTATTATTATCTTATCTTGCAAAAGCAGTGGTGACAGTGTGAAACCACTGAAACTTTATATGTGATCTCCCAAGAAGTGTATTTACCGAGTTTAGTAAGTCCTTTTATTTTGCTATCCCTGTAAATATGAAGTCCTTTAGAGGAACTTGTTAGGTTTGTGACCTTTCATAGGGACACATTTTCCTGCATGTTCTTTTTCATGACAACTGCAGGCCTGTATGTGTGTATTTTTCCCTCGTGTCCATGCATGTGCAAAATTTCTTGCTTCTTACTGGAGCTGTATAGAAAAAGTCAGAGGCTTCTTCTGTGCCCCACCATTCCACTCTTACTCTTGTGCATCTCTTCTCTTCCACACAAACTCATTTCAACAACAGAGTCCATTGAACATCTGCTACTAAATTTCTGTTCTTGAAGTTAAATGACTGCCTTAAATCTCATTAATTTGAATAATGCATTTTCTTGAAATTGGACTCTAAATTCAGCATTATCTGTGCTTTGTCAGGTTCTTTATTTCTTCCTTAACCTTACACGCTGGAGGAAAACAGCTGGAATGCTACTTTGGATACTGTCTTAAAGAATATTTTCCATTATAGTTGATTGTGCTTGGTTGACCCCAGTCATGAGCTAAGCCATCATCACCCACTTGCTCACTCACTTTCCCCTCTCAAGCAGTATGAGGGAGAAAATAAGGCAAAATTGAGAAAATTTTCAGGATAAAAATAGTTAATAAATAGTGGAAAGAGGAAGAGAAACAAACAGGAAAGCCCCAGAAGTGATGCAAAGGCAATCACCACATCCCACAAGCAGACTGAAGTGCAGTCAGGCTCTGAGCAGTATCTACCACCCAAAGCTGCCTTCTGCTTAGTTTTGTCCTTGTTGAGTATGAGATGGCATGGAATAGCCTTTTGGCCACTTGAGCCCATCAGTTTTGGTTGTGTCCCATCCCAGCTTCTTGCCCACCTGCTTCCTGGGAGAGACAGAGTGGAGGAAAAAGAGAAAAACTTGATCCTGTGCAAATATTTCTCAGCAGCAGGAGCAGCTGAAACCTTGGTGTGTTGTCAGTGCTGTCTTAATTAGAAATATAAAACCCAGCACCACATGCACTCCTAGGAAGAAAATTAACCCCATCTCAGGTAGACCTGGTAAGCTGCTGCAATTGCAAGGTTAAATTTCAGCTTTCTGGACTTCTTATTTCTTTTCTCAACCAGCACACATCCCCCTGCTCTGACAGTGATTTTCAAAGGCTTCAGCTATGGAAGCCAAGGGATTGTAAATTCCCTTGTGTAAGTTTATTTTAAAAAGGCGATGTGGCCCTTTCTTGCTCCTTTCCCATATCTGGGCCTGTGAAGGTTAGAACATCCCTAAAAGCCTGCTCTGATCCTGAGATCCTTTGTGTCTGCAGACAGAAGAAGTTTTTAGCCTTTGGCTGGTGTCTCATTCCTCCCCTCCTCCTCACAAGCAAACACCATGTCTCAGCGTTCTTTAAAGAGGTAGATGGACAGTGGGGGGCTGTTGATGGGATTGGACGAGAACAGAGCTTTATTACCTTTGTAGGTCTTCAAGAAAGGTTTCTTTACATTTGTGCTCCATGATGAGTCCCCCTGGAGGACAGAACTATTAAAAGTCAAATCACAGATAGTTCAGCATAAAAGCAGGACCAGAATTTTTGCAGAGCATGTAATAATTCTGGTTTAAGGCACTGTTCAACACAGACTTGGTGAAAAGTGCTTTGTGTTATATTCCTAAGGAAAAGATTTTTCTTTGCAGGGGGATGTGTGTGTCAAAACAACCCACACACCTCATCATAACAGTTCCAAAATCTTGTTTCCTCTGCCAGGAGATACAGATTTTCTTTATGGATCTCTAGGTTTTGATTAATAATAAAAAACCAGTCAAAAAAACCCCAAAGAGACAAACCCCAACCCCACCACTGCTTTGTGTCTATGATGGCGGGTTTGTTTGCTTTTTTGGTTCTGGGGGTATGCTTGGGGGTTTTTAAGTTGAGCCAAAGAGAGTCTTTCAGTTGTGATGTGTTTTTATCTATTGGCAAAACCTCTTCCTTGAAATAGGCAGTGGAGGCAAAAGGATTCACTGCAGTGATATTAAGAACAGATAGGAACATTCTGGATTCATTCTGCATCTCTTCGTCTGTCATTGCTTTGATGTCTATTCTGGTCATTAATAAGTGAAAACATTTAGCTGCATTTTCATAAGCTGTATAAAATGTCACCTTTTAGCAATCATTTTGTACTAGAAAACTCCTTTTGCACCAGAAAAGCAGGAAATGAAGTTGAGCATTACTACTTTTTTCAAAGCTCTGTCTCTAAACTGTGATATTGCGCTTGTATGGCAAAAGAGCTCTGTAATAACCAAAACAGAAGGAAAAATGTCAAGTTGAACTAGAAAAGAAAAATTAAAGCATTACTAACAATAAAGGAAGCATGGCCTGATACACACAGAGGAAAATTGTTTTGTGTCTCTCCTGCCCACACCAGCCCAACAGAGCAATAAATTTTCCGCCAGGCTTGTGGAGACTTGGAACTCTGTGTTAGACCCGGGTGCTGTGAAGAAGGATCACTGAGAGCTGATGGGGCAGCTGCAGAGGGAGCCCAAGACTTGCTTGACACCAAAGGGCCTCCTGAAGTTACAGTTGTCATGGATGTCCTCCCTAGGAGAGAAAAAACTTTAGCACAGTCTCAGGATGGTATTAGACTCCAGAAAACCCTTCCTTAGGGAAAGGTTGAGAAGAACAAGGAGAAACACTGTACTTCTCTCCAAGCTCAAACTAACTTAGAAAGACAGAGAAAACTGTGTCTAAGTGTTAAATATTCTACCACAAGCTAAAAAAATAAACTCATAGACTACTGTCTTTATCTGTCCTGGCCCTGACCCAACCTGCAGAGCAAGGTTTCTGGGTGGTTACTGGCATGTAGCACAGGACCTTCCTTTTCTTTTATCCCTATGGAAATTGGAGGATGGTATCTGCCTGTGGACCTTCACAATGTGTGTTTTAATGTAGAATAGGTCTACAAATTCCAGGTTCCAACTGTAATTCATTACACTTCAGCTGAATAAATTGCTGTACTAATCCCTCCTCTAATGGGAGCTGAAGTACTTTATATTGGTTCCCAATCATTTTAAAAGCAGTTTGAACATCCTTGTCAGGAAAAAAATAGCACACAAAAAAAGGTTTCCTGTGAAGAAGGGCCTGACCTGAAAGGATGCCCTGTTAAATATAGTACCAGGCAATTTCATAGTGCCTCATATACATACTTCTGGTGGCCTGGTGTTTGAGAGGGTTGTAAGTTTTGCTGAAGCTATTTATGAGTTAGATTGTTTTCCAGAAGTATAAGAGTCACTCAACTGTAGTGGTTAATAAGGAACTTGGCTTGGTTTTGACAGATTTTAGAATGCTTGATTTTTTTTCAAATTAATGATACTTATACTACAGATGTAAGAGTGATCATAGTGGTATTTATTCCCTTAAAATTTGGGTAGAACTCTCAACTGTAAGATGAATAAATACTCTTTTAAATATGCCTCTGTGCTACTTGCACATTTGTGAGAAGAGACATTTGGAAACATTTGTCTTGTGTAATAAAACATAATGACCCTCTCACAGCCTTGGGTAGGAAACATTAGTCCAGCAGATTTTCCTAATAGTGAAACAGTGCAAAGTGCATCACAAACAGCATTAAAAATCATTACTGGCTGGCAGAAGGCTGTCTTTGTTGTCTGCTCAAACCAGTGATTTTCTTTCAGCTCTAAGACTGTAAAGTGTTCACAGCAGTGCTCTTAAAATCCTACGTAACATGAGAGCAGGTATCTTCCTCATGTCCTCGTGTGCCTAACAGCTGTAGAGCTTTCCTTCCTCATTATAACATTTTAGTGGGGGTCAGAGCATTTCCAGGGACCAGCAGTGGGACAGAGACAGCCTTTCCCTTTTTACCTCGAGGATTCAGACCCAGCCAAACCATTAGTGCTGCGAGTTGTTACCACCTGGTGGCCGGGCAGAGGATGTAAAATTAATTTGATAGTCTCAGCCCAGTTCTGAGTAAACACATTTCCACCTTACAAATATGATGAAACCTGGCACTAATTGGCACCCTTGCTAGCAGCCTCCTCAGAGGTGCCAAAATAACTGCAATGTTTCTTTGCTTCTCGTGGTGGTCCCTCCAGGGCAGCGGTGAAGAACAGTGATGGGGCAGGATGGAGAAGATGGCACAGCTGTTGCCCTCACTGTTTTGTGGGCTAAGTCTGCAAAGTTGTCAGCCTGGTGCATTTCTCATGCCAATCCATGTAGTGTTATTAGGATTTTTCCACCACTGTTGGTGCACTTTCAGCAGTCTGTTGGCAGTCGACTTCCAAATCCCTTTTACCATCTGTGTGGTTGGTGCAGTGATAGCAGAGCAGCTAAGCGGTTCAAATGTGGGTTGGTATGGTATATTTAGGAACTCAGAGCTACAGCCTCTGCAGGCAGAGCACATTGCTGACAGGTAGCTATTAATCACTTTTAGCCATCCTTTTCACTGCCAGCTGCTTTGCAAATGAGGATTGGCACACGGTAGATGAACATATCCTCATTGTCCAGAATGAGAGGAGTTTGTACCTTCTTTTCCGTGGTAGTAACCCTGTGAATGTCAGCAACCCCCAGTGGAGAGCAGAGGTTTCAAAGTGAGACAGTCTTTTAATGTATGTAATGCCTGGAGGTCTACAGGTTTGGGGGAAAATAGTTATAGAGAGTTATGAAACAGTTATAAGGGAAAATTCTTTCATGTTGCCCACTTTGTGAGAGCGACCACACATTGGGGTAATTGGTTTTTCATTCTTGGCAATGAAGATTGAAGAAGGAGAGAGCAGTTTTCAAGAGTCAAATAAATTAATAAATCCAGGTCACTTTTTGATTCTGGTGTCCTAAGAGCCTCATTGCATCAGAGCAAAAACCCACCACAGAATGAGTATTCATCAAAGCACAAGTCCTTGGTCCTCTTGCTGCTCCTCTGCCCCCAGGGCACTGGCATCCCAAACAAGCACAACTTGCACCCGTGCCGTTCAGCAACAGCAGGTTGCACCCATCCAGCATACAAAAGAGAGTTCTCCAAAAGCATTAAACATCACCCAAGACTGAATTCCACCCCCAAAATTAATAAAAGTGAAAAGGACTGCAGTGGGATAAGAGTATTATGATGGAGGAAGTAATTTAATAACTTCTTTACTGACTTGGTGTGTGATGTAACAGACAGCAATGAAAAGCCAACAGCATGTTAGAGCTGCCAAAGAAATGGTACTTTGGTTGCCACAGTTATAAATAATTTTTAATTATAAAGGTAGAGGTCAAATTCAAAACACACTGAGCATTCTCAGCTCTCTGAAGGAAGAGTGTGACTTTTTTCTTACTGTTGGCATAGTATCAGTTAATATCAATTAAATGTTAAGTATTTATCTCAGACAGCAAATGGTGCATCATGTTTCCATTCTTGTCAAAGCCTGGGGCTAGATCCTCACAGGAACAAAATATCTATTCATTAAAGATCAAGTAGTACAATAAGAAGAATTCTTCTGACCTTTTCCTGTATTCAAGGAAAAATAATCTAGCACTGCAATGCTAATTCACTTAGCTGTACATATTAAAAATACAAATATTAAAAGATTGTGTTTGCATTTTATACTAAGAACATAAAGGCACAGCGCTGGCACTATTCATCTGCTGTTCTCAGACTAGTTTGGGTGGGTTTTTAACGCAAACAAGAAGAATTAGCTGTCTTTTGTTTTAAATTCTTCAGGTCTACAGAATTCAGTAAACCTACCTAGACCTGTGAGAACTGTGGCCCCTGAGTGTCACCATCTTTAAAATTAATAAACCAAAGTAAGTGGAAAAAGTTTCGGCTGCTGATGTGTGAAGTAATAAGGAACGCCTCTTCTCATCCAAAGCATCATTTATCTTTGTTAAATACTGCAGAGGTATCTCACACTGAAGCCTTAGTTCTGTGCTTTGCTAAATCAAAGGCATGATGACTCCATAAAGGTTATTGTTTTTGGCAATAACTTTTAATAGCAGAATTATTCCTTTTTGCTCCTTGCGGCTTTCCTGCAGTGAAATATTTCCATCCCCATTTAGCTCACCTCAAATCACAACTTGTTTCCTCCTCAGAGTGTGCCTTCTGCCAAGATAATGAATTGTAGCAGCTTTTCCTAGCAAAAGAATGAGCAAGGTGCAAAAGAAAACTCAGGATGATACAATCCTGTTTGTACCTGATGCTATTTGATCCCTCAAACCTGTATGAACCTGAAATGTTCTACTTCATGTAATGCAAACCCATCAACCCCATGTTATCCAGCTCAGAAATCGGTCAAATCTGATTTTCTGATTGAAAGTTGTTACAGAAATGCACGACATTGGCTAATTTTAAAGGTAAAAAGCCATGCAACAGGACAGGGCTATGATGATGGAGAAAGGCAGTCACAGTGGGTGCAGGATGGGCCTGTGACAGCCACATCATTGCCACGTGTAGTGTGTGTGTGTTGGGGTGGGTTTGGGTTGTGTCTGTTTTGTTTTCTTTTCCCCTTGCACCAGCACCTTACCTGGAGCATAGTTATTGTGCCTGGCTTTGTCCACAGCACAAATTCACCTGTCTTAACCAGGTTTTCCCTTTCCACTCAGGTAAGTCTTTTTGGTCTTCCTGACTCAGAAAACTCCACGTAGAGTGAAAAGTAGGTCAGAGAGAGACGGTCTTTTAAGCCCTGGGCTACTGCTAAAGCCCACAGCATTATTTGGTGCACCTGCAGTGCTTGGATCTTCTTGAGTATAAAAGGAGCTTCTTTGGCGAGAATGAAAATGCAGGTCACATTGATCTTAAAAGAGAGGGGAACCTAATGGGGCAAAAACATCAGCATTTTCAAGGATACTCCAAGAGAAAACATTGGGCTTACAGTCAAGGCTTATGGCACTTTGAAGAGAAAAGGTGTGTTGAAAAGTTGTAAATAGTTAAGACTACTGAAAGTGTTGATAAAGTGATGTTTTGGAAGGGTGGAAGTTTGAACAGCTGATAAAGTGGAACACTGGAGTTAATAAAAAATAAGTAAATTAATGATCCTGAAAATGAGTCAAGTGTTAGGGCGCCATCAGTGAGGGGGAAAAAAATGGGTTAAAGAGGTAATTCTTACTGGGAAAGTGGGAGTCTAAAGCAAACACAGTCCTCTTTCTCCTGCATCTCAGTTAAAAATCTCTAGCTACAATTTCATAAGATTGCTTGAACCAAATGAACGTTCTCTGCCACACTTTATTCCTGCTTACAATTGTGTTTCAGTTTCAAAAGCCTTTCAAAATTGGACTTTGATTGCCATAGGAAGTGAATACAGCTCAGAATAATGTAAGATGATGTGGCCAAGGTATCATGTTTGGTCAGTTTGCTTTATGAGCAGAAAAGCACCAGAGCTGGCCCAAAGGGAAAAGTGTGGGAGAAGGACAAAAACTGATCACGTGCCTTGGAGTCAGGAAGGGGAAAGTGAAAGGGTGGCAGAGAGATGGTGGAAAAAAGGGTGGGAGCAGGAACTCCCTTTCTTTTAGTAATGGTCAGTTTTTAATTCACCACAGTTGATAGTTTAGTTTTTGCTAAAACAAAGACCACCATTTTGCTTTGCGTTATTCAGCCCATATTATTATCCCTAAAAATAGGATTTCTCATCTGCTGTATGGAGTGCAGGAAGCCAATCTCACACACACCAGGCAGGTGACAAGAGACAGCAGGGGCTGAGGGGTCAGTAGGAAGACTCCAGATTATTGTAGACGGTATAAAAGCCCAGGTGGTCCTTTGTTCAGGGTCTCTCATTTGAGGCTGTGGCACCTGTTTGATGAGACAGGACCCCTCTCATTCTCTGGGACTCTCTGGGGGAATTGCTGGCTATTGCTGACCCTTTTATCAATATCACCAGAGCCCCTTGAGATATCAATATCCCCAGGCTCAGTGTGTGGCCTGGTTGACATGTGTAAGATGCAAATTGAGAGATTCTGTTGGCCTGAGCAAGGCACACTGAAACTGTAGAAGAGATTATTAGTGGGGTTAAACTAATGGGTCATAAACTGTGTCTCCAGAGTCCCAAACTGAAAATGGAGGCAAAAATTTGGGGGATAAAGTAATGAATAGATTCATCCTTAAATATACAGCACCTTCTTCTCTTATGTGGCAGGTGCTGCTCCTGGTTAACATCATAGCCTGCAGTTAATACTGAGTTCTGCAGTGGGGCACTTCTGATGAAAATTTGCAGAGAATGGGGCATTTGTTGGCCCAGATCTTTTAGCAAGCCCATTCTTTTATCAGATAGTCACTTAAACAGATTCTATTGCACTTCTATTATGTACAGAGCTGAGAAGGATGTTCGAATTAAATTTGAATAATGGCACACAGCTTTTATTTGTTGAAAACTTCAGCTGTAACAAAGAGAAGTGTATAAAGAGGAGAGGGGAATGTGGCTCACTGAAGATTTTTCTCTGATGTTGTGGCACAGGTCTTCTGAGCAAAATTATGTTTTCCACTGATACTTTACAAGGCTTATTAGAAAAGGAGTGACATACCTTGGAAAAACCTGTGGATTTGAACTGTACCCGTATTCACATCTACACAAAGGCTTCTCCCACCACACAGTCATAGTTTTGTTGCCTGAAAAATGTTGCCTGTTCTTTGAGCTGAGCTCGTTTGGATCAGATGTGTAAAGCACAGGTATGCTGGCGAGGGCTCTTGGAAACCTCCCACCTCCCTTGGAATTCATTCCTTCTAGGAGTGCTATGAAACCATCTGTGGGGATGTCTGGGTGCCATAAAAAGATATCTGAAAAATGTATGGCAAATGGGCCATATTTCAGAGCAGAGGATGCAGATGGATAATCCTGATGTTTCTCTAAGCCCTTCATACAGGTGCTGGGAACAAGTGCAAACAAGAAACCCAGAAGAGCTGCTAATTGAGATGATGTGAGAATAAGTAGCTTGCTGAGGAATAAAGTACGGCCCCCTGTATGAACAGCCTGGCTCTGCTCCTCCTGTTTCCTCAGCAGATTTATGTGGGTTGAAGAGGGAGCTCTTTCTGAACTTCTCTTCCCCACTTTGTCCTTGTAGACTCAGCCATGGTGACATGTATATCCAAGTACTGCATTTAATAGCCTTGTGAAACACTGGAGTAGTTTATTGTTGAGACTTTTTTGACAATGGTGCCCTTATAAATTCTTTACCTAACCAGGGTGACACCTGGTGCAAGGGAGTGCTCTGTCTTCTTCAGCACCTTTTTTTGGAGTAGAGCTGGGCTTCTCAGGGAGGATACCAGCTTCATTTGGGAAATTATTTTTTCCCTTCTGGCTGTCAGATGAGGCTGTGAAGCGGTTTTTATTGTTGTTTTTGTTCTGTTTTATTTTCTGCCTTTCTCTTAACACTTAGAAATCTGTCAGAGGAGGTTGTCTGAAGAAATATAGTAATATTCTCTGCAAAACAAAGTGCACTGTCCCACTACTGACATTGGGAGCTGGGTTACAGGAAGATGCTACACTAGGAGGTGTTTTGCAGATTCTTGTTACATGAAAAGATGTTCCTTCACAGCTTTCAGAAGGTATTGTATCTTAAGGGTATGGGGAGTATTCCCCCCTGAGAAACAAGAGAACTGGTGACAACAGATGTGGAAAAGGCTGAAGTACTCAGTGACTTCTTTGCCTCAGGCTTCCCACACCTCTCAAGTCCCTGAACCTGTAGGTGGGGCTTGGGGTGGTGAAGTCGCTCCCCTGTGAGAGAAGAGCAGCTTCAAGAACACTTCATGAAATGCCACAAGTACGTGGGACCTGATGAAAGGCACCCTGGGGTCCTCAGGGAGCTGGCTGATGTTGTTGCCAAGCCACTCTGCATCGTGTTTGAAAAGTCATGGTATGGTGGTCAGACGAAGTCACCAGGGACTGGAAAACATCCATCCTCTTTTTGAAATGGGTAGAAAGATGACCTGAGGGTTGACTGGTGAGCCTCACCTCTGTGTGTGGCAAGATCACAAAGCAGCTCCTCCTGGAAGCCCTGCTAAGGCACAGGGAAGAGTGTGCCCTCTAAGAGGAAACTGAGTGGGGTGGTTGGCACCACGGAAAAATGGGATGCCATCCAGGGGGACCTGGGCATGCCTGAGAAGTGGGCCCATGAGAGCTTCATGCAGGTCAACAAGTCCAAGTGTAAGGTGATGCAACTGGGTCCGAGAAATCCCAGACATGAATACAGACTGGGAGAACTGGGAGCAGCCCTGTGAAGGACTTGGTGGTTCTAGTGGATGAAAAGCTTGGGGCTTATCAAAAGAGAGAGAATGACTCTTTCCATGCAGAGACAGGAAAAGAGGGAATGGTTTTAAGTTAAAAGAGGGGAGATTTAGGTTAGGTATTAGGAATAAATTCCTTACTCAGAGGGGAGTGAGGCACTGGAACAGGTTGCCCAGAGAAGTTGTGGATGCCCCATCCCACATCCCTGGAATTGTTCAGGACCAGGTTGGATGGGGCCCTGGGCAAGCTGATCTAGTGGGTGGTATCTCTGAGGGGACTGGTGGTGGTGCAGTGTCAGAACTGGATGAACTTTAAGGTCCCTTCCAACCCAAACCATTCTATGATTACACTGTTGCTGGACTGGAAGACTTGTAGAAGGGATGGAACAGGGACAGCAGATCACAGAATCACAGAATATGCTGGGCTGGAAGGGACCCACAAAGCAATGTCAAGTCCAGCCTAGCCCTGCAAGGGACCATCCCCAGATCAGCCAGGCTGGTACAGGTTATTTGCTGCCTGAACTACAGCAACACCATTTCAGGAAGGTGTTCTGCAACTTCTGTGTGAAGCTTGGGCCAGCCAAGAAAGATGACAGTAAACTGCAGATTGATTCCCATTAAGGTTGGAGAGATGAGGATGAATATTAGAATTCCTCAGACAAGTGTGGTTCCTACTAATCCAGTCCCTTGTTAGGAAAATGTAGGATTTTTTTTTTCGCTCTGAAGCAAATGAAAAGTGTAACAAAGATGTCAGTGTCTCTCAATTCAATATATAAGTTACTTTTCTTCTTTCAGCTCAACCATCTCCTTGTTTCATTGTCAGCTACCTGATACTTCTGTTCTTGCTGATCTCCAGTCACTGGCATATCAAGTTGTCTTTGGTTTTGATGAGCAAGAAGGGTGACCAGGGCATGATCACCCCACCTTCAGTTCATGGAGTTTCCAAGTGACAGTCCTGTGAGTGATAGAGCAAACTGATCAGCTTTAAAGGACACTTCTCTGAGAGCACACAAAGGTCACTTCTTTCTCAACGTACAGCACACCGGGGCCTGTTACGTGGTTAGAATTAATCCCAGGATAGGAAAAAGGAGTGGATATGGAAAGACAAAACCCAAGGAATACGTATCTTATTAAAAACAGCAATTTGGATCACAGCAGGGCTTGTATTATGATTAAAGTGTTTCAGAAGGCTGATAGGACTGCAAAGACTAATTGATATTTTAATTAGACAAAACCAAATGAACTACAGGTGTCATGCCAGATATCAGAAGTGTGCAGAAGATTTCTTTTATTCTTTCCTGCTTAGTGATTTTGGAGATGTTCAGAGATGTATGAAATCTGGCAGTTATCCCCAGGGAGACAATCTCATTTTCAATTTTTTTTTTAATACTCTTTAGTCACCCTGCTTATTTGTCTTGAATATTAAGCAAGTGCCTCTTAGGGATTATCACTCAGCAGCCTTGGCTGGATCAAAACTGTCTAGACTATGACAATGCACCGTATCTATCTTTGCGGGTTTTGTCTGGTTTATTCTTTGGGGTTTTTTCTGCTTTGTTTTTGGTTTTTCCTCTTTTTTTTTTTTCCTGTTGCAAGTTGAACACAATGCCTTTTTGGTTGGGTATATTGCTTTTCTGTTGGTTGCTGCGTCCCTTCTGTTCCCATCACTCCATGTCCTTGGCTTGTGTGTCCCATCCACAGCTTGTTCCTTCAGGAATGCTGTATATCATAGAAAGGCTTGGGTTGGATGGGTCCTTCAAGTTAGTTTCAACCCTCTGCCATGGGCAGGGGCACCTTCCAGTAGGCCAGGTCCCATGGATTTGTGCACATTCAGGTTCATCAGGCGGTCTTGAATCTGATCATCATATCACAGCCAAGAGCAAGAAAGAGGTGGACCAGTTTGAGTGAAGCACAGGTATCTGTGCACATACATTCAGAGAGCTACACTTCCCAAATTCTCTGATCAACCCAAACTTGGATATAACCAAGTGATAGTGCTCAGCTAGTAGTTGTATATAATTGTGTTTGACATTGTATGTTACATCATACACTGCAACAACCAAACAAATCACCAGTGATATGTATAGAAATTCTGGGCAAAACTTCTAGTATTTCTATGATTTGTTCAATTTCTATGTCTTTTTCACTTTTGCTATCTGACATTTTCACAAAGGAAGGATTAAAAGATGAGGAAAAGTAACTTTTTACAACAGAAATAATGTCTTTTGAACTAATTTAATGACTGGTTATGCCTTTCCAAGTCCTATGTTTCTTTTCAGACTGTTTTGTTTTGACATTTCATTGACTGATATGCTTTTCTTGTTGGTCAGATCATGTCTTCTATTCAGAATGTTACTAGGTGACTCATCTACTAATTTTTATGGTCTATATGAACCTGATCTATCCTCAATGTATATCAGTAGATTTGCCTTCAGTATAAGTTTAATTTTCTTTGATATAGAGAAACAATATACATATTTCTGTTAATCATAGATGTAAGACCAAAACCACTGTGCTTGGAAATATCACTTAAAGGACTTGTTTTGAATAAGGTTGGCCTGCCTTGTTAATTATTCAAAATAGCACGACAAACACTTGGCATCCTCACAAATCATTGGCTTCTGCTATTCTTCCTTTATGTGCTGCCTGATGGGTCTTCTTGGTCAAACAATACTGTATCTTCTTACCAATTTCACAACTAAAATGGTGCAAATTTAAAAAATAACTGCAAATAGTTTTTGGGGATCTCCTTAATGGCTATTTTTTCCTGTGAATGTTCCTGAGACAGGCAAGGAAGTTTTTTCTATCTGCTAAAAATTTAGTTACACTTAAAAATAAAAAGAAAAAGAGAGTTCACGTATGTTCATTTCTCTACAGTTTGTCTAATCTGTATCTGTTCTTTTTCATGCTGGTAAAAGCATCTAATTAAGATCTAAATAGAGAGGGTAAATCTCTTTTCCCTGCAGTTTATTTTTTGATGATTGTGTTTTGGGGGGCGGGAAAATAAATGATGTATCTTTGCAAACTCACGTGTTCTGTTTCCCAGTGATCAGAGTGCCCATCCTAAAGGACTAAAAGTACAGTTTCCAGAATAACCCTGCAAATAATTTCCTTTCCTTTTGCCCTTGAAAGGAAAAAGAAAACCAACAAAGAAACCCCAAAAAACTTCATCACAGACCTTTAGTTCTACTTGATAGGAAAGGTTGCCCCCCTTGTCCAGCTCCCTTAATAATCAAGTGCACTTTTCATTTGCAGCTTCTCTTAGGAAAAAGTCACCATAATGCTTAGTCTTGAGACAAGTGCTGCTGATTCATTTTTTGTGCATCACTACACACTGTGAATGAAACGCCTTGAAATGGCTTAATTTTCAGAAAGGGTTGAGCACCCACTGTTTGGGCCACAGGGGCACCTTTTAAGATGTATCAGTGGGCTAAAAAATAAACTTATTTGTAGGGATCTTGAATGGACAAAAATTTATACTGAAAAAGAATTAACACAGTGGTAAGCAGCTCTTGATTTTGATGTGGCAGTGTGAGACGTGATGTAAAATACCTCTGTGATTTCTTACCAGGGAAGCAATAGCATTTTCTGGTGGCTGATGGTGCTTCTTAATAGTCACAAGTGACTCTAATTCCAATATACTCTTTTGGAAGAGGGAAATGTTAAGCAAGAATCCTCTTGGAAGCTGAATATTGCACATGCCTGCACGAGTGGACTCACAGGAAATGTGGATGGAAATGTTAATTGAGATGAACAAATGCAGTCAGAGTTGGCTTCTTTAGCAGAGACATGTAATGGGAATTCTCCTGATCTCCAAACCACACTAAAGTATCTAAGGTTTTATGGCTGCCTGGCAGAGCTAACTTCCCTCAGGAGAGCTCACCAGTCAGGGAGGGGTCACTCATTTTTGTAGCCAGGGAGGCTCCCTCTGAAAAGGCTGAAGTGGGGCTGTTGTTTCAGCAGAAATAGCCCGGCAGAAAAGGAAGACGGTGGGAAGAGTTTCAGTGTCACTGCACATATATTGTTAATATATGAAAAATAATGATGTTAAGCTGTTGACAATGGAAAGCAGCCCGAGATGTGGTATTAATTCTCTGTGCTTGGACACACTGTAAGGGTTACTTCTTGAACACTACAGAATTGATTAAATACTACTTAGACCACTAAGAATTAATGTTTAATCTTATTCTGCTTTATCAAAACACCTCGTCTGCACATAAAGCACATATTATACTCGCCCTGGTTTGGTGTGCTCTGTTTATTTTGCATTGGACTGTGCCCACTAGGGGACCATTGTACAAGCATGGAATCACATGAGGCATGTTGTGGAAGTAGAAAATGACTACTTGTTGTTATATTGGCTTCAATCAACTTGATTATAGTGGAAGTAACTTGTTTCTGTATGAAGTCAAGCAGTGTAGGAAGTGCTTATTCATTACCACTGGACTGCAAATGTTAATGCACAGTACTTAAGAGATCAAGAGGACTTTTGAATGTTCATTAATAGCTTGTTGCAATAATATGTTACATAAAAATGCCATATATATGTATAAAATAGTATTTAATAATATACTCCACAACAAGTTATGTAGTAATGTGAAACAAATACAGAAATTTAAATGTTAGACGTGTTTTCTCAGTACACAGAGCTCTCTAGACATATAATTAAGTTACACTCTTGAATAACTGAAAGAGGGTAAATTTAGATTGCAAATAAGGAAAGGAAAATCCCTGGGAGGATGGTGTAGGACACTGGAAGAGGATACCCTGAGAGTCTGTGGATGCTTCATAAGTGGAAGTGTTCAAGCTCTGTTTGGGTGGGACTTTGAGCACCCTGATCTCTTGGAAGATGTCCCTGCCTGTGGCTTGGAGATTGGAGGGATGATCTTTAAAGGTCTCTTCCAACCCTAACCATTCTATAGCTCTGTAATTTCAAGAGGGAAAAAAAAAGCAAACCCTTTGAAATGCAATCTTCAAACATTTTTACTTTGTCATGCTAAAGTATATGTTACAAATAACTGGTTATCATAAAGTCAGCATTCTATAGGGTAGATACTTATTATAAAATTTTTTCTTTCAAAACTACTCTTAAATTTGATGTTGCAAAATACCAAATTTAATGCTGTGCCATTAAGTTGCTTACATTACCTATGGGTCTTGATTTACCTGTGGGTGTTGGGGATTTCTGCTTTGAGTGTTTCCCTACTTTTATTTTTTGCTGAGGGATAGATCAGGACTAAACCAGCAGAGCTCTACTGTGCAAGATCTATATATTAAACAACCCAAGAGTTATATTTTAACATACAGGTAAAAGTTTTTCAGATATTCTGTTTTTTTGGTGTTTTTTTTTTGCTGGGAACAGATACAGATTTTGTGTTGGCTCTCACCATTTTCACTGTAGCAGCCTGTGCACTTTTCAAGTCCTACTTGAGGTCTGTCAGTTAAGGGGGAAAATAAACACACAGCCTGTAAAAGTCAGCCTACAAGAAATCTTTAGGGAATCAAAAAGTGACACGGAGTTAAATCAGGTGACAAGATGTGCTCAGCAAACCCAAAGGTACACTAGACTTCCAGATGCCTAAAATTAGAGAAAAGGTGTCCTGATCTGGAAAATATGATCAACACCAAAAGATCAAGCAATATTAAAAAGCTGTGGCTGCGAATCAAGATAGGACCTGAGAAGTGTTGGAGATGGGGCATCACTGCAGAGCCCCACAGCATGTGTGGGCTCAGAAGGTCAGCTCTCATCGTCAAAGTCATTTCTAATATGTCAGTGAGATGTAATTCCTAGTACTGTTGTTAAGGCAGAATTTCATACTATATTTTTGTAACGTGGTTTATTTACTGTTCTCCTCTCTCTTCTGCAATTAATAGATTATTTTTTATTATTCTAAAGCAAGGTGTTTGATAAAGGATAGCCCTTCTGCACATTTTTATTTTAGGGATTCCAATACAAGATCCTGATCTAATTAATTTCTTGCTCTGTGATTGGTTACTTTTTCTTTTCAGTAATTAGTGTTCTGCTGTCTAAATAAACATTATTCAGAATTTTCATATTCCTCCAAATTATAATATTCCTCCAAGATATTAATTCCAGTCACCACTTCTGTGTTATTCTGGAGGCTGAGGTGCAGTGTGGTAGCAAGTATTTTCAATTGTGTCCAGTTTTTAAAGCTTTTAAGTACTTAACAAGTTCGTGGAGTGTTTTGGTTCGGGAAAAATTTACCAACCACTCTCGCTGATGGTGGTTGCTCAGAGTTGCTGTTGGCTTTGTCAGCACCATTCAGGGTTGGCCCTTTATTACCTCTGTGTGTCCTGGCTCTGAGAAGCATTGAAATTTCTTCTTTCAGACTCTCAGTTCAGGTTCAGACAGAAGGCATTCCTCTGTCCCTCTTCTGTTGTATTATTGTAGCTCCAGGCTTGGAGATCAGTTGTCTGATAACCTGCACTGTCCTGATATTTACCCACTTCCTTCCGAGGGGTAATTGATCCGTAGCTGTCTAATTTGCAGATTTAATTGGGTCATACTACGTTTGTCTTCATTCCCTTTATGTACATTCTAGTTCCGAAGCATGAGGTTCCTTCAGGAGTCTCTTTTGAGTATGTAATGGCTGAGTGAGTGTGTTTAATGGCTGTGCTCAAGGGCTTGAAGTCTCTTGCAGTTAAAGTGCAATAAGTAAGGCTCTAATACAATTGTACACTTAGAGATTGCATTAACTGTACCACTGATTTGGTGGTAATAACACAATCATGTTCATAATATGATTTAAAAAATACATCTTCATCTCTTGTCTACATACATTCACTATTATATTTTTCTCCTTGTAAAATTGCTTGCTACCAGTTCTGTTTCAGGCCACTCTGTTGACAGAATTGCACAGCACTCAATTTATCCTGTGTTTTTTACTATGGAATTGTGAGCCATCAGTGTCCCTGTTTTGGAGATTTAGATGAAGCACCCAAGCAACACCAGATCTCAGTGATGTGTATCTTAAGCTAAGCAAGGTTAATTCAATTTTATCTCAATTGGTGGGGCTTTTTTTAGTGCTGATATTACTATCTATACCATGTATTACAAACAATCCTGCAGAGGAGTGAAAATGAGAAGGATTTCTAAATTTGATTTCTACTGTATGCTCAGCACCAAATGACTTAACACTTAAACCATCCTGCATGACACATTCTTGAAAATTCTTATTATTTACAAGGAAGCAAAGAACTTTCAGCTTTTCATGGTAACTTGAGTGTGTCATGTCTGCTAAGTCAACTTTTCACTGCCTTTGTGGTTGTTCAAGACCTCTCCTTACTCCCTCTGTTCATGTTCCTTGCACTAGAGGAGCTTGTGCCAGCAAGGCAGTGGGAAGGGAAAAATTACTCATTTCTAATCACTGGAACTGGTGGTGTTGGAGAAACTGGTCAAGTTTTCAGGCACAGGAATGTCAGGATCGTCGGTTTCTGTACCAAAAGAAAAGAACAAACCAGAAGCATGTAAAATGGTTATTTTACAGCACCTGTTGTGCTGCAAAAGTGAAAATTGCAGATTTGCATGACAGTGTCTTGGATGTTGTTGGACATATTTTACTGTAAAATCAGTGGCATCATTGCTTATTGTTGGGAATGAAGGAGGTTATTAACCTAGGACATTTTTTATTTGTAGACCTGCAAAGCTCTAAAGGGAAAGAGCTAAGCAATAATTTTGATAACAATTCATACTTAGTGGCTTTCCATCAGTCTGCAGCCAAATCAAGAAAGAAAAAAGGAAACACAGCACATTACACTTAAATAAGGTGAGATATGGCCTTGGTGTGATAATAAAACCCTCTTGCAGGCACGTTTTCACATCAAGCTGAGACACTGAGGCTTCCAGCTCTTGACATTTATGGTGGAGCCTTCCTGTATACATCTCCTATGGAAATGAAAGGATGTAAATGATTTGGCAACCAGATCATCTTCCTGGGAATTAAATCTAGGAGGCTGTTACAAACAGAGAGTTAACAAACTTCATGTCATTAGCAATTTCTTTTTACTGTAGTTGTTGATTCTTTTCCTTGTTTTTAAGCACCTGTTTCGGAGATAAAGAGAGAGATAATCGGTTCTGACCTTCTTGACAATAATGTATCAGAAACCAGAACAGAAAAACCAAACAAACAGAAAACCCAACCCAAAATTAAAAAGCCCCCCAAACCAGCTGGTTATTGAAACCACTGCTTTAACAATCTACTCCCTGAAAAATCCAGCAGTTCTACCGATGAGACGGATTGGATCCTCCTTTTTAAAGATTTTTAGATATTTCTAAACATAAAACATTTTCCTTCCCTCTCCAAATGATTTTCTTGCTACTCACTAGCATTAACACTGTATCAAATAAAACCTTAATTAATCTGAATAGATTGTTGGTTCAGAAAGTGGACACATTACCAGAACTTTCATGGCAACTACATTTTTTCTTTACATCACAGATATTGCAAGAATCTTCACAGGTTTTTATCTCATCTGCTAATGGACTGTACAAAGAGTAGCTTAAAGTTCTTTGAAATCTTTCCTGGCATCCCCAGTTTCTAACCTGTAATCAGAAGAATTTAGTCTTCATCTGGGAGAGAAGGAATGTCTCTCTGGACTCCTTGAATCATAAAATGGTGCTTTTGCTCTAACTCTTTTTCTTTTTATTTTTGACTTCAGTTTCCACACTGACAATATCACAACAGTATCTTTAACATAGGGAAACAAAAACCTGGTTATCTTCCTCTTCACTCTTGTCCTTTCTCAGTGGCTCTTGCTGTTTAATGTGGAAGCAGATTTAAAAAAATCAGGTAACTAAGAAACACATTTATATCTTAAGTATTATTTTCTGTAGTATTTTAATCTTGCAAACATTACATCTCTTGAAACCTGATGTTTTGGTCAGTTTTCAGTGCAGTTTTCCTGCTTGGATTGTGGGATGTGCAAGGCTTTATCCAGCCAGATTGGATGTACACAGACACTTGGAACCAAAGGGGAATAACTCACTTGCTAAATGTACTTGCATGATTGTTTTTCACAGGAAATTGTGTGTGCAAATACCTTGATTAAATTCAGGTTTCTCATGCAAAGTTTGGAAAATCTGTTGCTCCTAAAAAGTAAATTTACATTTAAATGCGCTCGTGCTACAAGTTAAATTCCAATTTAGCCCTGTCAACAAAAACTAAGCTTAGATATACAAAGGAGCAGACTGATAGATTTACAATCAGGTAGGATGTATATGACTTTGAATATGCTGTTAGCTAATGCTTTTTGAATAGGCAGATAGTTTTAAGCTACAGACTGGAGCCTTAGGAACCTGAAGGATGTTATCTAAAAGTTACTAAACTGAGTTTCCCAAGTCTGAGATGGAAAAACTGCCTTTGATCAGCGAGTAGATAATTTTATAGGAGAAATAAAGGAGACATACAATTTGTAATAAAAAAAGATCAGAAGTACTTACAACAGTATCTCTAGAAAGCAAGTTACTAAGTTCAAAACTGTTACAAATTGTTTCAACAAAGTAATTCTGCTTTTAATTTGGGCATTGTCTGGCTTCATCACATTTTTGCTGAATCCGGATGCTTGAACCTGAGCAACCTCAATACACCAAAATCAGGTACAACATTTAATTTATTTCTAATAATGTTTGGTGGAGTATCTCTTTCCTAATCCCTAAAGCACCACGTTTTCTGAGGTGATCTGCCAGGTCCTGTCCCTTCAGTGGTGGGAAGTAACAAAGAAGAGATGCCACTAGGATAATTTATTCCTAATTAATAGAAATAATGATTCAAGGGTAACCATCTATGCTCAGCTCTATCTTTAGCTGTGCTGGTGTTGGCTGGGGTAGAGTTAATGTTCTTCCCAGTAGCTGGTATAGGGTTGTGTTTCGAATTTGTGCTGATAATGCAGAGATGTTTTCCTTATTGCTGAGTTGCCTTCTCTCATGTGGCACTTGGATCACCTTGTTATATTCTAAATACTTGGTTTCTGATAGTGATACTTTTGAATTTCTATCAAGGCTGAAATATCTACTGAAGACAAGATTTGCTCAGGCTGGTTGAATCTGTTGACAGTTGGAGGGATTTAGAGAGCCCTGCCCCACCCAGTTCCTCAATAAGCATGGAAAAGCTTCAAGTCTGAAATGGCCAGTGTGAAGTCACTCCACACTGAGATAAATTAAGTTAGACTGTGTAGATGGAAGAAGTTTTTAGTAGGGACACATGGTTTAGAAAGGACCACCTAGAACATGGGGTTGTCCCTGCAGCTTGGTGTCTGCAGGGGGTCCTCGAGAGTGTAATACTCTTGACTCACTGTGTGATGAAACCATAATGGAAATAAGTGTTTTCAGCTGAGGATGGTGAAGAACCAGGAGGTTTAATTTTCCTTAAGGATGCTCAGACTGGAATATTTGATTCATCAGCTGGTTTCCAGTTAAAAAGCCAATTATCTTTGAAACACAATGGAGGCTGATGCAAAATGTCAATTCACCAGGTGAGTGGCTTCTCAATTTTCACTGTTTTCATTATTTTTGCAATAAGGAATCCAACATTTCTACTAAGACTGGGGTTAATGAGAGTTGGTTCAGCCTCAGATATTGATCTCTTATGAAAAAATAGAACAGGCATGATAAAAGCAATGTAAACTCTTGCACTTGTGTCATGTTGGGATCATCTTCACGGTCACTGCTTCCAGGGGGATGAATTTACTCTCTTACGAAAGCTTATCTATGTCCAGACTTTTCCAGGTTGGAAGCAAAAGTAGAGTTGTGATGATTTTTGTTTTGGGGGTTTTTAATAAGTGAAAAAGGGATTTTAACAGAGGTCACAGAGTTACTTTACATGGGTACCAGATCATTAGCACATGGTGACAACTATTAGTAGTGACTTGGGCTGAATCCAAGTGTGTTACAGTTGATGTGAAATACTCCTTTTACTCTTCTAAAAGGTCAGGCAGGCAAATGACAATTTCTTTCTTAGTTCTCTGTGATTTTGTTGTCAACCAGAATGAATTTCTCTTGGAAACCATGAAAGGCAGGAAATACATTCTGAATCTTTTTTTATTAAGAGTGCAAAGATTGGGACATAGTTACACAAGGGAACACCAATTTATTATGTTTTTTTCCCCTCAGGTGTTTGATTTATTTGAGGTACTACATTTTTTCTTGTGCTTGCATTAGTGGCAGGTTTTGTGTTCTGCTTCGCAAAGTTACTTGATGGTTCATTTTGAAACAAGCCACTGCATATTTCCATGACAGACAAGTAGCAGCTTGTGTGTGGCTCTCCCATTTACTTCAGGCACATCAAAACCATTAAAATGGGAGCTATGTTAATGTAAATTAGAAAATAACAGTATTCTTGTCCTTTAAAATAAGCATGTCAATAAAATGATTAAATACCAGACAAAAAAGGCTGAGATGAAGCGATACTACTTGATGAATGAGAAAATTAGGCAGTTGCAAATAATATTTGAGATTTTCTAATGTGGTTTATATGCAAATTAGTAACACATTTGCAGATTGAAAGCACAGTCATTACATGGACAGAGATTGTCAAGATATAATTAATACTGAATTTTGCTTTATCTTTCTCAGACTTGTCAATAAACCAAATGCAAAAATGTTAATGAAGTACTTTTGCCTAGTGACTCTGTTCCTGCGTTTTGTACACTGGGAATATTAATTTTTCAAACTCTTAGTGCAGGCACAGACCATCTGGTATTGCTTGTTTTCCCCCCTTGCAAAGGTAAGTGACACAGTGTACTCTGAATAGCACAGGCTGAATATTACAAAGAGGTTTGATAAATATGTTTGGAGCATCATGAAGGAATTGTCCTCTGGGCACAGGATCCCTGGGGATGGTCCTTGCACCTCATGAAGCCCTCAGTGGTCATGGTTGGTTCATAGGCACGTTGGATGAGCTGTTGAGTGGACAGAGATTTTCCTGTTGATGTCTGAATGCAAGAAAATGGATTGCTAGTATTGCTATTATTTTGTATATTTTTTTTTCTCTTGTATTTGTTTTTCTGCACAGAAAGAAGTGAGGGGGAATCAAACAGTTGATTTATGATAGTAAGTAATGGAGAATTTGGTAATGAAAACACTAAAAGACTACCTTGTGATGGTGTAACTATTTAAGTATTAGGAATTTTGAGCTCAACTAAGAAAAATCAGAATTATCATTTTAGATGGCAGAGAGATATCAAGATACTGCACTTGTGGTTTGACAACAGCAAGGAGTGACATAGGGAGACTGTAAAAAGCCTAGAAAGGAACATGTTATGACTGTCATGACCATTTTGGTTCTGGGTATTTCATCAGAGGAGTCACATCAGCGTTTCTGACCCCAGTTCAAGGGTACCTCAAAGGACTGGGCTGCGTTTGAGTTACTCCTGGCTTGGGTGTGCTATTTCATCCCTGGGCACTGCAGCCATCAAAGAAAGGAGTGTTTGCCAGCTGGTGGTGGAGCTGGATGGTGTTTGGGGAAGTCATGGGTGTGTTGAGAGCTGTGGAGAAATCAAATTAGCAAGGAGGGGGGAATGAGTTAAGTGAGAGGAACAGGCTGTTAATCAGAAAGTCAATATATGCAAAATCACCTTCACTGAGAGGGGATGTGTCTACAAGAAGGACTTTGATTACTTTGCTTACTTTTAAATGATTGGATCAGAGAATCTGATGCCTGAAGCATCAAAAGGGAAAAAAAGAAGAGAATCAGCATGGTGAAATGAAAAACTTCAGAGCACTTGTAGAAATGTATTGCTAAAAACCTTATAGGGTAGAGCAGTGTTGTGTTCCTTGGTGTGGATGCTGGCACAGCTGGCAGTAGACACGCTCTGGAGAGCAGATCAGGGGATGCTTCCAGTCTACTTTAGACTCTTCCTCTCCCCAGTATGAGCCTGTGCCTTGAGAGACTAAGAGTTGGGAAGACTTGCTGATGAAAGATAAAAGCGTTTTCGTATGTACATAATTATTTACAAGTGAATTCTAAGAAGTACTGTAAAAATAAAAATGTTTATATATACCCAAGGAAATCTTAGCGTATTCTTCTCCTCCCTTGAATTTTCTTTGCATTATCAAACAGCTACATGTTTCCTAGCCCCTTTTGATCAACTTTGCCAAAAAAGAAAATTAATATAAAGAAATCCTTTGAACTAGAAAAGATCTGACAGAGGCTTAGTCTTTCAAATCCTGAGTTTTTAATCTGTTCATTCTAACACAAGAAGGAATCAATGAAGACTTTCCTTATAAACCCCGAAATTTGTTTTGGTCCTTCTTTTCATTCTGGTGTTATACCAGCAAACATTTATTTTATTTTTTTTTTAACTTGACAAATGTTTTCTAAGATAATGTTACTTGTAACACCCTGCTGTCACTTCTGCCTCCATATTTTTATAGGAGGAAGGAGAGATAAGAATGTTTTATAGCAAGCAAATTTGGCCTCAGCTTAATTCTAAAC
Organism: Margarornis squamiger; assembly: GCA_035222235.1. Lineage (NCBI taxonomy): Eukaryota > Metazoa > Chordata > Aves > Passeriformes > Furnariidae > Margarornis > Margarornis squamiger. The sequence continues at coordinate 3,782,496 of JAWWTY010000001.1, read as the reverse complement.
TCTGAATCTGCCTCATGGCAAGTGTTTATAAGGCTGTTGTTGTGGCCTAGTCTTGGTGCCCTCCTTGGGGTTATGTTTTTTCTGTATTTTGGTGGTGTAGTGCCTTTTATTTTCTTTTTTGGTAAGGTATAATTTCTGTGATAAAATTACTCTTCATTCTGAAAATTCACCTGAGCTCAGATGGCGTGGTCATTTGGATTTAAAGCCCAAACTGCATGCATAGCTACATAAGTAGATGGTTTGCAACTTTAAAAAATCGATGTTACCCTCTACAGCAGAGGCAAAAAGGAGAATAAGTTAAGATTTTTGGCCCAAAAGTTTGATTATTTGGCTTAAACATTTAATTTTGTGAGGAATCATTGTGCTGAAGTTCTATTCCATACACTGAAACTGTGACCTTCAATGGGCCTAAAGGCTCAAAAATGAGCAACTAGGGGTTTCCTTCAGCTTCCCAGAACTTGTTGAAGGACAGCACAGGACAATTCAAGCAGAAGGAGGTTCTCTTGGAAGGTTTTTATTCCCTCCTCCAGTTCAGGGGTGTGATCAGAGCAGACTGATCACAGCTCCCTTCACTGAGCCTTGAAACTCTCCGAGGATGGAGACTCCACAAGCACCATGGAGAGCTGCCCCAATGCCTTGTTGTCCTCAGGGCTGGCAAGTCCTGCACCCTCCTCCAACAGCAATGTGCAAAATTGAGGTGGCATTTGTACTGCCTCGCTTGGCACCTGCATTTTAGACAGACTTGAATTTTTACACCCTCTCCTTAAGCTTGAGCAAAGTGTTTGGTAATTATTGAAATGCAGCCATAGCTGCAACTTATTAAAGTAGTAACACAGAAGTGCAATTCTCCTTTAGCGCTCATCAGGGGCAGGAAAATAAGCATCTTTCATGATTTATGTTTATTCACAGCTGGAAAAAAATGGAATTTTCAGGTGGTTTTTTATGAGGTTTTGTTTTAGGGTTTTTGTGTGTGTGTTTTGTTTGGTGTTGTGTTTTTTTTTATGAAATCCTCATTATTTCTAAAGGTGAGCTGACCTCCTGTATTGGGTTTCACTTGTTCATCTTCTATTTTAAGGTCAAGGTTCTCCAACCTGCCAGCAGAAAATTCAGTGTGTTGTACTGCTCAGTAGCACAGCCCTGATGTTCTGCCCTCAGCTGAGCACGTTATTTGTTGGGAAGAGGATAAGATCTGTTAAAAGATGTTTTCTAATGGACAAGGCAGACCTCTGGAATTTGTAAAATGTCACCCACTGGAACGGGGTCTGTGGTGGCTGTTGGAATTCATGAATCCTGGAGACTTTCTAACACTGTTTGCCTGGGTTGTTCTGTCAGCAAGTTCAACTTGGGCACACATTTGTCTGGGGCTCAGCCCTGCTGTGTTTGGGAGTGTAGGAAATACTGTAATGTAACTTTGGGGTCAGTGAGTTTTAGACAGTGATGAATATCAGCTCAGAACTCCTTGGGAGCTCTGTTTTTGTCCCTAGTAATGCCAGGGATGGATAATTCTCAAAAACAGGTTAAACAGCCACTCAGTGAAAGAAACAAAGGATAGAGACAGCAAGCAAGTGGCTACTGATGGACCACAAGATCAGCCAGTATTTTAAAAAGAAACTTTTAAAACTTAAGGCTTTTTTTTTTTGCTCCACTTCACAAAAAACTAGTACAGGCAGAGTTGGATCAGGTAGATAGACAGATATGCCATGTGACAAAAGAGAAGGAGTTTCTTTTTGGCAGATACTGTGGAGGATGTGGGGGAAAATAGTTTAAGTAAAACCTGTTTATTAGAAAGAAAAGCATATAAAGCATATTTTTATAGTGCAGGAAATGAGAATGCTGCACAGCTCTGACTTAAGTATTATTACATAGGTTAGGTGAATGTGAATGCAAAGTGAAAAGGAATGAAAACCAATGTTCTATTACATTCCTGAGTGTGAATCCTATCTGTGTAGGTGCTTCCTTCCTATTTACATATAACTATGAAACAAAAACAAAAAAAACCCCAAACAACCAAAACCAGGTACTGCAGTGACAGAGAGGCTGTCACACGGATTTATGTGCTGGAGTTATGCATAATTCACATCAGCACCAGGCATGAAAAAGGAACATATATGATTAACTGCAAACAGAACAACAACAAGCAACTGATAATGATCAGCAAGCTGATAATTTAGACTAGTTTTATAGTTACTGACGAGGCAGCCAATACTGTTATTTACAAAAAGATAGGGTTTATAGCACACCTAAGAAATGTCCCATTACTGGGGGCTTATGATGTCTTTAGTTGTGGGGTATGATTACGGGCCCTATAAAACTGCCAGACTTTGCTCCTTATCCAAATGGAAGAGTCAGATAATGCTCATCATCTTGGAGAGTGGCTAGAGATCTAAAGCAGGTTATTTTATAGAGCTTTTGAAGCTGCCTCCCCAGCCCAGTCAGTCTGTGTATAAAACTCAACCCTTGCTGAACTGGAATGTTGCACTTCATAGTGGACTGTTGAGCTGGCACCTGACTTTTAGAGATGACAATAATTCCTAGGAAGAATTGCTAAGGCCATGTGTGACTTCAACTTTATTTTGAGGTTTTCAGCAACATTCAGCCAACATTTTCAAGGGGCAGTGGATAAATGAAAACAGAAGTAAAAGAATGCAAGGTCTTTTCCAGGGAATTGATTCCTCCAAATTCATCCTTTTGAGGCTAATTTCTAATATTTAGGCACTTGTAGGAATCTGGATCTGTTAAATTTAATTGTGTGTTTATTGTTTGTGTGAGAAATTTAGCCTTTCACAGCTTTATATGATGTTTCAGAGTTTTATCAAATGCATTTCCATGTTCTTGCAAAGTGTTTTCCCAAAGTTTCAACTCCTGCAGCCCAGATTTAGTAAAGGGTTTTGAAAGTAAATAAACCCCCAGCACAAGCATAACGTGAATATCTTGGGGTTAAAAATCTTAAAATCTTTACAGCTCTCTTTTGGTGTTCTCCCCCTGTCCACTCCATCTCCCCTTACCCTCCCTTCCAAAAAAAGAATTCAGACATTATTTATTTTCCAATATACTACAACTGGATATGAAGAAACAAATCAGGGGAAGAGAACCAGATCAGAACTTGTTACCCTCTAACCTACTTTTGCCTAAGCTTTGCCTTTTAGCACTATAGTTGTTAACATGAAAGTGAAACAAAACTGTTTGATTTTTACTAACCAGGTGTATTCTGCATTTTTGACTGGCTGAGCCTGTGTTGGAACGCTACGTGCATTGTGGTGTCATTAGGGTATCATGGTGATTAATTTCTTAAGGTGATACCTGGTTGTGCAAAGGGAAGAAAAGTTCAAAGTACAAATTGAGACTGCCCCAAACTCTCAAGTGTGAAAGTACAGGTTAATGTATTGTGCCTGGGTTTGTAAATAACCCCTCATGTGTGCTCAGCTGTTACTTTATCATAGCTACAGGCTCGTCATATATCTAATGTTTGCTGGTTTAAAAAAAAAAAAGGCAAAGCAAAGAGAAAGGAGCTTAGTTGAAGCTTTTTTATGGCAAGTCCCACAAAATCTGATATCCATTTCCCCTGCCCAGGTAGGAGGATTACTTGTTCTACTATACTAGATTTTAGTTCTGGAGACAAGACTTTAAAATCAATGTCTCTCATTGATTGGATTCATTGGGTATTGACCCAGTCCCTGAATAACTTTCTGCTGGTTTATGACAGAATTATACTTTTACAAATGTTCACAGTTTCACAAGCAAGGTAAATATGAAACTGGAAATATTCATGTTAATGTCAGAGTCTAAAATAAGTTTATATTAAATAGGAAGCAGCATGAAAAATAGATGAAAAAAAAGCAGAAATAAGGTTTTGATCTCGTAAGATAAACCCATTTGTGTATCTTCATTAAAGACTTATGTTTTATAAACATTTATAACAGATATCTTTCTTTCCAAAGTGATTTACCAGGGAATCTGAGATGTTTGAGGTTCCAGGGATTGTGGTGAATAACTGTTCCTGTTCATACCAGTGGTACCTGCAGGTACATTATTTGTCTCAGCCTTTGGTTTCCTGCTCAAGCACTTCCTTCCTCCTAAGTAAGCGAGTTACTTAACAGACATAAAATGCAATCTTCAGGATTTCTGAAGTTGTTTGCTTATCTTAAATATCTTAGTTCTAAACTAGGGATTTATGGTCTCTGTGATTATAACATGAGATTGGACATCAGTGTCCTGACCAAATACAATCCTTCTCATAGTATGTGATAAGTAATTTAATAGAGAACTTTAACAGATTTTCTTCAGACTGGGATCTATTACATCCTGCAGTTAGAAATAAAGTGGAAAATTATACCTCTGATATAAAGAGATTTAAACTTGGGGGCCTTTCAGCATCATCCAGTGTCATATTTGGGTGCCATTTCTCATCATTCCTCCTGGCAGTGTTTGAAATGAAGTGTCCAAGGCAGCTGAATCACAAAGGCCGGGTTTGTGTAACTCCTCTGGCTTCACAAGGAGTGTTAATTTCCAGATTCTTAAACATGTTTGTTTGAGGTTTTATGTGTCTAAAATGGAACCTCACAGGCCATTGGTGGTGGTTGAAGAGCTGAGGAGTATGTTTTAGTCACTGCATAAACACAGTGGCTTCTGCTTAAGTTTTCACTGCACATTTTACTTCTAAACTCTGGCATCTTTCCTGACCTTAGTCCTGCTGGGCTAAACTTTCATTTCCTCCACATCACCCTGTGCCATATATTTAATAGATTGTCATTTATTAATCATCTCCAAATGCAAATTGAAGGTGTCAGGTGCCTTGTCATCTGTTCTCTAGGGCTTGAATTTCTGTGCCCAGGGTGTTGGCTCTGTGGATGAACCCAGTTCTGTGGATGTGTTGAAAACCCAGATGAGAACACAACTGGTATTTCAGGTGTTTGAGGCACCTTGGCACAAATGTGGAGTCTCTTCTGTTGCTGGATTGAGATTTCCCCTCTCTTTCTGTACAATGCCTTGTGATTCTCATCAGGAAAGGCGCTTTATAAATGTATGTGGGATAGTTAAATACCGAGCTAATTTGTAAAACATCTTGATAATACTTTAAACCTGAATTAGGTTATTACCTTGATTGCATTTGACTAATGTGCCAGCTCATTAGGAAGCTGGCATACATAAAGCAAGCCTATTATGGTAAAGAATGAATGAAATTTTACTTCCACCCTTTAGAAAGACATCATGTGCAGGAATAAGAAAGAATATAGTCAGAATCTAAGTGTGCACTTATTGTGAAATGGTCCTGTTCTGTAATTCAATTTCTGAAGCATAGATTGAAAAATAAATTCTTATTCAGTAAAATTTCTCCAAAGCTTTTCTTCCCTTTTCTCCACTTCTAACACACCTCTTAAAAGAAGGAAACACAACTTATTTTGTATTACTATGAGCAAGATATCCAGTAACATGCCTTTACTGATCTCAAATGTCAAGTGTAATTATGAAATGACAGATGTAATGGGCAACAGGAGGGTTGTGGATTTTAAAAAGAATAAAGGAGAAACCCTGGAGAAACCATCAGAGGGTTGTTTTTGAAGTCCCAAAGTAAAGAAAATCTGCTAATTTTTCTTCATACTTTTTAAAAGTAGCTCTTTTGTGGACACTTATTCACAGGAGGGCCAGAAGAAGCACAGTAGGTACGAGAGTGAAATGGAGTAGGAAGTGGCTGATTAACAAAGATAATTGATATTCCTAAATATGCCCTTAAGTGATTATATTTTGTAGTCTTGAGTCCTCCAGCTTTCCTTGGACTGCAAAGGAGATCTCTTACCAGGCTCTTCTTCTGCAGCCCCGTTTGACATGATGGGAAGGGTTAATCTCCGCAACAGAGAATTCACATTATTTGCATATGGCTTTTTGATGAATGTATCCTAATTTTAGCAATGTAGGTCTGCATTGCCTTTCACTGATACCCTTGTTGCTCCACTGGTATCGAAGATGGGGGTTAAAGCTCAGGTGTGATGAACTCTGAAACGTGTGAAAAGATGTGACTTGCCCTCAAATTTGTTCTGGCAGGGGTGGCATTGATGGTATTAGTGGTGGTGGAACCTAAGGAGTTTAATGCTGCCTTGCCAGTGTTTAATCATGTCAGGTTCTGCTGTTCCTCCTTAGTTAATACATGTCACAGACTAATGGAAGTGTCAAGGGTAAAAATATATCGGGGCTCCATTGTACGGAATGAATTTTGGTTCTGGAAAAAAGTTAATTTTCTTTGCTGTAATTTTTTTCTCCTCTCCCCCCATTCCCCACCTTTTATTTATTTATTTACTTATGTTTAATGCTTTGAGCAAACTCTCTGTGCAGTGTAAATGTTAAGACGTGATTTGGTAGTGATTTACAGAAAATAGATAAGGTCTTTTGGGGTCAGTAGGTGCCCAGCTCAGTGTGAGGGGTTTTTTGGTTTGAGGGTTTTTTTTTCTGGTTTGGGGTTTTTTTTGGTGGTTTTTTTTTTTGTTTTTTTTTTGGGGGGGTTGTTTTTTTTTTTTTGGTTGGGGTTTTTCTTGGGGCTGGGATTTTTTTTTTTTGTTTCGGTTTTTTTTTTGGTTTGGGTTTTTTTTTCCGGTTCGGGCTTTTTTTGGGGTTAGGTTTTTTTGGGGTTGGGGTTTTTTGGTTGGGGTTTCTTTGGTTTTTTTGTTTGGGGTTTTTGTTTGGAGCGTTTTTGGGATTTGTTTGGGGTATTTTGTTTTTTGTTTCGTGATGGTTTATTTGTCGTTTTTTGGTTGGTTTTTTTTGTTGTTTCTTTTTTATTTTATTTTGGGAAGGGCAGTTGGGGCTTTTGTTAGGTTTTTTTTTCCTTTGTTTTTTTTGTTGGGTTTTTTGTTGTTTTTTTTTTTTTTATATTTTTTTCCCCAGTTTTGAGCTGCCAATCTTTCAATGTCATTATTAAATAATTTGCTTCTTTTTTTTGGACACTCAGTTTTAAGTGTTTCTGGTATGCTTGAAAAAGTGATTGCAGGTAATCTTTGCTTCAGTTCTCCTGTGCTCAGTAAGAACACTATAAAATATGCAAGGCCTGGGTGCTGTCAAAACCTTGTTGAGTCTAAATGATCCGATATAGTGTTGGATCCTCCATGACTTCAATTTCTTCACCCTGGCAGTGTACAAGGACTCCCTATCCTGTGTCACATCAAAGAGCTCTCCCGATTAAATGAAATTATCTCCTCCTCACAGGCCTGGCGTTCTGATGCTACAATATCTGACTGACAGCACTACCTGTTCGTTTTTTTTGATTCCCCCCAATATTTTTCTTGCAAATGATTTAAATTTATGGTTGGTAAATGTTTAATTTCTAACTGGGGAATTCAATACTTGGGTTCTGGTATGCAGTGTTAAAACCACATGATTTCCCCAACACTGCCTTATTTGAGGGGGTTCTTGTGCTGGATGATCAATTCATCTGTTATTGATCACTGAGCACTGCAGGACTCCCTTCTAGCAGTTCTGATCATCTCTGGGAAAGGCTGAAGGCTTTGGTTTGGGGCTTGTTGCTTCTAATATTTACCAGGAGTAAAATCAATTTCTTATATTTGGAAGATCTGTTAAAAAACTGCTTTCAAGTTGGCTGAGTATGTGTCTGATTTTGAGCTATAGCAGCCTAGTAATGACACTTAGGCAACATGAGAATATAATATATTTAATAGGTGATTTCACTCCCTAATGGACAGGAACATCTTTAGCACATTATTTTACAGTCATGCAATTTTATGTGGGTTTTTTTTTCTGTATTTGAGATAAAACTGTTAGGACAGTTGTACAGTAAGACAAGTTCTGCTCTCAGAAGGGTTTCTTACTCCAAACAAATCATGACTGAAATAGTGTGTGGAAGGTGCCCACTGAAGTGCACTGACTGATGGTCTCCAGCCCAGAGCATCAAGACACTTCACTTTTTCAACTATTTATTTTATTATCTAAATATAGTCTTGACACTGGTTTTAGATTGCTCCTTGGAAAAGTGATTGTGAATAGTTTCCACCAGGTGGTTGGAGTATGTCAAAGCTCCCTGGCAGCAAACAGCGTGGTAAGGAGATATCTCTTACGTGGCCAAGTCATGTAAATAAATAAAATACCACCAAAAGCTTGATTCATGAAGCAAACAGAAGAGCCAATATTCAGGAGGTCAGCACCATGTACAAAATGAGGGCACCAGTTCCAGGACCACCTTCCAACCCAGTTCCATGGTTTGCCATATTCAAGGAGTGATTATCCTTCCTCCCTATGGATCATCTGGAGTTTGTATGTCTGCGTGTGTCTCAAAGTAGTGGCTGCTGAGGGATTTTGTGTTTTAAATCCCACTGATGCCCAAATCTTTAAACTTCCTGAGCATCAGTTGAGACTTGGATATTTCATTACACTTTTGCATAACTAATTGCTAGCAGTAGCACTGCAGACATCTTTTATAAAAGATATGGAGATAAGAAAACATGTTTTCCTGTGACATAACACACATGTGACTGTAGCTTTGGCTGTCTTTAGGTAATACAGGAGCTGATGAGTAAATAACAGGAGCAAAGTTCCAAATAATAGGATAAAGAGCAGAGGGTTTAAGCGATGGAAGCAATAACCACTGGAAGGGAAAAGACAGTAAACTGATGGCCTGAGTGCTTGAAAGGGGGAAAACAAGAGACAACACCCTTCTAATCCAGATGTTTACTGATGAGCCAAACCCTCAGTTTTGTGCAGTTCTGTGGTGAGAACTTTACAGAATTGCAAAGAAATGCAATCCCTCAGCCCTGTGTGAGCATCAGCTTCTTGCACGTGGGGTGAGAGAACCTCTTTGGGGACAACAGAGCTCACAATCAGTGGGGGAAACAAAAAAAGACCCTCTGAAGGTTTGAGATCTGGAGATGCAGCTACATGTATGCAGATGTATTCTTAAGATCAAAGCCAAACAATTGTAATGGTGATCTTTATTACTGATGCATTTTTAATTCTAAACTGTCTGCGTATGTGTTCCTGCACGTTTGTTTTCATCAAGTGAAAATGGACTACGTAAAAGGGAAAGCACGAGACCACTGATAGAGTTTTGAATGTGGACCTCTTAGAAACCTCAATAGAATAATGGTGGTATTGAGTAGATAAGTAACAGAAACCAGAAAACTCAGAGTAAGTGAAGGACAATAATTGGAATTTCACAAATGCAGAATGTTTTCCTTTAGTATCTACTTGATATTTCCAGGATTCAGGCATTTCATGCAAATGAAGTGGTGGGACATTTCTCTATCTTGAAATCATCAAGCTGTATTTGGAGGATAGAGACTGTTTTTTTACCCTTTTCCCTCATTTTTATAGCCATTAATGAACACACATGACGTACCTGTTGCATAAATGCTGATTATTTTCTCATTTTGCTGATTGAGAGGCATTATTTGAGTGAATGGAAAACTTAAAAACTTCAGGAACATGAGGGAAAGGTTTTGTAGGTCCCTCTTGGTCTGTTGCACCGCGCACTGACACTGTCATTTTCTTGCCAGTGTTGTCATTTCTACCTGTCTTCATGTTTTGCTACAGAAATTGTAGGTGTTTCTAGTGAGTATGAAACAAATTGGTATTTTTGAGTGAGTGTGAAACAGCTGAGCTTAGAGCAGGTGTGTTGTTTGTGCCATCTAACCAGGGTTTTTCTTTTGATACTTGGAACTCCAGAGTAGGGTTTCATTTATTGTCAAACAACAGTCTGTGACAAAACCCCAGTGCTGCTGAGCAAAGGTTAATCATGTGTAGATGGTTCAAGTGCTGGGAAGGATAACTAGGTGCGTGTGTTTCTTGTTTGAGTCTGGAATGATTTCCCCCCTGTACAATTAGCTGAATAAAAAACTAAAAGAAACAAGTTTGTGATGGAGATGCCAGCTCAGTGAAATGTAAAGCTGCAGTTGCAGCCTCTATAAACAGCAAGTGAAGTGTGAAGGAGTAGTCTGAACCCCAACAGACACTGATTATGAAGAAGTGACAGAAACGAGGTTGATTGAAAGGATTGAGAAAGATTTATCTAAAACATTGTCGTTGCTTTGCTATGGTTTTAGAACAACTTAGCAGGTGTGCTCGTCATCTGAGTTTTGCTTTCCCATCTCTCTGTGCTCATTTCCCATGTTCTCCTGCTTTGTCCTCCTGCTGTGCAAAGCAGAGCCTGTGCAAGAGGGTGCCGTGTGGGCATTGGTGTCCTTGCGGAATTCAGCACCCAAAGGAGGCAGGGTGGGACCCAGCCCTGGAGATGGCATTGCCCAAAGGCCAGGGGGTTTGTGTCAGGGTGGCACACAGGTGGTTGTAGGCATATGTGCCCACTCTTTGAACAGTGGGTGCTTTATTTCAGCAAGTTAATTATCACCTTTCATCTTCTTCTGCACTTTCCAGGGAACAAAAGCTCTGCGTGACTGTGGTGTGAGTTAGTGTGTGTATTTATGTAATATCTGCTCTGAATAAGCAGTAGATTCAGGGAATAACTGCTAAAAAATGCTGTTCCAAATACTGAATTGCACTGAACAAGATAGTTTGGGGGTGGGGTATTTTTTAAAAAGGGTATTTCTATTTGATACCTAAGTATTGAGATATTCTTTTTGCCTCCTGTGCTGGAGATGTGTGAAGTTTGTGTCTTCTGTTATGCAAGAAAGCCAGAGGTACTTGCTATCTGCCTTTTCAAATTGCAAGGACTGACATTATTTGAGTGGTAGGAGAGATAGAACATTCTTAGATTTTCCTCTGTGTTTTTCTCTGATATCTCTAGTGCTATAATGCCACCAGATAAACTGCTTTCTTCCTCAAATGGAAAGACACCCCACAACAGAACTGCTCCATCGTTTCCAAATGAGTTACTTAACACATTTTAAGAATTTAAGATACAGTTGTCTGTTATGAAGGTTCCTTAATTTTCATTTGGCTTCAATTGCTCTTGCATTTCACCATCTTTCTTCTCAGCCAGTCATTGTTTGTACCTGAAAAAGGAGCTTTTTTCCCCCTTTCCTACCTTGTTTAAGGAATAACTTGCTAGGAACTTGACACTGTGTGGTTTTGAGGTTGCTCTGAGCACAAAGGACTATGCCTCTCTTTTGTGGACATCCCTCTCTTCAGTGACATCCTGCAAGATCTCACTCTGCTGCCCCTGAGCCAGATGTCCCTTCTCAGGGTGGCAGAGGTTGCCTTCGTTTCCTGACAGTGACAATGTGAGGAAGAACTAGAGTTGTTGTCCCCCAAATTTTTTTTCAGCCTGACAATATATTGTTTGACATAAAAGGTTTCAGGAACTAATGATCAGATGAACTTTGTGTGCTAGAACCTCTGTGCTATGTGTTAGATTTTAAATAGTGAGCGTTCTACATTATTAATTTCCTGAACAACATGTGACATTCACGTGTTTTGGTGAAAAGTTTAAGTGAATGTGCTGTAGGTTGAGTAATAAAACAAGTGCCGGAGGCAGCACATTATTTTGTGGTTTTTTATTTTGTGGTAATGGTAGGAATACATTTGAAATGCTCAGAAGCAAATACCCATCCATTTTTTGTTTCCTGGAGTTAATTCCCCAACTTGCTCAGCATCAAGCAAAGCAGGTTTTGAAAGCAGAGAATGAGGAAGGGCTTCCAGGGGAAAAAAAACCTAAACATCAGATTAGGTAGTAGGTGTGTACACTTCTGTCAGAGGAACAAGTTAGAAGCATTTAATGTGTAAATACAGGTGATTTTTCTTAACTTGTGAGCACTTGGCTTTGCAACATTGGCATGGGTTTTATTTTATTCCGTGCTCTACACCCTGTCATTAACACAGCACCTTTAATGCCACCTCTCCAGTGCTGGAATACATTGGTGTTCTCTTGGTATCATCAACGTGTCTCATCCCTCGGGAATATTAAATAGACATTTCCCATCTTTTCACAGGTTTTGATGCTCAGAAATAGCACTTTGATCTTTAGCATGGTCGTAATTGTGTTCTGTTCAGTTCTGGCAAAAATCTTGGGCTCTGCTAATTAGAAACTTGCAGTTATTTTAGGGTGTCTCTAATTCCCAGCTTACTGCAATGAAGGAGATAACTCATGTCCTCCTCCTTGACCACTAATGTGGTTAGAAGCACTTTATATTTTTTTTTTAAATTTACTTTTTTTCCTGCCTGTGACTGCCATAACTCCTTAATCATCCAGAAAAGGGAAGAATGGGTTGTTGAGGAATGAAGCTGGAGAAACTGTAGGAATTCTGACATGAATAAAGAGACTAAGAGTGGGGGAAAAGCATAAATATCAAGGGACAAGATAGAACAGTCTTCTGCAGCTGCAGATAAATGTTGGGCGGGATCTAAAGGCTCTGTGTGAATGTGCCTGGGCTCCCTTTCCCTGCTGGAGACTGAGAGATGGCTCTAATACTTAAAAAAGGGAAGATCTAAGCTTTCTGGCCTCCAGAGCAGGGGCTGTGCAGATTTTGAAGGGGAAGTAACCGTTTCTCTCTGCATTCCTCAGATCTCTAAAAATGTAATTTCTGTGATTGTTATCTTGTGTGAGGAGAGTCTCTCTTCCCCAGACTGCAGTGTGAGTTAGTTACTTTGTTAGCTGCCTTCTCCCGACTAGGAAAAAAATATGGGAAACCAGAAGAGAGAACATGGGGGGAAAAAATGAGTAATTCTGGTTGAATTAAAAATCATTGCTCAAATTCTGAAACTATTACACAAAATATACTTCTAGGTCTTAGGTCTTGCTTAATCTAAAGCTGCAAAGGGGTCAGGTTCTAGGTGTTAAACTGTGAGCAAGCAGAAGTGGTGCTGTGCATCATTGCTAGCTTGTTTAAGCTTTTTTGGAAGATCATTTGCTATATTTTGCTATTAAAAATGAAAATTTTTATAGCTGGGAACATTTTAAAAGAGAATGAAAATGGCCACACCCATGATTGATTGCAGGACATCTGGCAGTGCAGCTGTGAATCAAAATGTACCTGCCAAGACCTTTTGACACAGATTGAAAGTGTGAGTTGGATGATAACCATGATATACTAACACTAGAGAAGCCCAGAATATTTCAGGTTGGAAGGAGCCATCTGAGGTCATCCAATTTGCTCAGCACCATGGATATCTCCTTGGTGGAGACTCCACAACATCTCTATGCAGCCTGTTCCAGTATTTGGCTAACTTCACAGTGGAGGAAGTTCTTGTGTTCACATGAAACTCCACGTGTTTGGGTTTGTGCCCATTGCCTCTTTGCTACTGGGCAAGTCTTGTCTCCTCCTAAATTCCCTCCCCTCCCTTAGCATATTTTCACTAGGTTTTACCTTCAGACTGAACAGTGACAGCATTTTCAGCCTCTCTTCATGTGGTAAATGCTTCAGTCCCCTCATCTTTGTGGCCCTACACTGCCCTGGCTCCCCTAAGCCCATATTTTCCTCCCCAGTGTTCCAGATGTGGCCTCACCAGTGTGGAGCAGAAGGGAAGGATGTTGGTCCCTGATGCGCTGGTCATAACAGAGATGCTGCTCCATCTCCACAACAGAGATGCTGCTGGCTTTTTTATTTTTTGGTGGTTTTTTTTTGCTGTATGTTATTTGAAATTCCTGCTCTTTGTTTCAATTTTTGCTTTGCTGTCCAGCCCAAACTGGCTTTTGCAGTAGCTGCACAGAGAGACTACACAAGTTTTTGCTTGGATCTGAGCAGAAAGTAAAATAAAATGTATGTTGGCGTGGGGCGAGACTTGTTCTATATTCCCAAACCAGTGTGGCCAGTAAGAAGAGGTAGGTACTGGAAGGAATCACATGGCCCTGAGATCAATTTCCAAAACTTAATCTGGAAGCTTCTGCGAGACTCTCAAGCTTTCTGTCCCCTTTAGCTGGATGCTTTGCCTGCTTCCTCTGTGTTTGTACGAAAGGTTCGAGCTCCTCAGAGTGGAAATTGTCTCCTGCTGTGTCAGTGCTCAGTGCCCAGCACTGAAATCCTTCTCTTGCAAATAGCCTACAGTTTTTGGAATGGCTACAAGCACATGGCTTGTCTTGTGATCGACTTCAGAGTGTTTTAGAAATGCCTGCAAACCACTGGGACCGCAGAAAGATCTTGGAAAAGACAACCCTCAAGGGAGTGCAGCATTTTAAACTTGTGAACAGTTTGGCTTTGCAGTTTTTCAACTGAAGTTCACAAACCCAGAAATATATTTTAATCACATTTCTCCTCCTTTTGCTAAAACCCCCCTTAAGTCTATTTGCATTTCTGAGTAAGCCATAGAAGGATTAAATGCTATTTTCTTACTGTGCCTTAACTCTGCATTGTGTGTTTGAAGTGCATGTGTGACAAACGCTTGAAATGGAAAGTTCCTCTGAAAAAGAATTACTGTTCTTTTTAAAAACTTTTCTGTTTTCATGCTCGGGAGATCTCAGGGCTCCCTTACAGCAGTTGATAATACTTATATCTGCAAATGGCAACAGCTGTGTCATCCTATTACAATCAGGCCTGAGCAAGTGTTTCTCCACCAAGGTAAGGTTCATGGTGTTTGAGGAAATGTCAGCTATAGAAAACGTTTCAGTAGGCAAATGTCAGCGAGATATTAAAATGGTCTTGGTGGACAGAACAGGAGCATAATGTTTGCCAATTTCTAAAGTCACACTGAACTCAGAAAGGGATTGCATTTCTCTTTTTTCATCGTCACCTCAAAGTTGCTTGTTTTCAGGGAATTTTAATCCCTTTTTGTAGAGTGCGTGTAAGAACAAACAGCTCAGTAGCTGGTGGTAGATCGATCTCCTTTTCACATGAGGAGAGGGTTCCTGGCCAAGCTGAAACCTCACTTGAAGGTTTTTTCCTTCTTGGAATGCTGAAGTGACTATTTATTCTGCGTGTGGCTTGATGAAACCTGTGAGTGTAGCAAAGTACAGGAAATTCGAATCACAAGAAGTTACCACTGGATTATACAAGGACCAACAGCCCTCTCATCTGCCCCACCCCCCCCACCCCCTTTCCTGTCATCAATTAAATTTCTTCAATCATTAACTAATTAATGGATATAATGGCTTAATATTGCTCCCTTAAGGATTCTGTGATGAAACTTGTGGTTTATTAATCCACATTTTGGTCAGCTTGATCACTGGTAGAACATTGACTGTGGAAGGGGTTTTAGTTCAATTCAAATTCAGTTTTAACAGATATATATTACTTTATTTTCTGCTTTGCCTCTCTCCATCCTCAGCCTTTGTGGTTGTAGGAAATTGAGGAAGACCAGGTCTCTTAATATTCCTCTTGGTTTTGGTGGGTTTTTTGGGGGCTTATTCAATCCCCTTCTTTAGATTTCCTTCTAGATATAGCTCAAGGGGAAAAAGATTTCCAAAACTACTGACTCTTTAATACTCCTTCCTTGATTTAATTGTAAATAGAGACATTTTAATAATTTTTTGTGTGTATCTTCAAAATGTAGTTATTAAGGCAGTCTTTTGCAGTAAACTCAGCTCTGAAATAGTTCAGCTGCTTCAAGCTGAATGTGCCACTTAAGTCAGGCCATCAATCAGTTTTCTAATTTCCTCATTTCATGTGTGTGTTTCATCACAACCTGTACTGAATGAACCACGTTAGCAAAATATGGTATTTTTTGGCAATAGACTTCGTATGTAGAGTAGGTAAGTGTGGAAGACAGAGATGTGAGGACAAGTTATGACTATTATTTTGTTTTTCATCTGAATTTGCCTCAGCTTAGTAACATAATTTGAAATATCTGGGGTAAACTATTTAATGAAAAACAATGTTTAATGGAATTTGCTTAGAAAACTGAGTAAGGAAGGTATAATTGAAACTGGAATCTGGTCTCTACACCTGTGCCATAATGAAGCTCTATTAGAATAGCTAATTATCACACTGTAATTGCTAAATATCTCTGTTAATGGCTCTAGTAATACAATTTAGATGGCTTTGAAGGAAAATGAGTGTCTATCCAGCAGAGTTCCAACACTACCTCAAGCAAAGCTAAGAAAACCCCATAAGTCAAAACCCATAGACTAAGCTTAAAAATGAGTCTTGAGTGAACACTTGTTTCTAATAATGGGGTAGGAGAGTCATAAATCAAGGAATCTTACATAATGTCTGCATTTTTTCAATACTAATAAACTGGTACAGGGAAATAGAATCACTTGTGTAAGACCAAGTCTGAGATCTCTGCAGACTTGCTCAAGGATTCAGCCTCCAAATCTGTCCTCTGCCATTCAGGGTGTCTGGGATTCAGAAAAGAAAAAAACTCTGGCATTTATCTCTTCTTCTCAAACTATTGGGCAATGACAGCCTGGAGCAAACTGCAGAGTTTTTAAAAGCTGCACTCATTAAAAAAGAAATGCTTTGTTGTGTTGTTTGCTGGCCTCTTGTTTGCTCAACACCAGGTTTTGCCTCACTAAACTTGAGACACTCTCAATGTGTTTTCCATATTTCTTGAGCCATGCAGGTTTCAAACAATCATAGCTTGCATTTTAATCCTCCTTTTAATATGCAGTGATAATGAACCTTTTTGTATGTATGAATTGCACTGTATCTTATCCTGTTTCTTTAGACAGGATGTTTCAGAAGGACTCACACTGCAGCAAAACCTACTCGTGTAAAAGGCAAATTCCTTTAAAGATGATTGTGACTCAGTCCAGGACTTGCATTCTGTATGTATGATGTTAATCAGCATCTTGGTATGCTGCAAAATGATAGATCTGTAATGTGACATCCATTTAAAAAGTATGAAGCAGTTTTGTTAAATGGTGAAGCGGTGATGGAAAACAACATTACCCTTTTGACATAAGCTACATCCGTGTCAGAGATAAAAATATCTTAGGATAAAGCAGCAAAGAAATATTTTCAGTTGTGGTCAGTCCTTTCCATTCCTACTGTTTTTATCTGTATTTATTATTGGTAATAAATAGTCCCCTTTCTAGTTGCAGGTTTAAAAGTAGCTTATCCTGAGGGTTTTACCAAAAAAAGCAGATATAAGTGTTGGCTGCTGTGTTGTTTGCACACATTCCTGGCCACGCTGCTGTCCAGCCCCATGGCTGTGCTCCTGCTCTCTCACTCCTGCTGGGTAACATGCTGCTGCCTCAATTTACACAGTTAGTGATTGATTTGTTTGTATTTTCAAATTTTTTTAAATTGGAGAATGTCAACTCATGTTCCCCTTAATCAAAATGCTTCTCCCTCCACACACACCTCAGATACGCTGCATAAAACCTTGCTCTTGCAGCTCCTTTGGTAGTGGATTGGTTAAGACTTGGTTGGGAGGGCAGTTTCTCCTCTCAAATAAAAGAATCCAAGAAACTTGGCAACGTGGAAAAGTTGTTTGGCAGAATTCATTTTGAATTGCATCTTCATAACTGCTGTATATGACCTAAGGCATTAAAAAAGAGCAAAGGACATTAACAATTTCTTTTTTAAAAGGTGACAATGAACCAAAGTACTGTTATTCAGAAATATATCACATTGTATATCTGAGAACACATTTTCGTGTGGAAAAGGCTTTCCTTTTTAAAAATTCTCATAGCTGAAACATTAAACTGGTGGGGATTAATAGCTTATTGTCCAAATGAGCTGTGTAGAAAATCCATTTTGACTAAACAAAGAAGAGATGGTAAACAGTGTGATTGCACTAAAATGACTCTGATAGGACTCCCCACATCAAAATGAGCAGTGGGCTGCATTTTTCTGCAGTCTTTGTGTTACAATCCGGGGAAAAGAAACACCCCAAGGGAATGATGGTGTTACCATTGCTTTTCTTACCTTCCCAGAAATTGGCCTTGTTGCAAGGGTAGGTGTCAAGGAGAGGCTCAAATAAATGATAACAGGTGAGCATCACTCAAAGAAACCATCACCACTGTAATTTGCTGGAAAAATGCTTGATAAATATTTAAAAAGAAAATGTTATTGAGTTACATGAATGTAAAGGGTCTGTTATTCTAATACTAATTAACTGAGTTTTTAAAGGCTGGTTTGTACATTGCTGCCAGAGCTTGGCACAGTTTTAAACTAACTATAATAATCTCTGCTTTGGTTCTGGTTTCTGCACCATTTTGAAAGCAGAATGCACACAAATCTGCAAAGATAGAACACAGGGCAAAGCATTTTGACGTAACACAACGAGGCTTTTTTCCTCCAATTTCCCCTTGGAAGAAGGGAAGAGGGCAACTTAAAAGAAAGCAAAGATTAATTTTCATAGTTTTGTTACTTATTGAGGGTAAAAAACAAAAGGATGCTCTTTGAGTCCTTTAGAGGGATCTCTAACCCCACTTGCAGGGCCAAGAGATGAAGGAAGAAGAATTTTTCTGGTTCCTGAGATATCTGTGGTCCAGGTGATGTCAGGATTTAAATTTAAGTCTTAGAAGCAGAGCCTCAAGACCTTTGCTTTATTTCTTAGAGGCTGACTGAACGACGACAGAGTTAAACCAGAGACTTGGATTTCCTGCTGGAGTTTTTCAGTCAGCTTGGGCTTCTCTGGTTGTGTGCAGATGTTCTGATCTGGAACACAAGAACAGCAAGATTTTTAGCGTGTGTTTTGTAATGTTTGTTTTATCTCTCCATTTTGCTTTATACAACTTTGAGGTGCTTTGTGGGAGGGAAGAGGGCAAAAGGCAATTTCATTCTCCTTTGTTTCTAAAGTGTAAGTCTTGGGGAGGGGTGTGCTGGGAAGAATTTTGCCTTATGTTGGCTCCATTACACTTTGTCTTTCTGTGATGGGAAAGGTGCTAGAAAAATGTGCTAATAGTAATGTTATTAATTGAATATATCAGACATACCTGAAAGAAAATTCACTACTTTGCAGCCAGAATTTCTTTTCTTTCTTTTTTTTTTTTTTTTTTTTTTTGGAGGCATAAGGTATATCCATATCTTTTGTGAGACATGTATTTCAGGGAAATAGAATAAGACTTCAGAATGTCATTGCAGTCTGGTAATGAGAGTTATCTGGAAAGGGTTGTAGAGATGCTTTTGACAAAAAACAGCCTTTGAAACTCTCTGGGCACCTTCTCATCCCCCTGGATAGCCCAGTGGACTTGGAGTTTTTTCTGACTCTAAACCTGTACTGAGCATTGCCCAGCACTCATCTCAGCCCTGCTCTGTTTTGGTGAAGGTTTATGGGTTTATGCCAGGTCAGAGAGGAGTTCCCTGCTTACGAAATCCAAAAAGCAAATCTAGGTGCCCTCTGCTGCAGTAAGTTTTTTGTTTAATAATGTGCCCAAAATCAAAGGCTTCTGAAATGGAACCAACAGGTCATTCAGCACACTGGTCTTGGAATCGGTTGAATTGAATCAGAAATAGCAGAAACATCAAATGCAGCAGCCAATGAAGTCTGTGGCATTGCAATGTACTTTATTGCTTTGCCCCAGCTGAGGTGCTGCTGTGATACAGATCTGCATTCTGCAAGCTCAACCTGAAGAAGTGCTTTTAATTTCAAAACAGGCATGAGAAAGAACCAGGACTTATGAGTGTAAGTATGTTGTTGGATTGGAGGCCACAACACACCACTAAATCTAGAGTGCCCTTTCCCTCCACTGTGATTAAGTAAATTAGTGAATAGTACGCTAGATTAATTCCCAGACTCCTTCAGATCTGTATGGATGCATCCACAACTTCTCTGGGCGAGCTGTTCCGCCCTCACAGTCAGGGAATTCTTCCCAATACCTAATCTAAACCTGCCCTCTTTCAGTTTTAAGCCATTGCCCCTCGTCCTATCACTCCACGCCTTTGTGGGAAGCCCCTCTCTGGCTCTCCTGGTAGCCCCTTTAGGTACTTGGAAGCTTCTTTAAGATGTCCCTGGACCTCTCCAGGCTGAGCAGCTCTCTCAGTCTGAGGTTCTCCAGCCCTGGGATTGACTTTCTGGCCTCCTTGGACTTGCCCCAACACGGAGCTCCTTCTAATGGTCAAGGTTTTCAGATCTGCCTTGTTTTTTACCTCTTGAAAAGGCATGTATAGATGCTGTAGATGTGAGGAGCCTGCTGTTTGGTTACAGTGCTGTTGAGAAAGCCAAAGACACTCCATAATATGTGATAATTAAGGAATTAGTTGTCAGAAGCTGTATCTGTGTCAGTTTTGAAGTGTTTTAGGGCCACGCAAATAATTGAAACTTCCAAGAAAAGATATAATTCTACATGCTTAATTACTAAATATTCTAGACTCAGATTCTGCTCTCTCAGTGCATTTTAGGAATAAATATTTTATAAAACGTGAGTTTGTACAAATGCCAACTGAGGCAAGTGAAATGTTTTATTTACAGCCCTTATTTTGGCAGCATGTGCAGTGCCATTGAAATGCTACTTGTGCTTCTTTAGATCTGCTTGGTTACAAAAGTACAGCAAAGAGGCTCCACTGAGAAAATCGCATAATATATAGTTATTTATTGGAAGAACTCCACTGCATTTTTTTTCTTCTTCTTCTTTCAGTTCATAATCATAATGCTGCTTAATTTCTATGCAATTCTTCAGGGCAAGTACTTTCCTTAGAGGCACTTTTTGTAACTTTGAGACCCCTGTTATTTAAATCCACAGCGCTCTTTGAGTAGACATCTTCTGTGAGAAAATACTATAAAATGTTCTTTTCAGCAACAAGATCACAGAGCAATGTAAAAAGGAGCTGCTTAAAAAAAAAAAAGGCAAGCCTGATTTTTTTTTTTCCTTTTGTTTGCCATTTCATTAGAAAAATCAGTAGCATTTAGTTTCAAGTAAGGCCTTCAATTAGTATTTAACTGACTATAAGTATCTAATTATACTGCAATTAATTCCTTATCTGAATCACTTAATTTGGAGTGTAACTGAAAAACCTTGGGTTTGGGTAAATTTGGGATAAGTAATCACAGTGACAGTCTGATAGCAATTAAAATTAAGATAGAGAGAGAGAGATAGACAGACAGACCACCCTGTAGGTATTGACTTCTAGGTCTGTGTAACATCACCACTTTCAGGATGGACACTGGAGCTGGTAAATAGGCTGGAGTGAATTTTTGATGTAATCAGAGTATTTAGGTGCTCTCAATGCTGCTCGGATGCTGTTATGAAATCTCTGTTACCACACATTAAAACCCTCGAAGTAATCACCAGATTAGATATGAAACAAAATGCAATCATCAGATGTTTTCTTTTGGAGTCTCTATAAGCTTGGAAGGGTTTCATTGACTTTGCCATTCCCTCTGCCCCCCCGTGGAAGCAGAAGTGTCCTTGAGTTGAAGAGAATGCAGAGTGAAGTCCATGGGGCTCCAGACACAGGTCCTAAGCAGAGAACTTGTTCAGAAATGGCTTATGAGGGATTTTCCTCATCCCTGTAGGCTCTGGAGGAGCTGCCTTTGGCACTTTTCCTCTGGAAAGAGTATTTTCCTGGTGCAGTTGCTGCTTTTCTGTCAGACCTGGTTATAGCCCAGGATTAGGCAACACTGAGAGTACAGCAGGTGATGTGACATGAGAATATCACACCCTTTTGGCCCATAAAGGGGGGGGGTGGGGGGGGAGATTGTTTGATTTTGCATGATTTTAGTGCATTGAAATTCTGGGAATGTAGGGGTGGAAACAGAATGCTGATGCTTTCAGTGAGGTTCAGGTCTTACTGGGTTTTGTTGCTTCCCTTGAAAGAGGAAAGTCTGTCTTTACAAAGCAGCTTTCTCTTTAGCATGGACAGTCCCCTCGTGACTGTGGGATAAAGGTTCTGATTCCAGCTTTGTCAAAGTTGGGGCTGCAGCCTGTCAGCTGTCACGGTGAGAAAGACACTGTGCTTTATTTATTGTTATGAGAGAATAAAGCCCACTGAATTTCCTTTGGTGCTTCCGTGCAGGTCGCATGAAGAGGCAAATCATAACATCAGCTCTGTGTGATTCCCAAGCAGCGCTCCCAGTTACAAATGCCCAATTGATTTTTCACTTCTCTAGCTGCAGACAGCATTTAATCAGTGCTATACAGTGCTTTGTCAGACACTTCAATAGCAGCGCTATACCCCTCTCTTAAACCCCACTTATATTTACAGTATCGTTGAGCATCATTTACTGTGTCACTCGCAGGCTGTGGTAGAGACCAGGTGATTTTACAGCTCTCTGAAAATTGTTATAAATTACTTTAATATTTTTTCTAAATGAGCTTCAACTGGCTGATTTAGTCAGTGGTGGGGCCAACTATGCAGTTGCACTGCATCATGTTGCACAGGAGGATTAGTCACAATGAGGGAAAAGGATTGTAAGCCATTGGTGTCAATGGTAGCTCTACCAAAGAAAAGCAAGATCAGGAGTAAGGGTTGTTATACATTACCTATTTTGACTTCAGAGAAGTAAACAGGGCAACCATTGGGGGGGATAGGAAATTTAAGTTAGAGGAATCACTGGAACCCTTAGTGGGCACAGCAGATCACGTGCAGTGAACAAAACAGGAGTCTGGAAGAGATTTTCAAAACTACTTTCATTAAGTAAAAGCTAATCACTTGAAGAGTGATGATTAAAATGATAATTACCTGTGTTTTTTCCACTACCTGACATTCAAGTGGCAAACTGCATGCATTCTCCAAGAAGAAAGCATGTAATCATATAATTAAAGAAGCATGCCTGAGGGATTGAAATGGGTGCTGCGTGTGTAACCTCTCATTTGTTCCAGCACATGCTTTTAAATTTCTCCCTTTGTCTTTTACTGCTGTCACTAATCTGATGGCTTTATAACCATCAAGCACCTATGAGCTTGTAGGACTGAAGGCTCAAAGGGCATTTAGATAGATATGGCAGGATATATCATATGATACATAAATGTGTGTCACAATGCAGATTCAAATTATGAAATAATTTCCAGCTTTACAAAAGCTGAATGGAATTTTAAGAAATTGTGTTCTGCGTTGGTTTGGCCCCTAATACCTTGAATATTTTGAAATGGCTTTTATAGAAATTAATAATGTCATCTCCACAGCTGAGATTTCTTCCTAGAATTTTCCTGGAACTTGGAAAAACTACACACCCACTTCTACTGTAGCCATGTAGTCGTGTGTTTTGTAGAATTCACGTCATGGTTTTTAGAAATATGACTATTAAATTGGGCATTCAAAAACCTTCTGTCCTTTTAGCGTAGACATTTATCAAATTGTTCAGCACCATCTTTTTTTGGTTTTTATTTTTGCACTGGATGTGCCGATGCAAAAGGAAATGTTAGCCTTTTTTAAAGGTATATCAGCTGTGTAAGCTATACAGGTAACATTTTTTGACAGTAAGCTCCTGATCCACAGTAACCTGATTTCACCTATTTTTCTGCCCTATCCCCCTCTGCAGTAGCTCTTACACTTTTCCTGCTCTCCTGAATTTCTACATGGTGGAATGGACCCTTGAGCAGGATTGAATCTCACTCTGAATAGTATTATTTGCTCTAGAAAATACAGAATCTGTCACAGAGAAACTACATTTCCAAGGAAGCCTGGCAGTTTTGGGAATAACAGATCTGGACATTCTCACTGTCCTCACCAATAAATTAATAAAAAGTCCTTGCCTTGTTGGTGTTGGGCTTCTCTTCTTAAATTCAAGTTCCCAGAAAGACTAAAGATTCAGGTTTTTTTGGTTTGATTTTGTTTTTTAGTTGCATCCAGAGCATGAGCTCTTTAAGCCATCTGTATATGTCAGATAGGCAAGCCCAGGTTTATTTATATGCAGTATTTACTCTTTTGGCAAAACAAACAAAAAAGTCCAATGGCACTTTTATATCCAAAGCAGTCTTAAAAGAGAACCAGAATGTTTTACAATACTGCTAATTGCAGGGCAGTTTTTAACCACATTACTGCCCACCGTGGTTTTCCAACCCATTGTTTGTCTTGGCAAAATGGAGCTGAAAATAAGAAAATATTGGAGTTAACTGCCTGTTTCTTTGAGAAGTTTTTCAGCTGTGGAAATACAGCAGCAACTTGCCTGAGTGCTGCAGGATGTAAATAGATGCAGGGATCCTGATGGAAAACTGCTGCTTAGATGCTGTCAAGGAGTCGCTGCCATATGTTGTGGATCTCAACTATCTTTGCTGGCTGTAAATTAATGAACACCCCGTGTTCTATTACATTAATTGCAGATATTTCTTCTTAAGGATAGCATTTGTTAATGTATTTGTAGTCCATTTGTTTTAATAAATACCAGTTTTACTTCAGTGTTTGTCTGACCAGCCAGACTTGAATGGGTTATCAATCTCTGTTCTTCCCTTCTAAATGGCACATTGTAGCAGTCAACCTTGGGTTAGGATTGTTTAAGAAAAGGAGGAGAGGTTTTCCTGTGGTTTTGGGGTTTGATCTGGTTTTTTCCCCTCACCACAAAAGTTCTGATGTTTTTCCCTAAGAGAAGTTGAGTTTTCTAGTAGCGTGGACATATATAAAGATATATATATGTATGTATTTTAAATGCTGAGTAAGGAATGTTTGCACTTATGAATTTGAAGTAATACTATCTGCCCTCTACCAATGCATTCTAATAGATTCTTTTAGGAACCCATGGATCCCAGAGAACTAAAGCCCTGTGTAAGGAGCTGATAACTAGATTTTGCTATAAATTCATGCAAGTTTGTTAGAGAGAAGAATTTGGAGAACTGAACCCTCTCCCAACTAGGAGAGCCCACCCAAGCCCCTCATAAATGACTCCACTTATAGAAGTTAAAGTTGTAAATTGCTAAGGATGTATTTATTCTCCTAAAGAGCTCTTACATGAGCTATCCTCATGAGAATAATCAAAGCAAAAAACCAGGGGGTTTTGTTCTGTTTGCAGTGGTTTTCCCCTGTTCCTTTGTGCCAACTGGCACTTGTTACATTACACCACACTTTATCTCTGCAATGTATTGAAAAATTATACAATTGCTATGATTAATGGCTCTAATGAAAGTCACTGAAACATGACTTTTCCAGGGAAGCACCAAGTTTAAAACAAAAACCTTGGGGAGTTATTTGGTTTTGAGATGCGAATCTGATCTTAAGGTAAATTTTCACATGAGTATCTTGTCTTTTTGGAATGACCTGATTTTCTGTGCCTCAGATACAACCTCAGGTGGTTCTGATACGTGGTTCAGTTTCCATAAGTCAGTGGCAGGGCACATAGTCTATACATTTAATTTTGTTTTGAAACTTCTGTTTAGCAAGGCCCCATGAAACTTGTGCTTTTCCAGCTAAACCCCATTTGTCTTGAACAATTTCAGAGTAAATCAATTAACTTATTAATTAGCTGATCACAGATGCAAGAGGATATATCTATCTTTCTCAGTCACACTTATTTACTCATATCAGTATTTTTTTTCTTTTCAGATTTCAGAGTAAGTTGTCTTTTCTTTGTGTGTTTTATTCATTAATCAGCCCGTAGTCCCTGTAGGGGTTGCTGGGGATCAAGGGTAGTTTTTTGTTGGAAGTATTCAGCATTTAATTCACTATTTGCCCCACTGCAGTCAGTTAGCACATCTGCAAAGTAAAATGAAGTTCAAATTGTAGGCAAACCTTTTGCTGCTGATGCTGGCCCTGCTACTTTGAATTTCAGGGCTCTGCTAAAGACCATATTGCAAACCTGAGAGCCACTCAAATTTTCCCACTGCAGCTGGACCATTTGTGCTGTCAAATTTAATGCTGTTCTACGGATTTTTACAAGGAAACTTTTTCTTTGGAGGGATTAATATATTCAGTAGTGAAAGACTATTCACTTAATAGAGCTCTGTGAAAGTTCACCCTTTGTGAAAATGCCTTTACAGGTGTCAGCTGTGTTACTTCAGGTCCAGTGCTCCCAGAATGCCTGGGGTTTGAAACTTCAAATTGGCATATTGCTTTCAGGAGAGCCTTGCTCTGTGGGAATTAGAATAGCAAACAGCTGATATAAACCAGCTGAAAGTAGTTGGGGTGATACAAGCAGAAAAGAGCATCGCGTGTGGCTGTGGCTGAGGCTGCTTTTGCTGCAGGAAGGTCATATCTCGGCCCCTGACAAATTAACTCAGCAGTTCATGTTTTGGAAGTACCACAGAAGAGTTGAAGTAGCCCCAGCCTTAACAGCTGGCTGGATAAGAAGGTATGTTTTGTGTTATTAAAATTATCTAGGCTGTATCTTGATTAAGAGTTTCCATTGATCTAAATGGAATGCAAAGTTACAGCTGCAGAAAACCTGAGCTGGGAAAGTGCCTCCATCTGCCTTTCTTATCGAGAAGAATTAGTATGTTGTTACTCAGAGGGAATAAATACCATAATTAAGAATTTTCAGTCAATTGGCTTCTAAACTCTTGTATTTGAAGCTTCCTCACAGGCCTCTGTCTGTGGAACACTTAGTTTGGTTTATTCTTCATTTAGTTGTAACCTTTCTGTTTGTCAGATACACTTTTTGGCAGGTGTGTGTCTGGGGTTTTTTTTTAGTTTGGTGTTTGGGGGTTTTGTTGGGGTTTTTGTGTGTGTGTGTGGGTTTTTTTCCTTCCATTTTAGAAGGGAGAATCAAGTATGGAGGTAAGTGGGAATGGAGTATGGAGAAGGTGTTATGGTTAAATGCGTGTTATGAGCTATAATTAGGTTATGACATCAGGAAGGGGGAATAGATATATTTGGCACATCTTTGATGTCTGAACCAGTTGGATTTGGCTGTTGAGCTCCTTTGGTTTCCTCCTATAAATTAGAAAAGAGACATAAAGGCTTTTTCTTGTATTCACTGGTAGGAAAAGAGCAGATAATATACAAACATATACATGTGCATACATTTACATTTCTTCTTATGCCCAGTGGTTGTGTGTGTGGACACATCCAGATGACTAAGTCTGGGTCTCATCTTTATATTCTTATTTTCTACAACAGAATGGAAAAGAGGAGAAGGCTGGTGTCATATCAAAAAAGGAAGATCTAACATTCTCACTAGTTCTGAAATAAATCTGTTCTATTATTTTACAGTGGAATGCCAAAATATTAAAAGAAATGCCAATGTATCTTTATTCTGTAAGGTTTACAGAAGGAAAACTATTTTGTGCTGACTTTTGGTACAAAGTTAAATTGAATAATACAGGGAAAACCTGTGCAAGCATAGGTTACTTTATTCTAGATATTTTTAGGCAGCCTCCTGCTCAAATATAACTAAGCTACCACCATTTCATATTAGGTTAATAGGCAATTGTAATGGAGAATAAGGAGGCTGGCAGGTAATGATTAAAATGTGGTCGGTGCTGTCTCCATTGCATCGATGAATACCAATATTAGCTTGAAACCTCAAATTCCTGGAGGAGATGATTTTCCAGTGTTGTGTTTTCTTGAGTCACTTCATTATTAGTGTCTCAGGCTTGTTAATAAGTGGGATTCATGTGCCTGTGAACAAGGAGCTCAATAAAAAGAGAACAGTTATTATTTCTATATGCAAATCTCCCCTAGGCAGCTGAGGAGGTTTCCCTGGCAGCAGAAATGATGAATTCTCAGATAAGGATGTCAGAAACATCAGGTCTCTTGTATGTGCCAATTAATAGTAGTTTTCCATGAAAAGCAAGAGCTTCAGGAAAAATATGCTCTTAAGATCAGGTAGGGCTGCCCTTTGTAGGAGGAACTCTGTAAAGGAAACTCCTCGAGCCACTTCATTGCTGGAAGAACACGAGCGACCTTTGAGCCGATATCACTGGGTTGAAACACCATCTCTGCTGCATGTTGATGAGTAAATGCATAGAATTCCTTTGGGATTCAGTTTCTTGTTGAAATGTCACTGAACTAAATATGCATCGTTTTCATTTGAATGAACCTGCACTGTATGATAAAGGAGAAGGGGGCTGTTGAAATGTAAAAGTTGTAGTATAGTTAGTATAGTTGTTTATATTGGATGTGTGTATGCAAAACTGAGCACCTCTATGTCCCTGGGGGGGGCTGGAAGTATTTTTTGATACATTTAAAGGCTTTGAGGATGGATCACTTGTCTTGTGCTGTAATGTTTGTTGTTTCCACAGCTGCATTTAGATCCAACGATGGTTATTTGCACAATGTCCCTTATGTTTTTATATCCAAGGCCCATGTTGTCATGAGCTTTTCAATTCCAGAGCCAGTCCCCATCACTTCTCTGCACAACTAAAACCAGTGGTAAGCACATTTCTGCCACAGTGAGACTGATAATGGTTTCTCTTAAAGTCTTTTTAATGATTCAATTTGAATCAGTGATTTCCAGAGGAAGGAAACTCCATTTGTTAGGGGGTTTTATATTTTAATTCTTTTAATGAAAAATGTGTCAGAGAATAAAAAAAAAAATTATCTGCCTTTTTTTAATTCCCCAGACTTGAAGAATAGCTGCATATAGAAGAGGAATGTGTCACTCCCCCAAAAGAAAAAGCTTTGTTGGTGGAATGAGTTGATGTAAGTGCAGACACTGTGGCCTCTGTGCTGTTCTAAGAAAATTAGCTTACATACCTGCTCCTGTTTAATTATGTTTGCAGTTGCACATTCCCTCCAAGTGAGGCACAGTGACTCCAATGGCTCCTTACACAGGGAGCTTTAGCACTCTGCTGCCCCAGTAATTACACCTGGGCTCAAGCACGGGAACGGGCAGGTGAATTGCTGTCTGAAGCATTTGCTGTTTGAGTTCAGGCAGGTGACATGAGACAATTTTCCAGTCCACTCCTGCAGTTCCCATTCTGTCTTCATCCTGAACTCGCTGGCAAGCTAGTTTTTAGTTCTGTGCAAGTATAGCAAGGGTTTAAAAAAGGGGGGAAAAACCGCCAGAAATGTTAATGAAGAGCTTATTTTCGTGTGATGAGAAATGTTAATTACAGAATGCATAATTTGCTGTAACTCAGGCAATAGAATGAAGGCATTGCCTGAACTTGCCTGGAAACAGCACATGATTGGAGATGGTTGGGCTGCACTAAGTCAAGTCCCAAGTGTTGTTTTTTAAAAAACAGTAAGGTAAATTGACACTGAGATTGTCATCCTGAATGCTAACCTTCATTTAGAGCAGCGCTGCTCAGACAGTGGAGTCAAAATGTAAATGTTTAGGGTGGGGTTTTGTACACTAGACAGCTTCAGATGAGGTGCTTTATAAAATGGGCAATGCCCATATGATAGCCCTGTATATTTGAATATTCAGGCCACATCAAAGCCTCAGATTTTATGAAGGGAACTTCTGACCTGCATGTGTCGTTTCTACATTTCAAGACACTGTGGTGGTTTAAAGAGTTGCAGGTTTGGGGTTTTTTTATAAGGACCCAGTCTTAGTGAATTGAGGCAAGTAATTTAATCTTAGTTTTAGATTGCATATGCAAGACAGGGAAAAGTCTTCCCCTTCCTAAGGAGCTGCACTCTTAATAGCTGGCTGTGTGTGCAGGTTGCCAGGCTTTGAGGGGACTGAAAACAATCTGTCTTGAGATGTTATCATGGTGTGTCTCCCCAGGCTAATTAGCAGTCAGTACTTGGTGATGGATAATGGGACTGGGCTGGTAAATAATCTTGTTTAAGTGTTTTTTCTGTAGTCAAAACATGGGTAAAAGGGAATTTCAGCAAAAAATGAAGGGAGGGAATTTCTCTGTGTTCCACCTCTTGTGAGTGAGTTGTGCCATTGGGGAAAAAATAGAGTCAAGAGAAAAACTTCCAAAGGAGAGATCTGTCTTACATCTTGCATTTTGTGACTTAAATTTATAAGTTATTTAACTCCTTGCATTCATTTAAATGTCCTACAGTAAATTTCGTACGCAAACTTCCCAGAATCTGCATGTCGTGAATGTGTGAGAAATGACAAAATGAATTCTAATAACCCAGGGTTGAGATTTTGAAGGTAAATTGACATAAACAGGACACCCTCTTTGGCTTTCCTTCTTTTATTGCTCCCTTTATGGATTCCGTGGTTTGTTTCCTGCTGCTTCGGGGGTTCTGAGTTTCTTTTTCCTGTTTGATGCTGCAAAGCCTTGTTCTGCCCTCAGCTTGTCAGTTCTCAGCTGTGTCCCAGGAGGATCTGTGTGGGCATGAGTGTATTTATCTGTACACTTCACCGGAAATGCTTAGAAGAAAGTCTTATATGAAATGACCATTCATGTTTCGTTAAGAAACAATTGCTCTTCTGTCCCATTTCAATAGGCTTTCTTACTGCGTTGTGATAATTAATAAACACAGCGTGACAGGCCGTGGATTGTGTTGAATTAATTTATACCTGCCAGGTAGTTAGCTGTGAATCTGACAGCTGAATGCAAGTCAGCAGAGCCATCTAGGCTTTAAAAATATTCTTCTGGTAGCCCAGCAGTCTAAGATTATAAAATATGCCCGAATATACCTGTGTTTATACTTTTTTCTTCTTTTTTTTTTTTTGCTCTCTATGTATCTACACACACACAACTGGAAGTTCCTGGGTAGTCACTGAGGAGACTTCCATGGTCCATTTTTCTCTGCAACTTCTATGGGCGTCTTGTTGAGATCTCATCTAGTCAGGACAATTTTCAAGTCTGTGGAATGAAATGAGCAATTTACAGCCACAGCTCAGAATTATTACCAGGCAGTCATGCCTCTGGATTTCTCCTGCCTTTTTTTATAACAAGAAATATTTTGGTGGCCTGCTATTGTTGACAGCTTTGCTGTGAGCTTTCTAACAGTAATAAAATAGCCCCTCCAGTACAGCAGCTAATTCAAGATTTATGGAGCATGTGGAATTCTTCTACTCCAAGACTGAATGTCTGTGCAATCAGGAAGCAGAGTCTGAATACAGGGAAATGGAGGAGGGCATTGCCCCTCATTCTGCTCCATGGACCATAAACCCCCTGCTGCTATGAGTGCCAGGCCACCAGAGAAGTTGGAGTGTTCCCAATCCTCTAGGTCATTTTCAGTCATAAGTTAAACACTGAAAAGACATAAAGGATGAAGGTCGTAAATCTTCCCTAGTAATTTTTTTCAGTGTCATCTTCCCATCCTTGTTGCATCTTCCTGTATGTTTTCTCTAATGACCCTACTTACAACTTCTTCAGTCTTTATAATGTACTTTCTGTATTGTCCTACTTTGGGCCTTTAAATCATATATTGATGTTCAGGTTGGTGTGTGGATAATTAGGTCTTTCAAATTTATTTGAACAAAGTGAAGCTTGCAAGTCTCATGTTTAGGATTACAGCTCTTTTATGGGCTTGGAAAGCTTCACTTGAAAATCTTTGTCAAGACTGGTGCTCGACAATTGTCTTTGTGTACAACAAAAGGAGTTGTCACAAAATCTGACTTCATAAGCATTGGTTCCCTAAGCCCTGGCCCTTTCTTCTGAGTTTGCTTGGGCAAATTCCGTACTAAATATACATGGGGTGAAGCAGCACATAAAAACAGTGGGGCCAGGTGCCTTGTGTGTCCTGCAGTGGGTGGAGGGTTGAGCTAAAATTGCCTGGAGAAA
Organism: Margarornis squamiger; assembly: GCA_035222235.1. Taxonomy (NCBI): domain Eukaryota; kingdom Metazoa; phylum Chordata; class Aves; order Passeriformes; family Furnariidae; genus Margarornis; species Margarornis squamiger. The sequence goes on along the minus strand of JAWWTY010000001.1, from coordinate 3,751,274 downwards.
ACTTCAATAGTGGAAGTTTATCAAAAGTAAGAAATGTGAGAATCACTTATTAATGTGAAAAACAGCTCATTGTTATAGCACTTTTATCACAACAAACAGCTGTACTTTACTTTCGTCCCGATTTCTCCCGGGGTGCATTTTGCTCTTATGAAGGATTTATGGAGGAGTTTGGTCTCTTCTTTCACTGATGTTAAATTTCCTGCAAAAGTTAGGGGGGAAAATGTTTTCCCTTGTGTAGATGGGAGAATGTTTAATCCTGCAGAGAGCAGTGGTTATTCCTGCTGAGTTTATCGGTCTTGGCATCTGTTAGAGGTAATTTTGGATTTTTGAGGTTGGACTCAATGACCATAAGGGATTCTGTCCTGTATTACCTTGCCGTGTTCTAGTAATGCCAAAGCAGATGAAGGTGCAGACTGTTCTCTTCATGCTGTGTGGAGTAAAATAGCTGTTAAGTTTAGCCCATCTCCTTTTCTGTGTATTGCATTTTTGTTTCCTTCCGTTCTGCTTTCAGTGTGTCCTGCTCCTCCTTCAGTCTGCCACGTGGCCTTTCTGAAACTTTTAGTGACCACGATTAAGAGGGTGTGTCACCTGGTGGAGTGAACAATTTTATTCAAAGACTTTTGTGTCTCTTGCCCAACCTTCTGGTGTAAATCCCACGGTATAAAGTCCTCACAGACTCTTCCATAACCTTGCAGGCACCAGAATGAGAGGTCACTGGGCATCTGAAGTCTAATGAAAGCTTGGGGTTTGTTGTAAGCCCAGATGCAGGACCTACTCATTACCTTGTGTTGATGTGGAGACACTGTCACACAAGAAACTGCAGTGGTCACGGGTCTGAATCCCAGAAAGCTTCCAAACTTTTATCTGGGGGACAGGATGCAACACCAGTGGCACCACAGGGGCAGGAACTGCAGCAGCAGCACCATGGCTGGCTCAGCTTGAACATGCACTCAGCACCATTTAATGAATGATTAAAAAATAAAAGGACGTGTCGCCCATCTTCAGGGCAAGCTCCAACCTGTGTGTCTCAAATGGAGGGTGCTCTTTAAGGTGTAATATTTGTCTGCCTCAACTTTCTCTTCTCATCTTTCTACAAGCTGCTGCAGTGTCAAGATGAGAAGTTGTAAATCTGCATGTAGTGAATGAAAAATGGCTTTCCAGCACTTGGGTAGACTTCAAGGGAATTTCTAAATTGCTTTAGTAGTTTTTTTTGGGATGCAGCTAACTTTAACAATGCTACATTTGACTTTTAGTTTATCAATACTTAAACACCTCAAAACTCACTAAGACTTCATTTCTACTTTAGGAGGATATATATATATAAAGGCACTGAAAAAGAGTTCTTTCTAAGCAAGCAACTTAGTATTAAAATATGAAAGCAAAGGGGATATTGGCTATTAAATATGAGTGTAATGGATGGGATTTGAGGTAATTCTGTAAGCTACGTACATGCCTATGCAGATAATTCATATTTTAATATTGATGGCAAACATTTTCACACTAAAATATGTATAGAAAAAAGGAAATTGACTATTAAAGATGTATGTAAAGAGAAAAATGTAAGTGATATTTGGAAAGGGATATGCCAACTATGATCTACCCTGACAGCTTTTCTTTTTAAATTTGCAAGTTGGAAAGAATGAAATCAGATTACAAGAAAAACTACTATGTATCACAGTAATATACAAAATATTAGTCAGATCAGTAGAAGTCCTTTGTTGCTAATACATGGCAAATTAAATAATAAATGGAAATGCATTGAGCAAGCATACTGCAGAGAATAAGACAACTTAAATCTAAAAGTGGCCTTCCCTAGGCTGGCAGAAAGACACTTCAGGAGCAAGGCCTTCCCTCCTGTGTCCCTCTGTGATTGGCATGGGGACCACAAAGTAACTGTGCAGAGAAAATACATGTCAATCCTGCCAGATGTTCATCTTGGAGTATGAGATGTCCATTTGCCATAAACCTGCCTTATGTGGGGGCCTAAGAGGGCTCAGTGACCTGCCCAGGCTCAGGTGCAGGACCCTTTGAGTGCTGCAGTTCCATCTTCCTTTTCCCCACTGACTCGGGGTTGCATCAGTCCCGTTGTTGTGCTTTGCATATGCAGGATATTGAAGATGGAATCATCTTGCAGTTCCCCATGTGGTTTTAGGTGAGCCTTTGGGGAAGGATGCTTTGCCTTCGTGCACCACTGGTAGGTGTGCAAGCTTTCGGGGGCACCAAAGGAAGGCAGGGTTAAGGTAAATTTTAGAAATGTGAGGTTTTATCACAGGTTCTGCTGTGCAACTGGAGAATAATTTTCTATCAGCTCTCACTTCTCATGCGTGCTGATGTAGTCAGAGCCTCGAAGTAAGAAATTTTCCTGGTAGATTTAGGACTAAAAAAAAAAATAAAAATAAATTATAAGCGTGTATGTGTGTGTTTGAGAAAAATCAGATGTGAGCTTTCATTTTTCCTTTATGTAGAAACTGTAAATATTTTATAATTTTAAAATCTTGCTAGTTTAAGGAAAGTAGATTCTCATGGCTGAATACATTAATAGCAAATAATGTTGTTGTTTTTAGTACTTGAAAATTTTCCTCCATTATTCATTAAAAAATAGACTGAACCTGCTGGTCTCTTAGGCCCTTTTGTGTAGCAGTGAAGGCAGTTGTGAGAGCCGTGAGCCATTCTGCTTCTCTGGCTGCTGGGCTTGTGTTTCACCTGTGCTGGATGCCTCTCTTTATGGGACCAGAGCAGGAAAGGAGTCAGTAGGTGCTTCAGAGCAGCACGGGGAGCTCAGATCCCCACGAGCTTCCCATGAGCATTTCAAAGACATGGGTGCATTTTGACCCTCTATTTTAAGGTAGAAGTTGAGCTCCATCCTTAACCTGCTATCCCAAACCTATTCCTTCTCCTGGCCTTACTGTGCATGGAGAAGCTGAGGGGGTTTTAGGTGTCAGTGCTTCCCTCCAGGACTTTTTTCATCATGCTCTTTAAATTTGCTTTATTGAAGCTGTCAGCATTTTCAGTGTGTTTGTGTGGTGTCTTGCTCAAAACCTTGAAGCAGCTTCCCCACTTAATACCTTTGACTGATTTTTAGCTCTTCTATGGCCTTGCCATCCTCCCTTTTCCTCTCTGGAGACTCGACTGGATATTGAAAACAGGTGGAGCAGAAAAGGTGCCTGAGCAGTGTGTGATAAGATTTATGTGGTGTCTGCTTGAGGAAGGTCTAAGGATGGCCAAAGCAGAGGGCCAGCCCAGGAAATCATGCTGCTGGCAGCTCAACTTGCTAGTCACAAGGTCAGGTTGAAGTCAGTGTTATCCAAGAGCTGTGTGAACTTTGTCTAAAGCTCTGATTAACAAGTTTACTTTCAAGGCACAGTTAAGTTTACTTAGGTCGAGTAAAGCATCAGCATGTCACATTTTGGCCTCCCAGGTCTTCTGTTCCTCCTTCCTTGGATGGAATTAGGAGAAGATGGTGTACGATCAGTGAACTGAAAAGGCAGATGAAATTTGAAAGCATTTTCTTATGCACTACAGGGAGAAAGTAATGAGGTGTTCTGCCAGAACCCCTATCAATTTAAAAGTGTCAGATTGCTCTACAGAAATTTCCTATCCAGACACCAGTGAGGTGAATTTTACAAGATCTCTGATCAGTACAAAGTCACCCTCACCCAATTGTTCATGATTTTTTCCTTCTCCCCCTCCCCACTGGGAACATCCCACCCTACCAGAGGATTTCAGGGGGGATTTTTTTTAGCTCTGATTTTTCAAAGGCTGGAAAAAACTGGAGCAAGGACAAGAAGGAAATTGCAATTGTGAAGACTTTGTCCAGGAAATCTGAATCCAAAAGGAGGGAGCCAGTGAAATAACCATGTTCTTGTTGCTCAGTGATTCCTGGCATTGGAAGGAGCATTAATAGCGCACGGGAAGCAAAGGGAGATGCACACCAGGCTGGAGGGCAATGGTGAATCTAAGTATTTGTGTAAAGGGAAGGATGATTTGTGTCTACAGCTGTCTTGTCTACTCTGATTTTTGTTTATTTCGAGGTGGTGGCGATAGGTGCTGGCTTTGCTTTGTGTCACTTGTACCAGGTGTCACTGTGTTTGAGACAGAAGGTGAGCATGTCAATTGTTTAGGACAGATGGAGAAATGCAGAGGCAGGAATGATCAGAAAGGTGTATACGACCCATTTTGAGCACAAAAGTGGAAACCAACACTGAGAGTAAGCAAGTAAAGAGCAATATTGTTGTTTATAACCTAAATCTGTTGAGGTAGAGACTGGCTTTCTCTTGCAAAATATCCCAGTAATGTGTTGGGACTCTGATAAGATATTCTGTTTTTAGAAGCCTTTTCCAGCCTCATTGTTCCTCAAATGATGTTCTAATAAGTTTCAAATACAAGTGGCATGATCTCTCCCTCCCTCTAAGAGTTGTTTCATGATATGCAATCTAAAACAGAACAAAAAATTAAATTGCAGCAATTATAGAGGTATTGTGTTTTTTCTATACTGCAGTGAAAAGAAGTCACGATGGCTCGGGGTTTGTACCACTTTCAGAATAGGAACAAAATGATTTCACAATACTGAATTTTGATAGAAAACAATGTGACTCATTTATTTGTAAGTAATTTTATCTGTTTTGATGGTGTGCCTTACATTGTTCTGATTTTGCCAGTGTATTTGTTTTTCTTTTCTCTTGCTCTTATCTCCAATTCAGAGTTTCCAGGCAAAAGTTTCAACTGATATAAATAGGCAAAGTTCTTTGAAAATGCTGAAGTAACTTCCTAATTTAAATTTGTAAGGAACCGACTGCTCTCACTTTAAGTTAAGTAATAGCTGTTTTTTCTCATTGTAAACAGTGGCATTCTGCTTTATAAATGAAATAATTTCTTTTGAGAGCTTGCAAAGAATGTGACAGCAGTGGAACTTTGTGAGCTTTGAGGAAAAGCAGCTTGAGAAAAAGACTGAGACCTAATGACTATGCAAGTAGGTTTCTATCAGATGAAATTCAGCTGGCAAATTTTGCCAGTTGCTGGATTTTCTTAAACCATGTCTGCATATGTGACCACATATTTCTCAGTATCCCTTTAGTGCCTTATCACTTTCCTCTGCAATAACCAATGGAATTGGAGTTTTGGGTGGGTCACTGAGCTTAGTTTCTGGCTGTGTATTTTTTCATTTGCAGCAGTAGTACATACATCAGCAGGTTCTCTTGGATCCACTTTGGTAGTTAAATGGCCTGGCCTCTTAAGGATTGGTTTGGTCTCTACTTCTTGTCTAGTTATTTCTAGCATTTGCTTTTTGGCCAGTGCTGGGCACTGAGCTGACATCTAGGAATGGTAGAGTCCATTCCTTTCCAAGCAAAACTAGGATTTAATTTTTTTTACCTTTTTTTTTTTTTTAATTTTCTGAAGTGTGTTTACTTCTGTTTTCTTATATTAGATTTCATCTGCCTCCTGCTGCCCAGTTATTCAGTGCCCCGTGTAGCTATCACATACACACATTCAGCTTTTTTACATGTCTTGTGCTTTGGAAATTCATATCCAAACTTGGAAAAATATTAAAGTTTAAACCTCTTGATTAATTCGTTCTCCAGAGACACTGACATTTGGGCAAGGAAAAGGAAAAGACTCAGTCCTGGTTTAATTTTTTTGCTGAATTGAAGAGAAAAAAGTTGAGACAAGTTGATATAATTGACTTTTCAGATGTGGAATTTACATTGTGTTTTTTGGGTTTTTTTCTTCATTGTAGATAGTGAATTAATTTCTTTAAAAATACAGTAAGGTAAAATTAAAAATAACCAAACTAATAAGAGTTTTGCTTATTATTTTGGAGGAACTGTTATACTGGTGTTCTTGAAATAACAGGACTGTTTCACACTGTAAGGACTAGTGAGATCTTGATCAAAGTAATGAGTGCAGACTGGAGCTTTTTCTGCCTCTATGCATGTTTTCCAGTATATTTTTCAATTTTATGCGCCTACAGGATAGTTTTTGAAGGCACAATAAACAGTAGTACTGTCCAGAAAGCAACACTGGGGTTTTGTTTGTTTGTTTTGGGTTTTTTTGTGTTTTTTTTTTTCCCCTGGGAAAATTCGAGATTCAGAAATCTGGCAGAATTATCCACATCTAGGTCTTTGTAGCAGGACAAAATTGCAAAGTGGGGCTCTAAACACCACAAAAAAAATGGGAGAAATGAAAATCAGTACTGAAGGTGAACTAAGAATAAATTTTTTAAAAAGGTGAAGGAGTAATAGTGTATTTCTTACTGTCTGTGAAGGACAAGAATACTGAACTTTTATTTTCATTTAGGATATTTTTCCTTGAGATGTGAAATTCTTCATGCTTTCAAAGGTTTGTTCACTGTCACATCTCTAGGTTTGTTACTGGCTCAACTTCTTCAAGAAACTAGTTAGTTGACAATAAATAGGCACAATAACGATGAATATAATGGCAAAAGGAGTTTTTCAAGGTAGGCAGAAAACACTGTCCTTCAAGGCTTTGTTGCTGCCTGCTGAATGTGGAACCCCACAGTGGTTTCTCAGCCTCTCTTGGAGCCCAGGTTTTCCAGCAGCATCCATAATTCATGGCATTAAGTATTAATTCCAGTTTTTAATGCTCCAAGGATATTGCATCTTAGTAAGCAATATATTATCCACAGCTTTGGGTTCTTCCTGCTCCTTTTCCCCAATGGTGTTGGTTTTTCTCCTGAGATGTCCCAAATTGTTGTTCTTCACCCAGTGTGTTGTGCTGGGTAACTCCTGTGAGGCACCAAGTGTCCTCTGCTTGACTTCATATCATTGGAGTTTAAGTTTGGGTCACCAGGAAATAAAACTGGGAATGTAATCTGCCCCCCAAAGAAGTCTGTGTGTGACCCTTCAGGTCATGCAGAAACGTGTGCTAGAAGAAAAGGAGTTGTCTGAGGTAGCTCACTTGTGCTAACACGCAGAAAATAAAATCATCCAATTATTTTGCAATAATTTCACATTGCCAAAATTTCAGATAAATTTCACATCATTTCAGAGAACCCTGAGTCCAGGGAAAGAGGCATCACTTCCCTTCCACAGCCAGAATTCCTGGTTTTCAGAGTGCTGTGGAAAAGCCGCTGCTTTGGAGTGCTGATGGAGAGTAGTGAAAATGGGTCTGCAATGCACTGAGCAAGCAGTTCTGCTTGTGCACTTGACCCATCCTGGTGGTAATTTTGAGGGTAAGACTCACTTGGAAAAAAGAATATTCAAGTGAGAGTTGAGCAAAACTGAGAACTGTATAAAGAAAAAGGAATAAACCTAAATCCTCAAATTACATATAGGTAGGGTTTTCAGCATGTCCAGAAAATGAATTAATAGCAAGGTGGAGAAGGACTATTTGGCCAAAGTGAGCCTCACTAAAACAAAAGGCCACTTCAGGTGATGCAACTATGTTATAAATTTGTTCTGAGTTTAACACAGCAGTGTGGTAAAAATAGAAATGCTTTTGCTTAACTTTTATTTTCTTTTTGACATATGGAATGTTCAAACCAAATACAACAAAATGATACAGTTTGTGTCAAGTCCAAAGAGCAGAAAGGAACACTTTAGATTGATTAATAGAAATTTTTCTGTCTATTTCTTTTTTATCATAAATAAGCTGAGTACACAATTGCCCCCATTTTTTAAAGGGACTGTTCTTGGTTAAATTAAATTGCTAGGGATCTGAATTTCAGTGTGCTGTTATATAAAGGTTGAACCCAGAGATGATCTCTTACCCATTACTGTTTCAGTGGAAGTGTTGAATGATTGAGGTTCCAGATTTGAGTTTCGTAGGCTGGTGTATTCAGGGTTCCATTTTAAACCCATTTCTCTAGGTGGGGAAATGCATTTTACCTGAGGGCAGGTAGTACCTGGAGATCTTTAATTTCCTCAGGTAGCAGAAAATACTGTCAGAAAGAGGTCTACCTCTAAAGAAAAAATCTGCTGGACTCATAAACCAGTGGTTACAAATGGTTCCTTACCTTCATGGGGAAGAAAAACACATTAGATTGAAGGCATTTCAGCAGGTTTTGTCCAGACAGAGCTTCCTTTCTGTGGGGAAGAAATGCTTGTTGATTCATGTTCTCGTGCAATTAACTTCTTCCTTAATGTACCTTATCTTAGAGGCTGCCATTCTGTGAAAGCAGCTTTTGAAATAATACTGTCACTTAAATGGTCAGGAGAGAAGTCATTAACTATAGATCCTATTTTAGATCTCATTCCATTTATTATTTGGTAGTTAGTTATTTTTGCCTTTGGCTAGAAGAGAGGGAATTAACTCACTCATTCTGCATTTGTGTACTCGCCTCTTAATAGTACAGAAGCATTAAATACTAAAACATTTTTGTGTGTGTGATTAATTAATTGACTCTTCTGTTGGCCAGAAGCAGTTTGTGGATTTTTTTTTTTTAAATTTATTTTACAATTAGCAGCTCTTGAAATCCTTCACACATGCAGCTTCTTAACTGATAGCTGCAGTCTCCAATTTCTGGATGCTAATGATTCCTTTTTGTTTTAAAATGAAACCAGCCACATACCTGGGCAACTCTGGTGTGTTTGAGATGTTGCAGAAGGACCAAAATAGGCAACACCCCCTTTGTGTTTCTTTACAGACATTTTTGTGGCATCTGAAATTTCATCACTGGCCTTGAAGTTGATGCTGAATTGAGCAACTCCCAGCCCTTTGTTGAGGGAGCTGGAAATCTCAGAATCTCTTGACTTTCCATGCAGTGTTTTTGGGATGTGCGGAGGGGTTACAATTACAGCAAAATCTTGTCTTGCCTGTGCTCTCCTCCTTCAGATCTCAACAGGAATAGTTTATCTACCTTGGCAAATGCTGGAAGCATTTGTCCCTGAATATTTGCAATTTCTTCTGTATTACTCAGTGGAAGTTTCCTAGTTCTGCTTGCACTTCTTGTTTGCTGCTTTATAGTTTCTTGTAAAATTTCAGCTAAGTCTGGAAAAAGGTTTAAAGTGGAGATGTGATAGAAGCAGGCTGGGCAGAGCTCGTGAGAGGTGGTAGTTGAGCCTCTGGTATGCTCAAACTTCTCTGTTTTCTCTTTAATTTAGAGAGGGAATTATATTTCTTCAGGTTTTGGAGGCAGCAAAATTGTGAATTTGTCCCAAGTAACTTAAGGAAAAGCAAGAGTGAGGAATGTACAAAGGTGATGTCTGGGAGCTCAGCTCTTCACGTGGCTTTTCGCTCCTGCTAAACCTCCTTCCTTTTGATGAAAGGCTTTTAGAGGATGGTTAATATGCAAAAGCCTTTTGTACACGAAATATAAAGAAGGGGAAAACTCATTTTAGGATTATCTCTTTAGGATTTACTAAAGATAAATGCAATTACTAAAATAGTGGCTTAAATTAGAGTCCATGTCTTGATTTTCCTTTTAATGGGTTTGGTTCATGTTCACTGAATGATTAAATGAGGATTAATGAGCCCTGGAAAATATGTTCATTTACTCCCTCGAATGGAATTACCTTATGAAACCATAAAAAAAAGTGTTTATGGACTGCAAACAATATGCTGTCATCTGTATCACGAATCTTGTCTCATAGGTCTGAGCAGGCATTGTGTTTCTGGGGGGCTTTTCGCTTACAAAGGGTTGGACCTCTTATTTTCACATAGGTTTTTTTCTTTTTAAAATTTTTTTTGACATCTAGACACGTGATTGCTTTTTTTTTTTAAAAATGAAGATTTTGTAGAATGTAGTTATATAACTGGCCACTAAATAAAATCATGCAGTTGATCTCTCTCTTTCCTTGCAGCTCTTTGTGTTTGTTTACTTTGTGTGTCTTGTGCTTCTTGGGGTGTTGGACCGGTCAACATCTTTAGTCAGTGTCCAGAAGATGCAAGTCTATAGATATATATATATGTTGATACTTTTAGAGACTAATCTGACATTTTTTGGGATTGGAAATCCCCATGTTCTATTACTGTTGTCAGCTTTCTATGGTGTGGCTAAGGAATAAACTGCTTTTTTTCGTTGCAGATTTAATGTGTGAAACTTTATAATGGTTGGAAGACTTTGAGTATAAATACATGTTTATGTAGAGTGATTTATTGCAATGAATTTTTGTTGTTAACGCTGCTGTTAAGCAATAGTGATTTTCATTAGCAAATTGCTTTTTTTCAGCCTGAAAGCACTGTAATTAATTGGTGCTATAATTCTTTGTATTGGTTGGGATTCCATTGTTGATTTTTAATTGCGACACATCTCTTTGGAGCAAAAAAGTTTTCAGAAAGGCTTGTATGGAGAAAGGCTGGAGAAGTTGATGCATTCATCTCTGCAATGAGTTATATTTGCTGGCTGTGATTTATGAGTGCTGCTGCCTGAACAGCTGTGGAAAAATGTTCAGTAATATTGTTCCTTTGCTGCAATTGGGGGACAAATTAAACCACTGCAGTTTTGCTAATTTTCAATAATTTTGTTTTGAGTGTAACACATGGAAATGCAAGTAATGCCATCTTGGCTTCTTCAAAGCCAAACTCAAAAGGACTTTTCAGTGTTTCTCACCAAAATGGTGAGCAAGACAGAAAAGACAGGCAAGTTCTGTCTTGCTTTACCTCAGGAGAAGAAAAACCTTTGTAAAATGAAGTTATCTGTTATGGGCCATTAAGTGTTATAGTATAGCAGCAAGGAAGCCTGAAGCATTTGTCAAATTATCAATAATAAATAACTCTTTAAAGCAGAGAAAATAACATTATTACATAAAATGGAATTGCCAGAATTTAGACCTCATGTTTGAGGTTCTGGTTGTTGGGAGCAATGCTGAGCTCCCCATACCAGTGACATTTCTGTCTCTAACAGGAATTTTTGGCTTTGTGGTTGGAGTAGAAAGTTAATATTTGTGTTTGTTCATGAATGTACGACCCAGACAAGCTGCACTGAAGTAGATCAAGATCAGTGGGTGCTTCGACACTGAGCAGAAAATTGCCAAAATCAATGTAAGATCAAACCTGTTGGAGGTGAAGAACAAACTGGGGTATGTTTGCTGTGGTGAAGAGCTCTGAATACAAGATAACTGTACCTGGAATTCCAGAAGTCGTCCTTAGGCTGAAAAATGCTTTAGTAGTTTCCTGACAAAGAAAAGTCGGTCAGGTTTCTAAGGCTGAAGCCTTTTTTTCTTCTCCAACTACACTTTTTAAAATTTTACTGTGGTTGAATCTTGTGTACGTTTCTGTACTATGATTTTTATTTTATTTTATTTTTTAAGTGTCTGGTAACAACTGCAGTTTCAAGATGTCACACTGTACTGGTTTTTGGTTTTTTTTCTAAAAAAAAGTAGTCACCATTATCTTTTTCTAGTCTTCAGAATGTGTTGATGGCATGAAGAATCCTTTCTTGCCATCATTACAGACATATTTATTGAATATCTTCCCTGAATAGAGGCCAATCAATAGTTTTACTTGTTTTTAGACAACTGCATCACTGCCTGGTTTTTACCCTTAACCTGAAATGCTGCTGAAAAATTCATAACCAGCTTCCAACTCAGATTTCCTCAAAGCATGGAGGATTTTCAGGTCTGTGGGGGCACTTCAGCCCTGACTTCAAGCTAAAACCTACCCTTTTCGTGTATGACCAAGCACAGCAATTTCAACTTGTTCGCAGCTTGCTGGCCATGAGCAATGGGCACTGAAAACCCTTCAACTGCTTTGCTTTGGTGTCAATCTGTTGTGTGAAGAGGGAGCATATGGGCACATGTCCCAGCCCCTTGGCTGTTGGGAAGGCTGGCACTCAGCAGGGATGTCCCCCAGCCACAGAGCTGCTGGTGAGTTGGATTTTGGCTCTCCTTGTCAGCTGGGTTAACAAGACATCCTGATAACATATATACATATGGAAATGTTGGGGGATTTTAGCTTTAGCAGAAGACAAACAGTCGTAAGGCTGCTGGTTTGTGAGATGGAACATATTCAAGTTTAACATTTGCAAGTGTGATAGCTGCTGTCCCAGAAACACGGACAAATTGGGAGCTGGTTTTGAACTTAGCCTGGTGGTGTTTTTAAACACGAGTTTCTAACAAGCTTAACAGTTTGCCTTATGCACAAATTTTGGATGTAGCTACTATAGGCAATATAGGCAACAGTGCACAGACTGGATGTTGTAATGTAATCCAAATTTGAATTCAGTCTTATGGTTGATGCTGTGGATCAGATAATTTTAATCACGGTCTAGCAATTAGACTTGACACTTGCTGCACCACTGAAATCATCTAAGTTACACCTGAGTAGACTTTGCTGGTTTTTGTGGTTTTTTTTTTTCCTCTTTGGCAGTAGTGTAGGTAAAAAAAAACCTTTGCCATTACTGGTTTCTTCTGCCAGATATTCCTCATAAATATTCTTTGTGAATTTTTTGCCTTGGATGAGCTCTTATTAGTAAGAGCACCAGAAAGGTATGTTGCCACAAGATCACCAAGAAAGTAAAGTAGAATTAGTTTCTTAACTTACTGGCCAGAGATTATTAAAATGTTGAAGTAATTCTATGCAAGGAGGAAGAAAGGTGTTTTGAACTGGTTGAGCAGACAGGAGCACAGAGCTGGCTTGTGGAAGGATGGAGTCCTGTCAAAAGGAAACTGCAGGATTCAGTGTCCCAAGGTGGTCCCACACTCTGCAGAAGTGGTGGCTGCTGTTCTTGCTCCCTCTGAAAAATGGCACTGCTTTGGTCCCCCTTTTTGGTCCCCTTTTTCTTGGCTCTCCAGCCAGGGCTGCAATTTAAGTGGGATGTTTTTAAATGCTTCACTTTCATAAGAAAGTTGTTGTTTTGCTCTTGAAACTGTGCTGTGGAGCTCAAATTCAAGCGATGGTATAAGATTGCCCTGCTCTTTATGAAGGACAGCATGGGGAGAGAGCAGCTGGAAAATGACAATGAAAGGGCACAGAAAGGTAAAAGGGATGGAATCTGCTGCGTGTTGTGCTCCAGAGGGGATGGCTTGTGGAGTGAAGCCCTACGGGGGGTAGAGAGGAGGAAAGACTAAAGAGGTTGGGGTTGATTTTGAGGGGGAGAACAATGCTCCAGGGAGCGGCTAGAACCCTAGCAAGGGTCAAAAGCAAGAGGTGTGATCTCAGCAGCTGAACTTTTGTTAAATAGTCTTATTCTGAACAGAGAAAATAAGAGTCCTGGAAGCAGAGGAACACGTAGTCCCTTAAGGGCATTCTTTGGCAAAGAGGTTGTTGAATTAATCTGATGTGTTGCACCAGGAAAAGCTCTAATCCATCTCTTGTACGTGTGCTCAGAGCCAAACAAATGTAAACCAGTTTCCTTTGTGTGTTATTTATAGCTGCTAGTCCTCGCAGCACACTGTTCCTCTGTGATAACCTTAGGCTGCACTTTGCCTTTTCAGACTCTTAGGAATTCTGTGGAACAAGCTTTCTCCTACATCACCTCTTAGCTTTGGCTACTGGCACGCTATCCACGCTGTGAGCCTCAGAGCACTGAGCCCTGCCACAGTGCTGCACACAAATAAGGGCTTGGGGGAAGAAGTTTTAAGCTTGCAAGTGACTGAAAGTTCTTTGTACGTGTTTTAGGGTGGCCAAGATAATCTTTTTGGATTAAGTGGAAAAGAAACTTCGTGATGGCTGGTGTAAGAGAAAGTGGAATAGGAGAGCAAAAGGCTCTCTGGGAATGACAGTGAAATAGGTGGATGGGCAAAGGAGCAAAAGTAGTTTGGGTACGAATCATCTGCTCCCTGTCTCCCTTAGCTCCACTGTGGGTCCAGCTCTGTGACCAGAATCGTTACTGACACTGCTTCAGCCTGTTGCTGTCTAATCCCTCCTCTTCCCCTTCTTTACTCACTATCAGTTCTGATCTGGGGGTAGTTCCCAGGCAATTGCTACAATCATGACATGGCACAGCAAAATAAGGCCATTTCAGGGCAAAACCTTCCTAAGGTGGCACAGCAGCCTTCACAGAGCTTAATTAACAAATTCATCCTGGGCCCCAAAACAAATCCTTACCATGCATGGATTTATTTCACTGTGAAATAAAATCCTGACTTCGTTATAAACTCCTGATTTTGTCGTATCACATTTCAAGTTCTTAATGAATCGTGGCACGGATGGGAATCTAATGTTGCTCCCCACTTGGTGAAGTCGTCGTGGTTTTGTCACTTCATTTGCTTAGAGGATCTTCTGAGACCTGTTCTCTTGTTAGTTCTCCTCTTAGTTCCCTTTTTTTGATTCATTATAAAGATCCATGGTTTGAGGATAAATTGCTGTTTCAATTACACAGCCTGGTTCTATTCCACAGCAATTTCAGATCACATCAGGCCGAAGCACAGGGCAAACGTGTTCCCTGAGATAACACAACCCAAGCAAAAAGTCATCATGGTAATAACTTCAGCTTCCATATTTTCTGGTGGCTCAAGTTTGTAGCTTTTTTTTCTATTTAAAGAAATTTTGTCTATTTTTTTCATGTGGTTTACTGGGAGTTTTTAATGGATTAGTTGAAAAGTGGCAGATTAATTAAAATATAATCAGAAAGGGATTGTTGGACCTGCATGTTACGTTAGGTGGGAGCGAAAGAGAAGCTGAAAGTCTCTGGTTTAACTTCTTGACACTCATAAAATATTCCCTAACTGTTGTATTGGGAGAAACGGTACACACCAATTCCCAGTTCACTATCTCGAGGTCTCCTCTGTCATAACTTTACATATTTTTAAAAGGTTTCCCCAGAAAGAAAATAAAATCCAGTTATTTCTACATTTCTGCGCTAACTTCCTTAGAGAGATTGCGAGCCCATTTCCTTAATTCCTATGGTGCAATTGGAGACCACTTAGGCTGAGGTCTTTAGATGATTAAAATTGCTGCATCTAGCAATCAATTACTACTGAAGAGGCTGCACACAAAGAACAAAATAATTTACTTTGAAAGAAATGATGGGAAATTTAGATCTCAGCCCTTGATTTGAAAATAATTTTGAAAAGATAGTAATTTTTCCTAACCCTTTTTAGTGTTTGAGGGGGTATTGTCCTGTTCTTCTGTGTAACAAAAATCCTTAGGGGATAAAATTGTTGGTTTATTTTATCCTGACTGTTATTATTTTTAGAAGTACTATGAGGATAAAACCAAAGCCTGTTAGTTAAATTTCAAATCAACGAAAAGAAATGGAGATAACAGTCGCATGTGATGATGTCTACAACAGACTTGTATCTTGCCTTTTGAGAAAAATCTTGAGTCCAAGATACCAAAATCCAAACAAAGGGCTTGGATTTTTATGAGAAATTTTATGGATTTTATGATTTCTCTTATTTTATGAGAAATAATTGGTTTCTGGCAGAGGATGATGTTGGCATCGTGGCATTTTCTGTAATAAGCATATTTGAAAACTTGAAATTTGAAAAAAAACATTGGAAATTTGGGAAGAGAAAAGCCTGACCAGTGGAGAACGTACAGAGAATTCTCACAGGATCTCTGGGTGCCACCACCATCAAACAGCATCTCCAAATTCTTTTCTCATCAGTATTTTTGTTCAAGGTTTTCCCTCAGGGAAATCATGGGAGGAGGGAAAGAGCTAGAAAGGTTTTTCTCAGTCCCTTTTGCGCCAGGCTTGTCTTTGATCAGCACAGAGTTTGGTTTGTCACATTTGAGATGGGCTTTATTCCACATTTCTTATATTTGTCCGGGCACCTCTTGTATTGTGCACATTGGGTTAATATATTACATGGCATTTGCAGTTAATATTTAGAGAAAAATTCCTTTTTGTCGTTGCTGTTCTGAAATCTGTGCTGCCAAAACGCTATCAATTGGCCTTTATTGACTGTCTTAGGAAATTGTATTGCAGGTAATCACCTGTAAATGATCACTGTATCTATTCATATGAGTCTGCTGGTAGAGCTTGGGATGTTTGACAGAAAAATTGGTGTGGCATCTTTGTTACTTTTCTCTTTTTTTAATTAATGAAAACCACAAGCTTGTATAAAAATAATTTTCTGTAATAAATGGCTAGTAATGACAGGAAGGAGGAAAAAGTTACAATCAAGATCCAGTGTGATTCAGGAGGCAAGATGTGTATATATTCTAAACCCCTTGGAGAAATTAAATCATTAAATGCTTGGTTTAACTCCAACTTGGTATTTCAATCCTTTCCCCCACACTTTTATGGCATCTCTTAAAAAATGGTGGTGGTTTAAATTCGTCTTTTAATAGCTGATCCAACCATTGATGTTCCAACAGAACTGGTTTTCTGAACTCAACTCACTATGACCATACCATTCTAGTCTGGTTTTCTCAGCAATAAAAAATCCTTTTAATATGGCATGTTAAAAATAAAAAGGCCTTGTCATTTCCTACCTTCTGGAGCTGCAGTATTTTCAAACTATGAGGAAAATACCTTTCAGGAAAGTTCAGAAAAATGCTCTCTCTCTGGAGGAAGGAATCAAATAATTTGAGATGATAATAAACTAGAAAAATACCAGCATCTTACAGGAGATGGGATCCCTCAGGAGTCTTGAAATGGTTTATTTCAAGAGCAAATTTATTATCAGTTTGAGGATACTGCTCTGCAATATATGACGGTGGAGGAAGGGACCTTGGGAAGTCAGCACGAGCCTTTAAAAGAGTCAAATTTGGAGCTAGAGGGGAAATTCCAGGAAGGAATTTATTAAAGTTCCTTTGCCTTTTTTTGTTATAAACATCCATCCCCACAAAGCTGTGCCACTGATTTCCTCAGCTTGAGTGCCTTGTTTGTGTGCTATGGAAAGATCATCAACCCTCCTTGTTCTTCTGTATGGGATATTATCTTTGTTGTTAGCAAAGACACATCACATGTCCCTGTCCTCTTGGGAGGAGATATATGGTCTATGAAATTTTTTTTTTTGGATGGGGATTTCATTTTCTCAGCTCTACTTCTTGGATGGAAATAAATGTTTTAAGCAAAAACCTCTTTCCATTAGTTTTCTTAATTCATTCTGAGCAGAACTTGAGAAAGCAATGAAGATTCAGGAATGAAGAAACAGAGAAACAGGCACTTGACGTGGTGTGGGATAAACTTATAACACCTGAATAGCCTTGGTTTTGAGGGAATTTAGTCCCAACTTTAAGCCTAAAGCCAGCTCTGTACTGAACAGGGAGATAGTTGGATAGGAGTAGTAAAAGGTGCAGTGGCTGTGTTTGATGAAATGAAAATAAACATCTTTGAAAATGCAAAGGTTTTGCTCCTACTCCTAAACCTGGTATTTGCTTAATGAATAAAAGATCTCTGTTAAATACTTGCTGTCTTGTAGGCAATAGAGATCCTGAAAAGCAACTTCTGCCCCCTTTTTTAGTGTCAGTGAGAGCCTTTATGAGGAGCAGTGCTCAAGGGTAGGTATTTCAGTGCAGTGTTGGATAGCCTGTCTAGGAAAGGCTATGGATCACAAGGTTGGTTGTCCAACTATTGTAAATTTGGGTTTTTTTTTCTGTCAGTAGATCTCTCACACTTTTGGGGGATGAAAACATAAACAAACAAACGAAACCTCAATAACTTTTCTTAATTGGGGTGATTTTTTTTCAGGCTTTCTACTTGGTAATAGAATGATGGCATAAACAAGGATGGTACCCCTGTGCCAAGCAACACTCTTTATGCCTTCCTTCCCTCTTTCCTTAGGCAATCCATGTTTGAAAATTAACCCCTCTCTCTTTAACTGAGTTTTCTACATCACACTGCCCAGGCAGGAAATAAATCTCGAGGGTGTTGGTGTGAAATATATTTTTTTAATGATAAATCTTGGGAGGAGTTCCCAGCATGTGCAGCACACATGGAGGATGACAAAATGTGGGTTTAATGCCCCTTTAACTTTTGAAAGAGAAACATGTTTGCATGTTTTGTATGTACTTTTGATACAGTTGTCCCAATAGAATTACTGAAAACCTCCTTTTGTTTCTGGCTATGTCATATTTCTTTTCCATGCTCTTTTCTGAGGCATTTGTCTCCACCTGATTGTGTTCTATCTGACAGTGCCTGTTTTCTCTAGAATTGTATTTCTGAATCTTGGGGTCTTAAAAATTATTCTTTGCTTTCCTAGATTTTTAACAATGTGGGGTTTGGTTGTTTTTTTTTTTTTATTTCCAATCCTTATTTTGTAGTGAATTCTTTAAATGGTGTCTTGAGATTTCTCTTCAGATGAAGTGAAAACAGCAGCTCTAGGTGGGGATTTCATCAGTACAAATGGAAAATGGGAATGGTCACAAAATGCACCCAGAGCAAAATGTCCCAAGGTGTGATAAAGACATTTAGGAAACATCTAAATCCTGCCAAGTGATTAGAAGATACTTGGCCTACCAAAAGGCAGGATCCAGATCCAGTGGATGCCCAAAGAGTGACTGCCAGCACTGATTTTGAGTGTCTGCAAAGCCCTGCCTTTTTGGAATTAAAGGCACCAGCAGCCCCATTTTAGTGTGAGTTTAACGTGGCTGTTCACAAATCCAGGTGACTTTAAACATCCCCTGTGTTTGTGTCTTTGTCAATGCCACATTCCAGGCTACACTTGGCTTCTTCCAAAGCTTTCCCAAGGCTGAAACTGTTGGTGGCCACCTCTGGCTCGGGGCAGGAGAAAGAGTCAGGGAAGGGATGTCTTCCAAGGGATGGCTTGGACCAATTATTGTTTCATACTTAAGACTCATCTCTTCTGAGCTGACTTCAGAGGCAACATGTGATGCTATGGCTTTTTATTTTATTTTATTTTTTATTTAAAAGGATCTGGAATTGCCTCCGGTTATTATGGCCATTAGTCAACTGTTGCAAGAAAGGCTTGAGAGTCTTTTTTTTTTTTTTTTTTTTTGAAGGAGGCTGGAAAAGGGATAAAAAGATGCCCAAATTTATAAAACCCAAATTTTTGTAAAGGAACTTTAAACCATGCTTTTATAAACTGTCTTTTTTTTTTTTTTTTTTTTTTTGAGACATTGGAAATCTCAAGGATTTCAAACTGTCTGGAGATAATTAATGCATAGGTGCTAATTAGCTGAGTTAGGGAAATTGCAACTTGATATTGATTGGGCATGGTAAGGAACAAGCTGAAGGAAAGTTGTCAATGGGCTCTATTAAAAAAAGTGAGCAGGAGAGGAGGGAAATTCTACCTAATGTGTCCATGTAAGGCTTTGTTACCAAAAAAATGGGGGTGTGATGACTTATACAGTTAGGAAGGGATGAAAATAAAATACAGGAAGAACTTGATAGTAAGGCATTACCTTTAATTCTTGACTTGTGCTTCTTGCTATGTCAGTTTTGGGGTATCACCAGGTGGCAGAACAGATATTTTTGGTGTCAAGATAGGAAGAGAAAAACACTCCTTTGATTTACATCCTCTATGTGCCAGTTTATGCACTACCCCCTTCTGATAAGTCCCCCTTCTAAAAGAAATAATTTTGTTTTCATGCTCTCTCTTTATAAGATTCTCTCCACCTTCTCAGGATAATCCATCTGTCAGCTGTTGACCTTAGCAGGGATGGCCAGATTTAACATGCAGAAAGTTGTTTATGTGATTACAAAGCAAAATATCTGTGCAGAATCCTGGCTAAAAACCCCAAAATACAAATAGAAAAAAACCCAGGAAAAAAACCCAGAAATCTTGATTATTTTAATATCTCATACATAATATAGAAGAGTTGGGATGGGTCAAGGGGAAACTTTCTTTGTCTGCAGCCCAGATGACTAATCTGTAGGATTTAAAACTGATAGCTTCAAGCTTGGGGTTTTTTTTCTTATTTTTTAATCCTTTCTATCTCATGCTTCCCTGGAGTAATATTCTTGTTACATGACCTCTCATTCAACTTTGTACTTAACATAAAAGCTTCATAACAGCCAAAATACATCATGTTACTGTCCTGGGTTTTGTGGGTTTTCTTCTTTTATTTAAGGTTTAGTCTGTCTGGTTTAGCCCCAATAAAATCAGGGCTGGCCCTTTTCCAGCTGAATTTTAGCACTGTGTGCAGTTTTGGGTGCCAAAATATATGAAGGATGTAAAACCATTAAAGAGCATCCAAAGGAGGGCAATGAGGATGGGGAAGGGTCTGGAGGGGAAGGTGTGAGGACACTGAGGGCACTTGGGGTGTTCAGCTGGAGAAGAGGAGGCTGAGGGAAGACCTCGGTGCAGGGACAACTCCCTGGGGAGGGGCAGAGGAGGGGCAGGCACTGCTCTCTGATCTGTGGGGACCCGGGACAGCACCCAGGGAATGGCTGGAGCTGTGTCAGGGCAGGGTTAGGTGGGATCTCAGCAAAAGGTTCTTCCCCCAGAGCGTGGTGGGCACAGCTCCAAGGATTTGAACACTCATGGTGTGATTCTTGGGGTGTGCAGGCCAGGAGTGGGACCTGGATGTACCAAACCACCTGTTTTGGTGTGTATTTATCAGAAAAAAGAGATAAAATAAGAAACAAAGTCTCTGACTGAATGGACATCCAGAAGAAAAGCCACCACCCAAGGTGTTTTGTGACCAAGTGACGACGCAAGGACTGAGTGAGGAAAGGATTGTGGCAGCTATTGCAGGGTGGCCTTTACTCAGCAAAATGAGAAAAAACTGAGGAGGTGTTTTTAGCATTTCCATTCTGCTGCATCCTGGCCTTTCTTTGGGTGCACTCTGCTCTCAGTGTGGCAATGCAAGCTCGCTGGGCATTGGAGTCACTGTGACACACTGCAGGTATTGCTTCGTAAAGACCCAAGGCCAGGGCAGTAACTATAGGTGTCACCACACTCACTAAGCACTTAATTCCTGCTTTAATGAGTGTAACGTTTGGGTTTATCCACACATTTTGTTCTTACCTAATGGAGAATCTAAAGGATTAACGGGATGGACACCAACTATAGTACTTTTTGTTCTGATATACAAAAAGTGCTTGCGATTTGCATTTTAACTCCAGTTCTGCTTTAACACTGATAATGTGCAAAGCCCAGTGATATTATTACACTTTGACACTGAATTACCAGATAAATGACTTGTCAGAGTTCATTTGTGTTTCTGAATGTTTGGCAAAGAGTGACAGCTGCAGAGAACTTATAATTCAGTGATGCATTATCTCAATGAAGTAAAGCAGCTTCCCCTGAAAAATGCATGGAAAACTAATCTTGGGGGTCTAGATAAGGTGGTTTTAGATTAAAAATGTGATTATGTGCCAAATAAGGGGATTAGTTCTAAAAGTCAGATAATGCCAGAGGAAAGGAGATACAGTGACTTGCCTCCTTTTGAGCCAAGAGCAGAATTTTGGATGATCATCAGGCACCTTACTGAAAAAAAGTTTTCTCCCCTTTAAAATGGAAAAAGAACAAAGTTACTGATATTGTTCATATTCAGTTCTGTGCTCGGTGTATTCTGGTTTCCTCCTTTTTGCCGTGCATGGTCCCTGCCCTCTGCCAATCAGCGTGATGTGACTGTTCAAAATATCTGAGAAAAAAATGAGGACAGCAAATGATTTAAAAACACGTGACATCACACTGATGCAAAATAAAGCTTCTGTGTTTCAAGTTCCACATCTTTTAGATGTGGGGGAGATATATTTCCACCAGTTTCTGGGGGCAAAAAGAAGTAATGAAAAATGAGGAAGACCCTACTGCCTCCCCTGGTCCTCCTGGCATCATTTCTTGTATCAGCTCAGGGTTGCTTTGCCAAGAACTTTGAGTTCAATGAGTTCAGCTACTGCAAATGCTGTCATAATGCCAGACTGCCAGACACTATTATGGTCTGATTCCTGGATTTGCAGCCTGAACTATATCAATTTGCCAAAAAGAATTTTATAATTATGGATATTCGTGGCTTAAACTCACGAAAGACACGTGTGGCATACAGGAAATTATTGCTGAAGAGATAAGAATCCCTCCCTCCCTCCCCCACCTAGCACTGTGTAATTAGCAGTGCTCATTTAGTGGATCAGTTCTCAATTATCCATTAAGTGTAAGTATTTGAGTTGGATTTGTTCTTTTGTCTGACGTGCCTGAACATAATTTAGCTGAGGGGATGTGAGATGTTGGCTACAGAAGGCAGCCTGACACATGACATTTCTTATAAATTCTATTTCTGAATATGGGGCTGGGTACGTGTAGCCCATGTTTATTGTGAAAGGCTGCTGGGAAGGCAAAGCAGAGCTAGGACTATCCAGCATTCTGTAGGGAATGCTCCCAGGGACGTGCTGTATGGTTTCAATTTGGTATAATGAGGGTTAGTCGTAATAAATACATGTAGTAAATTGCATAGGAGGCATTGGACAGGATTGATGGTGGTTATAACAGAGCTTTGTTTATAGACGGGTACATAAAAAGGATCAGATACTGCCAGTCTCTAATTCAGGTACCCTGCTGTTGAAAGAAAAATCTCTCTCAAAGAGCTGGCTCACTGGAAGAGCAGGAGTCCACAGTTTAAACCTGTTTGTGTGTGTATTGTGTGGGTCTTCTGTTTTGTTTTGAACTTCTTCCTGTTCTTAGGGGTTATTTTGTAAATGTTTTCACTACCTGGTAGAGCCCGACACTAGCTGTTTTAATATTTTAAGCTGTTAACACTTGTACTTCCTTTCATTCTTAATTTTAAAACATTCTGGACACCAAACAAACAGCATTACTGGAAAGTTGACATCTATTAATACAGGAACATCTCTGCAGAGATATGGGTAGAGGGTGAATTTAATAGCTCACTCATGACTTTGTCCCACATCATTTGTTTAGTTGTGGGTTTTTTAGAGCACACTGAGGGTAGTACTCAATGTAATAGGGCAGGTACAATCATTTTAGCTTTAGGAACCCCTAAAATCTATCAAATCACACACTTGTTTAAGGGGAAATGCTTGAGACCTGGGGCCATGGATTGCCCTCAAGCAGGTCAGACTGATTTTGGATGATGTGCATTATCTCAGTCCTTTCTCGAGTGCTTCCCCCTTCCTGCAGGTTTAGGCTGGTCCAAGGATGTTAATTTAGACTTCTTTTATAATCCTTGTTGTCCTTGTGGACATGTACAAAGCTGCCTGCTTGCCAATCTATTAATCTTATTTGTAAATGTGTTAAATATTGGACTGCACCTTATCTGTAGCAACCTTATCACAAAATTCAGGCACCACCAGACAGGACATGCAGTGTTGGATAATGAATTTAACAGGCAAAACCAGCACCTGTGTTTCTTTTGCATATTGCGTGTATATGAGTTCGTTTCAGAATTTTCAATGTCAAAGTTTCAGACTCTAAACCAGATATTTATGCCCATGAAACAAACTTTTGGGCCTAAAGTTCACCTGAGAAAGACAATGCAGCAAACTCCTTATCCTCTCTTCTCCTGTTACCAGTTAGTTTCAAACCAAGCTTTATCAGTAGATTTATTTGTTTTTCCATCCCCCTTTTATACCACAGACATAAAGCAGAATAATTAAGCTTTTTACCGGTCATTTGCTGTTGTTTTGCACAGATTTATTTCAGCTAAGTGGCTTTCAAGTGTGTACAAAGAATGATAAGAAGAGGTTTTTACTCGAGCACTTAAACTATAAACCATCTGTCTGCGAAAGGCAATGTTGGTTTCCCATCAAGTTTTTTTAAAGTTACTGATTGCTTAAAAGCAGTAGAAGAAAGCAGGGCATGGTTTAATATTCCTGAATAGTCTTGTCATGACTGCAGGAAATGTGTTAATTCTGAAACCAGGCCTTCACTTCTGCTCAGTGCATTTGTGTTTCCATTAGCATCTCCAAAGGAATGTTCTGCTGCGTTGAGGGTGGGGGACACAGGGGAGGTGCTCAAGTTTTATGCTCCTCTGTGCAATGGGTGACCCTCTTGTGGTCTTCTTGGAGACCTTTCTCATGCTTTTTCTTGTCTTGCTCTGTCTCTATGGTCCTGTGTGTTTAGGTGTGCATCTCTCTCCTCCACAGAGTGGTTTCCTTTCTTGTCCCTGCAGCACGTTCTAGAGCAGAAAGCCATGCTGCTGTCATGATTAGAAAGTAAATGTTATTTCACGTACAGAAATGCTAGGTCAAAAAACATGATTTCCATATAAACAAACACATCACAATCAGTTTAACTGTGAATTGAATATTGGAGGATACATAGCAATGCCAGTTTATTGTATTTGTTTGCAGTCATCTTTATTTCCAAGATGTTTGGTGATCTGACTGGGGCTGTTGAAAGATTTGGTTTGCAAGCCCTTGATTTTTCTCACAATTTGAGGATAGTTTATTCATGAATGCAGCACATATTAATTCTGTATATACACAAGAAAAAAGAAATATGGGAAAATTCTGTGAAAACTGGAGGCAAGACCAGTGAAGTACTTGCATCATTTTTCACCCTACAGCTCATAATTGGGAGGTTTGGTGTGTGATCATTCAAAGAAAGGATGGGTTTCTTTTCCTTTGGGACTATTCTATAATTATCTCTCATTAGGGCTACTCCACGATATCTGGATGCCATCATGTAAATGCTGCTTTCCATCCACATGCTGATGATCCCCTTCCATGTTCTCCTACTGTAGTTACCTTTTCTAAATCAGAGTGACACGTCACGTTCTTGAAGAGTGATTTGGAGTCAATGGGGGGTAAAACTTGATTTTATTCCCAGAATAGTTCAGTTAGGAAGAGTGAAGCATATGTTGATGGAGCTTCTGAGAACAGAGAATCCGAGAAAAGCTTGGGAGGGACATTCCAACCTACGGCCATGCCCACTCTCCAGGCCAGGTTGCTCAGGGCCCCATCCAGCCTGGCCTTGAACACTTCCAGGGATGGGCCATCCACAACTTCTCTGGCTCATTTGTGATAAAGTTGTGGTCCTTGTGTGGACATGTTGCAGCTCCCTGTACTGAAGGTCACCCTTCAGAGAGCTCTGAAACTTGTAAGAAGTGAAGATGAGCTGGATCCAGGGTTTGGTTCCAACTCACCTTGGCAAGCTGGGATCAAAGTGACTGAAAACTTCAAAAAACAATAGTTATAGATACACATTTTATAGCCTATCATGAGAGTTGTCAAGGATGAGAGTTTGGAAAGCTGTTAGTCAAGGACCTGGGCTTAAGGGTGACAATGCTGTACCATGTAAGAACTCAGAAACAGAGGCAGTTTTCAGCTCATCTGAATGTATATGGTAATTCCACAACCTTCATTATGGCCATTTCACCATGGGGAAAAATCTCTCATTATATGAGGCACTGACATGCTTTGATTAAAATTTTAAACATGTGTGACAAATGCGACAAGTGCAAATTTTCCCACATTTACGAGCATGTGGAGAATCTGCAGGGGGTTTAAGGACATTTCTAAATAGATGAATAAACCCTATTTTACTAGAATTTCTTAATGAAGACGTTCTATCTTCAGTCTAATAATTAAACTGAACTCTAGTTACCCTTTACACTTGCCAGAAAAGTGTGTGGGCTTCAGACTCCTCAAAACGACTCTTTGTGTGCTTGCATGTACAGAGAAAACTTTTTTTCCCTGAGACTGGAGAGTAGGGCTGAGTCCTCACAGAACATTCTCAAAGATGAAATTATTACATGTCCGGATACATTTTAATCCTTGATTTAGTAAGTATGGTGTGGTGTAAACATCTGCTCACACATCACTCTGGTTTAACTTTGTGTAACTTTATTTCCCTGGAGAGCATTTGGGCTCCTGGAGATGATTTATGTGATGAATGCATTGGTTAAACAGAAGCTCTGGACCTCTAGAGAGAGTATCCTGATGAGGGTTTTTCACACCTTCTGGCTACATTCTCCACACTAAAGTTCTACCAAATAGGTGATATTCTTAGCATAGGTAGCAGGAAAAGACCCATGGAAATACACAGCTCTTTACATTATGACTGGGGCAAGCAGTTTATTACAGGGTTTTGAACCAATTCTATTGCTTTGAACAAAGAATTTGGCTGGATTTGGGGTAATAGCAAACTGGAGCACTTTTTAGGGGTATAAAGAAAACCTAAATATAGCCTGATATAAAAGTAAATCATTAAAAATCCTAACACCTTTTTACCCTCTCCCCCCAAATAACTTTTTGTCACCTTGTCTAGGCCACAAATCTCTGTTTAAGATCCTGCTGGGTCTCACTGACAACACATTTCAATTTATACTTTCAAATATACTAATCAATTAACCTGTGCATCTGTCCTCATGCACTTTTTCAAAGAATCCACATAGATTTGTGAAGCACTTGGTTTAAACAGCAGGCATGTTTGTTTCCAAATATATTTAATGATTATCTTACTCTAATTGCTCTGGTTTCCTGATATAAATCACATTTCTCTGTAGCTGTCTGAATCACCTTCCTGAGGATTAGGATTGTGTTAGTTCTATTTTGTTCCTTTTTTGTAGGATACACGTGGTAGGACAGGTGACTGCTCCAAGTCTGGCACTTTGATGTTGCAGTTGTCTTACAATTCCTGATTGAATTATCATCATGCACAGACCTAGTACAATTGTGTTTGTGCTGTCCTGGCAGGTTGTAGGTAATGCAGAGAGGACGAGAGAAAGGTCTGCCTATGAGAAATGGTTGTTTCATTGTAATTCCCAAGATGAAAGAACTCAGTGGTGCACCTTTCTCCTCAGTGAATTACCAAACCAACCTGTTGAAAAGCCTTCCCAGTGCTGCATTATTGGACCCTGCTGGCAAAAAAAAAACCAACCCAGCAATATTTCTTTATGATAACAGCTTGAGTTGCATCAAAACTTTCAGGTCTTTCCAGGTCTTGTACCTGTCCAGGCAGTAGGACAACCTACAGAACTACCTGTTGTCTGGCACGTAAATACTTGGGGTTTAACCTTTGCAAAAGTTGCAATGCAAAAATAAAAGTGCAGCAGTTTTGCCTTGATGAATGCAATGTTTGAAAATGGATGGAGTTTCACCTGGGCAGGAAAGGTGTAAATTGGGAGTGGAATGAAGCCCATCACCCCATTTGTCATGTACTTTCTTTTCTGCTGTTTGTGCCCTCCCTTGCTCTTGGAGGGTTTCAGATTAATACCCACGGTTCATTTAGCAAGGCAGGCGTGTGGATTTTCTTTCTTTTGGAGAAAAATTGCTGTTTGTCAGTACCATGCCCCCTAAAGACAGAGGCTTATCTGTGAAACCTCCGTACAATTAGTGTTTAATGAATTCCAACCAGTTCATTAAAAGTGGAAATCACCAAAGAGCCCTTTTAGGGCTAATCATGTATGCTGTATGGTGCAGTGTAAGTACAGTGTAATCTGAGCAGGCAGATAAGACCTTGTCTCTGTGGTAATCTATTAATATTGTTCAAAACATTAAACAAAAATAGGCTGGATGGGAAATGTCACGTAATTCTCATAAAGCTGCATCGAATAAAGGGTTTCATTTTTGATTTGGGTAAAATGAGCTCTTGCTGACAGGTCTATCTACCTGACTCAGTGAAATGCGTAGTTATTTACATATCTCATCATATTGGTGGCAGATTGACTAAAACTTGCCACAAAATAGTTTGTTGTGGGGGTTGGTTTTTATTACTTATTGCAGCAGTCGGTGTAATCGTTTTCTAAATTGAAATGATTTCCCAAATTGTAAACTATTAATAAAAGTTTTCACCATCATATTCACATACTTTTTTTCCCTATAAATTGCTAAAGAACTGAACTTTCTGTCCAGGCTGCTCATAAAATTAAGAGTCCATAAATGTAGTGGACTGAAATGCTTCATCTTTTAGGGGATATCCACAGTGCCAAATCTGAGATACACAACTGATTTGTGTCCTTACCTCCTGCATTTCTGAAGGTGAGACCAGTTGCATTGCCCTCTTGAAAATTTAATTTTGGTGTGCTGAAAGTTGTGATATTTCCATGATCAGATTATCATAGACCAAAGAGGGAACAGTGAGATAATTTAACCTTTATCTTGACGGGTGGCAATGTGTGTCCTTTTTATTTATTTATTTTTAATAGGGATGGAGAGATTGTGGACTCCAAGATGTGTGGAAAAGTAATCCAATATGAAGCACCATCCAAGACTAATGTCTGCTACAGTGAACCAAGTATTTGTGCTCATTCCTAGTTCTGAACTCATTTCAGCCACTGCTGAAATTTCAGCCAAAATGTTTGCTCAAGAAACTCATTTGTATCGAGTAAATAAATAAAACTTGATTGAATATTTTGCCCACCATAAATATGTTTTTCTAGGCCTTTTGCACAGGCATTTTTCTTTGTTGTTTTGCCATGGGGAAAGAGGCCTTTTTTTTTTTTTTTTTTTTTTGGTTAAAATTTAAATTTTTAGACAGAAATACTATGTTAGTGCCTAATGGGAATTGTAGCTGCTGCCTCAGGCCTGAGTGCTTTTCCACACATGGGAGTGGTGTCCCTGCTCAGGCTGCAAATCCCATGCTTGCTTTTTGTTTTCCTGTGGTGGAAAAAAGCAGATTCAAAAAAGTGGATGAGAGGAATGAAACCCCAACGCTGCAGCAAAATCCAATAAGAGCCAAATATCTTGTTGGGAAATTATACTTTTTCCAAATGAGAAAAAAAAAGACATTTTTTTTTAATCCTTCCAAGAAGGCAAAGTGGAGATGCACGAGAACTGTAGTGGAACTTCATTTATAAATGACTATTAAGAGAAACCACTATGCTGCCCTCTGTTATGCTTTGGTGACCCTGTCCCTGAAACAGTATCGTATATGGGCACAGAGGTGATGAGGATGACTTTATAAAAGAATCCTAAAATGCTAATGCACAACCCACTGCTGAGGAGCACTGGGAGCCATCTGCTGTTCTGCTTCACACATCCACGTTAGTTCGTTCAGCTCACTGGGGTGTCTGTCCTCCAGTATTAAAGATTGCTCCTGTTTTGAGAAACATCATATGGAAATAAAATATATAAAGAAAATCAAGCGTTATTGTGAGGGGAAGGCAAACCAAACACGTTTATGTGTTCAACACACAGCGAGTAAATGGCATGCTGTTGAAAGGAACTGAGTTGGGACTTGTTAAAAAGAAATGCTTTGTATTACTATTCTTACCTTGCTTATGGTTTAATATAAATGTATCTGCCTTGAGGAGCGTGCCAGTATTATCAAACCTTTATATGTCAGAATGAGGGTTTGCATCTTCTTTTGGAGTCTGTTTGACTCAAAACCCACAGCAGTGTTGCTAGTGGTGTTTGTCAGTAAATTAACATTATCTATGGTATGATTGATTCCAAGGGTTGATCATCAAGCAAAAACTGTTTGTTCCTACCCTGTTTGATGCTGGCGCTGCCTCTCCACAGTTTCAATCAGCTGTCTATATCAAGTGGTAAGCTGTGCTATCAAATCAGAGCTTTCCTATTTAGGTTAGGTGTCATTCCAGAGTGCATAAACCAAAAAACATGAAGCTGTGTTTTCAGTTGAAATATACGTTGTTTCAGTGCCAAAAATGACAAGCAAACTCATCAGCTTAGTGTTGCACGACACTGTTAAGGGTAAAAATGCAGTGATTCAGAAGTCCTTCTGCCTTGTCAATAACTAAACCATGCAAATTTATATGGCAATGAAACCTTTATAAAAATCATATTTAACTGAGATGCCTCAAAAAAAACCCCCTCAACTGCCCAGCACTATGGGACTCTGTCTAGGTGAAAGTTTCTTTTGCTTTGCTGTGGCTCTGTTGTATTGCTTCACATGTGCTGTCCCCAGTGGTGCTTAATCAATTTCAATTCATTTATCATTGATATCTGAATGTGGTATCTCAACCTCATGTGGGAAATGTGTGGGCTTGTGACCCAGGCTTGTATTCTTGCAGTTCTGGTAGATCTTCTTTTCTCTCTTCCGACCTGAATAAATCCTTCTCCACAGCTGACTGAAATGGAGAGCTTGTGTGAAAACTGTTCCCATCAATACACACTGCAGTGGGAACGATTTCCTTGCCTCTTCTGGATGTTATTGGGATTGAAATGGCAGCCTGGATGCCACTGGCCTTTTCACAGACACGCTGTGTTTATGCTGTGGAGTGACCTTGCTCTCCAGTAAAACAAATATTTTTCTTCATGTTTGATTTGATAACAGAAATGCATGTTTTCGGTGCCCAAGTAACCTTGCAAGCACCTTTGCTTGATTTGGCTCTTTAAGACAGAATTCTTTATTATTCCAACCTTCATCTGCTTCCTTTTAAAATTCCAGTCCTTCCCTTTGAGTGTTCCTCCCAATTTTGTTTTCCAAGAAGTTTCATCCCAGCTCTTGTCCCACGTGCCTGGGTGATTCATGAATATACTCGATAACAAAAACTACTTCAGGATTTTCATGAGGTGGGATCCAAAATTAGGAGTCTCCAAAGGGTTGACAAATCCGTTACTCACTTTATATACATATTAGAACAGGATTTTTAGTCTTCCTTTCAGTGATGAACCTTTTCTTAGATTTGTTTTCTTCTGAAGAAAAACACAAGGTTGTATTCTGGACTGCAGAGGTTTTGTTCTTAAAGCTGGTTGTGTATTGTCCTATTTTTACCTCATCCCCCCCTTGGTTTTCTTCTTCAAAACTTTTCAAGCTTTTGGATCTACTTAAACCCAACCACTTGCACTCATTTTCCTGTTCCCACCTGCTTTTTTTGCACTGTTGGTTTTATTTAAGGCTGATGCTGTGTTTCACTGAATTTATTAAGAACCATTGGTGTGCAGTTTTATGTGCTGCTCTGCCCAGATTTGTGGGTTTGGAATTATCTGGTCAGTGCATTGTGTTTTAAATTTTTGCTTGCACACCAGTTTTGGAATTACTTCTTTGGACACTTCTCCTCCCTCCCCATTTCCTCCAACATCAACATCATCTGCTGTGCACCCAGTGCTTTATTGTGGAGCTTCCATACATTATCTTTAATTATTGCTGCTCCATCATTGTCCATGTTTACTTACCCTTTTTTTTATGGCTGAATAATTTTTTGGCTTCATTTTTAATGCAGTGTCTGAGCCAGTCTGACTATGTGCAATTTTTGCTCTGTTTGTGATTTTCTTCATCTTTAAGACATGATATTCTTTGGTAAGTAATTCCTCTGTTGCTTGATTAAACTCCTGCATATCCAAGGGTTCCACCAGTATTCCATTTTATAAGCTTGAGGCACCCATCAGAATTTCAGCTTTTCTTGAAAAAGTCCTGGTGTGTCAACAACAGTTAAAAAGATGGATTTTATTCATTACCTTGCTATCACATACTGAATGTTTTGGCTCTTTTGAGAGCTATTTTGAAAACACAAAGATTTATTTTTCAGAGTGCCCCATTTTTTAAGTTGTTCTTTTCTTAAACAATCATGTCATTAGACTTCTGGAAATCCCTAGATATAGATAATAGTCATTAATGAAATAATGTAACCCCCAAAATGTTCATAAAGAGTGGACTAAGTTTCACCCTGACTGAAACCAGGCTGACTTCAGTATAAAACACATTTCATGGAGGAGTCTTCTCCCAGGTATTGAGTCATGGAGGGCAAAGGGGAAATGCTGCCTTCCTATGTGTGGGACTTGAAGAATCCTGGAATTCCTGAGCAGCAGGGAATTTCCCTGGAGAATTCTCTTCTCATGCTTTTAGTTTTTAGTGGCAAAACAACAGCCAGCATCGAATATGTTTCAAATACTGATACCTGGAAGAGTGTGGTAAACTCTCTGGGAATGGGTTGTCACCTCTGATCTCTCCTTGAGAATTTTTTATCTTGTCAATAAAGATAAATTGCAGTTTCTTGGTGCTTCTGAGGTTGCTGTTTGTTCCTGGTGCCTCCTGAGCCACAGATTGCATTCAAGTTGTGCCTGATTTTTCATGGAGAAGGTGAAGGCTGTGGATCAGAACCTGCTTCTACAAACTCAGTCTCAGTCCAAGCCAACTGCAACCTGTTTCTTGCCAAACTCAGAATATCAGGATGTTCACCAGGCCTGGGGGCTTTCTGTCATTCAAGTTCTTCTTCTTCACCCTTGTGCCCGTTTTTCTCTGGTAACTGTTAATTAGTTTTAATTCTTTGGATTCTACTTGGAGGTTTTGTTTCAGTGCTCACCCGTTGGCTCAATAATTTCAGGGAAGTTATACACATACAGTCTGGATGCAGTTTAGGATTGGGCCATGTGGGGAGTTTGATGTTACTAAAAATACACAACATTTCCCTGTATTTCTTCCCTCCTGGTGTATCAAGTGGGATGTTGAAGAGAAGAGCTTTATTCAATTCTGTTATTTTGGCATCATATTTGAGACTGAAGATTAGCCAAAGAACATGCTTGTTTTTTTCTTTTTTCCTGACAGTGTAGGATAAAACTTGTGGGAGAATCATCTTTCCTTGTTTCTATTTTCTTTTTCTTTCTCAAAGCCAAGAAGAATCACAGAATTATCTAGTCCATCACAGAATTATCTAGCCCACCCCTTGCTCAAGTAGGTTATTCAAGACTGTGTCCAGTCTCCAAAGCTGGAGAATCAGCAACCACTCTGGCCATCCTGTTTCAGTGTTTTCTTGCATTTAGATGAAAATTCCTGCACTTGTTTGTACCTCTTGCCTCTTTTCCTGTCCCTGGGCACCACTAAAGTGGCTTCTCCTCCCTTCCCTCTCCAGTGCTTATACATATGGATAGGTTATGTGTCAGAATTCAACAGTTTCAGAACTTAGACAAACCACTTTGTCACCCCATTCCCCACTAAAAAAAATAAAAATAAAAGGAGACAGGGAAGGGAGAGACAGCCCTACCATTTTATGATGACTTCATCGTGCTGCTTGCTCTGAATTCCCTGTTCTCTCAGAAATTCTAATCCCTTTATCCCTGCAGCATTTTTGTCTGAAAGTTACATTGTGTCCTGAGAGTGCCTAATGATTGCAGCTGGATTACTAAAGGCCTGCAGTAAGCCTGTTTCATGGGGGAAGCAGAGCTGGCTAATCAGCTCCTTTAAAACCCTTGCAGCAACCCCTGGAGTTTCCCTCGCCTTTGGGTACCGGTGTGTGACCTCCTGGGGGAATTTCAGTATGTTCTGTATTCTGCCCCTGTGAATATGTCAGCAACTTGCAGCTTTAGTGGCTGGCAATGTAAACGCTTTGAAATGAAAATGAAAATGGGTTTCCATTTTAACAAGTAAATCATACCCTTTTTAAAAAAATAATCATAGAAAGGCAAGCTATTTAAAATAATTTTGTTCCTGGTGCTCCAACAGTGTCTTTCACAGTGCAACTGGCCACATTGCCCATGAACTTTCTGCCAGTTTTTGTTTTCTGGTGTGACATGTGCACTTCTTGGGCTAAACTTCCAAGCCACGGATCCACCAGGTGCCTGAGTTGCTCACCTGAGCCAGGCAAGCAGTTTTATTTCATCTTGTACTTTGAACCAGCAAATGTTTAGTTAGTTGTTTGTTTCGGGTTTTTTTTTAAGAGGCTGGACTTTCTTTGCTGTATGATTTTGAAAACATTTAAACACTTCTCGCTTTGCAGATGGGTGTGGCTTTCCCAATGAGCCCTTACATTGCAGCCCCACGCTCTGGAGCTGCCCCACGTGCTGAATCCCACTCTATTCCCTCTCCCAGTAATCAATTCTTCCTCACACCGTGGAAATCCAAGGAACCCTCAGCGTGCACAGCTGGTGGAACAGAAGATTAAGTTGCCCATACACTAAACAGGATGATTGATGGCCCAGGTTTTCACCCAGCAAAGTGCAGTTTTGTTACATAATTACGAGAATTATGTGCAGCACTAAATCTATTCCCTGACTACGAATTGAAGGGTTGTTCTGACTGAGTTATGAAAGAAATTAGAAACTAATTTGTGGAAACAACATCTGTTGTACACAGGCGAGAAAAAGCTCTTGGAAGAAATGAAGAGAATTTATTCCCCTCTCTTTGCTGCTATTTATGAGACAAAAGGAGAAACTCCCAAGGATTGCAGTCAGTGGTTTCTGTGCAACACATGTTTATGTACACAAGCCCATTTGCTGAAAAGCAAGGAATTTTTTATTTTTTAAATACACCCAGGGATATCAAGCATAGGAAAGACGCACTGAGTGAGGTCCAGAGAGTGGGAATCCATTTCCATACCTGTTTGGCATGTGGTCTGTTGAGCTTGTGAGATCTTTGTCATTAGTGTCACAGATTGGAGATGAGGTTACTCAGTAATTAATGCTGCCAGAGACTAGAACAAAAATGATGAAGGCTGTTTGAGTTTTGGCAATATGCCTTCCCACCTTCCAAGCAGCCTGATGTTTATTGAAGTGGAGAGTAACCCAGCACTTTACACAGAAGAAAATGCTTCCCCATCTGCATTAGATAACATTTACTTGGTTTTGGCAAGGCTGAATACAGTATAAATGTAATTCCCTCACTGTCTTTTCACATTTCAAAAAAGAAAAAAAAAAAAAGGCTTATTGCTTATTTTGCATTGTCACCAAGAAAAAGTATGGGAACTTAGCGCAACCTGCACTTGTTCTTTCATTGTGTTCTTTCCAAGGACAGCATGGTATGACCAGTGAAACATTTTGGATGTGTAGTGCCCTTGGTGTGAGTACCTATTGCAGTATTTCCAGTGGATCACCCAGGTTCTGTGTGTGCATTTTTATTTAGACCAAGAAGATACCAAGGATTCTGGAGGTCAGATATCAGTCCTGACTGAAGCAAAGCCAGCCAGGCTTGTAGCAACTACAAGTGACATTCAAAAAAGTCATCTTTAGGATGTGAGGAATGTTGGATGAGAGGGGTAAAGAAGAGGGAGGAGTCAAAAGTGGCAGCAATGTTATCAACCCAAGGGATTTTAAAATAAAAAAGAAAGTTCTAGTGGCAGTGGAACCTTGGTTTAAAAGGGGAAATTATTTAATTTTTTGGCTTGTGGAAAGTAAAACTGGTGCTAAAGCATCAAAATAAGACATTGAATGAAGGAAGACAGCATTACGTAATCCAGCCAAGGTGCTGAAGTACCAAAAGTGGAGGTGGAATAAGAGCGAGGGGATCACGGGTGCGGTGGTGACTCAGAAGGGTTACCTCAGCACAAATACTTGTGTATTTTTATATCCCTGGAGTCACCTTTGCTGCTTATTTTTTTATGACCTATCATCTGGCCCATTTATTTGAACATGGGTTTGCTTCTGCAAATGCTCGTGTCTGCTGTTCTATGTCCACTCTTAATTACAGGAACAAATATCATCATTTTAACGTCAGCTTTGTGAGGGGGATCAGGTGGTGTTGTCACTGGTGGTAAGTGAACTCAATTATAGCTTTAAAAGTGCAAGTCCTTTAGAAAGCAGGAACAGCAACCCTTGAAAGCAATATTATCCCTGAAAATGCCAGCCTGGTATAGATTTCTGTGTTAGGAATGAAGAACTGAAGATGAGAGAAGCTGTTGTGCTCTGAGGATTCTCATCTCACCAGCTGGCAGAGCAGTCTTATCTGGGGAAATAGTGAAAGCTACTCTAGGCATTACTTAATTAAATAAAGGCCTAAATATTTGCATCAGATAATGTGATTCCTTATTTCCTTTTCCTCTGATCAACGCCTCCCTTCAGGATTTTTACCATTAGAAGTTTCCAGCTTGCAGTTCTTCTCAAGGCTCCTCCTTCCTTCCTTCTTACCACTTAAATGAAGACAATTTAGATAAGTACACGCAGCTTGAAAGAACTGTGCACATTTCAAGAATCACATACAGAAAAATGCACTTTGGCAGCAAGGCAAATTGCTGCCTACCTGCAGAGGGAATGTCTCAAGTGTTCAGTTCAGGGGTACGGCAAATTATTCCTTTAACTCTCTAACGCTCTGAGAAATGCGCTCATGCCAAGTGTAAGACAAATTTTTGGGTTCTCTTTCTCAAACAATTGAGGAAGATCCATGGGCAGCAGAACCAGTGCAGCTGGACTTGCTAGAGGTGGTCAGAGACAAAACAAAGCTGGAAATTCAGGAGAATAAATTGAATTGCACCACTGTCAATAACAACGTGAAGACACTCTTCTATTTTACTAAGCTAGATTATATTTGCTGGTTGACGTGGTACTAACAAAATCCAAGCCCTAGTGGAAGCCTGAAGTTTTTGACTGAAGAGAATATAATCTTTGTTTAAAATTAACACAGAATTATGTTACGATATAATTGTAACATTTGTAAAATTCATAAGCATTTCAAGTTTCTGTGGTTAGTTGTGCAGGTGTGCAGCTTCTAATGCCAAGGAGTGACCTGTTAATGTTTAATTTCCAGGTGGACAGTGAAAATTGTAGGAATGTGCTGTCATCACTGTTGTAGTTGTCGTCTTCTCCAGTGTTTCGTTTTCAGCTCCTGATTAGCTGCAGAAGGGATATGATTATAGTATTTTTCAGAGTTTTATGAACTAAAGAACTAAGAGAATAAGGAATAAAGTTCTAAGATACTTATAGCATACATAAATCTGCAATTCCTGTGAAGAATCAAATATGAGGTATATAATCCACTTTGTGTATTAATCTCATGGAATTTGCCTGATTTTTAAATGAACAAACACACCAGTAAGACCCTTGTTTTACTTCTGTAGTGCCACAGTAATCTTGTAGAATGCAGAGGGTGAGGTGGAGAACAAGACCCTACATCCTGGTCTAATATCTTGCTACAATTTTTATTCTTCTTACGCAATATATTAATGTAAGGTCCCAGAGATGGGGCAGTAAATATTAATACTGCAGTAAAAAATAAAACAGATACAATTGGCATATCTTTTTCTGAATAGCTGCAAAGACTGAACATCTAAATATTGCAATATTCTTTAACGTGGAGCTGTCAGAAACGGAGAGGAAAATACATTGCACTGAAGTTTTTGCACTGCGTTTGGTGTTTAAAAAAGTTCAAACAGTTAAAATCACCTATGCTTAAAAATCCCCAGCTCTCTGTGTTAAGAATTGAGTATTAATTCTGCTTGCTAGCAAGAGAAGAGTGTGAGATCAGCAGCCAGGGGTGTGTAGGGAGCTAAGGGGTCCGACTCTTGCTAATCTTTCCTCCTCATCCATCCATGTACCCACACTGATACATTTCCTAATGGTCCATTTCTTCCTTGTTACTTGCAAACAGATTTTATGGCCCCTTTGCATTTTGGAGAGGAACATCTGCAGCCTCAAGTACCTGCTGTATTTTAGAACATTAGCAATATGAAAAATAGGCATTCTCAGAGATGCTAATAAACCAGTTCTAGTTATTGGAGTGTTCTACCCTGCAAGTTTTGACCAAAATACAGGAGCAGGAAAAGCTTTGTCTCTTCTTTTTATTAACTGCGTCTCTGAGAGCCTTGCTGTTTCCAGCACTTCCCCATCTGAATAAAAATGTTTTGATCCATAGCTGACACAAGGATTTTTTTCTTGATTATTTTTCACAAGGACTTAAAAAAAGGTTCGGAAAGTGAGATGCAAGTCTCTTTAATACAAAGTGTGAACGTTTGCCATGTTTTTCTCTTGGAATATTTTGGGATTTTACAATGAGGTGTATATAACCTCACCACTATTAATTTTTCTTTAATTTTAAACTGTGGTTTTGGCCAAAATGAGTTTGTTGGCAATGTTCTGCCACAGTTGTGGGTGTTTTATGCCTGGCTCTGGAGTTCAACCTGGAATACAGATACACTGAGGGCATCCCTATTCTTTGTTTGTGCATCCTTGACTCCCACACAGGAGAAGGAAATAACATCTTGTCTAATTCCTGGCCTTGCTTTAGAAGCTGACCACGCCTTTAACAGAAGATGCAATTTTAGTCTCCAGTTGCCATACAGTTTAAAAGTCATTTTTGACACCTATTCCCTTGAAAACATGCATATGTTCCACTACTGCTAAAACCCTCAGGGCCCAGAAAATGAGTTTTAAAAGTTCTGTTATCTTTAATCTGCATTCTGTGCCTCTCAGTTTCAGCACTGCCTGCTTTTAGAGTTTGTCTGCTCTTGTAACAGATTTGTCAATTTAATACAAAGATAGTTGCATAAAATACAGTCTCCAAAAATGATATAGCTGAGAACACAAACCATTTAAAATGGGTGTGTGGTTGAATATTACTAAGAAGCAGAACAAGTTAATTAATTCCTTTAGATTTCCTTTATATGCCCTGTATTACATGAGATAAATCTAAATTCTCCAGGTGTTGGTTAGATGAAATAGGTAAAGCATTAGTTGCAGTGCAAGTTTATACTGGAGTTCACATGGGTAATTAGGAAAATGAGTTGCAAGGTTGTTACTTATGACAGACAATTCACCAGTATATAGGAATGTTGAATAAACATTACAGAGCCCCCATTCACAGCTCATACAAACTTCTTTCCTCTTACCCTTTACTGTAATGGTTCTACTCAGATTTTATGTTGCCTTGATGGTTATGCTGTTATTGATCTTTTTTCGCAAAGGTAGTAGGCTGACTTTATGTTGTGTTGGTACTTATTTATATGTTTAAACTCCTGAAGTTTCCTGAATAGACCAGGGCTCAATCCTGCAAATTCTTACTTATGCAAGTGTTATTTAATTCAATAGGTCTGTCCTTCTCTGCAGAAGGAGCTGCTCATTTGGGGTTTGTGCTTCCTTGGAGCTTAAAATATATTTGAGAATGACAGTGCTGAATCATTTTTGGATTTAACAGACAGGGAAACCTTCAGATGTCTGAGAAGCAGGAATTTGGATGGGGATAAAGCACAGGAGTGGCCATGGTCTCCTGGGAGGCACCATCGTGGGGAAGGGCAAAGGGAGGATGGCAATTCTGCTGAAGCAGCAAGAGCGAATCCTTCAGGGAAATGCTCGGACGTTTTGATTAACCTGGTTGAAGCACAAATTTCTCTTGTTAAGAGAGGTTGGGGGGAATTGTCTCAGCTTGGTCTCCATTCGGCTTCTCAGAATAACTGAAGTGTAAAGAGGTGTTTTAATTTTCCTTCCAGATTTCTGTGTCTATAACCCGACTAAAGCACCACCTGCATTCTGCATTTAACAATAGCTTATTAGTCACCAAGGCTGATGGAATTTTTAGCTACCAGGAGTGTAAAAGATTATTTTCTGCCTACTTTTGCCATCAATGGTTCTAATGCTCTGCTTGAAAATTTTATTTTCTTAGAAGTATTGGAGTGATGCTCGTGTTACAACTTGTTTGTTCTGCTGTAATGATGGGGTGTCCTGATGAAAATTGGTGTGTCACTGCACTGGTCAGTCTGTAGATGAAATGGAAAAGATCGTTGTCCCCCAAATTTGCCAGAGGTTCTTTTCCACAGAACAATATCAGGGGAGAAATGTTTTGAGTTATTTTTAGAAAGATGTAGTAGAGAAATGGTTTTATCTCCTCTTTTGTGACAAATAAATCAAAGTACAGTAGGGACAAGCTGTCCAGCATCTCAAAATCTCAATGTGAGCAGAGAATCGATGGAATTGGGGCTGGAAGGAGATAAATGATATAAAATTTTGTGCTTGGCACTGTCCAAACTGAGAACGTGTGCTTGACTTTCACTTTTCTTGGGTGATTATTACTCAGTGACTGCTGGTTTTGTTTCCCCTGGGAGCTGATGCATCTGTGTCCGGGAGAGACAGTTTGTTAATAAGATTATATGTTATTTGACTTCAGCAGTAATTCATAAAACATCTCAAAGTGCTTTAGAAATATTCATTAAACTGTGAAGCCCCCAGGTAGGAAGATGATTCTCACTGGTGTATTGGAATCATTGAAATACATCTAATACTTGAGGTTTAATAGCTCACATAGTACAAATAAAAAAATCTAAATGTGGTAGAAGAGAAAATAATAAGCAATAATAAGGTTTTAGTAGGTGAACATTTAAGCAATACCTCATTTGTTCAAGTATTACAAGTCCAGGTCCATCCAGATTAGTGTAGAAACTGATATTCAGGTAAATATTTTTTCTATATGTTAGACACACAGCATGAAATTAGTCATCAGTCTTCAGCAAGGAAGAGTTAATTCATTTTTCTTTCTTTTCTGCTCTCCCCAATCCTGTTTGCAAGAGAATTCAGCCTTAGAATTAAAGGAGTAGTTAAAGACAAACGGATCTTGATTTTTATTTCCAGTTTTAGCAGATGGGAAAATGAAATGCTGAGTGCATGTGCAATTCTCTTAAATATAAATTCCTTGATGCTGCTCCACAATGATGTAAATAACGCTTGTCTGGTTTCTTGTCTGGTTGCTACATTAGTGTCATTTGGAAGCAATTGTCTTTTCTAAACAGTAATTTTCTCTCCCCAACAGAAAGGAAGGGGAATTATTTCAAACACCCTTGTCTCTTAGAAAGGAGCCCAACACAAGAATCTTTGTGAACACAAACAAGAAGATAGAGGTCTGGGGTTTTTTTGCGTACATTCAAATAAAATCTAGACAGTGTAATAGATTTATTCTTGACTTAAGCTTAGGATTAGATTTCTTCATCTTGTTTGCATATGTAGTGTGATATGAAACATGGCATTAGCTTATTGATTTGCAAAATATGTGATTTTTTTCTTTCCTGAGAGGGAATATATAGACTGCGTTATAAGGTGCTACAGTATTTTTAAAAAGTGGAATGAGAAAAGGTTACTTTGCAGATACAGGCATGTAACCAATGGTGGAAAATGTAGAGGTGGCCAACAGTGCAGCTGGAGATGGAAAAAGGACGGAAAATTCCACATAAGTTTTCAAAATACTTCGAGAACTTGACTTCTTTCTGCTAGAAAACTAAAAGTTGCAAAATATTCCTCATAGAGGCAAATTCCACAGTAATTTTCTTAAGGAGGGAGGAGAATTATTCTTACAATGTTTCCCTTGTATAAACAAAAATTTATAAATAAGAAAAAGGGTTTTTTTTGGAAACATCAAACTTGGGAGCTCCTAACTGAGTACAGTTCACAATTTTATTGCAAAATAGAGGTGGAAGGGGAAAATAGAAATGGAATAGAAATTGTATTTCTTTTAGACTAGTTTAATTATTAGAGTTTCTCTGTTTAGGTCTAATGATAGCTATAATAATTATAAGTATATTTCTGATTTTTAGTAAATAGAGCACACATATTTGAGTCAAGGTAGGTCTCCATTTCATGGCTTTAGGACCTTCTTCTATGGGAAGCATCCCTTCTTTATGTTCTTAGCTAGTGAAGGATGGAAAGAGAACAGACATCGACAATAACTGACATGCCAAAGGTTTTACAGCAGGCCAGCAATTAAATAAAATATATTCTGAATTATGATACTGATTTCTGTCTACATTAGACCACGAAGCTTTGCCAAATGTGCCTGTATTTGCCTCCCAGGAAGATCCTTATTGCACTAAATCCTTCAGTTGCTGGAGCCCTGGTTTCTTTTTTAAATCATTGTTCCAAATGAGGCACAATTGCATGGGCAGCTCTTTCTGTAGTTAATAATGCACCAAGCAGCCCCTGTGCTGCACATTGCTATTCCGCTGCACAGCTTTGCTCACAATAAACCAGCACGTTTCCAGGAGAGAAAAAGACAATCAACCCAGCACTTCGAGCCATTTCATGTTTTGTTCCACTGCAAATTCAAAGTGTGGCTCTTTTATCAGAATGGGTATTGTTTGGAGTTAAAAATGGAACCAAGTATAGCAATTCTTGCCCCACCAAAGAGGCAATTTCTCTTGCTTTATTCATGCTCCCCCCTGTTCCTGCACTGCCTTGCTTTCGGAGTGTGCATGTTAACCAGAGCTCTGTGTGCTCCTACTCGAGGAGGGGCAATGAAAAGGAAGGCTTTTATGGCCTTGTTCTATAAATGTTGTGTTGTCGTGTAATTTACCCTGACGGTTTCCCAAATTCTCTCGAGTGCCAGCATTAAAAGCTGTTACAATTTGCAATTATGTCGATTGTGTATTTTTCCCCGAAAATATTAACGTTTAAAATTCTCTTAATGAGACTTCAGTGTGTGAGCAGCATGAAAGGGTGTAGTGGAAACACAGTGCCAGATGGTACTTTTGTTGTAGCAAAATAATTTCTGTGGGGAGAACAAGGTTCACCCTTGGTAGGTGAGAACTTCTAGACCTCTACTTTATGAGGGTTTAACAAACACTGAGTAGACACTGCAGCTGATAGGAAGAATGAGAGTTAGGGAAAATATAAATAATAATTAATAATTAAATTGGGCTCCAGAACAGTCTTGATGATATAGCAGATATAAAATCCTCTTGGCATTTTGAGTGGGTTTGAGTGTTTGAAATTTAGTAATATCCAGAGGTAACCTGAGGATTTGAGTCTGTGTAGCTGGATTTAGGAAATACAGCTAAGTAAAACTAAGTAAAAGTGAAACCTTTGACTTCCTGTAGCCAGCTTGGCCAGGACTGACTGAGAAACCTCTGGATAGCTATTTCTCACACCAAATAATTTAATTAATACATAATAATTAAGCTGCTATTAAAAAAAAAAAAATGACACTGTACTTCTGATGCTAAAAGATGTGTAGGTAAAAATTCAGAACTTAATGTAAGCATGCACATGTTATGTGTGGATATATATGTGTTGACAGCTGAAGGAGGTTTCCAATAGGAGAGAAATCTCAGCACCTGGGTTCTTAAACACTCTGAACTCGATACAGAGAGATTTGCCTTAGTTTATGCCTTGGATTATCAGTTTTTCAAGTACTCTGCAAATAAAGCTTACCCACAGGGAGACTCTGAAATTTAATAAATTTGTGAAATGCTTGGCAGTCCTCTAAGGCAATATATTATTACTACATTTCCCCTAAAGACTGGTTCCATTTATTATATGGATAGATACAGTGGTTTCGTATTTTTAGTAGTTTATGAATGCACAGAAATGAAAAGTGTGTGTGTTTTCAGGACAAAAAATCTCAAAATGGTTCACACATGAGTTGCTGAGCAAAAAATTACCCTTAATTTGTGCTGTAAAAGTAAAGCTGGTGATCAGTGTGTGTGTGTGTTCTAATAGCTGTTGCATCATTTGTTCTGATACTGCACTGGACAGACACTTTTGGGATGACCATTCTCATTCAAGCACTTGTAAATGTTGGAGCAGAGCAAAATGAAGGCAGAAGTTAGTGAATGGGTAAGGACGTGGGTGCGATTAGTAATTATAATCTAAAACTGTGAATTATGATAAATTTTATGAATGTCAATGTGTTCTCAGTAACATTGTTCATTATGGATTTAAGAGGAACGACAGGTTTCCTGTAACCTCAGCCCTTTGCAAGTGTAATGCAAGCCAGGACTGTGAAATGAATCATATCTAATTTAGGCACCAGAAGCTTGTATGTTTATTTCTGGATGGATTTAGTTCCTTTGCCTTCTCTGGAAACAAACCGTCCTGTTCAGGCAGCAGCTCCTTTGTGTCCCTTTTTGATACCAAGACTTGACAAACTGCACCTGAGATGTTGCCTCTGTAAGTGCAGAAGAAGCTGGAGAGGTTTGCTCCCGTGCAGATATCCACATTAAATCAGATGAATCCCAGTATTAGTCATAGTCTTGTGATGATAAAAATTAGAAACTTGCCTCAGAGCTCCTGATTAATTCTGACTCTGCCTTAATGAGACACCCAGTGCTGTGGAGGATGCAGGACTGAGTGTCTGTGGCTTGGCTGAATTACATTTTAGCTTAGGGATGCATTTAAATAACTTCAGGTCTGGCCAAGCTATCTATATCTAATGACTGATATAGATTAATTAGGAGACTGGAGGTCTGCATGTCCAGAAAGAATAGTGGTTTCATACTCTCTGTTTAAAAGAAACGAGATTTTAATCAGGAGGTTGTCTCCTTTATGCCTGTTTGTGGCCCAGGCAGAGGGTGCACTAATCATCCTTACAAATATAGTGTATTGAGTATAAATAATGTTAAACCCCCCAACGTGGAGCAGATAATTCATTATTTCTGTAGTCACACTGCAAGACTTGTTTCCTCCTGTCACCCTGTCATCCTGTCTGGCAGACAGAGTGGTTGAAAGAGCTGCTCTGTCTTGATCTGACAAGCTGGATTTGGGTTTTACAAATAGGTTTTCATTCTTGCTGTAAGTAGGTGTAGATATAACATATGTACTTCCATTGTTTACATTTAAATTAAGATCCATCTTCTTTGATTAATTCCCCCTCCCTCCCCCCCAATGGCATTGCAACTCCTTTTTAAAAAAGAGATCTGTATTTCACCAGAACGAGACTGTATTTCACCACAGCATAAGGCTGGACAAAACCCTTTGGTTTGTTTCCAGCGCCAGGGATAGGAGAGGCATTTCGGTATTTTTTGTTTACATTTGAGATCCCAAAATACATTAGACCTTTTAATTCCTCCAAACAGCATGTTTATAAATTTTTAACAGATACAGTGTACAAATCCAAACAACATCTTCTGGATTTTGGAAGATTAATCACCTCAGTGTCTAAAGAGTAAGAGGAAGCCAGACAAACCTTGTAGGCACACTGTGCTTTGGGTTACTGAGGAAAGAACGCTCCATCTATACCCATTTCAGCCTGGGAACAAATTCTGGTATGACCTTCTAATGTGATAACTCATTTGGTCTATGAATGAGAGCAAGATAAACCATGTCTGTCCAAAAACCCCCAACAATTTCATGCAACACCCTGTTCCATCCCATGGACTAGCATGGGAGATGAGGAGGGGAGAAAAAAAGCCCAAGGAAGAACTAAAACTAAATTCCTTTTGTAACAACTAGAATATGCTCTGAAGCATATTTTTA
This sequence comes from Margarornis squamiger, assembly GCA_035222235.1. NCBI lineage: Eukaryota > Metazoa > Chordata > Aves > Passeriformes > Furnariidae > Margarornis > Margarornis squamiger. The sequence continues at coordinate 3,706,849 of JAWWTY010000001.1, read as the reverse complement.
TTTTAATATAAGTGCTCTTAATATGCTGCTGTAGGTGTTAGCTTGTTAGGAAAATGAGGACAGTGTCAACCTTCTGCTGGTCTCAGGGATGGGGCTGGACAAGGGAAGACAATTTTCAAGTAACTACCCAGCCCATCTTTCTCTCTACCCTTCTGCCCAACTTCAAGTGTTTCCCTCAACATCTCAGTTAAAGCATATATTTTCTAAATACACCAAATACCCTGATCATTTACATAAATGGTACCACAGGAATGTTTCGGGCTCCACACATGGTGAGGTCTGAGGACTTGGCACACAAGTCGTGGTGCTTGTCTTGTAAGTCAGCAATCCAATCATTTGCCTCCAGGTGCCCACCTGAATGAGCAGCCCTGGCCACAGGGGATGTGGAGTGATGTAGAAATTTCTAGAGGCCATTTATACTTTTTCACCTCTACAATACCCTGTGGCAGCCAATTCAGAGATTTAGAAACGTGTTCCCTGGAAACATACTTCTTCTTGGTGCAGGAAATGCTTCAGCGCTCCCTTAAAACCAGGTGGAAGTGTCCAACTCCTGTCTCTCACTCTTGGGACTCAACTCATGCACAAGGGTTTGCTGACTCCCAGGTGGGATGGATTGGGGTGGTTTTTTGTTGAATGCATTCCTTGAGTAGTCGGTGATTTCCAAATCCTTCTAATGGATTTGGATATTGTTTATGTGAATTAAACAGCATCCAGTACTTGGGATGCTGTAACAATGAAAATTAATAATTTAAGTGGGGGTCAGTAATTGTTATTCAGAGTTATGAAGGGCTGAATGGAAGCCTGGGTGCTTCCTTACTTATAAAAATTTCAAACCATTTTAATGTATTTGGTCTTGTATTTGTTTATTAGATCCTTCGTGTTTGTTTCCTAAGGGATAATTTAGTTAATGTGTATCAGTGATGGAAATGCAAAACCCACAAAACAAATGTGTAGTGCTACCAAATCTCTGTAGTTAATTAAAGGAGGGAATGGATGGAGGGCATAGGAGAAGGTGACCGCGTGCCTCAGGCTCAGCCTGCCACTGTGGCACTGATTCTGAAAGCAACACTCCATTTGTTAGTAAAGTACACCAAGCCTACCTCCAGTGATAAGGTGTCAATAATGTCAATCTGTATAAGCTGGGGAAAAAAAAATAATTTAAAAAGTTCAGGTTCCCTGTTGATTCCCTCAGCAGGCTGCACATTTTCAGTAATACAGCACTGGATCAACACCACTCCACTTTCAAGGTGCTGAAACTCAATTTGTTTGCAGTGCCGTGAAGTCAAGTACACTGTAAAACTCTGCAGCCCAGTGGCATAAAAAATAACTGTAAAAACAGACTTTGTGGAAGAAGTGAGGTGATAATATGACATGTGCATGGTGCTTCAGTCACGCTTGCCTAAATTCAAATTTCTTTAACCACAGGATTTAATATGCTGCTGCTTGGGTTTCCTTTTTCTCCTCACACCTGGTTTGGAAGAGTCAGAAAAAATTCTAGAATGACAGAAGTGGAAACTGGATTTTTATGCTCTCTCTGAACACGATACACATTTCCCAGTGCCAACAGGTAGAGATTCCAGCTGCATTCCTGGCAGTCGGTGTGTCATTCTGCCTGGCACAGCCTGAGCACTCCAGGACCATGGGGGAAATGGCCAAATTGTTGGTTGCATTTCAGCTTTCCTGCTTGTTCTGTGAGAACAACAAACCTTACTCCCCTCAAAATGTGTTGGAGCTAAATTAAAATGTGTGAGGTGGGTTATATTGATGGATGGCAACTGGTAATAACATGAGAAATGCAGTGAAGACTGGTGAGAAAGCTCTGTTTTAATGTGGAACTTAGTAAGTCCAAGCATTTAAAAAATAATGCTTTTCTGAGCTTGAATCAGTGAATGTTCCCTAATATTTTGGCAGGACCTGGGTGTTTTTAGTCACAATCTGGTATCCTTCTATCTTCCAACCGATGACTGCACGCAGAGTGGCTGAAGTGAAATGAGATCCTCTTGGGCACTGCAGGGAAAAAGCAACAGCTTCCTATAAATGTTCCTCCTATTAGAAAGAGGCCAAATGTGATGCTTCAAATGGAAACTTTTGGGAAATAAATGTAAAGCCAGTGTTCCAGATATGCCTTTGTCTGAATGTTAGTCTGTGTTATTTGATGCTAAAATCTCCTAGAAACTTTTCCTTCAGGAATTGGTTATCTATCTGGGCATCTCTGTTATTATTAAATCAGCATCATTCAAAGGGTCAGCACTTGATTAGCTGATCATTAGTGCTGATAACCCCGAAGTTGTGGGTTTGACCCTGCATGGGCCATTCACTGAAGAGCTGGACCCTTGTGGGTCCCTTCCAAATCAGAATATGCTGTGAAATCACTAAACCACTTCACAGCTTACAGTTGTTCTGTGGTTGCTCTGCCACTTGCACTGCTAGGAAACTTTTGAAGTAGAGTGTGACCTTTTTAGTTTCTGCAGTGCTGCTTTAAGACTAGATAGCCCTAATGCAAGGGGGAAAATTCCACGCAGCGTCTCACTAATGAGAAAACTCTGTGACTGCTCTCCTGTGATCTCCCATCTCCTTGTGAATCCTCAGTGGTAGGAAGTCACACAGTGTGAGTAGCAAACTTCATCTCTAAATTGTTGACACACACTCAAAATGAATGCCTGCAGGTGAATATCCTGGAGCAGCAATAGGACAGTTGCTCTAGAAAACTTCTTTCTGGCACTATGCAACAACTTCATGGGCACCAGAATTTTCCTAACAAAACCCATTTGCTAAAATCATTAAGCTACTTTTCTTAAAGATGAAATAAGGAAGGGATGATATATTTATTATCTGATTATCTTCCATAAAATGTTTTATATAAGGATACTGCAGTTTAAAAACCCTAATTAAAGACCATCAGTGAAATGTCAGGTCTCTTGATAATAGTTCTAAATTCTGTCTGTCATGGAAAAAGACACTTGTTAGAATTGTCTCTTTTACTTCTCTATTGAATTCATAGGCAGGATTCAGAAGAGTGTTATTTTGAGGAGGAATGGCTGTGTTCATAGTACACACAGTTAAAAATTATCTGAGGAGAAACAGGTTGCAGGACTTTGACCCAGACAGGTGTTTGAGAGGAGAAAGCCTAAACTTTCAATAATGAGCTGCCAAAAAAATCAGAAAGACTTTACATTCAGAAAGCTATGTTTAAAGAATTATTTGATCTGGAATGGGAAGGTGGGTGGAGAAGGAGGTTACATAAAAATAAGCAAAGTTTCAAAGCAAACCAGATAATTTCTCTGAAGAACTTCTGCTCCATCTGCATTGTCCTTGTGGTCATTCTCCCGTGTCCCAGCTGGTTTCAGGTCAGTGAAAATCAGAGTTTGCTGCTTTCTGGATTGCAACAAATTCCGTCCCTTCCCACCATGTCCTGCTGGGAGCTTCAGCTCCACCAGGTGGGGTTTGCAGCCCTGGAGGGAAGGAAGGGTCTCCTTCCTCACGTCCTGTCCTTTCTAGGGAAACTGTTCAGACATCGGAACTGGGCACGGATAAATGGGATAGTCCCTGTGTGCCCTGTGAGAGGGAGCTGGGGCTGGTCTGCAGCAGCTTCCCTGCATGCACACAGGTCCTTGTTCTTGTCTCACTGAGGGATATGGTTGCCCAACAGGAGGAGCAAGAAAGAGCTGCAGCCAGCAGGGTTACCTGGGCTGTCTTGGCCTCCACTCTGGAGGATCAGTCTGGTGTTTGGAGTGTGTTTTATTGTTTTAAACAGTATCAGCTGGCAAAAATACACACTTTTCATCCTAACAGAATAAAGAGAAGTTGTTAATAAATCATAAGAAAGTCTGGTGACAGTCCCAAGCAGTGCCATTGTCTCAAGTCCAGGAGGATGCTGGCAGGCTCCTGGGGTGCATTCCACCACTGGGAGGCTCTGGAGAGCTGGAACACATTCTTGTCATGTGAAGGCCAGGTGAGGCCTGGCAGAGGCTGTCACAGGCACCTGGCAGACAGGCAATACTCCCATGGTGAGCCTGGCAGGTTCCCTGGTGACACATTTTCATGCCAGTGACTGCATGTCGTGCAGTGCCCTTAAATGAGGGGATGTGCCTACGGCTGTCGGAGCACAGCTCTGATCTCAATCTCTGCTCTGCCAGGATGGACCCAGGGGACTTCCAGTGCACTCATATGGAATGAGCTGTGTTTAACTACCCATTCCTAATTGCAGATCACTCACAGCAGGATTTCTTCATGAGCAAATACCGTGAAACACTTTGAAGATACAGCGTGGAGGGGCAGGAACACCTGAGACCTTCAGAGCAGCCTCGTCGCACGGGGACATTCTGTGACATCCCTTTGCCATTCCCTCACAGCACCTGCAGGTCCCACTGGTGCTTAGTCTGGGAAGGGAGAGGGGCTGATGCACAGAGAGGAAACACCTATGGCTGCTGACAGCTCATGATGATGCTCTGAATTAGGGGAAGCCAAACAAAGGTGGCTGCTCCCTTGGAGGATGGAGGCCTAACACGTTTTAGTGAATGGAATGCCCTGAAATCTTCAGAAGGAAAGAGGTTTCAAGCCAAGCCAAACACACAAGGTCACCCAGGGCAAAAGACAGAAAGGGTTCAGTGCCTCCAGCACATAACACGACAGTTAAATGGGTTGAACCAAGCTGGCACCTTCCTCTGGAGGACGGATATTGGAAGCAAACCAGTCAGACAATGTGATAGGGGTGGGCTGCTGATCAGCCTGTTTGCTTTGGGGCAGGTGAAACGATCTAAGGGATTTAAAGGAGGAAGAGGCTGAACTGAGACCTCATGTAGCTGTACCTGCTTTTTGTTTGTTTGGTTTTGGTTGGTTGGTTTGGTTTTGTTTGGTAGAATTATTTGCTCCATTTTCATTCCAGCAATAGGCTATTGAGAGCACAGTTATTTGTCCATAAGTCACAACTTGGCTCTTTGCAGCTGGATTTAACCCACAAATTTAGTAAACCTGTCATTCATCATAGGTATGTTGGCTGATGTTTAGAGTAGTGTATTTATAGGATTTGTAAAGGGAAGGGGAATGGGATCCATGAATGCATCGCTGCTGTTTGGGAAGTGATGTGTGGGTCCTTGATTTACAGTAACTGTCCAGGAGAAATGGGAAGAGGGATGAGGAGCACTCCCCCTGCTGTGACTGTGGAGGAAACGAGCTGCTCTTTGTCTGCCTCCTGATTCTGCTGCACTCAGGGCTGCTCTGCTCTGTCCCAGGTTCTTCTGCTCACACATAAAGGAAGGAGAAGGCCTTTGTCATATTCACTTATGTCCTGCTTTGACTGGAGTGAAGCAACTGAGAGTCTATTGTATAGAAATGCCATATCCAAATAACACAACTACGATCTAGTACTTGAAATTTGTGGTGCTACCAAATTGTATCCACAAAAAATGGCAATAATAGTACTTCTGTCTTCTGCTTTTTGAGTTAGTATTCAACTTCATAGTCTTTTACTTACTACTTAAATAACAGTAAACTATAATAGCCAAGCAAGTGTAGCAATAATATTTGAAGGAGATGACTTACTAGACAATGTATTTGAATATGAATTGTTTTGCTATTATACTTTGGAGCTAGCCCCAGAGAGCTGCTGATGGAAATTTGTAAGGTCATGACTGACTTGATGGTGTAGTTATAAATTCCTGCTGAACATTAAGCACATTGTTATTCTTCTCATCTCTGCTTGGTCATTAAGGAAAGTGACGAACATCACACGGTGTCAGAAGTGTGGGCTGAGAGTGAATTTGGGAAAACTTCAGAAAAGGTCACAGAAAGTAAAGGAAAGGGGAAGAAAAACAAAAGTGGGATTGTAGTAGTTCAAAGCTTTCTTGCACAGGTTTAATAAGTAAATTTTTTATATTTGCATTTAGAAGAGTCTCAAAAGTTTATTGCATATCTTGTGTAGAGGAAGAGCATATAGTGCCCTTGACCCTGAGATTGTACTGGAGTTTGGGATTCTTTAAGAGACACATTAAACATGCAAACATATAATCAATCAGTTACCTGTTGATAGAAGGAATGATAGGTGTCAGTTTTGAGGGCTAAACTCTGAGATGTAGCAAACAGTGTGCTCTGGTAGGCAAATACTAGTAAAGAAATAGGTTCTTATAATACAAAATTCGCTCTTCTTATAGCACATTATAGCACAAAATTCACTCTCCTGTCTCAGCCTTCTTAGTTATCTTTTCTACCCCAGCTTTTAACTCTGTACCTCTTTTACACCTGTTTTTGCAGGTGTTCATGCTTTCTTCTTATACCTAATTCTTCTTTCCCATTTTGACTCAGCTTCTTAAGCCAGACTTTGTGGCAGGATGGTTTCAATGGTGTCTTCTAGTAGAGGCTCTTCATCTCTCTTGCCATCTTCTCCCTATCCTACAGTTCCCAGTCCTGTTGAATTTGCCAGCATAGTTACTGAACTCTGCCACCCAAAACACTCCCTTCCAGTTTCCCTTTTCCAGCTCCCATCAGTTTTCAGTCCCATTGTTGCTTTTTTCACTGTTGTCTACTCTGCTTCTAAGTGTATCAGATACTTTGGTATCTCTATATTTACATTTGATGTTTTCCTAAATTGTGTTGCCTTGGCACCAGCAGGAGGGTTACTGAAAGATCAAGAAACAGAGTCCTTCAAGTTCTGTCCTCACAGAGATGAGACAGCATGACTTTCTCTGTCCGGAAGAAGGTTGTTTCCCTTCTGTAAATATGTGAGTGCTGCTTTATTTTACTCGGAATTATCTCTCCCACTTAAATGGTCAGTAAAGAGCTTGCTCCAATGAGGTCAAAACCTTCCATCTCTCAAAGATTTTTTTTTTTCTTTATAAACCCAACATTTTATATCTGTCTCTGTGTTAAAAGTCTTAGTGATAAGAGTGTCTAAACACTCTAGCTGTATGTAGTTCTTGCTGAGTCTTGACTTGTCCAAGACAGTTGTGTGACTAGAGATGTGATGTTCACCTTTTCCCTTATAGGCACCCTATAACCTCTTCCCAAACTTGTGAGAAATTTATGTGGCACTTTGTATTACTAAATCACAATCAATTTCAATGCCTCAGTTTTCAAAGCTATTCAGTGAAACGGGTTCTTCCCTGTTATTCTGTTTTAAAATGAGGCAAAGTTAAATGAAGGCGTTATGATTTGTAAATTGACATTTTTACTTCATCAGCTCTTATTGAAATTGAGTGAGGTTGTGGTTGATTAATGTTCAGGAATAAGTTACAACTGTTCATTCTGGTCTTGGTTTTCTTGTCACTCATGATCTGGTTCATTAATATCTTCACATTTTAAGAACAAGTCTGCATAGTGAAGCTGAAGGCTTCAGAAAATAATGCATTAATGCTGCTGTGCCTAGCATGGAGGCTGCTTGCTTTAGTGCAAGATGTGAGGAATTTATTTTCGGGGGTTTTTTTAAGTAGTGACCTTTTCTACGAGGGCATGTGCTAAATGACAGCCAGCTATGCATCAGAAAACAATTATGCCTGGCGGTGTAACTGTTCATATGTTCTCAAGGTCTTTGAGGTCTTTAGTTGTCCCTGGCATTTAATCTGAGCTGTGCACTGGAAAGGAACCAACTTTTTAAAGAGAGGCATGCAAATAATTTTGAAATTCAGACCTGAAAATAAAGTTGTTGAGTATCCACTTGTATATTGTACAATGTCTATAGAGATGGCTTCATTGTCATCGGTCAGCTATATTATTAAATGTTTGAGAAATTTTTGTTGCCATTTATTTCCAGTTTCAGAACAGATTGAACACAATTTTGCAAATTCTCTGAAGAAAACACTGTTCAAAGGCACATGTAGAAACAAGCACTAAACCTCTGTTAGAAGTCAACAGAAATTGGGCACTTATTTCTCTATCTTTTCCCTCCCTCACTCAATTTTCTTTTCTTGTTCTTTTTCATGATTATACAAGAAATGCGTGCCCAGAATAAGTCTAATTATTATTTGGTTCTCTATTGCTCTTGACCCAAGGTCACCCCTCTAAAAAGATGAACTCCACTTATTGTGGAGATGGAAAGATGAAACTACTTGTGGCAAATTCCCTTATTGTTTACTGTATGCTGGAAAAGACCATAAATATGGTGTTATAAAACCAATCTAGGCCAAGACAATGTGAAGATAAGAGTCCTAGAGACAATCTTAACGAGCTTGCCCCTGCTTCTTTCTCAGATGGATCCTAAGCATGTGCTTATATTAATTCTTGAAGCAATTCCTGAACTATTCCTTTTTTCCCACTTAGCAAATTCCTTTTGACATCAGTTACATGCTGTACCCACCCATATGTAAGTATTTTGTATAGAAAAATGAATGCACTGCCACATGCTGGCTGCTGTTGCACCAAGCCTGTCTTTTACACACACATGTTGGGTGAGGGGGTGTCTCTCTGTGCTGAGCAGCTGCTGATTATTAAGGATTGAAATCTATTTTCATGCCTTATTTTTCACAGTGAAAAGCCTGCTGCATCTCACAGTGGAGGTTTCCTTTAGAGATTCAGGAGGACTTCTAAGGGAATTTGCTTCCTGATGATGAGTGAGACTTTTTTAGGAGGCTGTTTCTTTGTTTTTCAGGGAAATAAAAAGGCAGGAGGGTATTTAGAAGGGCTTTTGTGGTTTTCTCCAAGGAGCTGCAGAAACACTAAATATTTCATTCTAAGGAGAAAAGACTACTGTGATTTTTTATGTTGCAGTCCCACTATACAGAATTGACTAATGTGTTGTAGTGTAATCCCAGAAATGTTTTGACATGGATTCCTTAGAGTTCTCATTTATAAGAAAAGTCAAAGCTATATCTCAGCAGAAATTTCTAGGTCTTTGCATGGGTGAGATCAGTTTTATTTGTTCTTTTCATTTGCATTGGGACTTGGGTTTGTTATTAACTTAGTAGGGTCAGAAATCCCGTTGTTGTGAAATCCTTGGGTTTACAGGTGAGCAGCTCAAGTAATAAATGGTTTTTAGATTATTCCATGGATATGCTTTCTTTTCAGAAGTGCCCTGGTTTTGCATGCACTAGATTTTAAGCATTTAATTGTTCTATTTTTGTGACATTTGAGTTAAAAAGAAACAAGCTGCTCATATGCTTGCCTGTAGATCCATGCTTTAACTATTCTGTTTGAATAGGGATATTCAGTGCTTTGCCATTGAGAATGTTGCTGTATAATAGCACAAACCAGCTGGTAAAAGCAGTTTTGTGTGTTAGCTGTTTTACTTTGGGTCTTCGTGTTTTTAAACAAACCATGTCATTTGTAGTTCCTGACAGTGTTTCTTCTTCTTTGTGCATTAGAATGCTGCAAAAAAAAAAAACAACCCAAAAAGTCAGTATTGGACCTGGTTGGTAACCCATTATCAATTAGCAGATGTAACAACTAATAAAAGCTTACTTTATAAAAACATGACTTCATCCCTCCCCCCCATTCCATTTTCTGAATACTTTTTCCCAGTCTTCTCCCTTGCTGAGCAAATGCATGGTTTCTCCACTTAAACTTGAAAGGAAAATGTGAAATCCACAGATGCAAAAGCATCCACTGATAAAACATCTTAATGATGCATTTTCCTTCAGCTTTGAATAACACCAGCTGCTTTCACTGCTTTGCCTTTCAAGTGGGGTATTTCTGCAGTTAAAACGGGAATATCTCTGTATTCTGTAATATCTGTATCTATTCTGCAGGATATTGAAGTACACCTACATCCCGTTGCATAAGATGGGTTAATATAGTACATTTTGGGGGGATGTAGTCAGTAAAATCTTTCCAATTGGGAAGCATGAAGGAGCAATAAAGGACTAATTCTTTAAATTTATTAGTCTGCATAAAGGCTATGCAGGCTCCAGTCAATTGAAACTGGGCCAAAATGGCTTTCTCATGATTTTAAGAAGCAGATGATATCTCCTTATTTATTTTTTTTCCCCGTTCTTCTTTTCTTTTTTCATTGTGTAAAAAAGTCAAAGCAATACTTCAGTGTAGAAACCAGATTTATTTTTTTAAAATTCTTTGCAGGAAATTATTAGTATATAATGAAGTTGTTGAATTTATCTTCCTCCTTCCTAATTGTGACCTCTCTCTAACAAATGCACAGTGTTGGAAATGTTCTTATCACTGATGCCCAAGAAACTGAGTGTGATGGTTGTTCTGAAAACACTTTCATCAGTGAAATAAAAGGGTTTTTTTCCAGTTCTCTGTTGTGTTCCTACTGTGATTAACAGTTTTTCATTGTAAACAAACTGTAGTAAGTGGCCATTCTTATGTGATGGTGGAGATGAACTTCAGGAGTAGTGACCATTTAGTGTTTCGGTGTTCTAGTGGCAATTGTCGGGGAAAATGATCAGGATTTATCAAATACTTTTTTTTCCCTCTCCCAGAATGACTAGGAAGTCTGTTTTATTTATGAGGAGGTAGGTAGTTAAAGTATGCTTATATTTCCTTTTAAGTGTTTGTTATTATGTATATTATATTTTAGCATACATGGCAGAGTAACAGAATTTCACAGTCTGAGATTTTTCCTATGCCTTTTGTCTTTGCTTTAACTATAAAATTTCAATATACTTGGAGATTTCTTTACACGACAGTGGAGTCTGAAATGTTTTGGGATATCAGTATTAGAAACAATCAACATAGTTTCTCTAAGCTATTTTATCTCCCACCCTGAGAAGTTAAGATGTCTCTCTCCTTGCTGTCCTTGGATTTCTGCTGGCTTTGCTTTATATCGCTGAATGGATTGTGGAGCTGTTCTTCCTGTGAAGCTTTTCACTGATTTTAGTTCCAGAGCAGTACAGGAGCTGGCCTTTTTGCCAGCCTTTTCTAAATTGGAAACTAGCATTTAATGGGAGATTGGGGAACCAGCAAAGGCAGCTGTGTCACGGAAGACTCCTTGCAGATGTGTGTGCCTGCAACTCGGGGAGGAACGGCGTGGCAGGACGTGCCTTTCTGTAGGAAACTTCCTTTAAAAGGAAATTTTGGGGAAACCGCCTGTCTTCCAGAGACAGTTTGCTAGGGCTGATGTGGGTCTTGTAAAGTAACAGGGCATCACATCCCCTCCCTGCAGGAAAATGTAACGCTCTGTCTTCTGTGCCGTCATGTAACTTTAGTCAGAATCCAGCCAATTTAACAGAATGACTTTATCAATATGAATAAGTGTTGGGTGAAGCCTTCCTTTACACCTGTGGTCCTGTGCTTTCAGCCATTTGATAAAGTGCTTCTTGCCTGTATGTCTGTTGAGTTCACAGTTCATGTTAGAACTACTTTCTGGGAGTGCTGGCAATACGAAGAAAACTGCTTGTCAAGGTTTTGATAAGGGTGAGTTTGAAATTTCAGATGTCTGGAGCAGAGGGCTCAAACACAATGAGACTTGGTTTTCCAATTGTAGAACAGTTCAGTATCCCCTAAACTGTGTCTTACTATCCGTGTTTGGGTTATTGGGCTTGTTGAAAACGAGGCATTCAAACCCTGTATCAATACAGCTCAGGGTGTCTTTCTGTCCTTAATATAATTCTAGAAATATCAGCTTTGATAGTTCACAGCCTTTAATCTTTCCTAAGTTTATTCTGCTTGAAGACTACTGTGATTTCACTTGCCAGCCTTACAGCCATCTAGATATAAATGGTTTAGAAGCCCCTTTATTTATTTTCTTTGATAGAAACTTTTCTAATTAATCTAAATGCCATGGTGGGAGGGGTTAGGGTTGGAATCCCCCGGAAGATGATGGTCTCAGACGTTTCTATTCACTTGACTAGCAGAAAATTCTTAGCCCTTCCCTTCCAGTTGTCTCTGAGGCAACAAAAGCCTCGCAGCTTCTTGCCTAAAGAAGCCCGACAACGAAAGCAACTATATCTAATTTAAGAGCTGTTAAGTGGAGGTCAATTGCCAATAATTGCCCTAATTAAAAAGCGAATAGTGAAATGATATTACAAGTCCAGCGTGGACTCTATTGAAGTAAGATAATTAAAGGATGGAGCCATCAATTAAAATCTGCAGTTGGGGTGGTTAAGGGAAAAACTAGATTAAAAACAAAACAAACAAACAAAAAAACCTCAAGGAAACGCGTATGGTAATTGGCATAACTCCTCATTTAGCGTGAAATCTTTATTTTAAAGCAGATGCTGTCACTTGCAATGAGCTGTAATGATTTTTTAATTCTACAGCCATAAAGTAGGTAGGAAGCTAATTTGAAAAGATAGATTGATACACACTTAATTAGAATCACTAAAGCAACACGTTAGCACATACATTGTTCACTACGACAGAGCCACGTAATCCTCCTTCTGAAAACACTTAAAGCACTAAGGCACAACCGTATTCTTGTCTGAACTTCACTTCTGAAGCAATTAACCTTTTGAACTGTAGTTATCTGTGCAAAGCAAAGATTTAGCATCACAATTATCAGAGCAATGCCTGTCTGAACTATTCCAGTCATAGAGACAGTTTACTGCCACTATGTTTTGGTGACTGGTAGCAATTTTAAGCATGAATTTCTCTGCTAGGAAGTATGAGAAGATAAAAATGGTTTTCTCTGTTTCTAAACAACACAATCTCAGAAAAGTCAATTAGTCTAACTAAACAGTATATGTAGCAGACAACAATAACATGCTTGTGGTATCACCTACGGAGTGAAAACTCACTTAGCATGATCAGATTTGTCATTTGGAGCTGTATCTGTTTACAGCTTTGTTAGAAAAGCCAGGAGAAAAGCATTCTCAGTCTTCCCTGAAGTGAATGTACGTACATGGAGTCCCTCAGTTATTCTTTTGGACAAAATAATCCAAAGTACACAATAAATGACCTGTGACTTATGATCAGAAATCTCAGGGACCTTACAGCATCCATTCGCATCCTATAAGCATCTCCTGAGGTAGCACCTAATGAAGTGTGTCAGTATGTGAAAAGTCTATAATATACATAAAATTCATACAAGCAATCTTATTTTTTATATTTATGTACATGGAAATGGACTGGTGGTTTATGCACTTAGTGAAATAAGGGAAATCATCCCGTTCCCTGGCTCAGAATTGGATTGTGGTGCTTCGGTGCTTCTTGAGGAATTTCTTCGAGTGCGGTTTGTCATGTCTCGCTCTCCTGAGGACTCTGTGATGCCTGATAAGAAGAGATGCTTTAGCTTTTCCTTGTGTTTAGGTGTTGTTTCCTCTCCATCAGGACATCAACATCTGCAAGCAACTGGTGAGTAGAATGCTGTTAGAAACAGATTATTAGTGGAAGAGGTGTCACAGACTTTTACACTACGTTTACAAAACACAGCAAGTTAACCCTGGTTTTGGATTTGACTGGATCAAGATTTTTTTCGAAGCATCAAGATTTTTTTTCAGCCACATACCCCACTGCCACCCTCCCCCCAGAAAAACAACCCCAATCAATCAAACACACAAAAAACAAACAAAAACCCAACCAACCAAATTAGAACCTGCCTATGATTTGGTGGAAATGCAGCAAAAGAAGCATGAGCAAATAAAATGGATAAAGAATCTGTTATTTTTCTCCGTACCCAGGCAATGTGCTAAGTTTCTTGTGCAACCAAAACGAGTATGAAATCCAACCAATGTGAACAGGAGCTTTTGTTTTACCCTCACAATTAATAGTCAAAAAGTGCTCCAGAAACAGTTTAGTTTTATATGCCTGTAAAAAGCAAAGCAGTTAGAGCATAAAACAAACACACGTTATTAAGAAAGCTGAAGAAGGAAAATGCCTGGACTAATAAAAAACAGAAATTTTATCTGCTAATGATCTGAAGCCTTCGCATGTCACTGAGATTCACCAGCACATTCAGGTGTGTCTTTTAATAGCTCCAAAATTGGCTACCGAATAACACTGTATCTCAGAGAGTGGGAGAAAAAGATAAGGGAGAGAACGAGCCTTCACAGCCTGGGAATTGCCTAGTTGTTATCTTTAATATAACATCAAAAATAACATAGGAACGAAGTGAACAACCACAGGAAGACCTGCAAAGTGCTCTCCCCTTTCTATTCTTTTACTGCAATCTTCCATCTCTCAAAGGGTATCCTTGTCCCATCAAACTGCCATGTCAGCCAAGCCACTAAGTTCCAAAGCTAAAAGCTCCTCGAGAAATGAGTAAAAATCTATGTTGCTGTATTTTAGCCTGCTCAAAATAAATTGCTTCTAATGCTTTACTTTTTAAGTAAAATTAAAAATGGGAATTAAATCAAAATATATCTGCAGCTTTTCAGACATCTGGATACATTCAAAAATGCTCTTAAAATAAGTGCAGTTGGCTCACATTCAACCTTATTTCTTTTTCCTAATTTCTGGTGGCTTATTTATGTTGAATTCTTTTGGTCATGCTGGGTTAGATAAACAAGTCTTTCATCAATTCCCTTTTTTTCCCCCAACACAGTGGAAACAAAAGATTTCTCGTGTTAATTCTGCCCCTTTTTTGGAATATGTAATGCCAGAGTATTTGGGGAAATGTTATGCAGAGCTACAGCAGAAATCTGCAGTGAAATAAAGCATATGGAGCCGAAGAGCAGCTTGTTCTAACCTTGCAGTGCTTAAACTGAAATATTCAGAGGTGGAAAATATTTTATTAAATATAATCTGAACGTGTCAGGGCAATTTGAAGTGACAGCAGTATTTAGAGCTTTAAATAACCCCAGTGTTACTGTAAGTGATTACCATCAGGATAAAAATTGAAGTGTAATTTGTTTGATACTCCCTCTGGCTTTCCTTTATATCTTTCGACTTCTCCCCTTTGTAAATATATTGACTTTTATAGCCACGTTAACTTCTATGGCTTAAAAGTTGTCTTTGTTTGCTCTGCGGTAATTGCAGCGTCTCCTTGGCTGCTGACAAGATTTAGGCTTTGAGATAACTCTGTCACCTGGAGTTGTGCTTTTTCAGGGACTGTTTTCGTCCTGCCCCTCTCAGGCTTTCACTCAGGGCTGTGATGCTGGCTGGTAAATTACTGCTCATTTCCCAAATAAATGCTTAAGACAGTATTTTCATCAACATTGGCAGAATGTAACTAATGGGTCCCGAGTCTTTCCACTGGAGTCTTGCTGAAAACAAGGCTGGTTTTAGCTGTTTCCTCTTCCTGTGGCATTTGTTCTGTTCCCTGGAAAGATTCTGCATGTAAAAACCCTTAGCAGAGAGAACACACAGCTTTGTAAGGTCTGTCTTTACCATGAGAAATCATCACTGCAGGGACTAAAACAGCTGTAATTGTTTCCAACTGTGGTATCCTTCAGCTGTCTCTATTTTTGTGTGTAACACTGAGTTTCACAGTGACTTCTCTGTCCTCTCTGATTAATTTTGCAGAATTTTATCTTCCCTCCTTTGCAAGTTGAAATAATGCCTTTTATTCCCCTAAAAGTACAGCATATGCTTAGAACAAGGCTGGGGCCATCATTTTTACTGCATCCAAAAAGGAAGGTGCAGCAGGTGTGGGGACAGCCATCACCCTTGCAGAAAAAAAGGCATTTTCTCTCTTCATTTTGGAAGCAGAGGAGTTAAAGGAAAGAGGAGAAAGATTTTTGGGTCTCTGCCACTCTGTTACACCAATCAAAGTGGGTGGGAGAGGTTATTTTGAACACTTTGATTTTATAAATAGCAAGAGCCTGTGACACCTTGGGACACACAGGTGTGTATTAAACTGTGTTCCCGAGGTGTGAAACCTCCTGAGGCAGGAAAACTTTGCATCTAAGGCTGTGCCCCAAAACTTTTCCCCCTGCTGGTGATGCCATAAATAGGAGATGCATTATGCAATTGAGCTGACAGCAGAGACAGGTTGTTTCACTTCTAATCGCAGCAATTGTGCATGTGCTGCTTTCCGTGTAGCCCAGGTTAGACGTGGTGGGCTTTTAGCAGAGCCCAGCGTTGCAGAAACGAAAGCCTTCAAGGATAATGGCCATTTATCCAAGAGCATGCTGAGAGGCAGCTGAACACACCCTTGGCTCTTTCGCTGGGCTCTCATCCCACCTTGAGTTTGCATTCCCAATTTGAGGCAGTGGATGCGGCCTCAGGAGGAACGAGGCGCTTTGCCTGAAGTCCTTGCGTGACAAGCCTTCCCCTGGGTGGGAGTGCTGCTGAGCACTCTGCTGAGTGCTCCAGACAGGAAACCTCTGCTGGGACAAGAAGAAGTGGCACAAAATGCAGCTAAAACACTCTAATTTTGTAAACTGCAACATCTCTGTCTCAAAGACAACCCCCCCCCCTCGCAATGTTCTGCCAGAAGCAGTAACATATATGTTAGCATTTATGACTATTTTAAAGCTCTATTTGCTGATATTAAAACCAAAACAAAGCCAACCCAGAACCCAGATCAGTAAGATAACACTTTTCCCAGGCTCTATAGTTTTTAAAATATTTAAGCCAGAACAAGGATTAATTATTAAGACCATCTGTTTTGGGTAGAAGGCATTTGTGCTTGACCTTCTTTGGAGAGCTCTAATATTGCAGTAGCATTTTATTGTGGTTGTATATTATATATTCCTGTAAAGTCCAGGGAGCACCGAGTGTTATCCTTGAAAGTAAGCACTTCTTTTGTTAAATATGATTTTTGTATTTTTATTTATAACTAATTGGTGGTTTGCCATGCTCTCTGTCATGCTCTAGTTTCCAGACTATAAGGAATTTCACTCCTAGAAGCAGTGAAAAGAGAGCAATAAAAAAGCTGCCCTGTATAATTCCCAACATGCCATAAAGTAAATGCTTTTGACTAACAAACAAACGAAAAAAAAGGCTCTGGATTTTCACACAGCTGTGCTTAACAATAGTGCAGTGATACTCTTAGGGACACAAATGGATGCACTTTCAAATACATGGTATAATTGTTGAATACATCCCCCTTGGGACTGGGGGTATAACAACTGCGAGCGGTATTAGAATATGAAATAAGAAAGAGCCTTTGTATGTCTTACAAAGCGAAGCAAAGCAATTCTGCCTACACATTGGCTACAGATTTTCTGTTGCTGGCTTGAAATAGAAAATCCTTGATTAGATTCTCATCCAAGGGATAACCACAGTGAGCTGGGGTGATGTTAGGTATCTGTGAAAATAGATATGTTTCATCTGCAGTGGCTGCCAGGGTCTCCATGGCCTTGTATTAGAAGTATCTGTTATTTTCCTAATAAAATCATCAGGTGATGAAAGTGGACATGTGGGTGGCATGCTGTAGGTCAGGATGTGCAGCTCCAGATCACCTCTCACAGGAGCAGAAAACAAGTAAAGGCTGAAATTCCTTTTGCCATTTGTTAACAGCCTTAAATGTGTTTGAAAACACCTTATTAAATATAACCCTTATAGAGAAAAAAGTAGTAATTAAATTCACACAACTTTAAAAATCAGAATATATTTTTAAAAATACTGATGGGTACCCAAGAGTACCACAATACTTTATTCTGCAGACAGGCAGTAGTTGAGGTACATAAGTGAAGAAATTAATATTATAGTTGTTCAGAAATGTGCACATTCTCACTCATTTTGGTTTGGTTCTTTTGGTTTTGTTTTTTTTTTTTTTTTTTTGTTAGTTTGG
This sequence comes from Margarornis squamiger, assembly GCA_035222235.1. NCBI lineage: Eukaryota > Metazoa > Chordata > Aves > Passeriformes > Furnariidae > Margarornis > Margarornis squamiger. The sequence continues at coordinate 3,689,349 of JAWWTY010000001.1, read as the reverse complement.
GTTGGGGTTTTTTGTGGGTTTTCTCTTTTGGAAGGGGATGGAGTTAGTCATTCTTGCTGTCAAAATAGGTGGCAGTTGATGCCCACCCCAGCAAAGTGGTGGTAATAATGTGTTGCCTGTGTGTGTATTCCAATATTACTTTTCATTTTCAGCTTATCAAATGGATATCATTAGGGCAAAGCTATTTTCTCAAGGATGGATTTGTGATAAACTAAATGTTCTCCTTTCTCTTTTGCACCCGGTGTGACATACAGTAAGAATATTAATATAAGATATAATGAAACTGTAAATTGTCTTCTCTGTTCTTAAGAATGGTGTTGAAATACCGAGCAACAAGAGAGGAGATACCTGTTTTGTGAGAGTGAATGAATATCCTAAGCAGATGCTCAAGACAAAAAAATAAACTAAAACAATAAAAAGCCTGCAGGAATGGGATATAAAACTGCCTCATGCAGGTGCTTTCCTAGGAGAAAACAATTTTGATAACATCATGAATTACAGAAATAGTAACAGGTGAATCTAACACCCTCTGCTTATCTAGCAATAGCTTGGCAAGATTAAGAGAAGACATGAAATTCTTCTTAGCTGATATACAGGAGTCCAACTGTTTGTTTGATACAGCTGTTCATCATCTGCCCTGAAAGCTTTAATTATGTTTCAGGGATTAATGAGTCTGATACCCTGGGGAGGCTCAGTTTTAGGGTTGTTGGGTTGTGGGGGTTTTTGCTGAGCACATTCAACTGATGCTCAGTTGTTTGAGCCAAACTTATGGGTTTGAGGTTTGATTGTGATAAAAGCCCTAAAAGAAGATCAGGTTTTTTTCCCCAGCTTTTCTGTTAAACATGCCAGAGTTGGTGTCTTTTGTGCACCTTCTTTTCCCACACAGCTTCCAAGTAGCTGAAGAATCTGATGTTTGCCATGTCAGAGACCTTGACAAGATGCCAGTGTTCCCTTCGGGGTTTGCCTTTGCTCAGGTCGTGGTACAGCCTCATTTGGAAGCATTAGTCAGTGAGTCTTCAATCATTTTAGTTTTGGGAGTCAGAGCTCACTTCCCAAGACCCTAATTGGGTGGGATAGGTAATAGCAGTCTAGTTATTGTGCTGCACCTGAAAGGTCACACAACAAAAAAGGGCATGAATGTCAACCCAGTGAAGTCACCATCCTGTGAATACTTAGAGGAACATGTGCAGAAATGCCAGTCACTGATCTCTGAAAACTCATGTTCAGCAGGGGTTCCTTCACAGGAACCAGCAGCCACAGACCCTGGAAGATTTTCAGCTGGGCAAACCATCTGAGCTCCAGTCACTGACATGTAGTCCCTTTGAGCTGCTCAGAAACAAGCAATGGCAATTTGGACATGATGAGGTTAAGGGAGATGAAACAGGAATGTTTGGGGTTTGCAAAGGTAAAATAACAGTTCTCATTCCTGGGAGTCAATGTTCAGTCATCAGTTAGACAAGCAGTAGTTTCACATGGGTAAGAGGTTGGAATCATCCTAAGGAGAGATGTGACCACTCATGGCTCTGCAGTCATTCAGTGCCTGTGCGTGTCTCGGCTGCTGGTGGTGAGATTTATCTGAAGCTGCTTCCACGACTCATTTAAAGTCCCCATTGAATTACAGTGGTAGGGAGGTGAATAGTCAATATGACCTTTGGAATGATGATGAGAAGTAAAAAAGCTTGGTTTAATCTTATTAGAAGAAGTCAAATGATTTGGAAAGTGACTGAAAGCTAATCAGCCCTGGGGATTACTGTAAGGCTTTGGTGATTAACATGATGTGCAGATTTGATTTCTTTTGTTTGGGTTTTTTTTTTTTCTTTCAGGTTTTCTCAACCCATTCCATTATTATAGAAAAAAATAGAAAATAAAGTGTACTATTTGACCTAGTCATTCACTTGAGCCCAATCTTTTTATTTTTAGCTGGATTCACATCATCACATTAGAACATCTCAGTCACCGGCATAGAAAAGATATTTCAATTTGCTTTCCTCTTAACTATCTTCTTAAGCCACAAGAAAATCAAACTGTCGTACAATGTGAATGAATGAATGAATGAATGAAGCAACTGTTTGTGGACTGAAATGGAAAACAGTGAAAATTCATTTGTCAAGGGAACAAATTACAGAATGTTTCACTTTGTTTCTCTGTGACTTCAATTCCTTAGCCACTGGAGAGTAGTTTTAGGACCAATTTTCCATCACAGGAACTAGGGGAAAATACATCACGATTCTCACTCAGACCCCTCCCAGAAGACAGACTGTATGAAGTTTAAATCCTAAGAGGAGAAGCTACTTATTGAAGATTGTAGGGAGATATTTAGTACTGCCACACCTGCTCATCCCCGTTCTTGAGGCTTAGCTGGATTCAGATGAACTCCCAGGGCTGGATTGAGACAGGAACTCATTTAGGGTCGTACATGGTATGTGTATTTAGATCCCTGAGACATCCAGTCACATCAAAATGATCTTTTGTCTAGTCCTGAAAATAAATTTCACCATTCCCTTCATTGGAAACAGAACTTAAACTCACACTTTGCCTCCAGTCACCATAGTGCCATTTGTCTAAGTCACAAAATAAAATTTAAAGAAGCTTGGGTAAAATAAAATACATTAAAAACAAACAAGCAAACCCCAAACCCAGATAGGGCTCCATGGTTTTGCTGTAGTCTAGCTGTGATGCACAACAACCAAAAAATGTCCTGAAATAATAAAATCTGGAAGATAATGGATTTCCCCCAGCTTTCTTAAGTTGGCTGCCAAGGCTGTTTGCAGCCCCAGGTAGACATTGCTTATATAGTTTGGGCGTATTTTCCCCACAGCTCAAATAACTCTTTTTTTGTTGTTGTTGTTTTATTTGGTTTTTCTGTAGTCTTGGTGGGTTTGTTTTTGAGGGGTCGGGGGGGAGGAGCTTGTTTTGTTGCTTTTTTGCTTTTCCTTTGTTTTTTTGGGGGGGGGGTTAATACAAAAATTCAGACTGAAATTTTGAACCATTTGATAACATCACCAAGTGTGATAAGTGTGATAGATTTCTCCTCTAAAATGCATTTTTATTTTGCTTGTCTCAGTTTTTGGATCAGTAATTTGGCATAGCTGCTGCTCAGTTCTTGGACACTTAAACCAGTGGGTGTTTCAATAGATGTGAACACATTCAGCATCTTTGGACTTCAAGTCCCAAATGCCCATCTGCTTTTAGTGCTTCTATAGTTTTATTTACTATAATATAGGATGTCCAAAATGGTTAATGAATCCATCTTTAGAACACCCCTGAAAAGAACATAAGAATATGTTTGATAGAACAAATAAGGCTCATGGTTTTGCCTGTACAAACCAGCCTCTCTGGGAACTGACCCACTCACAATCTGTGCGTTTGTTTCCCACTAACACCCTTAACTTACATTTACATCATGAGATTTATAGAGTAGCTTCTACAATTTGTTAGATCTGAAGTGTGAACAATCAGGGAGTGTCTGACAAACTGTAGATCAAAAAATCACCCTCTTTGAGGCAGAAGATTCTTCATGTTGTTTAATTTCCAAAAAGGATAATTCCTCTGCCAGCATCTTGTAGGCAATGGGTGTTGTGCTACCAAGAATTCCAAGCTCTATGATCATTCATTGTTCAGGGGAACAGGAATTCCTCTGTGGAATGTTTCAGCTATCCCAAAGGAGCCCAGGCAATTCCGATGGCATCTGTTTCACCATTCGAGGCCTTTTACCTTCACCTCCCTATTTCTCTTCAATCTTCAGCTTCGGTTGCTTTCTAAACTGATTTGTATGATACTTAATGCCAACAGAACCTGTTGCCAAGCTCCTCCTGTGGTTTTGTACACTGAATACAGAATTTTTGCTTACATTAGAGGTGTTCCCCAGTGTGGTTTTTAGTGGGGTGGAGCCCTTTTGTTTAGTTTTTCTCTGTTTATTTTTTTCTTCAGTCAACAGGAGGAAAGAAAGAACACAGCCAAGTAGAGAGCATTAATTTGAACACAGAGTGATAACAGCAGAAATAGGAGTGCACAAGAGTCGTTTCCTGAAGACAACAGAGCATGATGAGGCTGAGCTCAGATCCCATCTGTACTCAAGCTCTCCAGCATTTATTTCCTTGATTTCATTAGCAGGTAGCAAAAATCACCATGGCAGACATGGAACTCAGGGAAGGCTGAGTGCAGAGAGAAGAAGAGGCACTGAAGAAGATAAAAGTCAAAATGCAAGTCTTGGTTCAATTTCTCATACATTTTGTTACTCTGTGTGTTTTAAAAACAAACAACAAACCTACAGTAATTCTGTCAATGTAGATTGTATTTCTAGTGGTCTGGAATTAGCATTCTTAACGAGTCTTGAACTCAGTAATGAATAATTGAGATCCCAACATTTCAAACCAATCCCAATGAATTCTCTCTTGAGGATGCCCCAGGGTGTTAGTAGACAGAAGTTTACAATTTGAGGTCTTGATGTGAGAGTCAGGTCAGGGTGGGATCAGCCTGGGATTCTGCTGGAGTTTCTGAGCACTATCCATGACAAGCTTTCTTTAGGAATTTCACTTCAGAACATCACAGAAAAAAAACCAAAAACCCAGACCACAATTGTATCACTTCCCACTACTGAAAGAGTGGTTGAGTAGGAGATGTGCTGTGTGTTCATCTCTGCAACCTCAGTCACCAGGGAGAATTCCTGTTGGGCCATGTTCACTCTTTGCTATGTGAGACTTGAGAAATATAACACAGCTAACAAAAGTAATTTTTCATATTTTACATTTTAGAATTTATCAGGCTACGGCACATTTTCCTTACAGGCTTGGTACACGCAGCGATAAGAGAGGAGAACAAGGCAAAGCAACAAAGGGATTTTAACATTAAAAATACACAGCTAGTGCACTGGACTGTTTTGGAATGTATTTGATGACTAAACATTCCTGTTCTGTCTTTTGAATGTTAATTGGGTTTGCTGCAGGTTGTATGACATGCATTTTTCCAGGAGACATCAGTCACAGCACAGTAAGCAGGAGTGAATGGGGTGGTGTAATTATGTCTCGGTGCCTTCCTGAACAGGTTGGGGCTCAATTGAATTGTGAGTTCTGTGGCGCTGAAGGAAATTCCGTAATCCCTTCTGTCAGGGATGAAAGGAAGAGGAGACACTGAGTATCCTACATAAACAAAAGTACCTTAAACATGAGATAGGAGCAGCCCTCTGTTCTTTTGGTAAATCCTACCTTGACCTGTGTTTCTAGGTATTAACAGAGACTTTATGCTGGCATTGCAGCATTGTATGATATCAGCTCTGAGGGTTACATTAAAATATGAAAGTTGATTAGACTAACAATTTCTTAGCTCGTTGAAAAGAAATGTGCAAAAACTTTCACAGGGTTGTTTTGGTTTTTTATTATTATTTATGGATTTTCTTGTGTAAGATCTCAAAATTGCTGTTTTCCTCCACTATTTCTCTTTTCTTTTCCCCTTTCTAATCTACATCTCCAGAAATTGCACATTAAAAGCTCCACAAAGACATTCACCTGAAGACAGAATATTTTTGAATAAATCATTCAAAAGTTAAAGAGGTGTTTGCCTTTCTCAAACACATTTATTGTTTGCCTCGGAGGCCAATAGAATTATTGATTTTTGCAGAGAAAAAGAAACCTCTTTGAAGATTTGGTCTGACCTTCTGCATAATGTAAGTCAAATAAATTCACTCTGTGAATTGAGCAATCATCCCTTCTATTGGACTCAGTTATTTGTGGTAAAACTTCAGCCTATCCTTTACAAACATATCCATTCACTGTTTGGAAAAACAAAACAGAAAAGTACTCAGTATCCAGGTACGTATTAACTTTGACAAACTAGTCTAACAACTTAATTATGTGTAATATTGGAGAAATTTCATCAAACTGTGTTGTGAAACTGCACTTTTAGGAGCTCGCCTTGGGAGGTCTTCTCTGATTTTAAAGCACCGGTGCTCCCTTTCATAGGGAAAACACAAAGACACGGGCTTTTAACCTGAATTTATCCAGACCCTGAAATGCCATTCTCAGGAAGGCTCTCAGTTTATCACAGTCTGGCCAGCACACAGATGGACCTGGATGGAGAGCACCAGCAGCAGGAGATGAGCTCTTGTCATAAATTTCACTGATTTCCCTCTAGTCCTCTTTCTGAGTCCTCAGCCACACTGCAGCTCTGAAGAGGCATGCTGTGGGGGCCACCTGAAATGGGAAAGCTTTCCTGGTGTTCCGAAATACCCAGATTTTGTGCTGAAATAGTCATGGTTGGTTGGTTGGTTGTTTTCTGAATTTGAAGAAAACCTTATTTTGGAATAGTAAATATTTTCATTTCCGTAGCTGATTGTTTTGAAGGTGAGAGCCAAACCCTGAGCTTGGGTTTTTAGTCCTATAGCTACCCAAGCTTTTGGTGGCTTCTGAAACCTACTGGTAGCCCAAGGCTGGGGGACATCAGCCTCCTTGGAAGGGTGTGAGCTGCCCTTTGTGATGGGGATGGCAGCTGGGGTGTCTGAGAGCTGAAAGGTGGGCAGGAATAATCAAATTATCAGGCAATGACAAACATCTGTGTTGAAGAAACAGCCCCATCACTGTAACTCAGGGCAGGGCTGCTCTTGGCTTGTGCTGGGAAAACATAAATTACAATCTCAACCAAAGGATTCTGAGTAACAGCAGAGATCAAGAAAACTGAGGGTGGCTGTCACTTGTCCTGTAGAAGAGTTAAGGTAATTTGAACGATTTTTAATTCTTACAACTCTTTTTCCTTTGGTGCTGTGTGAATATCCGTGCTGTCTGCTTTGAAGAAGGAGGCTGAGTGAGGGCAGCCCCCTGCTTTCTACATAACCCTGCCAGAAAACACCAAAACCTTCCAGGAGGGGGAATTGTCTTTCTCCATGCAACCCTACCCTGTGCTTTCTGAATACCAAGGTGGTTCTAAAGTGGTTAAGAAAATTGCAGTCAAAGATGCTCTGACACAGCAGAGGTCAGGCCCTTGAATGGGAGGAGTTGCTTGTATGCAGTGAAAGCTGGTTTATGTTGGGATTAAAAATTGCTTTTCTTTGGAGCCAAGGAGGCTGAGAGCATGTCAACAACGTATTAGGTGGTGTGTGAGGTGCATCATTGGATATGGCTGGGAGCAGATACCGACTTGTTTGTCTCCTTGTTGGTTTAATTCTGGTTTTTTGAGGTTATATTGATAGTAAATAGACTTGTTAGCCAGAGGTTAAATAAGAATCAGACTTACATAAAATTTTGAGGCAGAGGTGGTTTTCATCCTAAGTGAAATTGCTACATAAAAAAGGTGCCCAAACTAATACAAAGCATAAAGAGAAGACACAGTTTTGTGTCATAAAGCCCTTGTTTTTTTTCTTTTCCATTTCAGTTGTAAATGCTCCTGCCCTTTCTCTGCCAAATTTCACTTCAGATTCCTGGTGATTTATTTCTTGTGTATTAATGTTGGTTGATCTTCAAAACTCTTGGATTCAAGGAGTCTGTACTCCTCCATTTAGATGTGTTCAGGACAACAGGATGCAATTTTCCATAGGCATTGGGCCACCACTGCTGTCATTCTTACATTACTTGTGATAGGAAACTTCCACAGCTTTCCCAGTGCATTTGGAGTGGGGTTTGATGCTAAATTTTGCTTTCATTCCCTATGGGCTAATGGTGAAAGTTTGCTTTACAAGATGTGAAACTTTTATCTTGAAGGAAAACTTGCCATGTTAATGACATCTGTTTATCTGTAAATTCATCCTACCAGTGCTTACGTGTAGTAACAGCTCCAGGCAGAAGAGGTCACGTCCTAAGGGGAGCTCTGTGGGGGATCAATAACTGCAGCAATCCAAATCATTTTAAATGATGGCAAAAAGAGCTGGCATGAGAATAACTTGTTGCGAAGGACAGCTGTCCCTAAAATGGACTCCTTTCAAAGCAGGCAGAGATGAAAATTGGAGGTCATCTCTTTTCTTTTAGAAGTCTAAACACTTCCTTGTGGTTTCAAGTTGTCTATTTTCCTGACTCTAACTAAGATGCAGAATCCCCACATAGACTCAAATTGTTAATACATGTTCAGTTGAAAGGATGATCCTGTGTGTTCCCAAGTGCAGTTCCTGTGGACTCCTGGGGGGAGTTTTCCAGGGAAATCACTGGTACTGGGACCTTAAACAGGATCACACCATGGGTTAGTTATTTCAGAGAAATCCTTCACAGCAAGAAGCCCAAGGAGGCACTGGCTATCTGGAAGACACCCAGTTTTTGGACATGGAAAATGTAGACCATAGCAAGTTTGTCCATTAGTAGCTAAAGGAGGTTTTTAACATGGATGTGGAACTCCACACCACCAAGGTTAGGATATTTTAAGAAATTCTTCTTTCACTGATGTCACTGCTGCGACATCAGAAAGCACGAGGAAAAGCTGTAGGCAAGACCCGCTCCTTGTGTACTAGCAAATGGAGACAGGTTATTCATCAGCACAACAAACTGGGTTTGCCATTGGTTTCGTTCTCATTCAGGCAGAATTATAGTGGAAATCCCCCTGGTAATGAGCATGACATGCACATTAATATCAAATGAATTCATTATGATCAGCATTACTACAGCAGATTCCCAATGAATTAATGATGACAGCACAGTCAAAACAAAGTGGACCCACACTTAGTTAAAGGCAGAACACACTGTTAATGACACTGTTGAATGGGCTGGAGAGTGTCTTGTCGTGCAGGATCGGAGTCTGGAGTACAAGGGAATGATACTCTTTTTACACAAAATAAAACAAGTCTGATTTTTTTTATTGGCCTCTTAAAAATAATCTTCAGTGAAAGCTTGGTGAACTGTTCAGGCTGAAAAAAACCCCCCAGGTATTTTGCTTGGGCAGTTTTAAAAGTGTTTGGTTTTCTACTAAATGAGAGAAATAGATGTGAATGCATAAATTTTATTTATTTTTTTTGTCCTGAATTTCTCACAGGAAAAAATGTTCAGGCAGTCAAAAGCTGGGAATCTGCATAATGCCATAGCTCATTTTGCCTTTCCTGTTACTTTCTTGATAGTAAACTTGATCCAAGCAGGAAGAAATAGGGTTAGTGAATGAGTTATATAGCTGGAACTTTAATAACCCTTAAGATATTTTACTTTTCTTCTCAGCAGGGAGTAGCTTGCACTGTGTCCTGCACCTTTTTTCCTTAGTGTAAAATGAACTGTAATTCTCTGGGGAGGAAAATAACATTAGCACAATATGTAGAACTGGGAACTCAGGAGTGCATAAACTAAAATAACAACTAGGGGGTTTAGCTCAGTGTTCTAATTAGTCTGATTACCAGACACAGCTGCAGAAGATTTAAGAAACCTCCTTGTTTTCTGACCCAGAGCCGCTGTTTTTATAAGTAATCCAAAAAACTACCTCACTGCCATTTACATTTCCTCTTATGATCGTAATAATATGTAGTGGATATAATTTTTTTCTCTCTCAAAGAAGAAATGGTTGGCAACTATTTTTCCTAGAACTCAGTTGCATCAATTTTCATATATGAAGATGTAACAGTTTGAAATGTATTTAGCAGAAAAATCCAGTTAAGGAGCCCTTTCATGAAAATGGTTCAGTTTCTTCAGAGTGAAACATTTAAAATTCTGCTCAGAAACAAGTTCAGTTTTAAAACTTTGCCTTTTTTTTTTTTTTTTTTTTGCTAAATGAAAATGGAAACAAGACAAGTTTTCAATTCATGCGAAGAATATTTAATTTTCCTGAGCTATTACTTAAGAAAGCTCTTTTTTTTTTTTTAAATTTTCAGCTTCAAATCTGGCATTTCAAATAATTTAATGGAATAAAACTGAATCTCCTGGCTCCTACCTGTTGTTTAAGGGAGAAGCAAATAATTCTTCATCTGTTTGTTGCGTTGCCATTGAAGTAACCATTCTTCCTCTGTTATTAGACATGACAAATAGGAGCATCTTCACTCCATTTGTCTTTTTTACAACATCCATTACTCTGTGAAGTTCTCCTGTGTCCTCTCTTATTTGTCTCATCTCTAAACATCTCAATCTTAGCGCGCTCATTTCTTACGGGGGAAGTCTTCTCATGCCTCTAATCGCTTTTGTCATCCATCAGTGAACCCTTTGTACCCTAAAAGGAGCGTAACACAGAGAAGGTAACCAGAACTTAATGCTTCCAAGGGAAATGTCCATCAGAGCAACTTAATATGGCAGCATTAAAAACATCTTTTTCTACCCTCTTTTACATTAACATCAAAGAAGCTCTTTTTGGACTTAGAAAAGCAACACAGTGAAGTGACTCAAAGGAAAACACATGTTCATTAGAAAGATTGCTGGTTAACGATCACATTCCCTACATCTCCCAAATATCCCAGTTTAGGAAAATGCTTTTCTCTGACCACAGTTTTGATTATTAGCCCTTTGGTTTTGGCAAGCTTTATCAGCAGCTAAGTTTAAAAACATGACAGAATAGGCATTCTGCAGGACTCTGAAATCAAGAGGATTAGTTTTCCTTCAGGATCCAAAAATCAGAATGAGACCGTGCTGTGCTGATAGAAAATAGTGCTCAAACTTGGCTATATTTGCTAGTATAGCTGAGGGTAATTATTTTTAATTTAAATTTTTTTTCCCTGTGAGAACACCTGCTTTCTGTAGCCTTTGTTTCTCAACTGGCAGCAAACTAAGATCATAGTTGGGTGACTATTATCTGTGATAATAGAATGATTGTTCTCTGCTGAAGGGAAATTATTACAGTGGGCTGCTATTAACATGGAAGGTGCAAACATTCTCTTCTTGTTCTACATCCAATTTTCACCACCACTCTCCTCACAGTTCTAATTCTGAATGGGGAACGTGCTGTTAGTTCCTGTTGCCTGTGGTGTTTTGTCATCTTGAGTTTCTGTTTTAAAATTCAGCAAACTGAAAAAGTTAAGTTTACCAAGAAGGCTGGAAATTGTCAAGTCAGTGGATGTTATTTGTAACCGAGTAATAGTATGTAATGTGCATATATATATATATATATATATGTGTGTGTGTGTGTGTGTGTGTCAAAACTAAGGTCATTTGTGCTGCAACTCTCAGTGCCTCACATCCCCAGTTAGACCTTAATTATGTTGGAGCACAGCCCTTTGGAGTTTCTACCAAATTATGGACATGTACAAAGAATTTTATAGGCTTTTACACACTTTTCTATTCGAGGTGATTTCTTTGGCTTAATTTTGTCTTCTCTGAAAAAAAATACCCAATGCATTACCAATCATAATATGTTTAAAGCAATTTGCAGAGTAGTTCACAAAAGCTATCAAACCATTTATATGGGAAACTGCAGCAGGATTGCAGGCTCCTTGACGGAGTGAGAGGAGTCTGACCTTGGCTAGATTGTTGCATACCCGTGAAGATAAACAACTTTCAGAAGCTGAGAGAACCCATGG
>JAWWTY010000001.1:3635545-3670584 GCA_035222235.1 Margarornis squamiger | reverse complement strand
AATAAATATATTATTTTTTTTTTTTTTTTTTTTTTGCTCTTGGTCTGTCCTATAGCCACAAATGGGTTGGGGTGAGTTGTTTTGGTTTTTACTTTTTTTTTTCTTCATAAACAGATCAGGTGAATTCAAATGCAGTCAAAATCTTGTCTTCTTGTAAGTCAGAGGATTTTTTGTACATCAAGAATTAAGGCTGGTTTATAGTTTATACCTTATTTGCATGCTCTGATCCAAACTTCAGTGTAATAAATTCTAACACAAGGTCTGGATCCAGCTCTAGGAATAGTGTATTGCCTGCTTTTCCAAGTCTCTCACCCCGGGCTTTGTTTGTTTTTATTGAGCTATGTGTTGTAATACTCTAGGCAGAAAGTAGGTAAGCACTTTGGAAAGGATTTAAAATGCAGGGTGTATAAAATGGTATTATCACTGAACCGTGGTGAAAACAAAGAATGGCTTCCAAATTACACCCATATTAATACAGGGACTTTTTTGTTCTTTGATTGTAGTCAGAAGAGCCTGTCATTTATGAGTTTCTTTCAGGGAGTATTAGGAAGGCAACAAATACCATCCAAGCATCAGAAAACATCCTTAGCTCTCCTTTAGTCACTGCAGTTAACCATTCTATTAACAGTACCTGTGTTGCATGTGGTAGACAACTGCAGTGGGCAAAAAGAATGTGATCCCTTTTTCATTATTCAGATCAATAATGCAAGACACATCTTCATAAAAACCTTGAATTCTGATATGTTAGAAGGCTGAGCTAGACTTTTAAACTATGGCAGTCTGGTAATAAGAATACACAACAAGTCTCAAATAAAATAATATTTTTTGCATAACGAGAGGAAAGTGGGAAAAAAAAACAGCAAGAAAAAGAGAAGTGAATTCTTATCTTCAGTATCTTCTCAGCTGGAATTGCTGCCGTTGGCTATATCTAAAGGCTCCAGTTATCCTGCTCTCCAGGCTCAGACTCTTCCTGTCTTGCCATTTGAGGAGTTTAATGACCTGGCAGAGCATAGCAATAATTCAGAATGCACATTTTGTAGAGTACATAGGTTAGGGTGTTAGTTAGGCTTTGCCTTGAAGTTCCCCCATCACATCCCACCTTCTCAGAGCAAGAACTGGGACAAGGAGTAGTGCATTCTTCTGCCCAGGGCTAAAGACTCTGAGGGCTGATGTGGATGGCCCTGAGGCAGCTCTCAAAATCCTATAGGTCTTTATGGCACAGCATACCATGGGAAGGCTGGCTGTGAGCACCATGTCTTGCCCCAGGAGCTCCTTTGCATCACCACCACCACCCCCAGAGCACCCCAGGTGAGGGCTCTGCTGGTGCACGTGGGGAGGTTTGTGTGAGCCCTTCTCCCTTTCCTTGCAATTCCCCACAAACAGTGTCAGCTCGTCCTCGTTTACATTTACAATCTGACACCCAGGAATTTCAGATCTTTTTTATTGGGAGTTTCATCTTCTAGCCAAGCTGTTTGCCTGAGGAGTGGGTGCAAAAAGTGGTTTTGGCTTGTTTCCATGTGCAGACATTTCTCTAAGGAGCTGAGCGTCAAAGGGTGCAGCTCTCTGTGGCTCCATGTATGGTCCTTCAGAACTACCCACTTTGGAAGCAACAGCTTCCCTTGTCATGTTAAGGGACACCTTCAAAGGTCTGCTGTTTTGATGAAAAGGAATGTAACAATCAGGGCTGCCTTTAGTGTTTGATTTTAAAACACTTCAAGCACAACTCAGTACTTAATGTATTGGACAATTTTACCTTCTCATACAGTGCTTTTTGCTTGGCTTTTTAAAATTTATTTATGGTTATTAAGGAGGCAGCAAGTAGCTCCCTTCCTGTTTTATCTATACAGTTTAATTCCTAGGCTTGCCAAGGCTTCAGTCCTTGGATGGTGGCCTGGTATGGAATTGAGTTGTAATGTTTGATGGCACAGGCATGCCATGCTTTGCAGGGTCATGGCCAAGGCTTGATTTCATCACATCATTTCTTCAAGTCCCATTATTGCCTCTTTACGAGGATGTACCCAGGAATTCATGAAGATACCCTTCTAAATCATTTCATCTAGGGGAGATGTGTTAGAAGTAGTTAGAGGAGCAGCCTCACAGGGGTATATTTTTATAATTTAAGTGTTTAACATAAGTTGTATACGCTGTTATATCCTGTTTTATGCAGGAATTCTGACCTGGGAAATGAAAAAGGAATTCTGGAACTGTGCTGGGTGCTGCACTTGTTGGAGGTATCTGATGCACAGGTACAGACAACTGGGCAATGCATTGTGTCTTTCCCACCAATTAATTTCACAGTTAACTGTACTAAGTGGATAGCAGTGCCAGTGAATTTACTGCTACTCATCTGCTTGCTTGGAAAGACATGTGGAAAAGGCACATTTGGCTCAGTGTGGCACCAGACATGTGGACAGGCTGTCCTGTACATAAACACCCAGTGAGCTGGCTTTGAAGGGAAAATCTTGGGCAAAGGAGGAGGGGAGGAAGTGCCAGTTCTGGCACTGCACATCCAAGCTGTGGAGAGGTGTGGAAGCTGGGGGAAGGAAGTGTGGAAAGCCAGGCTGTGAATACAGAAGTGGAATGGTGGCTGGAGTTGGTTGGTAGCCCTCCTACAAAGAGATCATTTGGATTTGACACTCGTGACCTGCCTTGGTGCCGTTTGCCTCAGGCACGGCCCATGAAGTACCACGCAGGCAGCAGCTGCTTGTGTTCCTTCCCTGTGTCTTGATGCCAAGCCTTGCAGAGGAAGGGAGGGGCAGAACTGCTTTCCATCAGCCAAGAGCTGGAGTGAAACCCAGAAAAAGAACAAGTAAGGGCCAAATGCAGAGCAGATGGAGAGCCTGTACGTGGCACCTGCAGCTCCTGGGAGTGGGAGAAATCATTGCACTGCAGGGCAAGTGATGCAGCCAGGGGAGTCAGGGCACTCGTAAAATGTGTTTTCTCTTGGGATGGAATGCTGCAGGTCAGTGCTGAGGTGAAGCATAGCCAAAATTAGCTAATGGGTAATCAGCTAAAAAGTTTAATTAAGTTATTAGCTAATTAACATTTCACAATGTATTTTCATAAAGGAATTCTTTTGCAGGATCCGTATTAAGATGTTCAATGATATACTTAGAACTGCTTTCTTAGAATAACTGATTAATAAGGCAGTCATAATACTGTGGATTGATAGGCCATAGTTCATGCCAGAAATATTTATTTCTGTATGTGCTCCACACAACTAACCCAGAATTGCCTTCCCTCCCCTCCCCAAAGGTAGAACAGTATCTTGCAAAGATACTGTATTTTCACAGCATCAGAGTCTGGTTTAGGATTGACAATGTCTGGAAAAGTTAAATATAAATGTTTCAAATATAGGAGCGTTATTTTTCTTACCTTCATTGGGAAGATCTCTTTTTTTAAATGTTGAAAAATAAGATGCAAATAGAACTACAGAAAGCTATCAAATGCAATCTGAGATAAGTCACTGTACCATATTATTTTGTGTTTAAAAATGAGACTGATTTATAATGAGTGGAACAAAACGGTGGACTCTGTAATTTCCAAAGATGTTCTTTTCCCCAAGAGCTATTTTCCACTATCTCAATAATCTGTGTCTTCTTCCTCTCTCCATGAATTCTCAAAATCTATCCAGACCTTTCAAGCAACTGAAATGTTTGAATAGGAAACACAGGCATGAAAATTTAACCCTGTACCCATATAGTTTTCTGTAGAGCTTCAGTCCTAGGAGTGCAGTTTACAGTTCTGGTTTACATTCTGATTTTTAAATAGGAATTTCATCTACTGAAATGTCAATAAAACATACCAGTCATACCAAATTGAAAATAGAATCATGTATCTCAATCTGTGAAGTGATGTTGGGTCTCTAATCAGAAAGTACTATGAAATAAGCTGAAGTGCATTTCTGCTGAGGTTTTCCTCATCAGTGCCTCTGATTTAATTTCTGGATTTGATTAAGAAGGACAATGATGTAGGCACTGGCATCATTTTGGAAAAAAATTAAAGGATGGATATTCTTATGAGGATAAAGGTCTTACTTTTAAAGGTTTCATCTCTCCTAGTTACTCAAAATATTACTCTATATTCTGTCCTAGCACTCTGCCTTAATCTGAATGTCCATAATTTCAGATCTGTATGATTTTATTAAAGAAATGGAAAACCTGTAGAATTATTTTGGTTTAAGAATTTGTTGGCCCCGTTTCTGCATTACACTTGTTTGTGCAGCTGAAGATGTGGTTGTCTGAGAGGGAATTTGCAGCATTCAGCAGATAATTAAGGGCTTGGCTTTCATTGATTCAATGCAATTCAGATCAGTTGCATGCTCCATAATGTAAGCTGTGAACTAAAAATGACAATATTAGTGAGAAGTCTATGAAAAGTACATGTTTCATGCATTCCCACTTTCTGTCACATTACATACAAAGACAAAAGTCCATGGGTGGCAGAGGAACCTGGATAAGACAGTGGTTCTGGAAGATCTCAGGTGATTAGAAGTATTACCTCATATTGAAGTCTTTTAAAGGTGGGTGATTTGCAGATGGAGTAAAGCAACCACAGATAATTGACAATTTTAGTTTTTAGTTGCCATTGCAAACCTTAAAAAAGGTTAAGGCTTTTGACTCTTTAACAAAGGAAAAAAAAACTTGCTGCTTGAAATGGTAAGCAAACCAATGTCCTTGGAGCTGTTGCTGTGGACAGGTATAGAAGGAACTCCCCACAGAAGAGCTTTGGGAACTTGCTACTCCATATAATTTTCAAATGCTTGATTTCATCTCAATTTCTGCCCTCCCACATATTTAGTGACCTTCTCTTCACAGGAAATAATTACTTTGTTCTCTGAGTTGTTATTACCTTCTTGTTAGAGATAGCCTGTTTTTTCTAAGAGCTTTCCATTCTAAGATATATTGAGAAGAATTCCTACACACAAACTTTAAGGTTTGTGTATATAATTTTTTGTTCTCGAAAAAACATAGCAAATTACCTGGCCTTTGCACCAAGTGGATTACAGGTCTGACCAAATAGCCACAAACTTTAGTGTAAATATCTCCACTGTGCTGAGTGGCTAAAAAGAATAAAACCCAGGAAAAAGAATAAAACCCAGGGAGCAGTATGTTAGTTTCCGAAACCCTTCAGAGGCAACAGTCTTCTGACTGTAGTTAAACCTTAAAATGGAGGGTAGATTGAAGAAAAGCCTTGGTCTCAATTTGTGTCTTTATTCAATGAAGAAAACCCTTGGTGTGAAATTGTGTCTTTGTTCAATACATGCTGCAATGGTAAAAGTAAACAGATCTTGGGAATTCAGAGCTAATTCTGATATCAAGCTGGATTTGTAGCCTTTAAGGTCTGAGAAGGTGTGTTTGAAGGAAAGAATACATGTAAGTGTGTATATGTGTGGGTAGTTTTCTTTAGCAAGGTAGGCAAATATTAGTTTAAATCTGTTTTGCTGTTTTCATTGAGCATCTCTGACTTCATCTTTTTAAATAAGGAAACAATGTCTGTTCTGGGGTGTGTGTGTTTCCCAATTGTTGTTCCAAGTCCTCTTCAGTTTGAAGCTTTCATGAGGAAGAAATAAAAGAACTGCTGTAAGTGAAGTCTGGGATAGTTGTCAGCTGAAATCTCAATTGACACTGCTCCGAGTATGGCTCTACATTGAATTTTTGGCATTTTATGTTGACAGAGACCTCCATCAGCTACTGAAAAAGACCTGTTTGCTCATGGAGGGGGAAAACTGTGTTGACTTGATACTTTTATAAGAGTATTTTTATTTTGCCATGACTGTATCTGCCTGGGTCAATCATACATACTAGCTTTAGTATTTGCGAGCATCCATAATGGCAGTTTGATGAGGAGTTTCTAAAAGCAACTCTAAAGTTGAAATTTGCGGCTTTATGAAAAATAATTGCTAAGGATGTATTATGTACAGTAAGTTAAACAATTTTACAGTATTATGAGGAGTGTGTAGGGAGAACAAAGACTACTGCAGGAGGTGGGCTAAGCAAACATTTAAAAACACATTATGATGAATAATAAATAATACATGGTAATATTGAATGTTTCAAAAAACTCCTATGTGACTAGACTTAAGTGAACTCTTTCAAAATCTTCATCTGAAGAATAACTCTCTAGTCTCTTCATTGATTTAATTGATTTAATGGAATTGCCTGGAATTTTTATAAGTAAACCATCATCTCAGTTCTTACTGCTGGTTTTTTTTCTCATCAGCATAATTTTCACAGCCTTCATGATCTTTCTACATAAATTGTTTCATTGCAGTACTTGAGCCAAGTGCAAGGTTATCTGACAATTACAAAAACCACAATTCACAAACATGTGGCTGTTGTGTGATAAAAGCAGCGTTTCTTAGAGCCATCTGTCTGCCTTCAGATTGCCTTTAGATTGTGTAAATAACCTGCCTTGGATTAAGGTGAAGGGGTTATTTTGCCTCATTACACCTGTGACTAAAATTAGAGATGGATTTCATATAATAGGTAATGATCGTGAAAGGGAAATATTTTTGCCTAAGTCTGGGAATGATGGAGTTGATTGAAGGAGGATTTCAGTGGTGAATCTCTTCTAGGGTTTTGGGTGTGGCTTTGGTTTTTTTGGAACATTTTTATAGCCAAGCAAATACTCCTTAATGAAAACTTGTCTGCTTAGTGGCAATTCAACGTTACCTGCCAGATATTTCTTTCCTGCAGTGACTTTTTTCCTAGTGCTGTTTTGGGTGTTTTGTGCCTGTTGTAGTACCTGTGAATAGACTTGTTATTTTTGAGGAATTATTTTGTCCTGATTTTTACCATTCTACACATACCTACACAAAATTCTTGCGCATGTTAAACAAACATCTTGTTTATTGGAATTATGCCTCTTCTGTAATCATTGCTGGTTGTGCCCAGTTCTTAAATGGAGGAGAAAAGAGGAGGCCACAGGCAAAGGCAGAATAAATCTGGGCTTTATTCTAGCCAAGGAGAAGGCTTTTGAATGTTCAATTTTCTTGGCTGGGCTCATGGGGCAGAATTTGGCCTCCTTGCCCTACCTTGCATGTGAAGTCAAAAGCCTGTGGTTGATGTTCTTCCCTGTCTGCAACAAAGAAGGGCTGCTCAGAGATACAGATTAAATTGTACAGACAGCCAGTGAACCATTAGCCTTTGTTTTTACTGTGATTTTCTACTTAAAATAAGCTGCTTTCATATGGTTGAATGAACTGAAACTAAATGAACTAAATTTATTTCATATGATAAATGAACTAAAAGGTGTAGTTTGAAAGGAGCCTTCTTTTTTTCCTTGTCTAAATATCCCCAGCTCTCTCCAGTTCTCTCCCACAGGCAACTTTTTAGGAGATTTTTCCTATTACTGCTACTTTGTGTTGCTATTGAAGTTAAAATGAGGTATTGTATACAGCACAGTAGATGGAATGCCTACCCTATCAAGCTCTAAATGTAGAATTAATAAGAAACTATTTCTGACCCCAAAAGCTTAATATGTATTAATAAATCAAAGGGTGAAAAGGAAAAGCTGAAAGGTTCTTATTGTTTGCTCTTTAATTAACTTGCTGAAGATCATAAAAAACCTGTAGTTGGCTGAAAATAATAGTCTTGTTTTGCACTTCAGAACCAGTACATAACCATAACATTTTTAACCTTTGACCCAACATAGATTTTAATCTATAATAATATTGTTAATTACAGAAGGAAAAAAGACTATGTTCAAAAAGCTGCAGCAAAATTTGTGTGGGATGATATTAGCTAGGGCCAGGAAATTAAACTAGTTAATTGAAGATGTTTTGAGAGATACTCACTGCCATTGAGTATTTAAGAATGTTAGCTTTGTTTCCTTAATAGCTTTAGAGAATTAATGTAGTATTTTCCCCTTCTTTCTTTCTTACAAAGAAATAAGTTTGCAGAAAGAGTCTTTGAAGCCATCTGGCTTAATCAACTTTAGAGTCCTCCCATAAGGAAGCTTTGCCTGGCTCTTCTTGTTTTAAAGGTACTCAATAGGAAGCAAATAATATATGCCTTATTGGCAGGAGCCTGTGTAGTAGATTCCCTAAGGGTTCCTGTGTAGTAGATTCCCTGTCCAGCACAAGAGTTGTCCAAGCTGAGAAGGTTGGAATCAGATGAGCAGAAGAAACAGGAATGAGGGTTAGGAGAGCTGGAGGTGCAGGGTTAGGAAGGGATGAGTGGGGAAGGAGCAGCAGCAAGGTGATAAACCAGGATTATAATAAACCAGGATTATAACCTTCCTGGGTCAGACTGGCCCATCAGGCTCTCAAGGCAGGTGACAAAGGAACTGTACCTGTGATTGAGACAAGGAATGTGAATTTTCAGCGTATAATATAGAATATAGCAAATGGATGCTTTTTGCATCCACAGTGCTTTAGGTAAAGCTGTTCTAGGCCTGGACCTTTGAAGCCTGTATAGATCTAGGCCTGGAAACAAGACACTTCTGCAGGGAAAGAATTGAGGATAAATTAATTCTAACTGCATTACTCTCAGAAGGAGCTGAGTTATAAAAGCTCAGGTCTTCCCATCGGGAATTTCTTCCCAGTAAATGCAACCTGAGCTGCAGAGTAAGGGGGAAGACGGAATCCCACTGGAAATGTGTATTGAGAAAATATAGAGTATCAGCAAATGAGCTCGATACACAGGGGAGAGACTTTTTATGTTTCATAATAGTGTAAAACTTGTCCTTTGACTTCTTTTCTGGGTGTTGTTGAGAGCTGCATTAGCAATTTGCCTGAATTTGGTTTTAAGGGGGGTGTGGTTTTGAGATAAACATTAGTAATTGTTGCTCATCCATTGATTGTGTTGCTCGTTTGGGGGGATAAAAAAGCAAAACAAAACCCAGAGGAGGCATCCTGGATGCATTTAGTCACAGGCATGATTTCCATACTTCATCTAATTGTTTCTTTAGGGGTGGAAAAAGGAAATTAGTGCAGAAATAGATGTAGCATTGTGTTTGCATGGTGCTTAAAGTGTCCTCAGAATATTTGCTGGACCCTGCCCTGCAAGAATAACTACTTTTTGCCTTCTGCTGCTGTATTTTTTGAACCTGTTGGTTGCAGTTTCTTGTGTGTGATATCCCATTACAAGTTTGTTTCTTCCATTTTTTGGATTTCTATTTGTTTTCTGGTGGTTTTTTTTTTGCTTTGTTTGAAATTCAGTCCACACAGTGTTGGATTAGCTTTGGAGTCTCAGCTGAGCTTCTGCTCCCCCTTCTGTTCCATGTGCAGACTCTTTCTTCCCAAAACAACTGTGTGGCTCTGTACGTATGCTGAAATCAGCCTTTCTTTTTCCTCAGTCCCCCTGCCAAATATGGGGTTTAGATGATCACAATCACAACTTCTTGGGCAGAGTAGAGGGATGAGGAAAAAGAACCCTATCAAGGTTTTGTGAAAGAAAGAAAAATAACGTGCAACAAATGTCTCACAGTATCTGATCCTTTATCCTATTGCTAATGCCTTCTAATTATGTCCTTGGTTTTCCTTTTTTACTACTTTTTTTTTTTTTTTTTGGTGGAGTGGGAGAAGGAAGGCAGGAACATCCCTTGAATTTTCTTGATTTATTTTTTGAAGGGCTGCTCAGCTTTTATGCCCTCCATCCACTTGCAAGGAAGTGGCTATGATGAATGTCTTGAAACAAATGGAGCCAGTGCCACACGTGCCTTGCAGAGTGAGCCCGGATCATTCATTAGTTAGAAATACTGATGTGTCCTCCAGTTAGGTCCTTTCTGCGAGAGAAGCATTCTCCTATTTCTTTCCTACTTCATGTTTTCTCATAGTTCTAAATAACTTTCAAGGGCAAGAAATGCAGTTTCTAATGTCTGTTTAATATAGTCAGTACTCTGGTGTCTCTTTCAGTCCCTGGGTTCTAAATAAGTTGAAATAACTATTATTTCCCCACTAAAGGAATTACAGAATTGCTTATGCACAAAATGTGCTGTCATTACAACTTGGTTTGCTCCAAGAAAATGTTCCCATATAATGCACAGCCACATAGAATGGTTACTTGCTGACCCATTCCTGCATGCTTTAGTAAGTGGTGTGCTTTATTATCCTGCTTGTCTTGGGTTCTCCTAGAATTAATTTTGCACCTGGATGCAAACTTACATATTGATTTTCAAAATTCACTGTCCTTGATTTTAAACTCTTCCTACAATTTCTTGCTATTATCATTGTAATGAGCAGTTGAATAAAATCAGCTTTTGTTTTGTGACTAGTGTTCTGTTGTTTGACACTGAACATGCAGAAGTGGGTGTGTTTTGTTGACTGTGCTCTTGCACTGGTTCCTTTGGCCTATTGTCAGAGGCTACCAAATTGTGTTCTTTTGTTTAGAATCACTGCTCTTTATCTTTGTTTATTACTGTGTGCACACTAACACATTTTCCTGGATATGAGCCTTTTTCCCACCGTATTTTTTCCTCATCTTGAAACTGGGAAGATGGTTGGTGTGAAACAGCTCTTGCTCTCACGTGCAACTGGGAGATATCTATGTTTTAATGAATCTTGTGCACTGTTTTATTGCTTGCTTGATGCCATCCTTCTGTATACAAAATGCCTGGATTTCTCAATCAGGTGGCAGTCTGGAAACTGGGCTAATATTGCTTCTTAAAATCAAAATGTTAATATCAGCCTCTGGCATTATATCCCCTTGCAGAGCTGGGATGGATTTCTGTGCAGTTCCATAGCCTGGTTCAGGATGTGCTCTTGATTTGTGGGACACAGATGTCTTCTCAGGGTGGGACAGAAGTTTTCACGTTTGCACTTGAGGTGCCCAGAGCCAAAATAGTTGTGAGTAGGTCGATGTTGAATGTGTGATCCAGATCAGAGCCCTGCCGAGGCTGTGAACTTGGGCATTTTCTATCCAAAATGTCATTGCAGTCATGGATACGTGGCATTCAAATATAAGAGATATAGCAGACTCATTACAGGCATTTACAAGGAAACTCCATAGCTACCTGAGAGGCATTACTCATGTGCTGCTGGAAAAAATGTGCACTGTTTGCTGCAGACAGTGGGTTTTTTTCAGTGCTTTAGTTGGTGAGCTGGTGGCTGCAGAAGGTCACATTGTTCAGCCACACACGGGGAAGTGGCAGTGTAGAAGTAATGAATGGACAAGCAGTGCTTTATTGGAATTACTTTTGGATAGAAGAGGAAAGAAATTATATGTCTTAAAAAAAAAAAATCAGGTGAGAACAAACAGGTTTGGGAGTAAAAATGCTACAAAGTAGTGCAATCAAGTCATTCATCCCATTGTCTTTCATAATATTGTCTGCTGGCAGTAAATGATGTGGAATTGTCATGAGCTGAGAGCTCAACATTGATCATGGTGGGACAGCCTAATGTCCTTTCGACTTTCTGAGTTCCTCTGCAGATGCAAGAAGTGTGAAGGGCCCAAGGACATATTTGGATGTGAAAGCAATGACGGGTTTTGGCCATATTTGTGTGCATTAAAATGTGTCAGGGTGCTGTGTCAGACTCTCAGTGCTCTCCAAAGTAGATCAGAATTATACTTGGGTCGTTTTTTGTTTCTTTTTTTTTTTAATTGGATAGAGTGATGTGTTTGCTCAAATGGATACAGTTCTATGGGTAACATAACTGTGCATGTGAACAAACTTCCTCCTCAAGAGTTGCCTTGGAGGTTTTAAGAACCTCAGAAATGCTCATTAAAATAAGGTACTGCTGGTACCTCATGCAGTCACCAAAACCCTGTGAATTTATTTTCCAGGGAGAAACACAGCAGATATTTTGATAGGCAGTCTCTAGAAATAACATCACAGAAGGAGAAAAATCAAAATACAACAGTTAGGATGCCACCGGTTGTTATTTTCCCGTCCTTCATTTGCCTTTGATCTAAGAGAGTTTCTTTCTTTTTCCCCCTGGGGAGGGAAAGAGGTGTGGGAAAGAGATTTACTGGGCTGAGCCTGTATTTCTGCTGGTGCTCTGCAGCTTCATCCCGAGGAGATTATTCCTGTTTTTCAAGCCCTCAGGGCTCAGTGCCTCGGGAAGTGCTGTAGATGGGAACCGTGATCCCTAGCTGAATTACAACTCCTGCTAATGCTCTGCACACAGAGCAGCTCTGCTTCTCCAGAGCCTTCAAATACTCACACGCTTTGTTCAGGACTTTGGGCTCACTTTTTAAGGACATCTTTATTAACAGGGAAAAAAAATGCTCTAAGACGGTAATACATGCTTAAGGCTGAGATAGAAATCCCTCTCTGGAGTCAGAAATTAGGATTGTACTAAATTGCTTATGTGGGAAATCTTTGATGACAAGACTTCTATATTTTAACTGATGTGATTTTTTAATGTCAAGGTAAAATTACTTTTCACAGTCAAATGTTTCTGTGAGTCTGTCTTCCTGCATGAGAAATCAGAGAAATGAAAATTTAATATTAAACCCCCAGAAAATACAGTATTAATTTAATTTCTTTCCAAGCTGGGCTGCTAAGGTTTGCTCTCCTGGAGGTAGACACCTGCTTTAAACTACGTGTAATCTAGAATCTCCATAAGTTTACAGCAGCATAGCCAGAAGCATCATTTGGCTCCCTATCAGCAATAAAAGGTTTTAGAGCTCTTGAAATGGTTTTTGTTCTAGTAAACTGGTTTGGTTTTTTTTTTTGGGGGGGGGTGGGGGTTAAAGCTTTCCTTCCGTATTTTCTTTAGACTTCAAAAAATGTTCATGTTAGAATTAATGCATTCTAATGTGGATAAACTTCTGCATTTGTGTAAGTTTACAGAAGATCAAACTGTAAAGCAACTGCTAGCTCAGGGTAGAGTCTAAATATAGAAGAGATAAAAAGTAGTTTGGCACTGATGTATGAAGAATGAAATTGTCATTATTGGTGCAATAATTTATGTTCAATAATTAGTCCCCCTAATCTTTGCAAGCGATGCGATGACATCTAAAAATACTAATGATTAGCCATACATTTCATTGCCCTTAATCCCTGTGCCTGTGTGGTAAAAATCTTTCCCATCATGGTTCATATGAAATGGAATCACAGCTGGATCTCTTCAGACTTTTGGAAAAGACTTTCCCAAAACAACTGCTTCAAAGCAATTGCAATCCCTGACAGGCACCAGAAAAAAATAAAAAACAAAAGACAAGGCATGTGAGTGGAGGCCATGATGGAATTTCTTCTGCTTTTAAACCTTTCAGAAATTCGGCAGAATAATTTAGTCTTTTCACAGGAAGAGTATATTATAAAATTACATCAGCGTATATCTAAGTAGTATGCTAAGCATTTTGATATAACATATTTAATCAGAGTAAAACACGCTTTTTATATCTTGGAGAGAAACGTGTATTGTATTTTCTCTGAACACAAAAGAATTCTTAGAATCCTATTGCTTATCAGTGCAAAGAATTCCTTCACACTGAGAGCAGAATTTGAAGTGAAGAAATTTCAGAGCTGCACAGGCAGGTGCTATACATAGATACTATAGATACGTACCATAGATAGGTGCTATAGATAGATAGTATAGATTGGTACTATATGGTGCAGTTTGGAGGTCTGGTGATGAATTCTGTCAGGGAATTAATCTCTGAAATGTAGGGTAGGAGAAGAAAATGAAAGATGCCAAGCATGTTTGTGCACAAAGCTTTCCAGGAGCTTGAGTTTCAGAATACCAGCAGCAAAATGAGAAGCAGACTCAGCATAAGCCACTAAATGGTGCAGGTTTCTTATTCAGTATTTGGTGCTGCTGGGGCAGAGTGATTGGTCTGCTTTTTGTTTTATATGAGTGTGTAGAAGAATTTTATTTAGAGCTCAGTGGAATCAAACAAATCCTGATCCATGTGCTTTGCACCGTGGGTGAGATGTAATGTTTAACTGCGTTGAAGGTTCCTTAATGTTTTACTCCAGATCGTATAAACTCCTTTTAAAAAATGCTCTCAAAATGTAGATGCAATGAAAAAAAATCTGTGAGAAACTTCTGGTCTACTTACACAAGCGAAACTTCTGGTCTACTTACACAAACTGAGACTGGCTTTGCAGTATTTGTAAAGTTGACAAGTGGAGCTTCTGAGACAAGTTTAGGTTGAAGTCCTCTGAATCATTCTTCTTTCTCTTTCTTTTCTTTTCAATTTTCAATTGTAGACTGTAATGTAGAGTAAGATGTAGCCACGTGTCGTTTTAGCATTATAAAGCTGAGCAATTAGAGGGCAAGACAGCTCTGGAAATGTGGCACTAGTCTGATGTGCAGAGTCAGGAATTCCTCTAGATTGTCTCTTAAAACTGGCAATGACGATACTTTCCTTGACTATTTTGGTGGATTTTCCCCTTTGAACATCAGCATTTGGATATTATAAATAGACTAAAGGCTGAAAAACTGGTGGGTGGGAGCTGCTTGTTTCACTTGTGACTGAACAGAATTCCCACCAGTGACCAAAAAGGGAAAGGCTTTTTATCTGCTAACCAGCTATTCCTGTCACATAACCACAAATGTATTTAATTTATTTCTTTTAAGTTGCATTTCTCATGTCACTTCTAGGACAAGAATTAAAAAGTAAAGCAAACAAACAAAAACAACAAAAACAAGATTCCATGTGATCAAAAGCCCAACCAGGAACTCAGAAAAATAAATTCTTTCTCGAGTTTTTTTTTGCGTCATTGTTACATCAGCAATTGCAGTGTCGTTTTTTTTAAATCAGTATTACAGTGTACAGTCTATCAAAGAGTATTAAATAGAAATTTTTAACCCTGTTAATGTCCCCAGCTGATGACAGTTGTGTCCCCAGGTAATATCTCCCAAGTGACTGCTACTCAAGCTGCTTCATCTTTTTGGCCTCTGTGTGTTGTGTGTGAGACAGAGAGAGGGCAAAAATCACATTCATAAAGTTCTCCAACATGCTCTAAAAAGTGCTCGGCTCTGACTCTGGCAAGCCAAGGCAGAAAAACCATTTATCCACTTGGTTTTTTCTTTTTACCTTCTGAGGATAAAAACCACCTCTGTTTTCCACATATTTCATCCCTTTTTAGCTTTATATATAATTTAGCTAGTCCAAGACAGTTTCTAAATGAATGCTACGTGCTACTACCAATTATAATCTTTCAGTAAATAAGTTCTGCCTGCCCTTATAATTTATTTTTTTTCTTTGCATCTCCTTTTTTTCTTTTGAAAAATGTGCTTTCCATCCAGCAACAGCGTGCAGAAACCCCTCTGACTCATGTATACAGAAATAATTCATTTGTGATCCATGTGCCCCCTTTATCTTGCCTGGAAAATACAGTTTTTAAACAGGACTTGGGAGAAATGAGTAATTTGCTTTGCTTTATTAGTCCTGAATTTCATTTTTTACTGTCTGGAGGAATCTGTGCCCTAAATATCAGCTTGCATTGTACTCTCTTTTGAAGGGCTTTCTTGTGAGCAAGAATATGTCTTTTAATACTTGATTTGATCAAGGTGAAAGTTTGTTTGAAAATAAAAAATGTGTTTCCAGTGCATTTGTAAAAACTGAGTGGGTACTTATTTAGTGTTGTATCCGTATGTGAGAACCTGCAGTGGAAGAAAAAGGGGCAAGAAATCAGTGGGTGAGCCAGGCCCTCCTTTACACTGGCACTCAGTGTGGCTGCCTCTATTTATCATTGCATTAGGCATTGTGGAATAAATCCAGAAATAAATCCAGAAGCCTCTGGATCCAGAAATAAATCCAGAAACAAATCCAGAAACCTCTGGATCCAGGAATACAGAGATCCTGTTCCATTAGTATTGAAGGCTGACATGATTTAAGGGACATGGAGAAAGCATTGAGGTGCAACTACTCAGTTCCCTTTTTAATTTTTTTTATTTTATTTTTTATTTTTTTAAATAATAACAAATGTGCACATCAGCTTCATGTGGTGACAGCTGGTATTTCCTTCTGTGCAACTTAAGGAACTGCACCTGATGAGTCCTTGCATAGCATGGAGTAAAGAGCTGATTTTAGAGAGCAGCACCACAGTTTTTCTCCCCTCTGGCTGCTTCCACCTGACCCCTTTAGCTGTAAGGAGAGTGCCATTTACGAGCAGAGAGAGACCACAATGCAAACAGTGGCAGCATAATAGTCCAGTGAAGCTGCAAGGATTCACTCCTGACAATCCCAGTGGAAGCATTAGAGGCATCTCTTGGGTGCCTCTGGAGGAAGGATTGCCTTAATGGCTGTAAATGCTCTGTGAATATGTTAGTAAATCATAGGTGGAGTTCCCTCCCTGCTCCCTCCTCCGTGGCTCCCTCGCTCCCCTTCATTGCAAGGCAGCAGCAAGTCCTTCAGTGTGGAAAATGCAGTGTTTTACTCTGCCAAAGCACTTTGCCTGTTTGTCTTCTCTGCAAGCCCGGCGTGTTTAAAGGCTGCTACGGTATTGCTTACCTGTATTGCTCCATTTATTCATCTTTACCAGAACAGGAACATCCCACTGAAAAACGCTGTTAATGTTAAGACATAAAAATTTAGTGCAAACAACTATAACTTCTGTTTGCCCATGGTAATGTAAGATCGTCTCAGCGCTAATATCTTTGCAGACAAGGGGTTTTGGATGTGATCTTTATTCATGTCCCAGGCTAATGGCGTCCCTTGTCCTATCTCTTGCAATAATGTCTGTGTTATTTGGGTTTTCTTCCTCAAATTACGTTGAAAATTGGAAAAATTGCAAGAGAAATGGATAGAGCAGGTAGGTGGCTGTGTTTTGGCAATGAGGATTTAGGGCAGAGGGAAGGTGCAATGGGGTGCATAATGAAAAGCTACTTGTGTACCTTTGATTACCTATGCTATCTATGATTCTGTTGCTTATCACATTTTATCCCCAGACCCAGATACGCAGTTTCTTTCAGATCACACAAATGTTACGCAGGCAGATTCAAGAGCTCAAAAAACACACACATTTTAAAAGGCACAGAACAATGAATCCTGGAGAAGGCTGTGAGGTTGGGCAGGAGGAGGGTAATGTTGGTGTTCCTTACAGGTCTGGTTTCCAGGATGATCACAGATAATATCCTAAACGAAAACTCACATTTTTTCCTTAAACATTTATTTTGAATAATATCTGAGACTACCCAGTAAACCTTGGGCCTTCTGGGACCACTCAAGGAATGAGGAACTATACAGGAAAGTTGATAACAGTTGTTCAAGATCAATGCCAGCTAAAAATAACTCAAAAGGCAACGACACTCAGGGCATAAACCCAGAAAGTCCCTGGCACAAAAAGATGATTGGATATGTGCCTGGCCATGGTAGCAGTTGGTTCTAAATGCTTTTGTTTGGCTCTTTTTTTAGACCATACAGAGTGTGTAACTTCTAACTTAAAACTGCTGTCCATCAAATGTGTTCTGTGAACAGCAAAAGTAGCTAGGCCTTTTTAAAACTGTGATTCTTGTGTGCATCTTTCTTGCTTTCCACTGATTTTTTTTTTTTTTTCCCCTTAGTTGCTTCCCAGCACTCCTGCAACATAGCACTCTGATCCCTTTGCATTCCTGTATCCCAGAGCCTGCCCTAATCCCAGTTTGTCCTACGTTGTACTGGGGCAATTCCCTGCAAGGGCTGAACTGTACAGACATCTGTGATGTCTGAGCCTCTGCTTTCTGATGGGGTGGGAACCTGTCAACAGGTTCAACATGTATTGGGAACATAATAGGACTAGGAGACAGATGGACAAAGACACAGGAACACCTCCAGGGTTGGGGTAAATTCTCTGGGCAACTTGTTCCAGTGCCTCACTGCCCTCTGAGTAAAGATTTTCTTCCTAGCATTTAATGTAAATTGCTTCTCTTTTAGTTTAAAACCACACCCCACCCCCCGCCCCCTTGTCCCATCGCTATCTGCCCATGTAATAGCAAAATCTAAAGTTCATTGTGTCATTTGGAAAGGGAATTTGGAGAAATGGAAGACTGGTAATACATAATGCATTGGTTTCTGTGGCAAATCTGTGTCCTGTAAGAGGATGCCAGAGAGGAAAGTGGAGCAACAAAAGTGAAAAATTGCCACTTGATACAATGATTTGTCACCTGTTGACAGTTGTGCCTGTTGGCAGAAAAGTTCATTATGAATGATAAGTTGAGGGCTCAGAGCAGGAAAGATAGAGGCCTTTGAGATTTGACCTTGAAGGCTGGTGATGTGCAGTAGGGTTTCTTTCTTGCTTTCTGTAATGGAGGTTAGTGTGGTTTAATAGGATTTAGTCTGTTTTAAGACACCTCCTATCAAAAGAAATACAGAATGAAGGATGTTCATATTAAACCATGTTGTGACAATACTGGGAAAGTAAAATTGCCTGTAAATATTTCTACAAATACAAGAAGAGAGGCCATTAGGTAATGAGAACTATTTAAAATCAGGGTACCTGATATACTGTAAGCCTAATTTTGATAAGGATGGCTTGAGAACAAGAAGCTTATATCAATTGAAATATTAATCATCCTAGTGGATCATAAAAAAATTTCAGAGCAGCCCAGATTTCATGGAACCATTCAGCCAGTAGGGAATTTGATGTCATGCATTCAAGAATGAGGCATTTCTGTTGTCATATCCCAAGCAGTGGTTTCTGTTGCATCCAGCTCCTTTGTTTCGGTCCTGTATTTGCAGTAGAAATTTGATGTGTGAAATGTAGAATAGACAAGACCACAGCAAATGTGTCATTGGTTACATATTTTGTTGTGCACTCTATGGTGATGGAAGGTGAGGCTGTGAGTATCTCCCTCCCTCCTGCTCAAACAGGTATTTTGTACACAAAACAAGTCACGTGTTTCCTACACTATGAAGTAAAAAAGTATTCAGCTTAAGGACTGCCAAGTAAACAACAATTTGACCCTTTATAGGCTTTTTTTTTCAGAAAAAAATATAATTCTGAGGGAGGTGGTAAATTTGTGATAATCTGATTTAAAAGGCTTTAAAATCCCAAAGAAATGGGGTAATTAATTCTGTTAGTGTTGGAATTCCTGCTGCTTTATTTGGCCTTTTTGTTTGGTTACCACACCACCAGTGTGTGTCACGTCCACTGTCCTCGCCCAGCTGTCCTCGAGCCTTGGATGACCTTGAGTAGCTGTTCAGCTTTCCCCACAGGTTATAAGGATGTGGTTTTAAACACACAACTGCTGCAATACAAGGCCAGACACTGGTTTGCATAGTTCAAAGCCGCTGGCTGCAGAAGTAGCTCAAGGAGAAATGCTTGCAGCATGACTGAGGTCTGATTTTCTGGGTCTAAAGGGCACGTGGTGCTTCAGGTGAGAGATGCCATCCCTAAAACTGACTTATCCTAACCTATTTCTTGCTGTTCAACTGTTCTTCCTGTTGTAGGTGCTGCTGTGCTGAAAGACTACCCCATAAAAGTGTAATTTACCCCTTCCTATTGATGTTAGACTAAGCTGTTTGTGCCTAGTTAGGAAATGGAGCAAAATTGGGATAATACCATTTTCCTCCTACTCTTACTGAGCATTGATGGGTTTCTCACATCTTTGAATGCTCTAAGTACGCACACATAGAGCAGATGGATGCTCTGCTTTTAGCCAGGGTATATATTTACTTAGCAATAACATGCATTTTGGAGGAAAAAACAACTGTTCTATGTTATTTTTATTGTTCTAAATGCATGAAAGCAGAGATGGTCAGAGAACAGCTGTTCAGAGAAATATTTTGATGAGATTACTTGGTAGGAACAAGTTAAAAGGTGAAGGACAAAGATCCTACACGGTTGTTCCATGTTGTAATCTTGACCTTCAGATGTGGAGGATACAGACAGGAATACGAGTTTACCTCTCCTGCATGCATGTTTTGGTCAGGCCATGTGATTATAATCACAGCATTTCAGCTTGTTTCTTTATTTAATCTTTAGATAACTGGTTCACTAATTGATTTACAGGAAGAAATATGATTGATTCTGATAATAGCTTTTCTTATGTGCCTCCTTATTTAGTAAACTTGCATAAATAGAAATATTTTTGAATATAAACCCTGAGTTTTACTTTCCTGCATTGATAAATATTTAGAAAGACCAGTTATTTAAAGCATTTGATCTTTTTGCCTTGTGACAACTTTCCATGTCACCGTGACCGTATAAAGTCAATCATCAATGACAGAAGCAGTTGGAAAACTTTTAGTAATTGAGATACACCTTTATGTCTGTTTTACTGTGATAGGTTAGTATCTTATTTGCCTAATGTTCATTATTGCTCTTTCATCCAGACTCACATAACTTTCATGCACTCACTTGTGTAGTTATTTTTGATGGAACACAACTGAGAGTGATACATTTTTAAAAATCAATACATATTCTGAGGGGTCCATTTCAGTGCTAATTTCAAGGAATCAGGCTGTGGTTGAACTGAAAAGACTGAGAACAGAATATGCACCCAAATGACCAGCAGGAAGGGATGGCTGACTGGAACCACCCACTCATCATTTCACCTTGTGAACGGTCCCCTTGCAGAAGGAGTTTTTCTCCTAGAGGCAGAGTCTCCTAGAGCTGGGATGCTCATTTAGCTGTAATAATTTTGGGGGTGTTTTAATGGAAAGTCTGTGAGCTCTGAAGTGGTGAACTTCAGAGGACTTTCATGAAAATGTCTTATCTCTCCTGACATAAAAGGGACTGGAATGTCCTTATAATTACTCTTGTGGATATCTTTTTAATAGCCTTGGAGACACACACAAACAATTATTAGGAAAGAGGTTAATCCAATGAAGAATATCATGCTAATAACAAAGCTTATAAATGCATAGAGCTCATTAATTGATAATTAAGTTGAGAGATAAGCACAACTCAATGGATTTTGCTTTAAGCAAGGAGTTTGTGCAGGTGTTTACTTAGGAGGAATATTGTGAGAAATCCTGCTATGTGAGTCTGGGTCAGTAATTTGCTTCTTGTCCTTGGATCCAAACTAGAGATGACTTAGTAGGGTTTCTTTGCCTCCCTTTTCTTACCAGTTATGCATTTTTCTGTTTCCTGCTATTACAAAATATCCAAATTAGCATATGTAGTGGGTGAGAACCCAGGGACTGGGATGTGTAGCTTGAGGAAAAATCAAGGAAAAGCTGGATGAGCAGAAGGTCCTGAAAGTGGGATACAGAAACCCAGTCAAGGGCTCTGCTGGCTCCACGTAACACTGGAGCAATAGAGGTAGGGAAAATACATTGATTTATTTAATTCAGCCAAAAAGTAAGATCTCTTCCCTAATTCTGAACATTTCTAGGGAACAAATAAACTATTTTTTTTTTTTTAGCAAGCACTATTTATACTGTGATCATGAACTCAGTAATATAATTTAAAGGAAACTGTCAGGTTTAATTTGGTCTTCACCATAAACCTGTAAAAAACACACTTTTGTAAGCTTTTAGTGACTCAGCCACCAGATTTAGTTTGCATGCTTTTAGGGGAAATTTTATTTGCAAGAATGGAAAGTTATTGCTTGAAATGCAATGTTGAAGGTGCATGGTCTTGAAAATAGTTTTCCTTCTTAAAAAGTGAGTATTTCACAGGAGCATTGCAACCCAAGTATGATAGTGTTAATAATACAGATGAGAATATCCATTCTTAAAAGGGACATCACTGAAGAGGGAGAGAGCACAAACCCCACCCAATCCTGACAGCTACTTCTAAAACACAAGTTTGAAGGTGCCCTATTTTCATATTTTCCCTCTATTTTATTTTCGAGTCAAAGGTATTAAAATCTTACTGAAGAAAACCGAATAAAGCATTGGGACTATTCCAGCCTGGGATGAATTTGCTGCAAGGTGGCAAAGCACTGTCATAAGACCTTTGCTCTGTCACTGAGCTGGGTAAAAGTGTGTGCTCTTGGTACCTGTTCTGTGCAAAGCCAGCACTAATGATGGGGGAATCACAGCCTTTAGGCACTCAGCGGCATCACAGCCTGACATGTGTCTGTGTAATGTACTGTGGGCATGTAAATCAGTGCCATTAATTATCATGGAAAACTTCAAAAACCTGCCAGTTGTTCATTTTTTTCCAAAACAGAAGTGTGCATACAAAGGAAATTCTCTGAGAAGGCACCGTGTGATGTGAAAAATAATAAAATCTCTCCAGGCAAGCTCCCAGCTGTGAGCTGCTTCAAGTATCAATTCAACATGTCAATTACATTAAAATGTACACAATTTTGCCAGCAAAGTGCAGGAGAGCACTCTATTATTTGATTTTTTTTTTTTTTGGTGGAGGATTAAGAAAAAAAAAAGGCTAATATGTGCTTTGCAACATCAAATTATGTAATGGGAATAAGCAGTTTGGCTGGATACAGTTATTTTTGGGAAACTGTATTAGGGAAAAGTCTCTTTGGTGGATGGATTAATTTATTATGACAGTTATTATTCAGGCTTTGAGTTAACCATTTTGAAAGACAAGACTGAATTCTCAGTTTCTTTGTTTTCTGTAGTTTTGTCCCACAAACAAATAAAAATCTCTTATATAAATAATATTCTGTGCTTGCTGCTGAGATCAGTAACCTTAAGAAATGGATGCAGCTATATAACCCACTGTTACTTCCCTGTGAAATTCAGGCAATACAATACATCAGGTGGGATTGCTGGCTCTTCCCGGGTTGACATTTTGGCTTTTGTACTTGCAAAGAACTTGTCAAACTGAAAGAAAAGGCAGGTATCAAGGGACAGGTTTCAGTGAAACCCACCCATTCCACGTCCTGGAATGAGGGTTCAGTGCTTGGGTGATCCCACTCAGAGCTGAATTTCATACTCAAAAGTTTTGCATTCAAATAGGAATTTGCAGCTGCAGCAGAGCCTGCTATTGCTTTAGGAATTTGTCCCCCTGAATGTATTCGTGGACTGCGTGAGGATTTCTTTTAAGCATGAGAATATCCTCTTAAATGTTCTGTAAGGTAGTACTGCCCAAATATCTTTGTCTTGCAAGTGTCACACTAGGTGTACATGAGAACTATCACAATAATTGCCTTCTCCAAGCTCATCTCATCTCTTTTCCTCACCATATACTGAACAGATGGCCTCGAGTTTTATGGAGGTGATTAATTAAGCTGCACATAACAAGAGTATTTTTTGCATGCATAAATTCCTCTCAACAGGGTTTTAAATTCTTTTGGCAACCAACCTGCTTGGAGGAGAGGGAGGAAGAATATTTTTAACTTTTCCACTTTTCTTTTAAGCATATGCAATATGTGTCTTAAGATAAATATATGTGTGTGTTGTGCCAGTTGTTAGAAAAGGCTTAGGTTTTAATTTTTTTTTTCTGGCTAGTAAAGCTTAACAGAGGTATCAGTAAACTTCAAAAGTTAAATTCTGCTGCTACAAGAGACTTTTGTAGGTGTGCTGTGAGAACTGGCAATGTGTATGGGAGAGGCCAGGCATTGCTCTGTCTGAAAAGATCTGCCTAGAGCCTTTAAAAAGGCTATTTAATTTCCCTTCACCATGATTGTTTCTCACCGTCTTATTATCAGGAGCTGGATGTGTATTCCAGAGTGATTGAAGGTAATCTAATAAACAGTTCCTTCAAATTCTAATTACGTTTACCTCTTTGGTGTTTATGCCGCTTTTATGAGTGAGTAGCCTGCTGAACAGGTTTGCTGGCAAGAACTTTCATGCAATTGGCAAATGCACGGTAATGTTTTGAAAATGTCATGAACACGTTTCATAAACACCTCCTTGAATAGAGGCATTCCTTTTCTGTCATGGCTCAGCAAAATATTTGAATTTGAACACTTGAGGTGATGAGTTAAAATGTACATCAGGGTCACCACGTTCAGTACCGTGAACAGTCTGCAGGT
Source organism: Margarornis squamiger (assembly GCA_035222235.1). Lineage (NCBI taxonomy): Eukaryota > Metazoa > Chordata > Aves > Passeriformes > Furnariidae > Margarornis > Margarornis squamiger. Next base: position 3,646,877 of record JAWWTY010000001.1, on the reverse strand, counting down.
TCTGGGGAGGATTTCAGCTCTCCAGAACCTCTGTGTGGTGTCTTGTCAAAACAGGTTTGATTTTAAATGTTGACTGTGTAAACGAAAATAATTATACATGACCTGCAAGTGTAGCTGAGGTTCCTTTGCACAAATGACCGACCAAATTATTTCTGCTACTGAAAAAAAAAAATAAATCCAGCTTTGTTTCCCGTCTGCTGATATGCTCTGCTGGACAATCTCCTAGAAGCTTGGGATGATAATTACAGCTGAATTAAATTATATTGTCATATATATATGGGTGATGTCACAGTTATAGTGGTAGAATTGAAGGCACACTGTGGAAATCCAGTGTGAAGGGAGGTGTGTGTGTGTGCCTGCCCATGGGCTCTTGTTTGTGAATGTAGGTATGCTAAAAGACTTCTTGATGTTTATTTCACTTTGTTTGTTTCTTTTACCAGTGTGGGAGGGAGAGAGAAAGGGAAGCTTATCTTCCTGGGAAAGCAAGGCTTGTACAAAAAGGGGATTGATTCTCCTCCCAGACAGGTGGATAAGGATAACCACGTGTCCTGACAAAACTGCTGCTCTGCTCTCTGGCTTTACTGTACAGCTGTGAATAGACAATCTGTGATACCTAACTATGAGCAGATATACCTAGGAAGAATGAAATCCTTTGAGGTTAATCTCTTGTAATCCCTTGGCTGACACTTTTGCCAGCTGCTGCTTAAAAGTTTTAGATTTCTCAGGCAGTCTTCACATGATCTGTTTACTTTCCCACTGATAACACTCAGGAAAAAAACTTACCTCTTGTCAGAAGGCAAAAATATTTGAGCCTCTTCGTATTCTAGGTACATTTTGGGGATTTTATGATGCCTGGGGGAGCTTTTTTCTTTATAGAATGACAGCAGAAAGAGGGTTTGGTGGGGTGGGACTGCAGGAAGGCATTTCCCTGCATCAGTTGGGCACATACAGACCACTCTCTGTCACTCTAAGTTAGTCAACTAAATAAGAAGCCTTGTTTCTCACACTGGCCTTTCCAGTCTGGCAGCTTGTTGAAGAAACTTTCTTCCTCTCTCCTTTTCTCTACCCCTGCCCTGCTGCAGTTGCCCCCTCGTACAGGGAAGTGTAAATCCTCGTGGTGGGTGACCCTCTGAACAGTATCTGCCTGCACAAATACATTGTGCCAGTGATCCCTTGCCCTCTTGATCCTTTGGCTGCAGCACAAAACAGGGATCAGAGCTGATTAGTTCTTAACCATATCAGAAGCCCCACTGAACCCAACTGCTGCCACTCACTGCGACTCGTGTATTGTTCCTGGGGCATCCTAAATTAAAAGGCTTCTAAGAGGCTTGGCTTGATGTGGCTCAGTGTGTAACTTAGCACTTTGAAGGAGCTGTAAATATTTTATTTTTTTCTGTTCAAAGAGGGAGAAATAGTGCATGGCGTTGGGTTCCCTCCCCCTTCTGCTTTATTAGCCTTTGCTTCTGATGGCTTTTACTGATGTTTCTGTATAAAAGCTGATCAGGCTAGTTTTCCACTGGAACAGGTCTGTATGTGAATGTATATGAATCATCTGGAGATGATTTGTGCACAGTGTAAGAAGCTGGTGAAGCAGCAGTGAAATGGTTAATGCCTTTTGGCCTCCATTGCGGTGCAGCTGGCCCAAACCCACTCAGGGCACTTGTAGTACACAAATTGCTACAGCTCAAATCACCAGATTTGTGAGAAAAGGACCTTTTTTGCTCGATGGGTAGGTTAAGATGACCACCTCGAACTGAATGCCTGATCTAAGTGGAACACTCTTGTTTAATCAAAGCCTCCTTTCATCTTACTGGTATTGGCAGAGCAGCCCATTTGTCTCAATTTCCTTTATGCAACAGTTCTTAAGCCAATACCTTGAAAGCTGCAAATTCTGCTGTAGCTCAGCAAAATCATGCAGCCAGGGCTTATTCAGGTTTGCACTCAAGGTGACTAATTTTCTGGCTTGTCTCTTCCTGGTATCAGAGGAGAAGTACAGTAGAAGCATGGATATTTCTGTATACAATTTACTATTTCTGGTGGAGACTTTTCTGAAATAGGACTCTTGTTTCCTTCTTTTTTCCCCCTGAGGGAATTGAACTGGGGCTTAATCAACATGTATTGTCAGTACTTTATTTCTCTTCCAGTCTCCAAAAGAAACATAAGCAAAACAACTTAGGACCCTCTTAAAAGGTTTCAGAATTTCTGCACAAATGCTTATAATTCAGAAGCTGTTACTGACCTACACAGCATTTTCTTAAAAGGGTGTCCAACCTGCAGACAGGGAGGATTGCCTGATGGATCTGTCTTGATAGAGTGAATTTTGAGTACTTTTTACCTCTCTGCAAATAAAAGGACACCCCATACTCAGTGAGTTCCCCAGGCTTGAAATGGGTTGCCTGGTTGCTATGCTTCCTGTTAGACAGAGAAGGCTGAAGGATCAGGTAACAGTGAAACATGCTCTGAATTTCTGCTTCAGTACAACTGTTCAGAGGTGTCCAAAATTCCTAGGACAAACGCAGCCCTGGGTATATCCAGACCTAAATGCACTGCAGATTTTTGCCAGGCCTTGCTGCTGAGTTTTTTGCATCGATCTGATTATAAAGCTTTGATTATCTTATCGATTCAGAGCAGTTTCTGCCAGAGCTGAATTTGGCTTTGTGACTTCAGATGGAGACAATTGAACACTGTTCCCTCAGGCTTGGCCAGAAGGTGATTCCCCTTTGATGTTACCACAAAGGTCCCAGTCTGATTATGCAATGCATCAATGCATGGACTGCACACAAAATGAACTGAGTCAAGACAAGGTTGTGTAAACTTTGCTAGATAATCAAATGTGACCCAGCACTTTGCCAGCAGCTGTCAAAAACCACTGCCTGGGATAGGAGATCAGCTCACATATCAACTTGACTTTTAAAAGGTGTGGGAGTGTGAACCCAATGCATGAAATATTTTAGGTCAGTTATGTGTGGTTTTTTCATGGAAAGGGTGACTTTGTCTTGTGTTGTTCTTTCCCTAGTGTTTTATAATTTAAGTAGGTTATAGAAGCAAATGTCTAAATGCTTTGTTTCTGGGGGTTTTTAAATGTTGTTGAATTTCTAATTTTACTGACCATTTACAACTCACCACTTGAGTTAAAGCACTTTAATACATGTGGGCACACTATGATAGTAACATAGATTGCTTCTATTTATTGCCATTTTACAGGCAAAATAATTCCCAGCAAATTAATTTAGGTCATATAGTGAAGGAAAAAGTGGAGGCAAGGGAAGGACAGGCCATCTGTTGTAAAGCCAAATCGGCTGATGCTGCAGGAAAACTGTGCTATTATTGCAAATGATATTTCCAGTTTTTGATGAACTATCCTGCATGTCCTTCATTTTGCAGCCACAAATACCAAAATATGGATTAGACTTCTGGCCAGTGTAAATGGAAGAGCAATGGCCCAGACAGGATTGACTCCTGGAGATTGTTGATACATGAAAAGGTGAAACACTGAGTTTACCATAATAAGCTGGCATAAGGGTTAGTTTATCTACACTTATGATGATTATTACTTTGGCCTGTGTCAATGGCAAACTCTTAACAATTCTTCCACTTTGGCATAAATCTGTCAGTTGCTGAGTTCAGCTAGAAGGATCAAATGCTGTCGTGGCATTACTGTCACTCTCTGAATGCACATCTCCTCCTTCTCTTGACATTAAAGTGGTATTGGGCAGATTTGTTATGCCAAAATTGCCACCCCGTTCCCTGAGGGAAGATATTCATGAACAGTTAAAACACTCAAATGAAGATCCAAGTTTCTCTGTTGAAATTAGGAAATAGGAAAACTCTTCAAACTTGGAGCCAGAGTACCAAATCCATCTTGGACAGGGAGAAGGAAAATGTACTAGTGGTTCAGGAGTGCTTTTGTATGGTGAATTGTGTTTATAAATGTGAAAAGCACAATTTCTCCTTAAAAACTAGAGCCAAATTCGGCATTTAGTTTTACTTTACAAGAAATTGTTACAGGCTTTTTGGCAGAACTGGTGTTTGGTCACAAAACTGGTTTTGGGGGGTGTGAAGTTCAGTCTTTGACAGTGATTTTGATTTTTTTTTTTTTTCCCCATACTCCAAGATGGGTAAGAATAAAAGTAGCCCTGAAATACACATTTATCTTGAATCTGGTAGAAACTCACTGGAAGGGGTAAAGATTCAGGAAGATAAGCAAAGGAACTGATGCTGTGCAATAGTGAATGTCTTGTCCCAAGCCTTGGATTCAAGTGTGGAATTTCAATAATTCATCTCCTTGGTTTTCTCAAGATTTGTGTTTTTCCCACCTTTTCTAGCCCATGTATGCATTGAATATTTTTTTTAATGTACTGAGTGAATGGAAATGAATTTTGGTAATCTATAGGTACAGATTTTCAGCTTTGGAAAGGTATCACTTCATGAATGAGCTAGCTTGACGTTTTGGAGATTCCCAGAAGAAAATATTTTCTGTCCCAGTGCCATCCATTACATCTTTCAGTGAGTGTTAGGGTAAAATTTTACTTAAAAAATTAAATCTTTCACAGCTAAACATGAATTGAATGAAATTTTTATGGTTACCAGCAGAGACCACCAAGCTCCATTCTTGTGTAATCTGTAAATGAAGGAGCCCTGTCAAGGGCATCATTGTTTGTCTTTTTTAATGAAACACAAACACAACTGCTAAAAAATAACTGTATAGACAACCAGCACAGTTTGTATTGGTGTGTTCTGATGGCTCCACGTGAACCAGTTTTCCAGTCTCATTAACGCACTGAGAGAGAATAATGGTTATTCTGCTCAAGTGAGGAAGCTGCACAGTTTTCCTTGACTGGGTTAGGCTGTGCATACTGTCCATACAGTGGTACTGCATGCAGAGTTAATGAAGCTGTTAGCATGATCTGTCATGCCAGAAAATACCCTGGAAATAATTAGGAAGTGACTATGAATATTTAGAGAAGGTACGTCTTAGATATGGCGAGTTCTCTTGCACAAGATACAAGTTCACGTTTAAAAATATTCAATGACCTCCAGCAACTGCTATTCTTGAGTCAGAAATATGGACTTCATCAAGTCTGTTGTGCTCCTAATGCCATCCTGTTGGGGTAAAAGGGATGAGCTTCTATGATACACAGCTTATCAGGTGCATACAGCGCTCCTTAAAAAAACCCCCAACAAACCAACAAGAAAACCCAAATTTTATGTTGGAATAAGAGAGCTGTCAGCATATTTGTCTGAGTAGATTTGGTATGTGCACATCTATTAACGTCTGCATTTTTTATCTTCTGTGTAAATTAAACACTGTGGAGGAGGAAAAAAAAGACAAAAGTGCATTTTAGACGGGCAGTGTGTGCATCAGCTAATGGGGATGTGTAGGTTAAACTGAAAAATGTACAAGTAATAAGAAGGGAAATTAAGGCTGCTGCAGGAATAACAAATTTTAATAATGTGTGTTTAGAATATTGGTTCCATTAATGATGACAAATTGCAAGGGGTGTTTTCATTATCTACAAGTTCACATCACCTTATCTCTGTCTGATGGAGAAAAAAAGGCAAACTGGTGAATGTCATTACACCTTTTCATTGTTTTGCATCTAATCACAGAGGGAAATTGTGCTGAACTTGCTACATGCATCTCAGGATTGTTTACCTGAAGTTTCTTAGGGATATGGGAAGATTTCATAAAGCTATTTAATGTGGGTACTTGGGAGTAAAGAATTAATTAGATCATTTCCTATTTAGAAGGTAGATATGAGAAATCCATTGTAGGATTAAGGTTTTACATGTAGTGAAACATATAACTTCACTGAAAGAAATGCCAGCTTTCCAGAATGAAATGCAAACCGTGGTGAAATTCTTGAGGAGTGTGAAACTTGGCACTGTGGGGTCAATATTTTATATCTTAAATAATTTGAAAATAATCCTCTTTTTTTTTCCTACTGTAAAACAGCATGAAAAAACCCCCTAATCTTGGAGGAGGCATTCCATTATCAACCTGTAATGCTTATAGGAATAAGACAAGCATAGTGATGTGGTGAGATGGGCACTTGTGATGGCACTAGCACTGGTTTTTTAGTTCCCTATCCCATGTCTGGCTTACAGTAAATGATCTCTGGTCTTCTGCAGTGCAAGGAAAAAGGTTCCTTAAGGCAAAGCCAAAGGCCCTACAAGTGCCTGAATGCTAAATGGCAACTACAAATAAAAAATACCCAAATGTTCATGTCCAAATCTTTTATGCTTCTCATGCTGCTCCAGGGAGAGTTTATTCAGTACAAAGGGATAATTCATGATCAGTGAGTTTGTTACAGGATAAATGTGTGACACTAGGCAAAATTAATTAAAAAGGAGCAAAGGTTATTTTGTGTAGCATCCTACAGATACAGTGAAGAGAAATACACAGGAAATTAGAGAATGAAGCTGAATTTCATATTTTATTCACCTACACCTGCATTTTTTTAATGACAGAGGAAGAACACCTCAGTAGCCCAATATTGTCTGCGCTAGAAACAGATACACGGAAGTTACAGACCTTCCAAAGTGGAATTTGTGAAGCTTCCTTTGCCTTAACTTGTCTTGAACTGCCTGGAGTTTTGTTTTGCCTTGCCAGTCAGGAGGCTGTGACTAATTTGTTTTACCTCTCACAGAATCAAGGCTCATAAGGTTTGGAAGCTGCCTGTGGAGATTGTCTAGTCCAGCTCCCTGCTCAAGCAGAGTCAGCTAGAGCAGGTTGTTTAGGACAATGCCCAGTCAAGTTTTGAGTATCTCCCAAGGCCTGAAAGCCCACAGTCTCTCTGGACAACCTGCTCCAATGTTTCACCACCCTTACAGTAAAAACAAGTCTTGGTTTACATCTAAATGGTATTTCATGTGTTCCGTTTTGTTCCCAGTGCCTCTTGTCCATTCACTGGATACCTCTGAGAAGAGGCTGTCTCTGACTCTCTCCTGTTCTCAGTAAACATTTATGTGCATAGATAACATCCCCTTCTGAGCCTTCTCTTCTGCAGCCTGAGCTTTTGCCTCCCAAGGTGCATTTTCCTTTGCTCATCTTAGTGTGGCATAGCCATGATTTTTACATAGATAATAGCAATAAGTAGTTATTCCATGTAGACTGAAATATTTATGATTGCATCCTAAGACTGTAGTGTGGAGGAATGCAGTGCTGGTATTACAGCCAATTCCTTTCAAGAGGCAGCTTAGAGGAGTGCAGACATGAGATGTTAGGAAAAGGAAAATGGAATATGGAATGGCACTGTTAGTCATGGTCAGCTGTAAATTATAGACATGGAACTGAGCAAAATGAGTTTTAGGGCAACAAAGAAAGCAAAGGTGACCATCCAACATATGTGAAGAATGATTTTTGTAGCACATTTGGATGTAATGTCACCTTGCACAGCAGTGAAGAAAGATCAAGGTGTGAAAATGTGTTAACATTTATCAAAGCATGACCCCAAGCACATCCCTAGAGTGGGGAGGAGGAAGAAATCGTCAATATCCTACTCCTCCCAGAGAAGTGGACTCAGGATATTGGGGAGTCACTTTGTGCCTCCCGTCCCACACATCAAAGTGATGATTTAATATCCAGTGGGGCAATGAAGGACACCAGAGAAAAAGCCATGGATATTAGACATATGCATATAATTACTGTTATTATTAAAACTTTCTCCATATTCTCTCATTTTCTGTTTGTGTAATAATTAGATGTGAATTAACAATAGTTCATTCCTGTCTTATGAGGTGTGTTTTTAGCCCAGAGCAAGATTTTGAGTGTAACACCTCTCTGTGATCCTTCTTTTTACATAAAGGTCTCTGCTGACCCAAATCACTGGTCAGAAACCTGAAGGATGGTTCAAGGCCAGACCCACTTTTGTTTCAGCTTGAAAGATTTAAAAACCTCTGTTAGTGCTTTCACATGTCTCCTAACCCTAACTCCACATCCTCCCTGTTCTGGGAGTGTACAAAGTGCCACTCGTGTCTGTTAGTGGGAAGAAATTCCCTCTGCTACTCTCTCTGTAAGATTAATTCTGCCTTGGCACTTAGGAACTCAGATACTGCCTCTTCCTCTGCTTATTGAGGCTTGGTGGAGGTCACAAGGTGTTTGCATATTTCTAAATTCCACCCCAGAACAAAAGTGTCTGATTTAGCCCTTAAATCTTTTCTCTCCTCCTCTGGCAAAGGTGGTTCCTTATCAAGGCACTCCAATGGATGAGAAGTCAGATGAACAATCACTGAATGTACTGAATACATTAATTCCTTCAAGTCTCCACAAATATTGTCTCATTGCAAGCTCTTGTTTAAGCACTATCAGGCCCAGGTAACTTAGTCTCTTTTAAATAGTATCAGTTTAATGTATGTGCATTGATTGTCATTTAATATGAGAGCAATTGCCATAGTAACTGTCCCACATACGCTGAGGAAGGAATTAGTGAAAAGAGCAAGCTTTGCTTAAAGTCAGTACCTTTGTCAGTGAAAATAATCACCCAAATTATCTTTGCAACAAAAGTCAGCTACCTTTGTAGCTGAAGAAAATCAAAATTGTCTTTGCAACAGAAGCCTGGGGACTGGCAAAGGGAGAAGTGGGTGGTGTTGGCACAGATAACTTTGAGCACTTGTAGGAGACCAGTCCAGCCTGAGAGCTGTCCCTAATTTCCAGGCCTAACTAAGATCTGCACTCACTGGTTAATTACTGTGTTTCCTGTTTCAGTAACAGTATGATCTCCCCAGAACTATGCCTTGGGCAGAAGGACCTAAGCATTGTTTTGTTCTCATGAAAATGCACCATTGTGGCTTGATTGTACTTGGGTTTTAAGAGAGGAGGGCTGTATGTGTCACCAAGTTCTCAGTGTGCCTTGGAAAAACAGCTTTAAAGAGCTTTATTAAATATTTACTCCTTATTAAATAATACTACATTATATATCTTACCAAAAGCCCCTGAGAGAACAGATGTCAAATGAAATAAAATTGAAAAATAAACTAATGAAAGAACAAAAGCTAACAATGCAAAAGAATAAACACAGAGTTTGAAGTTGCTGTAAAGTGATCTCCTGTATTTAAATTAAAATTGATGAGAGTGACAGATACTGTAAATGATATAATTTTTACTACATTTTTCTTCCCTCCCCCCTGTGTTAAATTCTGACCTCAGCTGAATTTTGGCTCTGAGCCATGTGGAATAAGGTTGTCCCTATTGTTTTGTATGCAAGACTTGATTACGACAGACTTAGAGGCTGAACAGCAGATATCAGAGCAGATTTGGAAATATCATCCCACACAATATAACTGATTAAAATAAAAATGTCTAATACCATCTTTTCACTCATACACGAGGCAAATCTTTTTCCCTTGATGTTCTGCTTACTACAGAACATTTCCTTACAGTCTGCTTTTTCAGAAACAAAGGCACAGAAGCAGCATCCCTAAAGAAAAACATTGTATGAATTAAAAAAAAAGAAACAAATCCCCCATTAGTGCCATTTCCATCCAGATGAAGGAAAAAATGGTGGTGTCTTTAATTAATCTAAGAATATGAAAGTGTAAGGAAATGCTGCTGTTTTTCAAGGCATGTGAGGGATAAATATCCATTACTTTTAATATTAATCACACTGTAATAAATGATGGTAGAGAAACTGGAGAGGGAAACCACAGAAATTAAAATCTGTCAACTCAAACTGAGCAATAAACATATGCTATATTCTGAGATAATAAAGAATAGGATTCCAAAAGGGGAAATAGAAGACAGAAAATACGCCATTATATTAAAAAGGGTAAAGACCCAGCTTTTTAGGGGTAACACAAGATAAACACAGCAACTGAATTATATCAGAGGGTATCCATTCCATGTAGTGAAAAATATTATGCAAAGGCTTTTGACCTTTAAGAAAATATGTTGATGATTTTCCTCTGCATACAGAAAAATGTCAGCATAGATGTAAATAAATGTCATTAACTTTGTTTTTGTATTCATAGTATATCCACCAGGACCAAGATGTGCTGGTATTCAGACACCTGAATGGAGAGCATTTGAACCCCTCATTAACCCTCCTGGTTCACTTGACTGCTCAGGCTGTCTCAGAGATGTCAGTGTTTCCCATCACCAAGGGAATGGGCTCTTAGCAGGTCTATACAAAATTAGGATTCATATGGTCTTATTACTAAGACTGCACATGTCACATGTATTCCCATCATGTTTTGAGGAACTGCTTTCTCAGGGACCAGGAAAAGTCCAGCTGCAATTTTCTGTTTCTCCATTGAAATGCATGTGCAGGTTTTACCCCAGTAAACTCACACTCCCCCCATGGGAAGGGGGGAAGAATCAGAAGGGTAAAAGGGAGAAAGCTCATGGGTTGTGACAGTTTAACAGGCAAAGCAAAGCAAAACAAAACAAGGAATTCCCTCCCCACTTCCCATGGGCAGGCAGGGGTTCAGCCATGCCCAGGAGAGCAGGGCTCTGTCACATGTAAGGGTGATTTGGGAAGACAAGCACCATTACCCTGAATGTCCTCCCCTTCCCTCTTCTTCCTCTGCTTTTATATTCCCAGCATGATGTCATATGGTGTGGGATATCCCTTTGGTCACTTGGGGTCACCTGTCCTGGCTGTGTCCCCTCCCAAATTGTTATGGCCTCCCCAGCCCTCTGCCTGGTGGAGTGGGCTGAGAAGGAGGAAAGGACTTTGATCAAGCCCTTCAAGCCCTGCCCAGCAATTACAAAAACATCCCTGAGTTATCCACAGTGTTCCCAGCAAATCCAGAACATAGCCCCACGCTAGCTACAGTGAAGACAATGAGCTCTAGCCTGGCCAACACCAGCACAGTGTGAAAATCAGAAAACTCAGAAACAACACCGTTTTCTTCCCTATAGGAACAAGTGACTATATCCTTCACCCTCTTAGAGGGTGCATTTTCAGACCAAACCCTCTTGTTCAAATGCTTTGTGTTTCAGAATATGGCCCTATTCTGAGCGATGCCTTACAGTCCGTCAGCTGAAGACCTAGGGCATGTCCATGATCCACATTTCTATCTGTTCTCTTGTTACTTTCACCAAAGGGAGAAGAGAAATTTAGTGTGCTCAAGATGCTGGGAAGAGAAGGTGATGGTAGTTTCTTAAGGAACCCACTCTTCCAAATATGTCTCTCTTGATCCAAGCAGGGCAGTCCAAACATACGTTATTTCAAGAATCTGCCAATGCCCCTCTATGTTATCTCCATTTTAAGTTCTGGAGATCCATTTCATTATTCAGTGATACAGTGTAGTTAAGTAGCATAAGAATATTTCCTCCCTCCTAAAACAAAGTTAAGGGTATGCAACTTTTCAGCATTTAAAAATGGATTTT
>JAWWTY010000001.1:3563118-3635445 GCA_035222235.1 Margarornis squamiger | reverse complement strand
AAATCCGTTCTACCAGTTTTTAAGGCGTTGGCTCCAAAGCTCTTGGAAGGAATTCTGAGTTTAAAACTATAACAGTAGCATAAGAATATTTCCTCCCTCCTAAAACAAAGTTAAGGGTATGCAACTTTTCAGCATTTAAAAATGGATTTTTGTTCCTTAGTTTTACAGAAGTGCTTCTCAGAATAAATGCTATTTGCTTTGATAGTAACAATGAGAAGAAATAAATGCCTGTGGGCAACTTCGGTTTCATCAGTATTTTCATACAGTTTAACGATGATTGATTGCAGAAATTGCTGGGAATTGCAGGCACTCAGCATATTTAAAAAATAGGTCACTTGTATAGATGTGGGAGCCTAATTTAGGCATCCAAGCTGAAGAAAAATTCATGAGGGTGCTTAATTACATCTTGCATACTAGCCTGCTCTGGAAAGCTGGATGCTCCAAGGGCAATGCCTGCCTCTTGTTTGGATCTTTGATTTCAGCAGCAGTCCAGAGATCAGTAAGTAAAGTCAGAAGAGTAAGTGTCTGCAGGACTGAATCCAGGACAGAAATCCTCTAAAGTGCATGGGATTGCACTAGGGCTCATCACTCTGCTCCTTTCTGTTACATCTCAGTAACTTTCAGCACGCTGCCTTGACATCCTGCGGTGGTAAAACATTGCAAAGCTGCTTAAACAGCCCACAAGTTTCTTGGTAGAATTATGCTGGGATTTTTTTTTTCTTTAATAGCCAATTGACACATTTTGCATTTTACAATGGAGAGATTAATTAGGAACTCAATGATGGAAGACTTTGTAATAGCTACTGTGTAGCCATTTATAAGCTGTTATATCTTTCAGTGTATGATTCAATACGAATTTAGGTTTTAAACGTGCTATGCAAAACTGTTTTCCTATACTGACCTAATTTTCAGACATTAATAACGAAGCCGTTCACTGTATGTCAAAAGCACCTTCTGCTGTGAACATGATGGCTCTGGAAATAATGCATTTTACCTTAGCTCTGCACTTAGGTCACAAAGCCTTAGGTCACAGTTTTGGAGCAGATGGAAACAACAGAAATACACTGTCCAGGAAGACTTTTCTTCCAGGGCTCTCAGGGAGCAGGGCTGCCAGGGGTTTAGGTCCAGTCAGTTGGGTTGATGAAAGGCAGGAGCTGCTTGCCCAACCTGATCTCCTTTTATGACAAGGTGACCCACTTAATGGATGAGGGAAAGGCTGTGGACATTGTCTTTGTAGGCTTTAGTAAAGCATTTGCCACCATTTCCCACAGGATTCTCCTGGAAAAACTCTTTCCATGGTGTGGATGGGCACACCCTCAGTATTGGGGTCAGCCCTGTTTAATACCTTTATCAATGGTCTGGACAAGGGGATAGAGACCACCCTTGGTCAGTTTGCAGATGACACTAAGCTGGGTGGGAATTTGTCTGCTGGAGGGTAGGAGGGCTCTGCAGAGGGATCTGGAGAGGTTGGATTGATGGGCTGGGGCCAGTGGTCTTGCAAAGGGCCAAGTCTTGTGCTTGTGTCTCAACAAGCCCACAAGACTTAGAGGCTGGGGGCGGAGTGGCTGGAAAGTGCCCCATGGAAAAGGACCTGGGGGTGTTGCTCTACAGCAGCTGAACGTGAGCCAGTCTGTGCCCAGGTGGCCAAGAAGGTCAGTGGCATCCTGGGCTGGATCAGGAATGGTGTGGCCAGCAGGGCCAGGGCATTAGTTGTCCCCCTGTACTCTGGTGAGGCCACACCTTGAGTGCTGTGTCTAGTTTTGAGCCCTTCACAGTTAGAGAGACATTGACGTGCTGGAGCGGGTCCAGAGAAGGACACAAGTCATATGAGAAAGGACAGGGAGCTGGAGGTGTTCAACCTGGAGAACAGGAGGCTCAGGGGAGACCTTATTTCTCTCTACAGGTACCTGAAAGGAGGCTGTAGCCTCTTCTCCCAGGTAACAAGTGCCAGGACAGGAGGAAATGGCCTCATGCGGTGTCAGAGGAAGGTTTAAATTGGATATTAGGAGAACATTTCCTCACTGAAGGCATTAGAACAGGCTGCCCAGGGAAGTGGTGGAGCAAAACCCACGTGGATGGAGCTCTTGGGGACCTGGTTTAATCGTGGACTTGGCAGTGCTGGGTGAACAGCTGGACTTGATGCTCTTGGAGGTCTTTTCCAAGTCTAGCAGTTCTATGTTTCTGTGAAGATCACTGGACAATGTGGTGCAGTAACAATAATCAATAATTGGCTGATCTTTCTGAACTACTTCATTTTAATGAATACTGGTACAAATCTGCTTAATTCTGAAGTGTACAGTACTTACTATTTTGCTAGTTTACTACTTTTACTACTTACTTGTAGAAAAGGTTCAGTGATGATCACTCTCTTTTTCTTCTAGGGGCATAAGAATTAGGTCTTTGTTATGTTATTTGGTTGTCCTGAAGTCAATTATTTTTGTTGGCTTGGAAGCCTAGAAATGCTGCTGACACTGTTTAGTGACATTGGCATTGCCTCTGCCAACTTGTGTAGGAAACCTGGCTTTGGAAATAACTTAACCTGGATTTTTTAGAGTTTGAATTCTAAAATAAGCAATGTTTAAAGGTTTTTAGAATTTGGTACTGGATAAAAGTCAGAAAGTCTAGCTTAGGTGAATTCTTCAGTGTACAACCAAGCTGCAAATTGCATTCTTGCAGAAAGCTTGAGAGAATTGCCTTTAATGAATGCTGTGTGAGTATCTGTGCAGAGAAGATTGGAGCAGCAAAGTTCAGTGCTGTGCTCCTCACTGTTTTGACTCAGGGAGTTTTGAGTACACAGTGGGGAAAAAAAACTTAAAAAAGGAGTAACCTTCAAGATTGATGAGAATATTACATTTTGCCCTTCCTTTCAGGCTTCAGAGTTCAAAGGTGCCACTCCAGAACATGACAAATCAATCTGCAGGTTAGAAATGATCCCTAAGCACCCAGTGGAGCTGAACCACTGTGCTGCTCTTACCAGTGATAACAGGCTTGGATGGGGGCACATCCTCTGTGGCCACGTGTCCTGCACGGAGGAACACGTCCTGCCTGGGGACAGGAGGGATGCTGGCAGGGACAGCCCATGGTTTGGAACTGGTTTAGATTTTTTGTAAAAAAAAAAGAAAAAAAGTCCAACAAACAAACAAAAAACCCCAACCTTGGTTCATCAAAATCAAAACCTTTCTCAAGAAAAGGTCAGCTTTAACAAATGTTCTCCATTTGGGAAAAGGTATGGGAAAGTATAGAAACTTATAGCAGCCTTAAAAGAAATAGAAAATAATTAACTCCTCAGCATTTAATTCTGAAGTTCAAGAGAATGTGTAATGAAATGTGAATGCTTTAGAATTGTTTTGCCATTAAACACGGAATTTTGTTTAAGTTTTTGTTCCTGTAAGTGTCACATTTTTGCTATTCTCTGTTGTATGTGGCTTGTTTTATCAAAACCACACTTGAAGAAATTATTTCACAGAAGTTGCTGAGGAAGAGAGGGGAAATCAGGCTGAGACAGGACTCTCAAGGAGTTTGATGGATGTCAGCTACAAGATCAAACTACTGTTTTGAACGATCTTTCTGTTTTCATTATGCTTTACACTTTGGAATTTTGCAAGAGGAACAAAAAAGATGAAAGAATGAAGGACCTGGGGTTTGTTTTGGGAAAAGAACTTTTGAATAAAAGTAACATTGACAAAAAGCCCTCTAAAGGGACCACCCAGGTATCATCTGATGTGCAGCCAAACCAACATTACTGACTCTTGGAGACCCTCAGATTTGATTCTCTCCAATGCATTAATGTTATTCTACAGCTGTCTAAGAGTAAAAGGACTACAAGGTTTGAAAAGAGCTGACAAGTGCAGACAGGGATGTGTAACAGTGGAATTTGCTGATTAGAAAACACTTTTTCACCGTGAGAACAATGTGATATTATGTACTTTGAAGATGTCAAAACAGAAATTCTGGCAGCTGAGTGCCAGATGCGATTTTGTAAGAATAGGCTCAAATGGAATGAAGTCTTCCTGTAAGTCATGCTTGTGCAACTAGATAAATGCTCTTGATAGCTTGGGTTTTGTTTAGTTTGCTCTGGAGCGGGAAAAGGACAGTTAAGAGGGTTTTTATCCTCTAAACCTTTTGCTGTGCCACTGCAGAGCTGCTTGCTCTGCCATAAATTTGTGAAAAGAAACAGTTTGGAAAGTTAGTGCAATTTTAGATGAATACTGAAAACTTCAAATAACAGATTGACTCGAAGAACTTTCCCTTCAAATGCTAACTCCTTAATAGTTTTGACTTGGTAAATACCATTTAATTACAAATTAAATGCGTGTTCCCACGCATTAGCTGTTAATTATGGTTAATATAGTAGACACAAAAGTAATTACCTTCAACAAGGAGAGGTTGTCAAAGACAAAAATAAGCAGGTATTTCCATGTAACAGGGTGTGTTCTTTCACTACCTATTACTTTACTTGTAAATAAATGATCAATGATTTCCATGCAAGAAAGGACTGACTCAATATCTTTCCCAGATAAAAGAAGCCTTTATAAATTTTTTTGGTTACAAATTAGCTAAATGGAGAAATTAAGAAGGCGAATGGTGCGCACAGCCAAATTAAAATGAACTGGGGGGAAATCAGTAAAAAATAACGGCCCTTAAATTTCCTTCTAAGTTATTTACCACTCATGGTAGTTTTATTTCTGCTTCAGGAAAGCAAACAAATGAACGTGCTTTATTTTACCTTAAATGACCCAGGCCATGCTCTGCTGTTGGAAGTTAATATCGAGGCAGGATACGATATCAAGATATTCCAACAAAAGCTTGGGATTCATGACAGGGCAATTGAGTGCAAATTGCAGCCCGGAGATGCAGTGTCACTTTGATTGACTTGCTTTGTTTTTATTTGCTGTACCTTGGAGTTTTATTAGCAAATGCAAGATTGAAGCAGCAGATTTTGCTATCGAAAGCAGCAATATGGATGGGTTTTGCAATCCAAGACTGATATTCAGAAGCACTGCTTGCTTTGATTAAAAGTCTCAGTGTTTCAGTGGATAAATCCTTTGCATTAGAGATGAAACACTAACAAATGGAATCTTGGCACTTGAAATATGTTAGTCCCCTTCCCAGCTAGGACTGTGCAGCTCAGCTAAGTTGCAGAGTAGCAGCAGTGCAGAGAAAGAATAATTATCAACATGGCACAACAGGAGTGGAAACTCCTGCTGGTGTCCATAATTGGCATTAAAGAGGATGTGGCAGTGACATCACACATCCATTACTGTGAAATAAGTTGTTGGCATCATCGTTGCATTCCTGCTGCACTTCTGTGTTTTAGAAGTAACAGTAAGAAGCAAGTCAGCATTTACCATTTAATCAGCTTAAGGTCTAAAGCCACCTCTTTACATATGGCCTGAAAGAAGAAGGGTGGGATTCTGGGGAGATTCCTCAGAACTGAGGAGAATTCTGTGGTCATTTCAATCCTGAGGGGAAACAGGAATTTCCTGAAGAGGCCAGGCCCCCAAAGGCCATATTTTCACCTCTCTCCCCATCACTGCTCTAGATGATCCCCATTCCAGACTGCCCAGCCAACCATATTTTGCACCTAAAGTTAAGACTGGGATCCCAAACTGGAATTGTTGCTAAATAAGGGGAGGCCCTGAAATGAAACCCAGCTTTTCAAAGGCACTTGACACCTTGTGCTTCCCACCCATGCCCCTAAGAACTACCGCTCAGTGAAGACAAGCAGAAGGGAAGTACCAAATAATTGTCTTCAGCTGCTTGATTTCTTCCCTTTGGAAATTGTAGAAATCTTAAAATTCTGAAGTTTTGCACTTTCTCAACAAATAAGTGGGGTAGATTTTCAGATTTTTGGATACTTGTTAAAAAAAACATCCCCAAACCTAAGCAGGTTAACTATTACTTGAAATGGGGATGATGCTTAAGGCAGAGCCATTTACAGAAAATAACAGCTCTGCAAGTATAACCTTTTTGTGAAAGAAGCACTTTCCAGATGCTTCTGTGGTTTCCTCAGAACGTGTTTTAGCTATCATTTGATTAGTTGGATTAAAATTATTTAGGCTGCTGGCTCATGACAAGTTTTATACCCCATGCTCTCTTGACGCACCTTGTATGTGTAAGGACCTGACCTTTTGATGCCTGAAACACTTTTAGTAATTAAAAAGCGTGTATCTTATGCCATCTTCTGAGGAGATGATTGGATTTTCAAGTGCTGTATGAATACTGACAGCAGTGCACACACTTTCAAATATATATTGTGAAACTCAGAATTATAACCACCAGTGGCAGTCCTTTTTTGTTTAAAGCATGCTTGCAAGTGATTTTTTAAGGACCAACCTCAGCCAAGACTGGAGGCTTTGCATACAGTGTTTACAGTAGGGTTGGTGGAGAAACTAATTCTTTGTGAATATTTTTCTGCCTTGGCATTACTGACCTCTTCTTTAGTACACCTCATAGAGGGGAAGGAAAGACTTCTCAGCAGCTTGGCATTTGAAACTGGAATTGTGCGCCACAAGGAGAACAGAGCCACTGACAGCTTTTTGGTTGTCTCACTAATAGGTTATGATCTTTTCATCGAATTGCATAGTAATTTAGTTTTGAAGGTCCAAACACCCACAGAGAGCCTGGGTCACTCTGAATTTTAGTCAGATTGTTTGACAAGATTTGAAAATTGCCACAGAAAACTTGTTTGGGCAATCTATTCCAGTGTTTGTCTGTCCTCATGGTGAGTTTTTCCCTAATGTCATAGGAGTCTGCTGTGTTGGACTGTCTGTATGTGGCTTGTGGGTCTTGCAATGTGAATGTCAAAGAATGACTTTCTGTTTATTTCGAGTAAAGGTTGTCTTGCTTCTTGGCAAAGTGAGAAAATCTGAGTTAAAATTTACTTCTGCATTATTCTGAGACAGGGGTGGGAAGAAACACAGTACTGGGACAGCTATCTGAACTTTCTAATGGCCTCCAAGTCCATAGGTGTGTCCTCACTGGTAGAAAAACAATGCCTGTATCAAAAAGCAGGCCAGATGGTATTTCTCATCTGATCACACTACAATGAATCAGTTATATATAAGCTTTTGTAGTGAAACCTTTTGGCAAGAGATTTGCTGCACCACAGGTGGTGTTTATGTGGGTTTTCTTATTTTATTAATTTTATTCTCCATATAAATATGCCTAATGAGGAGTAAAACTTCCCAATTCTTTATCAGCTGGCTCAGCTGTGACAGTATTATCACAGTCATGAAGCTCTTGTGAATGCTGCTGGGGTACACCCAAGGTGTGATGCGCCTCAGAAAAACAGAAGGTCCTTTGGGAAGTATTTCCACTTGGCTTCTTCTTTCCTTAGGTGTCATTTAGATGGTTACTTGTACCCACCTTATTCACCTGCAGGAAGATAAATAAAATTGTAATAATTCTATTTCAAATTTCAGAATAAACCAGAAAATTAATGTCAGCTTAGTTTTGAGTCCATTACATTTTCAAACCAAACATTTTCTTTTTTTTTTTTTTTTGAATGTCGGAAGAGATGCTTTTGCAATAGCAGTAGAAAGGACTAAGTAGCCAAATTTATTTTTCCTTCAACTTTTGAGAATAAACTATACAGATGCTCACCAGCCACAGATGTTATAGGCAGAAATAGCACAAGTCCTATCGAGCTACTAAACACAGAACATGATTACTGCTCACTTTTCTAATAACTTAGAGTTGTTATCTCCTCTGAGTATAAATAGAGCATTAAATCACTTCCATTTTTATGAGGATCCCATCAGAATACTAACAGTCAGATTCTGCCTGGCTCCAAGTCTTTTGACCCCTGATTTGTCCAAAGCTTATTCAATTCTTTGTTTAGAAACTTCCCAACCAAATTTTTAGAACCTTTTTATCTCTGCTTATATCATACTTCTTCCTCAAAAATTTCAGTTCTTCCAATGGCTCATATAATTTAGGAGATACAGTTTATATTTTACTCTAATGTAAGGCAACAATTATTTTTCCCTGTACCTCTGTTCAATTTGCCATAGAGATTTATCCACCACAGTGTACAGGAATGGCTTGGATCATTTTTAGTGTCATTTTCTCAAGACTCCAAGAAAGGATGTTATAAATCAAAACTTTGCATAGAGATGTTGTTGCCTGGTTTGGCTTTTCTTTTGCTATTTTTAGCCAGGGTTTAAGTTTTTGGGGGTTTTAAAGTAAGTGTTTCACTGGTATTTGGGTTTTTTTTTTAACATATCTTGACTCATTTTTCTAAAAGAACTAAAAAGACAACATATTCCCAGGCATTGGGTGTGTATTTTGCTGACTTAATCTAGAAAAATCACTTCCTGAGAAGCAGGGAGATCCTTTGTAGCAATGCCAGTCCCACCACAAATACCAAATAGGTGTTGCATCACCTTGTGCACGTGGGTTCTAATTATTAATTATTAATTATTACTCATTACTCCAAAGGGGTTCTAATACATAACCTCATGGGAGCCTTGGTAATTAGGTGATGATCATGGTAATTAGGATTATGATTCCCTTCCACCCCAAACCATTGCATGACTCCATGTCAACATTAAGTGATTGCACAGTGGGAATTGCAGGGGTGTATTCATCGATTGCAGTCCATCCAAGCTCAGAGTTACCTCATGACCTTAAGAAAGTGGCCAGGTTTCTAAACAGTTGTTATTTCTCTTTTATAGTTACCACTGGTGGTAATTTTGGACCAAGCTGTGACATGAACAAGTATTTATTTCTGAAAGGAGGGTGTTAACTTGCAAAAAGAACTTGAATGAGATGCTCTTTTTCCCCCGTGCAGGGACCTGGCTAAAAGATCTTTTCCTGTCACACATAATCTGATCATATTTCCACAACGGTGTCCCTTAGTTTGTTTTGCTCTGCTATTTAATTTTATATGATTGGCAGACTTTGAAGGCTTTCAGGTTGATTTTTGAGGCACTTTGTATTGTGATAACCTACATTTTTAAATCTTCCCACTATCATTCTTTCCCCTTTTTATCCTCCAAATTTTATTGCTCTCCTCTCTTCTGTGACCACCTTTTCTAAGCCATTCTGAGTTCATTTACCTGATGCCTTACATTATGTGGCCCCCTGCTGTCTTGGAATACTGCCGGATACATCAAGTAATCACTACAAAATGTGCAGTAACTGTTAAGAGCAGTAAAGGGAGAATCAATGTGTGTATTTTTGCTTTGGCATGTCCAGATTGTTTTCCTTTTAGTTTGTTTTGTGAGGGAACTTACTTCAGACATATATACATTTATTGATTCCCCTGCCAAGACTAGGCATGAGATGATGGGTACTCAAGCCTAAATAAGGCAAATGGCCTCCTTTTTTTTCTCTCCTGAGGAAGTAAACCTACCTTTTTCAAGTACCTGAATTAACCCCTGATTCAACTTTACTGCATTAGATCACTATGTTAAGTAAAGCAGCTCAATAATAACCTGTTATAAATAGGTCAACTTTAGATTTATTTTTCTGCAGGCATGAAGAGGAGTTGCAAGTGAAACTAGACCTTGAACACCAATTGCTT
This sequence comes from Margarornis squamiger, assembly GCA_035222235.1. Taxonomy (NCBI): domain Eukaryota; kingdom Metazoa; phylum Chordata; class Aves; order Passeriformes; family Furnariidae; genus Margarornis; species Margarornis squamiger. The sequence continues at coordinate 3,625,916 of JAWWTY010000001.1, read as the reverse complement.
GTAGCTAACAAAAATGATTAACAAGTTTAACAGATATTCTTAGTTCTATGCATAAAATTGACAAGAAGACTAAAAAATGGAATGTTAAACTCATAGCTTAGTACTAAATTGTATCGAGGGGGTGAAAAAAATATATCCATATAGACAGTTGCATTTATGATACTTGGAAAATCAGGAAACAGAAAATGGATAGCCTGAAAATAATTATAACCAAGTGTGGTGGGGGTTTTTTGGTTGGGTTTTTCTCCTTTTTTTTTTTTTTTTTTTTCCAAATTCAGAAACCCAAAGGAAAACAAGATGTGTGGAGAACAGAGGAAGGGCTGAGGGTGGTCAAGATTCACTGCCAGGAGCAGTATTTGCTCTGGCTGTATTCCTGACCACGTTTGTCCAAAGCAGTCTGAAGCCTGGTAAATGGGAAGGTAAAGCCAATGATCCTTTAAATATGCTGACAGCCCCGTTGTGCAGGCATGGCAATTCCTGCAGAACTCTGTTGCCATTCTGGTTCCATCCAGTGAAGTGCTTGCAGTAGAAGCCCTGGTAGTACTTACAGTAGGATCTTTGCCTTTTTGCTCCATTTTTTGTTATGCATTTTTACTGACTGGGGCCAATACATTCGTAGAAAAGCTGTTACACCTTACATATCACCTCTCCAAAAAAAAAAAAAAAAACCAAAAACCAAAAAAACCCAAAACAAAACAAAACAGAAGACATAAGGAAAGGGAGAAAACTTTGTGGAGAAATGGGGAGGATCTACAGGATACTATTGTGATGTTAGTTATTTTTTCTTAGCTTAGACTTGGGCATATTCCTGTGTATGTTGCTTTGGAATACAAAGGATGCGGGACCTACATGCAAAGGAAATTGAAGCAAAACCAAAGAAAGCTGCTCTATGTTAAGGTTCAAAGTAAGATTAGTGCTGTGTCGTTTTCAGAGGTTGGAGGGTTTTGAATGAGCTAAACTTTAAGCACAAAAGAGGAATTTTGCTCGCTGTTCAATAGCACTTCCCTCGACATCTGACTGCCCTTGAGTGCTCCAAGGCCTCTGTTATTGAGAAATTCCATTGTCTGCTTTCTGTGGAAATTATAATTTCTTTGCTAACAGTTCCATGTAATTGTAAACAAGGGCTGGAAAACAATCTATAGGGAAATAAACATCAGCTAAAGACTCCTGGCTTCCACCTGGTTGTGAATGAAATAATCCATTAGCTCAGATTCCTGCGAATAGCTGCTGTTTAAAAATGAATATTTCAATCTGCATCAGAGCACAGTAAGATTTTCTGTACGAAATTGCACTCTTGGGATAGTTGTCAAGAACAGTGTTAGCCTTTTAGCAAGTGAAGTGGCACAAGAATGGCCTCTAATATAGAAAGCTCTTGGAAATAAGAGGTAGTTTGTTCAAGAATGAGTAAAGTTTGTTTTCTGTTCTGCCACAGGGCAATACTTTAGCATATTAGCTCTGTTGGCTGTAAACTGATCTTACTTTAAATCACCACATTTAATATTTTAATTTTTTTCTACCCTTTCTTGAATGCCACTTCCCACAATGGAAGTGGCATCCATCGTCATGTGCTTCATCTACTCAATTTGCTGTATTCCATATTCATGAGATGTCTGTCCTGTCAGGGTATAAACAGAAATTTTACTTCTTATATATAGAAAGTCCCAACTTGTGTGATCACAGAAAACGCCCAAACCCTGAGAAATGTACTATTTTTCTTAATCTAGGTGTTGTAATATGATGCTGGCTGACTGGAAAAAATAATTTGGCTGTCAACTGGATATACATCTTTGTTATTAATCAGTATTTCACATAATTAAGCTTTTTTTTTTTTTTTCTCCCACTCTTTACAATTGCTGGTGATAAACCTCATAGGTTTTGTGTACACTACTTATACAGGCTTAGCTTGGACTGCAAACTGTTTCTACTTGGCTTATTAGGCTGGTTTTGGTATCTGAACCTAAGCTGTAATTTCATTAGCCTTATATTGTCCTTGACTTTGTTCATAATTGACTTTACTCTTGGAGACAGCATTACCTTTCAACGGTGTGTAAGTCAGAACCTACTTCATGAATATGGAAAGGAGCTGTGCTTGAAGGTGGTGTTACACTGAGCATTCCAACAGCTCTGGTTGAGCCTCTGTGGACTTTGCCACGGCTGTTTCTGTGTTCAAAGGGTGACAAAATCTAGGACTTTTTCTGAGAATTGGTTGATATGTTCTGTTGGTTACTTGAGAGAGTGGTGGGGAGAAACACAGAGCTGAACATGGTGATAAGTGCAGAGTATCCTTACAGAACTTGTTTTGCCTCTCATTGTGCAATTCAGAGAACAAAAAGGGAAGATCAAGGCTATCTAATGAAAGAAGTGGTTGCATACAAGGAATAATGAATAAAATTGAGGTTTAGTGAGGTTTCTAGCTGTCTGAGAGGTGATTATTGTTATCCTTTCTAGATGTGTACTCCAGGTGGATCCACATCATTCTTAACACCAGTCTAGGCAGGCATGCTGAGTGGAGAGGGACCCTGATGAATAGGTAGATGTTGATCTTTTCTGAAGGCCAAACTGCTTGACAGTATTTCCTTGACATTTCCTCCCTCTCCAGTATTCCTTGAGAGAGGAGCGTGCTTAAAGCAGCTTAAAGTGGTAGGGGAGGCACCTCTTACATCCTTGAAATGTGCATTCTGTAGAAATTTCAGTCTCTCAGTTCTTTGTCAGTCTCAAGGAAGCAGACAGGAGTCAACACCAACACAACTTGTGGTTGTTGAAGTACAGGGCATGGAGAGGATTTTCACTTTTTATAGGTTTAAATAGCCCTGCAATCTTTCGAATGTAAAGACTCTTGGTATCTTGAAGACTTTTAAATGCTTTTATGACTATGAATAGAAATACAGTATCTCTTAGCACACCTGCACTGTTCAGATAGACTGAAGATAATAACTATTGCTGAAAAGTCTGTTTAAATTTGCAAACTCATCTGTGTCATGTGCAATAATGGACATTAAGTGCTCTTTGGAGCAAGCAACCAGTGATTTTTCTCTTGACATTAAAAAAGGAAATCATTATTATAACAAATGATATTAAATGAGCAGATTTACATTGCACTGATGCAAGATGGTTTGTGCATGGAAATAAAAATCCGCCTAAGACAACTGTGAGCTGGTAAGTGGGCTTGATTGTATGTGTAAATTACTGTCTGATTAATTTTTTTCTTAATTACACAGTGAACAGTGCTGTCACCATAGTACATTAAAATCTTACAACCCACTTGGACACTTAGAGAAGTTTATTGAATTTTGTAAATTAACAAATAAATGAACAGGCATATAGAAAATTCAAAATTACTGCACCACAGTGTGTCTTTTCTACAAAAGTTATCATTTTAATAGACTTTATATTTTATTTCTAATATACACTATAAAATTACTTTATTCTGTTGCTAATAAATGTTGGTACCCTGTTGTCAAGATAATGAAATATTACTAATGAGACCTCAACCACTCTTGCATATGCTATGCTATCTGTGAGGACAAAAGAGGCTGCTCTATGAACAGATACCTGTGATAAGGTTTTCATATTTTCAAGGCAAGTTAAGGCATTTACTGCATACTAATTCACATTTTGCCCTTGGTTACTCTCACGGTTTCGTGCTAACCGAGTGATATGGATAAATCAGGAATGGAATATATGTCCTCCTTTTTTTCTAAGGAAGTAAATATAAAGGAAAAACTCTAATTAATAGCAAGGGAGGACAAATGTCACTTGGAGCTACAGCGTGCTTGAGTAGAAAAGTCAGGAAGCTTTTCTTTCAAAACTGAGCATGACATCTTTCCAGTGACCTGAGACCATGGTATTCAGAGATGTTCAGGGATCCACCCCAAAGCCTCAGCAAGGCTTTAAAGGGTAAAGGTCTGGCTCAGTCACTGCTAAGGACTCGTGGTATCCCTGCTAGGTGAAGGCACACTATAAAATAAATACTACTGAACAGTTTAGCACTGTTAATAGCTAAGCTGAAGCCACTGCTGACTAATATTATGGGAGCTGCTGTTTATCAGCTGGGCCAGCTAAGTCACTTAACGCTTCTCCCATTAGGAAGGATTTGTGTGACCTTTTCTGTGAACAATATTAATCCAAGCAGCGTTTGGAAAAAAGCCTTTGCTATTAGACAGGGGAAATCCGTTCAGTTTGAGGAGACACCTTTGAAAGAGCACGTTTTCTGCTGTCTTCTGCAATGATAGCAGGGAGGGAGAGCAACCACTCTCCTGCCTTGCCATTCACTGAGATTAGTCCAGTAACCACAGCAGTAGTTTCTGTGCTAAAACTGATATTTAGACTCTTCAAGTCTAATTTGGAAGGAAAAAAAGCCTGCTCTGCAGAGCTGCGGTCATAAATGTCGTTTAGTTTGGAAAGTGAAGCACTAGAATGTTAAGAAATAACAGATATTTGGAGTTTATTTATGTATTCATATGTTGATTTTGATATGATCATATTGCCCTTCCTCAGGAGACCTGTTTTAGTTAACCCAGCATCCTTTTATTTTTGAACTCAGCAAAAATAACTTCAGTGCTTTGCCATGTTGGTGGAATTATGTTACTGAACATAATTTGCTCTGCTATCTGGCAAAACCTTGAGCCAAGGAAAAAATCCAAACAGATATATACATCAGCAGTGTATCTAATGTGTAAGTGCAGTGATGAAGCTTGTTTATCTTCCTCTCTTTGTTTTCAGAAGTAAAATACTGTGTTTAATGACAATATCAAGTAGGCCTCAAACACTCTAGCAAGAAAACCATCTAAAATAAGCAGCAGTGACTAGAGCCTGAACCATGTCCCTAAGCATCCCATCTACACATCTTTTGAACACTTCCAGACATTGTAATTCCACCACTTTCCTGGGCAGCCTGCTTCAATTCTTGACAACCTGTTCAGTGAAGAAGTTTTTCCTGATATGCAATTAAACCTCCCCACCTGGCACAACTTGAGGCCATTTCTTCTCATCCTTGTTACTTGCGAGAAGACACCAACCCTCACCTGGCTACACCCTCCTGTCAGGTAGTTGTAGAGAGCCATGAGTTCTCCTCCTTTTCTCCAGACTAAACACCACCCTTTCAAGTAAAGAACTTTTTCTTAGTGTCCAATCTGAACTTCCCCTGATACAGCTTCGTTTGACATCCTCCTCCACTATCCTTTCCCCTGTGATGAGGGCAGTCCTCAGGCTTCTTCTCTCCAAGCTGAAAAATCCAAGTGGCCTCAGCTGCTCCTCCTAAGTTTTGCCCTTGGGGCTGTTCTCCATCTCAGTTGTCTTCCTTTAGACACAGTTTGATGTCACATGGTGGGTAACCTGCAGCTGACTCACTTGGAAAGTTCCTCTGTGCCAAATGAAAGATTATAATGTTCCCTTTTTTTCATATCTTGTTTTCTGCTTTTATTTTGAGCTATGTTGCCCGGGGAAGAAAAGAACTTGAAAGGAAGTGAGAATTTAGACTTTAATAATGAGTCATTTTTAATAACCGAATTGGCTAATGTCGCTGCAATTTTAATGCATTTTAAAGTCTATGCAATTAGGAAAAAGTAGTAGATGCTCCATAAAGCATAAAACTCAACAGGGTGGCAGAGTCTGCCATCCTTGGAGTGTGATGTTGTGTGGATGGCAGTGTGGGTGTCAGGATCCAGCCAAATTCTTTAACTACAGAACTGAAAGGGCTGTGTTGCTGCTCAAGCCTTGCTCGCTGCAGCTCTGCAGAACTTGCACAGCCTGTCTTCTTTCATGCAAAGATGAGGAGCAGCTGAGGCAGATAGAAAAAAAAACCCAACGTATTTTTCAGCCTCTAGAACCAAGAAAAAAATATTTCAAAGACCCCATTCCCAAAAAAGCCAGGAGGACACTTAAGAAAATATTTGATTACAGCTTCTCTCTGGCTTTTAATGTTTTTCTTTGCACCCTTCCCTCCTCAGAGGCAGTTCAGTACCAACAGATCCTGCCTCAGCAGCTTGGCTGCTGTTTGGAAGGTGAATGAACTCCCTAATGAGGAGAACACAATCTCTACTTGCTGCTCTTCAGCATGACTGGGGCCAGCAAGAAGTGTGCGGGGCGCAGGTGCCTGGTGAGCCATGTGCTCTGTGATGTGAAGCGTTATAATGAGCAGAGAGCCGGGTTGCAAGGGAGATGTTCTGGACCTTTTCATTACATCTCATGCAGCAAGTTGGAGTTCTGTTGTCACGGAAACTGCTTGGCCTCTCTGCTCGGAATTGCTGCCACTGTGTAGTCCTGGGCACTGCGAGGAGGTAACTCAGAGAAGGTTCCAAAGAATGCATTATTAAATAGCTTTCAATTAATATTAATAACATTGATTTGTCTGATCTGGCATTTACGGTCCTTCAGCTGAGGTAACCTAATGGTTTGCTCTGTGATGGAGGAGCCTAAGCGCTGTGTTTTTAAAATGAAAGTATTGGTTCTTCCAACTTTTATTTTCCATAGCTTTCAGAGTCTGTCACTTCTGGGAGCTCTGAAGTTTGTATAATCTAGTTGTTATTTGGAATGGGCTACCAAGAAATCATCTGGCGTGGCTGGAGAATGCAAGTACAGCATGCAGGTGTCCAGAGCTAGAAAGTTTGGGGGTTTCTGGGACTGTGTAGAAATCCTTTTGCTCACAGTCCTAAAGATGTTGTTTGTCTCGAATTTTGGAGGCCCATTTTGGACACCTATTGCCAGTGCTAACATAATAATAAGAAAGGTGCATTCTGAAGTCAGAATTAAGAAAGAACCTTCAGACACAGACTCTGAAGACCTGCTTGATGTTAGAATCAGCTGTGGAGATGTCTCAGTGTCTGTGGCAGCTTCCAAAAATTAAGGTTCTGATGCCTTCCTTTTTGTGCTGTTTAAGCATTCATAATGCTCCCTCATGTTCCTGGGATTTGTGAATGGCTCAGCATGCCTGTGTGTCTCTGGGTCTCCACAAAATGCTAAAACTGAATCAATGCATCTTCCCTCCTTTTCTGTCTCATTTCATGCATCTATTACATAGGAAATGTAATATGTATGGAATTTTCTGGGTTTAATGCCAGAATAGTAAGGACAACTGGCAAAGAAGTGCAGAATAGCCAATTGTTAGAAATTATTGTTGTCTTTTTTACCCCCTAAGAGTTGTGTGCATGCTTGAAGAGGGATAAGACATGTATGTTGTGGTATTCAAATGCCCAGATAGAGCACAAAGCTGACACAGATAGGAGTGTTGCTGAAAGAAATGTACTCCCATGTCCTTAAGAGGAGTGTGAGATAACCAGCATTTTATTTTACTGGAATGTATTGTAAAATACCTTTGAAGAGCAATATAACAATACCTGAACCCAACTTAGACTTGCAGATATTAAATTTCTCCTTCATTATTGACACTTATCTTTTATCCTCTTTGTTCCTTCTGGTAGAATAACTAATATGCAAAGAGGGCCATGCCAGACTCGCTCAAATAATATTATTCTAATAAAGGGCTAAAAATAGAATAGCAGAGAAAAGGATGAAGCTTTAAGTTGATCTTAAGAATACAGAAACAGGACTATCTGTACAGGGAAAGGATGTCCTGCAGCAGGCTTTGAAATGGAAGTTATGACACCAACCCCATAAATATAAACTTACTGAAACAAACTGGCATTAAAGCAGGAATGTTTCTAGGCTTAACATGACTCTAATTCTTGCTCATATTTCTTTATTCTCTCACAATGAGGCTGCATTTGCTTTGTTGGCCATGTGTCCCTGGGCAGACTTGAGCTGTACCAGGGACAGAGCTGCTGTTAAAAAGTCAGAAATAAGTTAATGTTTACTTCATTCCAACCAGCAAGTAAGAGATGGGAAAACAAGAATCCGACTTTCACAATAGAAATAGGCTGAAAAGTGAAGGACTTGAGGAATTTCATCGCCCAGCTCAGCCATGAATGCCACTTAATCTTACTGATTTCAAAGTGTCATGGTTCAGTTGCCTATAAAATCTTAATATCCTGTGAGGAAAAAAACCCTGGTATTTTTAAATTGAGGCAGATTTTTAGAAAAGGCTAGGACTCCAAATTTAACAAGGATTATTTTCTGAAAAATCTTGTTATTCATAAGAGTTCCCTCCAAATTCATTGCCATAAATTCTCTCTGCCGTACATACTTCAGAGGGCTTTATTTCAAGCTCTAATAGAATTTTGTCTTACAAAAGCCTTCTCAGCAACACTGGGTAGGAAACATGGCATCTTTGGACTCCTCTCTTTAGTAGTATGAAGGAAATACAAATCAGATCTTGGAGGGGTTAAAAGGTCTTTTAGACAGAGGGTAAGAAGTTTATAATTTGAAACAATTGTCTTGAGATCAGTTCATCTTTCAGCATTGAAAGTGTCCAGAGGGACTTTAAAGAGTTATGCAAATAACTTATTTTCCACCAATATCGAATTGGAACCATTTAAATCATATACCAGTAAATTCAAAATTAGGGCTGCCCATTTATTTTTGTCAAATTCAAATGCTGATAATCTTCATAGTTCCTGTAAAGCAGATTTCATTGAGAACTGGGATGTTTAGTTTTCAAGTTTGTAGCTTTCTCAAACAAAATTTGAGGAAGGACTGTAAATCACTTGTTGTAAATCACTCGTTGAAGTCACTGTTTTACCAATTTATTGCATGTTCTGCAGTAAACTATTTAACCCCACTTGACCTTAGCCCACCATTGGTAAATTTGGATTGATGGCTCTTCCGCACTTCAAGCAGCCAGTAGGATTCCTGTGTTTTCCATCTCCAATAAGTCTTATGAGAATAATTGCATTAAAAATTTTTAAATATGGTACAGCAGGGAGAGCTGTTGTGCCTGTGTGCACAGCAGAAATGGAGAGAAGTTCCCCAAAGAGGCATTTGGAAGACTAAATAACACACTTCTTTTTCTTTGGGCTATAAGAGGCGATTGACTTGACTGTTTTCCATATTTTTAGCCCTAAGTAGAGATTTGATATAAAATGGCTGCATAAAAAGAGCCAAAATTCAGTCAGAATTATTAAAAACAACCCAAGACAACACTCAAGGCATGATGTTGCCTGGTGGTGTGCATGAGTGAGGACTCAAAAGGAAACCATGTGAGGTCTTTGCCAAGACTTGGATTTCCTCTCTTCCAACATGAATGAAATCCACAGTTCAAAGGTTTTGGTTTGGGAAGTTTTCCTTCAAATCTGTGCTCAGACACACCTTGTCCTCCCCCATTAATACCTTTAAATTTGGCTTGAAGAAAGTGAGTTTTGGACCGTAGACTTAGTCAATGCACATTCCAGAGCTGGATGACAAGGAGGACACTGCTGTTGCCTCTCCTTTTTCTGAGTGTTCTCTACCTGAGAAGGGACATCAAAGTCTTATTTCAGCCCTGAAGTGAGCTGGAATTTTCCATGCAATGAGCCTTCTGTGTGTTTTTCTGGCTGCCCAGTGATGTCGTAAAGCTTTTAATGCAAATCTCCAAATGTGCCGTGTGTAGTGTCAAATGTAAAAAAAGGCAATAGAGAAACCTGTGGCCACCAGCTTTTGTGGGTTATAAAAGGGAATTAGCTACTTTATATGTTAATTTATTGTTTTTCAACCCTTATTACTCGTAACAGAAGACTGAGTAGTCTCGTGGTTCTCCTGCAGCGGGTGAAAAGGAAGTTAAGTCATTGCTCCATCTCAGTTGCATACTCAAAAGCAGACACGAGAGAAATCACTTAAAGTATATTTTTTCTGTCATGAGAATATGACTCATGCACTCTTATCTGTACCCACTGTCTTGCCAGCATTTTTTGTTAAAAATGTTCCCGGGGGGGGGGGGGAAAGAATATTTACGAAGTTTTTAGTAAAATGCTCACGATCGTTGTAATAAATAATAGCCATTTAAAGCTTGTTTGCAGGAGAAAAAAAAGTTATTTTTATTCAATGTCTTGTGTACTTTACAGTGCCAAAGATATCCAAGATAGCGTGCTAATTTAATTTTCTTTTCCTGAGGCGTTTCTCACCTTTTCAGGATGGAACAATGAGGCTTGTCTGTATGGAGAGGTATCAGGCATAGACCTGAGATTGCTTATCAATTTCTGTTTGTTTTTTGTTGTTTTTTTTTTAAAAAAATCACATCTCTGTGTTTCTCAGTTTCTAAACTGAAAAGGGCTAAAAAAGGGGGGGTTGTGATACTACTATGATAGCTACTAATGAGAAGTATAATATTATGGATAAGTATTGGTAATTTTTCTGCCCATTATTTCTTTCTAGGAGCATTGTCTTCCTTGCTGCTTAAAAATTGTCAGTGAGCAGAAGGATAAAGGATTTGCTTTGTTGCACTTCTCTATAAAACCAGAAGTGATTAAAGAACACAAACGTTGCTGATTTCCCATTGGAAAAATAAATCCAGGGAAATCACTTGGTTAATTGTAGATATCTCACTCCTTCAGTATAGTTTGAAAAGCAAATTTTTATAGTTAAAAGATTAACCTGTAATTGAAACACATCTGGCAACGCAGTTTCCTCCAGGGTACGGCATGATGGTGATCCTGGCCTGCCACAGTCAAAACACTCCTTTCCTTTGCGTGGCAGTTCCATCTCTTGTCTGTATTACCCCTGTGGTCTATAAAATATTGGGGCAGTCTATTCTTTTTTGTCCTGTCTTGTGCATTGTTACTCAAAGCCACTTGTTCAGGTGATATTATATGTATATATATAAAAGTAATAGGCTACTGTGCCAGCACTATTCAGTGAGAAATGTTTCTATTCTCCATTCTGAAACAGAATTTATAAGAGTGTCTATCTTCAGCTGTCATTCAGGCACAGAAGGCCAACCAGTCCCCTGGCCTGATCCCACTTGAAATGCATCTGTGCAGGTGTGCTCTGAAATGGAAAGGGTTTGTCTGGAGGGAGTTTCCTGGGAGATTATTTTCTGGTTTTGTTGGCTACTGCACTGGCATCGATAAGGGAGCTTATCTTGCAGCACATGATAGATCATGTAGCAGCCCTGCAGGTAAGCCAAGCTCCTTCTGAAAGCCCTTGTTCAGCAAATCATTTTATCAGAGTGTTTGGTGCCCCTTTGCTTTAGGAGAACCTACTGAGTGAATACTCCTATTGTTTTTACCCAGTTGTCCTTGCAGAGTTTCTTGGAAGTATTTTGGAAGATGGATAACAAAGTAGCCTGATTTGTTAGTTTAATTCCTCTTAACTAATAGAAGAATATTTCAAGCTTATTCACGTGGCAAAAGTGCCAAAGGAAAAAAATATTAATTAAATGCTTGAATTCATGAGGCTCTTCAAAATGTAAAACTATATCAAGAGAGGCAGATCTTGCTCTTACTGTTACTGAAAAGGGGTCGTGGTAGCAAATATATCTAGGCTGGCTATGTGCCCTGCTATCTGAAGTGAAAGGTGACCTGGTTGCCTCCTCTCACCACTCTTGGTGTGCCGTTGTTTTCTCTGGAAGAACATACTTTTGGTCCCCTTGTCACTGCTGCATTCGTCTATACAGAGTGAACACATTTATTCCTGCCTTTTACAGCATTTTCTTGGAATTTGGATGTTCTCTCAGTCACTTTCAAATAACTTAGTGGTAATGCTGGTTCAGAGATTGTCACAGTTAGGACAGGGATTGAGCCCCTATATATACCTGATATAGTGTAGATACAAGTATAGACACTTGACACTTGCTTATTTAGCCCAGGGTAAATGCAGAGTAATTCAATGAAATTAGGGTGGGCAAACCCTCCTACACCACAGACAAAGAGCCCACACAGAGACTGCTTTTAGCAGAGGAGCTGACATGCTGTAAAATGACAGGGTAGTTTTCTTCCTGATAATTCATGTAGCTACTTTGTGTAGCCATTCCCTATTTGCTCTATATCATAATTTTCTGTATCAGCTACAAGTCTCACTTATGAAGATTTATGGCCACCAATCTGGCTACACTTGCCTACTAAAGACTGCAGTATGTGTGAAGTACCAAGGAAGGATAAATCAGGCCACAAGGGTGATATAACAATGTCAGATTACTCTAAAGAGAATATTATTGAGCATAGAGGGCCATATGGCTGGTACAAAACCCAAAAGAAACAAGTAAGTTTGTAAGCCTTAACTTTCCAGTCAGGAAAGACATGTTGCCTGTACTGTATGATAGGTTATGAGAGACAACTAAAGCTAAGTGTGGAAATAAAGTGATAAATTATGTTCTAACGGCACTCCTGACCCATCACTCCACTAATGCTTATCGTCCTGCTCCTAATGTGGAGAGCTGTGTGGCATCCCTGCATGGGCAGGGTGTATTTTTGGGGCTTTTTAGGAAGCTCTGAATGAGGATGGTGTCTCTTCACCATGCCACAGGCAGGACGTGAATAAGGCTCCTTTCCTACCTGCAATTTTAGGGCTCAGCTTTAGGATTTGCAGTCTGTCCCAGCTGAGCTGTGTTGTCCCAGTGCTGAAATCCATGACTTTTTGGGTGGTGATGCACAGGCAGCGTCACTGACAGAGGCACCATCGAGATGAGACTCAGAAAGTACTGGCAGGACTGAGAGTGACATTAAAGGAGAGAATGATGTTGCATGGAAGTTTCTAGAGATGAGCAAGGAAGGAAGAGACCCTTTCTAAAATGCTCAGCTCCCCGTGGCTGAGAGGAGGCAAATATCAGCACTCTTAAGAAGCCAGGTTGCAGGTATTTCGTTATTTCTAAATATCAAAAAACCACAGGAAGACACTTAAAATTGAGAAGAGAATAGATTAAAGGCTGTCTGGGGCTGCACCTGTGCTCTGAAAAACATCAGTGCCGGGTTTATTCCTGGTTCCCTGCTTGTCCCTTCATATATGTAATTTTACTATGCTTGAGGTTTTTTTGGACTGATTTATCTTGTCCCTCTGAGGCAGAATTTGGGGGCACATTAACACCAAGAAGAGCCTAAGTATTTTTGGGCTTATTACTCGCCAGGAATAGAAGAATGTGGGGATTGGTTGGCTGGTTGGTTGGTTTGGTTTGTTTTTTTCCCCAGAGAATGATAGAAGTTGAGAAGAACAAAGCCATGTCCAATGAAGTCAGGAGTGTGGAGACTAAAGAAGAGTAAAACCAGAGATGGCAAATTCTGCATTCCTTTGAGTAAAGTTCATAATATAACTTGTCCTAAGGGAATAGAAATAATCACACAAATATAAAACAGTTTAAAAAAAAAAAAAAAAAAAACAACGATTGCCCCATATATCTTTTGATTAGGTATTTTTCATGACTTTGGGATGTTTTTCTTCCTTGTAATGTAACCGGGGGGACTAAAACACATGTGCTTCAGGCAGAAACTTATGTATAAGAGCTCCTATCTCTGCATTACTTGTAATACATTTTAGAATGAATTGTTCCTGTTCCTGTTTTGTCCTCTGAACCAGTGCTTCAAAGGCTGTGAGTTAACAAGGTGTTTTAAATGGAAAATGTATTACCTGCTCCCTTGCAGCCTGTGATTTCCATCTTCCTTTCTACACCCCACGTGCATAGGTGCTGTAGGCACACCAAACCTCTCTCAGTGCTCTCCCACGTATCTGCTGTTATTTAGAATTCCTGTTTTAGTGAATATCTCAGCACCTGCTCAATTCTAGCAGTCTTCTTGCTGAACCTGAGCCATTGGGCTTAATTTTTGCACAAAAGAGAAGGTGGAACCAGAGGGTGAATTCAGCCATCAGCCTGCACGATTCCTACAAGCTCCAGGGGCTTATTTTCTGTTCTGCTAGCCTGAGGCTTCCGAAACTTTTTTCACTAAAAGATTTTCTGGCTTGTGGAAATGACAGAAGGTTCCTGCTCAGTGCTGTGTGTATAGTCTCAGATGTTAGCACTTTCAGAGTCTTGCAGAACAGGTGGGATTTCTGTGCTAGAAGTAACAAGGCTATGAAAGAGGTGGCAGTTGCAAGACTGCAGAAATTACATATTTTCTTTTTGCTGAGCAGCAGCAATAATCTATTGCTGCCCCATGCTGAATGGCAGCTGATGTTGGGGCTTTACAATACATCACGTTCTTAGCTGAAGGGAAATTATTTGCACAGGCTTGGAAATATTTTCTCTTGGTCTCTTGCTATTCATAAGGTGTAAACAACCATGCTCACCTTTGTCAGAGAGGATGAAAACAAGCAATGTGGTATTCAGGCAATTTTGCCAGGAGAAAATCCTGCTCAGATTTTGTTGTGTAACAAAATATGCTTCCTATAAAAAGGTTCTATTTTCTGTTATTTTCCCATCCTGTCTGCTCCCCCACTATTCCCCAGTCACAGTCCAGTACTGGGCAGTCAAAATAAAACCCAGCAACTAATTTATTTTTTGATAAGTGTTATTTCACACTTGCCAGAATTGATAATCAGGTCTGGCTAGATTTACTAAAAAAAAAGTTTACATTTTCAGGTGGAATGAAAATTAAGCATTCTACAGTGTAAAAACTGCCTGGAAAATGTAGCAAATGCTGAGATTGACTGGAGTCTTTCTTAGAGAATGTTACCAGCATTTCTGAAATCATGTGAAGTCTTGTGAAAGTGCAATAAAGGCTTGGAAGGAGGACTGTGCCTTTTAATAAAGCTCAAATTGCAAACTGAAATTGTTGTTCCAGTCTGTGGAAATACATGATTGCCATGAATGAGTGTTTTGCAAAGGAGAAAGGTGAAGTTGATTCAAAAAATAATTTGCAACTATATTTAGGGAGAAGTTTATGAGTATACAAAGGAAATGTGATGAATCACAATAGAATAACATTCTTACTGTCACTTTTCTCCATTTTGAGGAACACAGTCATCTAATGTTTCATCCTTGTCAACTCTGCGAAATTCAAAATGTATTTTTCTAATATTAACACCTGAAAATTGTAGAAAGAGAAAATTGTAGCTTTGCTGGTACGTAAATTGCCATCCTTCTCTGTTGGTATTTGAATAATGGTCTGTGTTACAGGAACCCACCAGTTTCACAGCAAAAGCTTTCCCACCCAGAGAAGGGACACAGCTGTTCCTCCAGCAAACATTTGGTTATCATTGGATGGATCCCATTCCATGACTGCCAGCATTACAAAGTACACATATTTGTGTCCCACCTTTGGGAAGATAAGGGTTCTGCTGTCAATAAGCTTCTCCCTCCATCCTGGGGGCAGTCTGGATGATCATCTAACTCGTAACTCAAACAGGGGCTCAGGTTGCAGAGAACACATTTCTAACAGAGAATTTAAGCTGGTTCCGTAACGTGAAAAAGAACATTTTCCCAGGTCTGGTTGTATTAAAGAGCAGGGAAATAGTGTGTCAGAGTGCATTTCTTCAGTTCTGGCCTGGGCCTGACCAGATTTCCCTGGAAAACAGAGGCCACCAAAGCTGATGGCTGTAACCCAACAGCACATTCCAGTTGCAGCTGCTTGAGGCAGAGGTTCAGAATACAGAAAAAGTTGGGTCTGACTGGGGCTGGGATGGGGAAAGGGATAAGAAGGCAATTCTTCTGTAGGAGCAGTGAAAAATGAGTGAGGCTCCATCCCAGAGGCCAATTTCACTTTATCTTTTCCCCTGTGCTATGTATCTCCCTCCTAACATTATCATCATTTATCATACCTTTAAGATTCATCTCACTGGCACAGAGCTTTTGGATCGTGAACCTTGCATCCATAACTGATTCCTCAACAGGCCATCTGCAACTTCTTCCTTGATAAGATAGCTCAGAATTCAGAATTTCATTCCTTGACTTTCATATGTATTTGTGTCACTTCCTAAAAGGGGTTTTGGGCAATTTTTGCTAATTGATCTCTGTGGTGCCTTAGTTAATTTTACAGCTGTACGATGTGATTTTATTAAAGAATCAAGGGCTAGGTATAGTTTTCTACCTTAGCTTGTGTATCAGATTGAAAATTGCACTCCACCTCTGCTCCTCCTGCCTTTGCTGTTCCTGCCAGCAGCCACTGACATAGCCCTCTTTAGTGTAAGACATGGCAAAAAGGCGGTGTGTGACCTAAAATGATCATTTTAGCAGTATGTACCATTCAGGAGTATTTAATAACTTGGCATTAATTAACAAGTTCAGCCTTTCACTGGGTTGTCATTAATACCTAGAAATTTTGCACGAGTTTACTGAATAATGTATCAAGTCCAATTTTGTACACAAGGCAGAAAAGGTTATTTCTTTCCTCCATGGAAGGAGTATCTTAAATTTCATTTTATGTTCCATACATTGTGCCATTTGGAAGAGAATCAAATGTTCTATTACAAATGACAGAACAAAATCATGTCCCTAAAATTTACTTTTCATAAAACCCAAATCTACAGTGGGTTTTGTTTATAGAAAAAGAAATGGAGACACAAAGCTCTAGCTGATTTTGTGGAGAGTATTCTAGTTCTCTGCTCAGTGTACTCCATCTCTTTTTTAAAAACAAAAAATCCACCCAAAAATGTAGCTAATGTATGTGATGTGAAAACATACACTTTCTCACTGTCACACACAAGTGGCAGCTTCTGTCTTGCTCCTCACTTAGAGAGTGTTTAGTTGTGCAGCAAGACAGCAAAATCTCATGTTATGAAGAGTTCATTATTATATTTTCCAGTGATGGTAGCAGTGCATCACAAAATAGCATCATAATTAAAAACTAAACTGTGTCAGCAGCATAAAAATGAATGAGGAACACACCGCTGCAGAATGTCTTTATTTTGTGTTTATTACCTTACTAATTTATAAAACCAATAAAATAGTTATAGCTGTCTTTCTTAATAAGGGAACTCACAAGGTGATTCTGTACTAACAACAGTAAATGCAAATAAATATCAGGAATATAATAACTTAGTATGGGGAAAACAGCTTTTAAAATCTGGGATGATTTATCTCCCCCATCTTAAATAAATAATTAGAGAGAAAACCTGACTATTTTTACTTTTTCATTTTATTTCTGTTAATTAGTGCACACGTTAAATTGAACATAGTGTATGGAGAAATGGATAATTACTCAAAGGCAATTAAAGATTCAGAAGGCTCTGTAGTGATTATGATTATTTTCTTTGGAAAACAAAAGTGCCATTTATCTCTAATATATGCCATGTAATTAAGTCCATATGCCATTATCTTTCTCTTACCATCCACTTCCAATGGGAACTGGTTTTTAAAATGTCTGGCAAGAGGGAATCTAATTATATGCAGTGGGATACTCCTGTACAGAAAGAATTTGTTTAGGTTTTGTTCCCTTTCCCAGCCTCTATTTCATTACTTTTGGCATGTCCTGCTTCGTGCTGGACATGTGGCACAGTCACTTCTCTGTCTCCTGTGGCTTTCATTTTCTAGACAACAAATATGAAGCCATAAAATACAGGAATAAAGATGACTGGGCGTGAGTTAAATTAAGGCTGCATTTCACAATTTATTGTGTTCTTAATGTTGGTTGTATTTTATGTATTTATTGCCCTAATGTCTGTCTTCCTGATTTGGGACTTTCTGCTTATATAGTTCTGAAGTGCCAGAAATGGCCAGATAGCAATAATGCTACTAAAGTAGAGAGCATTTTTTTCTCTATTAAATGTACAATAGCATGAATGTTTAATGGCTAAAAACTAAAAAACATCATCCTGAGCATCTGTGCCACTACTAAAATAAAATGCCAGACTAATATCCTAATCCAGTTCCTAAATAGTTATGTGCTGCTTTGTTATAGCTGTTAAATACTGCTAAACCTCCGCAAAATAATTGCTTGTTAATTGTACTGGTGCCTGTACAAGTAACCAGATTTCTGGATTAATTAACCAGATTTCTGGATTTCACAATGCCGTATTATGCAAATGGAATTTGATGCATGTAAAATTGTTTTGAAACAAAAACCAGCTGCCTAAGGCAATTAAATATGAGTGCAGAGCATTGGGTTTGTCCTTATTTGTTTAGGATTTGAACAGATTCTCCTCAAAGTGCACACACCTCCATTTAACTCACTGCCTGTTGTTTCACATCCAAGTTCAGCATTTTAAAGTTGTTTATCGGTATGTATGCCAACCCTTTTTGCAATGTAGGCACCTGTCCTTAAATAATTAAATCAATCTGTAAACTCCTAAACAAAACCAAGCTCAGCCTCAGCAGAGAGTTGGCGGCTCCCTCCAGAATTTGCTGGTCTCAGCAAGTGCTGGTAATCATGATCTCCTTGTTTGAATGCCTGAAGTCAGTCACTTTATGTACTGATTTAGAAATACGAAATGATGATTTGCCACAATGAAATTCTCAGAGAAACTGGATTAATCAGGGACTACATAGACTACTACTGTAAAAGGAAATTGCATTTTTTTTGAACCATCTGAGGAGGAAACTTTAGCTGTCTTTATGAAAGACTCTTCTTCAATCAGCTTGAATATTCTTATCAGCAAAATGTAAGAAAAATAATGACTCCCTCTGTTTTGATCTCTAGATTCAGGTCAGTCTTGTCTCAGTTAGTATTTGGGGGGAGAAAATATCCAAGCTTGAATGGCATGCATTATACAAATAACTGCATTTTAATAATGAGTTTAAATGGAATCTGAGAAACAGTCTATCATTCCTAAATGAAGGTTGAGGAAGAATCAGAAAGAGTATATAACTCTCCTTATAGTTATAATGGTGCCAATTTTGGTCCCTTCATCCCCACTTAATCCATTCCATGATTAACCCCACATTATGCACAAAAAGCAGTGAAAGATGCACAGCCTGGTGAAGGAGTTCACACTGTTTGTCACGCTGGCACAAGAAAATAGATTTCACCACTGATTGTGCCTGTATTAATTGTGATATCTGCTGAGGGGAGCCAGCAGGGCTCCTCTGGGATAAAGGCAACCTCCTGAGCTCTTAATTACATCTGATTGCATGCTTGCTGTTTGAGGTGGAGTGCTGCAACCTTGTGTTGCAATGCCAGAGTGGGAAAATATTCCTGAGTTTGCAAGCAACATGGCATTCTTCATGTGGTCATGAGCTGTGGCATGGCATAGAGATGGCAGATCACAGGGAGAAAAGGGTTCCTGGAAAACTTGCTCCTCAAGGATCCCTCAGATCAAATGTGGAGCTGGTTTTGGGACAAAAACCCCAGCAAATGGAGCTATAGGTGGTACATTCTGTCCATGAGCCACAGGTTGGCGTGGTCTGTGGAAGGGAATAGAAAGGCAGCTCTCCCAATTTATTCAAAGGGAACACTCTTTGAAGTTCTCAAAGGCTGTAAGAACGCTCTCTGCATCCAAAAGAACATGAAATAATCTTTGTAATTAATCAAAGAACAGGCTGCATATTTTACAACTGCCTTTCCAAGGTGTAAAGGATATTTCCAGTTGTGCAGGTGTGGTGCTATTCAGGTCACATATGTAGCTTCCTATATATTTTCCAGGGAGAAGGTGATTGTGCAAAATTTTTGCATGAGTGATGATGAAAGTTTGCCAGTGTTTTATTATACAGTAAATGAAATCTTCCTGTAATTACTTACAGGGAATAATACTCTGTTGTAGTAGCTGCTAAGACAGTGAGCAAGAACCTGCTACTGCAGCCTATGGAGATACAGACATAGTGGGGGCAATGGTCCTGTCAGGGCACACAATTGGACTGTGTGCTCTTAAAACTGAGCTGAAGAGCCTTTGTCTCGTTTGAAAGGCACTGCTGCACACAATGAAATCCATTTCTTTTGTGAGAACCCTTAGATGAAGGGAGACAATGTGCTACTGTGTTCAGTCTCTTCTATTCTGTTTGGTGAAGGGACTGATGTATCTTACCTGATTCAGTCTTGATATGATGAAAGGAAGATCAGTCTTGCAAAACTTTGGTGAAGTCATGCTTAAAAATAACATTTTTCTGTTGACTGGTTATTTGCTATCCCTGATTCCTCATTAAATTCATGTAAAAAAAACCCCTTCTTTCCAACATTCAGCACTTCGTGCTCAGAGGCACATTTGGAAACAAACTACTTCTTTCTGTTTCATAAATTATGGCAAACTGCCTGGATAGTGTGTATTGTTGGTTGCTCATTTTAGGAGTGCTGATAGAAGGGTATAGATCACTGATTTTTTGCTTGTATAGTCAAAAATAGGTGTAAAATAGACAGAACTGAGCAGTCTCTTCTTAAGTAAGAGGCAGATGGGCTTCTGTTTGCTTCTGCCCCTGCCTTGAACAAAGCAAAAGAAGAGAAATACTGAGAATTATAAACCTGTATGGGAAAGGGGAAATGGTTCTCCTTCAGGCTGGGGTGCCCTAATCTTTGCTCTAGGCTAGGAATGACTTGAACCCGTGTTTGGCTGCTCTAACGGCACTGGAACTACCTTCAAACTGAACTTAAATGTGCTCCAGTGCTTTTCTGCTGATATTCCTAATTTGGGGTTATAAGTGTGTTCCCTCACTATGTTTGTAAGACAGTTGCTATCAGGAAAAGAGGTAGAAGCTTTGGCTTGAAAGGACAGGAGTAGGTGGGAGTTCATGAAATATCTCTTGAGTTTGTTGAGTGTGCTCAGATCCTTCACTAAACTGAGCCCAAGTGTTGCAGCAGTGGAACAGGCTGCCTGCTCCTGCACTTAGGTAAAGGGGCAGCGATGAGAAAAGATGAGGGCAGCATGAAGAGGCTGAAAAGCTGAAAAATGTCCCATTGTTTAAACATTGGACTTAGCAAGTACATTTTCACATTAAAATTCAGTTGAGAAATGTTATCTTTCATCTCTTCCTGTATCTACAGGTGATATAGAGATTTTTTTATCCTAATCTCAAAATGAGTTTTCAAAAGGTACAGTAGTTCTAATTGGCTCCCCTCTCCCATCTTTCGCTCTTTCGAATTTGCTTTCAAAAAGTACTTTTTCCCTTCCTTTTCTTCTTTTAAGATTTTCCAGGAACACTTCAGTAACTTACCCATGCGTGCAGTCAGACAAAGATTTTCACCGTGTTCTTGCCTGCAACAATACTCTAACAGTCACGTTTACTCTTCATTCTTTTCCACATGCAATCCATGATGTGATTATATTGTTTTTTTCAAAGATGTGGCTGCATATGTGGAATGTGTCAGCAGAGAGTATATGATGTTCTCATTCTCCAAGCAGGCAACAGCCCACCAAGTGTGACTTTAGCCCCCATTTAATGTCACCCTTGGCAGAGAGAAAGCTGGTGCTGGCATTTGTAAGAAGATGCCATGGTTGCCATTTTCTGATGCTGGCAGCACAGAATATCTATTACTTATTTTCTTCTGCTCCTCTACTGACTAAAGCCATGAGGAGGGTAATTAATTACCATGGTGGGGGGGGAAGGGTGTTTGTTATTTGGGGAAAGAAAATTCTGAAAGGCAAATAAGCAATAATAATAGTTCTAACTTAATTAAAACAGTTTTGTAGTGTATCCTTTCATGAGGCCAGCTATTATTTGTTGGAATTCTGCAATGACTTACAGTTCAAAGAGTTTTTTTAAGCCTTGCTGGGGTACCAAGGTCTGACTTCAAACTATCTTTGTTCTGTGAGGGCAGTGGCTTTTTTTAAAAAATGTTCCTGCCCAAACTGGAATGTGGATGGAAGTTTTTCCTTCATTTAGTCCTCAGCCAACAGGTTTAGATTAGGACTTGGGCATGGATGATTTGTGGGCATTCTGTGGGCCCTCTTCTACTGCATCTCGCAAAATTGTGCTTAGAAAGAAAGACTTTGTTTGCTCATTTTCACCTTTTTGTTTGGTTTCATATTAATGAAAAGCCCACTGCTATTATCTCGAAGTAGGAGAAGGTGTCTCCCAGTCCTGTGCTGTTTAGCATGAGAAAGCCAGAGTGCTGAATTAAAAAGAGAGATGAATTTGGAGAGATCACCTATGGGTTGAGGCAAAGAAACCACACTTGATGTTATTCCAGTCCCCTTCCCCTTGAAAGATCCACCCATCTCATCTTCCTGCATTAAATGCTGGAGTGTGGGTAATTGTGCCCACTCTTAAGTGTTGGGTACTTTGGAATTAAATATATTTTTCACTACAGAACACACCATTCTGTGTCTCTTATGAGTTTCCCTTCCTGGAGTGTGCAGCCCAGTAAAAGTGTGTCAGCTCCTAAGGCAAAGACACAGACTTAGCACACAGAATCCAACTATTCCTTTGAATAGGAGGAAGCCAGTTATAAACCAAAGTTAATTTCCTTGCTTTCCAGGGCTGAAATTTTTATTAAGTGTCATTTGACCTTTACATTCCATACATCAGAGATTTGCTTGTGTTTGACCAGAGCCATATATTAAAGACCTTTCTCTTTAAGGTATTGATAGACACATAAAATCAAAGGCCAGATTTTTCTCCTGGGAGCGTCGTCTGTAGTAGATCCTCTATCACAGTATTTATTTGGCATTTCATAGATTTTAAGGGCAGGCAGGATCATGCTGATAATTAAGTCGGACTTCCTGCATTAGCTACACTAAGTACCTCATGCAATTAATTTATGCTGCAGGACCACAGCTTCCATTTAAAGGTACACATCCAGATTTTTAAAGGACCCTGAACTTGACTTAGACACTATGCAACAGAAAATCCAAAGAGTCAGTAGGTTTGGGTAGTTGTTCCAATGTGCATTATTACATTTGACTTTAAAATGTGCAGAGTGTTATGAGTCTCCTTTGTTAGTTTTTCTTTTTCACTCCTAGTTTAATAATCCCAATTCATTGGCACATTGAGACATACTCATTGGCTTCAAAGCTCAGTTTTAAAATTCTATGATAGCTGGTTTGGAGGCTGTTATCTTGTGGTAAGACACAAATTGAAGTAAATTTAGTTTTCCCCCAGCAAACAAGTGAACTTTCACGTTTCTCAGGGGTTAAAAAGGTACGCACAGTGTGTAAATATCTGTAGGAGATCTTTCTTTTTCTTACTTCCACTTTTTCCCAGGAATGTTTTGCTTTTCCACTCATTCTAATCTGGTTCTTGGGGTTTTTTTCCCATTTTTCCAGACTTGGAGGTGGGTACTCGAAAGCTGACAAAAGCTTTCTCTGTTAGTTTAGTGCAAACTGGAAGAGAAAGAGGAGATACAGATATTTGCAAAATACTTGTCTTGGTTACATCTGATAAATACACAGCCTGGTTTTGCTTTGGAAAAGTGGGAAAGTCTCAAGTATAATTTCCTTTCATGGGTGTGATGCACTTGCAAAGTGGTTGGGTATTACCAGTGTGTGGTGTCTCCTGCCTCTAATCAATCCCTTCTAGACATTCTGCATGTCAGCCTACAGGAGAAAAAAAGTCAGGCATATCCTGCTACAAAGGCATAAGTACTGATATAGTGGAATATTAAAAAAAAAAAAAAAAAACAAAACAAACCCCAAACAAACCACCAAACCCCTACAATATAATGCAAAGGAAAAACATAATAGTGAGAAAATTGCAATTTGGAGATCATCACCCAGAATGTCAGAACTGTGGGTAATGATGAAGTCACAAGGTCAGCTTGGTGCCCTTGAGAGAAAGTTCATTATTAATTCCAATCTAGGCTCTGCTCAGGCAAAATTTTATCATTAGCTTTTTCTTTAGGGGTTTGACTCGTTGTTACCAGCATTCCTTTATTGTGGTAAGATTTAAGACAGTATTTAAAATCAAGTAAAATTTCAGGAGATGCTATTCTTACTGGAAGGCTTTCATCCTGCAGTTTGTGAGTTATTCTGAAGAAATGATGGAGATAAGCTATTAGAGCCACAGTTTCCTATTCATCACTGATGGTAATATTTTCAGTTAGTCTAATGCTGGCATAATTAAGCAAATCAGTGCTCTTGCCCTGTGTTATTAATCTGGATAACCTGGGGACAAAAACACTCAGGGGAGACTTTGCCACAGTTGTGTGTGGTGCCCTCTGCTGAAACCTGTCAGTATTTTAGCAGTAACAGTATCCAGATTGAGGTTTCCCTTTGTGGTCAATGTGTCAGCTGGGTTCTGGTACTCTGATGTTTCCTTGTGTATTTACATATGTAATTTCCATGGTCTTTTCTTATTTTAATCTTCAGCGACAGTTTTAGCAATTATAGTAGTTTTTATCTTCTATTACTTACTCACACTTACACATTTTCTTGGAATTTGTCTACAGGTTAGTGGTTGACCTTTTCCTGTATCAATTATACACTTTTATTTGGTTTTCTGATGTTCCATATCTATTTCTTCTTCCCGTCTTTGATCTGTTACTATAAATCTCTCTGTAAGACCTCATGTTTGTCATCTTTTCATACCAAGCATCCTCATTCTGTTTCTTACAGTGGTATGAAGCTTTTTTTAAGCTTATTTTTTTCCTTTTTGTGCTTGAGATTGATTTCTTTTGTGTTTGTGCTGGGAGGGTGCAAGGCAATAAATAATTAGGAACAAAAGCCACTAAGCACCTGGGATTTCTGTGCCTGTCATGAGTGAGGAACATACATGTATGTGTATATGGCATATATGGCATATATTTGGGTAAATGATACATAATCATTGACTGGGATTTTTTATCTTGGTTCATTTAATTTCACTTCCATTGTATCCAAGAGCTTCTCATACTCAAGTCTAATCTCAGCCTAAAAACCTTATTAAGGAAACTCTTTTGTTGCCTCTTGTCAGAAAATTTGTCCACGTTTCCAGGCTGAGTTGAACCCTGAAGTTCTTGCAGTGGATCTATTATATAAAAAAATCAAATGTAGGATGATAATCATCTCTGATTCTTCTTTGTTCTGAACTAAGTGTGCAACTGTGTTGTTTCTGGATAATCTTGTCCTGTGTGTTGTGCCTCTACCTGCAGAGCCAGACACTGAAAAAATAGAAACAAACATTTTGTCCTTCACAAACTCTTGATTTGAGGAGTTTATATATAAAGGGATTAATTGAATGTCAAAGCTGTTCCACGTTCATTCTTATATGAACGTTCAGGGTTTAATTTGCAAGTTTCACCACAAAGATGAGTTAATTAAAAGCTACCAATGCCTAGATGCACAGTTCCAGAAATGTGTCTCTGCCCCAGTTTGTGCTCAGCAATTCGTGACCTGCAAGTGCCTTTTCATTTCAGATACGGCGTTAATGGGTATTATTTTCCCTGCTGTGTTTACACACTGTGTTGTCATTTGCACGACAGCAAAAAGGGCCTGAACTGAAAGATTTCAGGAAAAAAAATGCTTGGGATTGTTTGCTTTTGCCTCCCCACTCCCGCTTTATAATTAAGAAAAAAAAAAGTAATTATCCCAAATACTTCTATTTGGAAATGCTGCTGGGGTGCCCTTTGAAAGATGTTTCACATCTCCTCCAAAGGCAGATGAGACACTACCCCCGTGTGTCTCCCCTTGCAAGTGGCAGAGGTGTCATTCCAATGAATTCCCTGGCACAGATGTTTTGTGGAAGTTGTTACCATCCTGTGTCCAACCCACATGAGGCAGGACAGGAACATGAGGAAATCAGTGAAGTTCAGTGATAAATTACTTTAACTGAAACATTTATTTTACAGCTTTTAATAAAACACCTTTGCATTTTGGGCTCTTTGCCCAAAAGAACAAAAGGCTCTTCCTGTCCAGTAAAGTCTCCTTCCACAGCCTTTTTCAGCTAAAATTAGGAAGCACCTTACTCAGTATGAAATATTTATTAAATCTGGTACAAAAAGTCACCACAAGGTTGAGAGTGGAATGGTTTGGAGAGAATCACTCAGAAGGGAAGTTGAAAGAAGTAAGTGTGTACTTCTCTTGGAATATGACATTTAATTTGCCCACCAAGCTACCAGGTGTATTGACTGGAAGCTTGATAGGAGTTTTCAGACCAGCTACATCCAGCCGATAGTAAAATCATTGTGGTCTTTGGGGAAATGGCAAAGTGACACATTGCCAATCTAATGCTTGCAGACATGTTAGGCAAAATATTTCAAGTCTGGGAACAGCACACTCCCCCAAGTCCACAAAGAGATTTCTCCTATCACAGTGGAACTTATGGCTGCTTCATCTGAAACAATCCTTCCCTAAACTGCGTTCTTACTGAGAAAATTGAAGGCTCTGTGATTCTTCTTCATCCTCCTCAGTCTCAAAACTTTATCTTTCCAGAACAGAAACTCACCAAGAAAAACAGACAGGTGGATTAGGTGAGCAGACAAATAGTTCAAACAATGAATTTTAAATATTCAGCTCCAGGAAATGGTTTGCAGACATAAAGTGAAGCATTTTGCAAAACGTAGTCAAAGGTCAAATTCAGAAGCCCATTTGTTTACAAGGGGAGATTGTTCTTTCTCTAATGACCCTAAATGCTAAATTTAATTGCAGTGATAACCGGTGAAAAACTAAGACAGCATGACTGGGTTTTAGTATCTGAAATATAATGAACATGTGATAGTCCTAAAATAATGAAATTCTTTTAAATAAAGAAATGAAATAGGTAATAGCAATTACAAATGTATTTCAAAATCATTAATTTCTCTTTTTCCCCATTAGTCAATTTTCTGTCTGTTCCTACTTACAGTATCCACATGTGATTCAGACTATGTGGTCAGAGATTCAGTGCCAGGATTTGTAGAAGTAGAACCATAGTTAGCAAAACTCTGTAGGGTTTAAATAATGGACAGCAATACAGTGGGCTTCTTCCAGAGTGCGTCAGGCAGAAAAGAGTTTCAAAAACATGAATTGATCTGGCTACTGTGTTCAATTATTTTAGTCTTTCCTCCACTGTGTACAGAGAGCCAAATACCCTGTGCCCAGTAGGAAGAAAATCTTATTATATACCTGACAGCTGTGAAACAATACATGTTTTTCCAGCATATCAAAGCCAGGTCATAACAAAACTCTTATGCTCTCTTAAACATCTCTGCAACATTTACAGTCTGACTACTCTTCATTATTCTTTGCCTTTACTTCATTACCCACCCAACTTCACCTTTCCACTGGTATTGGTAAATGACCACACAGTTTAACTTTTCCACTGGAGAATTATGGTCTTAACACATCTAAAGCTTTTGGTTTGCCCAACACATGCAATTCTTTGGTTTCACCTTAAATTGTGACACAGCTCACACATTTGAGGAGGGGAAATACGGTTGTTTTAGTCCAAAATGAACAAACTATAACAGTTTATAGCACCAGGTTTGGTGTCACAAAGCAAAAAAAGACATTTTGAAGTATTTATTTTTACTGCTCTTGTCAGCCTCTGGGTCAATGGCACATAAGTATTTCTCAGTGTAGAATGTTTTTTTCAACAATAACTATAATGGCTGAAACCATGAATCACTGAACAAATATCATTAATGATTCTTTTTAGCGAAGGGGCTTTTAATGACTTCTCTGGTTGTGCTCTTTTTCTTCACTGTGAGCATGATTCACTTTTCTGAGCATTCATTCCCCAGAATAAACACACAGGACAGTTGTGGTGGTGTCATGATAGGTCTTGAACAAAGAGTTTTTAGCTGGAGAAGGATCTCAGTGCTTTCATTCCCATTTGCTTGTGATGGCATCTCTTGCTGGCAGATGAAATACTATACAAAGGCTTTAATCCCCCTCCCTCCTCTTGAATCTCAGAAATTTAAAGGTTGTTTAAGCAGAAATCAAAATGCATTAGGGTCTGGGAGTGAATAGTTAAGACCAAGAGCAGTCTAATGTATTGACAACCATACTTTGTTCCTAACGTGGTCCTTTTAAGCTTTGTCAGTGCAATCATGAGCAGGGATGAAAGACCATGGAAGGGACATCTAATCCCTTTCCTTGCCCAACCCCTGTCCAGTTCCTGCTAGACATGTATCTAATGCCAGAGACCCCATGCCTCCCTAGGCAAGCTATTCCAGTGGGCTTCATTATCCCATCATTAAAGATTTATCATCACCTGAATCTCTTTTAATGCAGCTTGGGCTTGTTACTATTTGTCTGATTGCCCTGGACACAGAGAATTTTGCAGCAGTTTCCTACCACCTGAAAGCTGCAGCACTGTCCTCTCATGATGGACAAAACCTCTCTGTCAAACCCCATTTCCTCTTGGTCCTGCTCTCCCTGGTGCCCAGCTGCCCCACATCTTTGATGCAGTGCAAAATATTTTGCTGTATGTTTTGTAGGCTGTGGTTATAGCTCCAGGTATATTTTTTTTTTAACACTGTTGATTGATGTCCACTTCAAACCTTCAGGCCTTTCCTGCAAGACTGCTACCTAGTCAGTGATTACTTGTTTAAATATGTACAGCTTCTTTTTTTTCTGTTGAAGTATAGAAACTAGTGTTTATTTTAATATTTGGCAGAGCTTTTTTTTTTTTCAGTTTTTCAAGATCATTTCTTCACTTACTGAAAGTAGCCCGTTTATGGTCCGTACTGGCCAGTTTTTTGTGACTTTAATAAGGATACTCTCAGTGGGTCATAAGAAAAGTGTAAGATGACTACATAACATATCCTTTCATTTTAACATTGAAGGACAGTTTCTAATCAAGATTTCATCCTTACCGTAGATTTTCTCTAACATGCACTTAGATTGTGAGATTGTTCTGGGAGGAAGACCTTAGTAAAGAGAAGATACATGAGAGAGATCTAATAGTTCTCTATGAGCTCTTTCGGGGAAGGAAATGAAAGTGATTTGAAATGGTTTGACAAACTGATGTTAGCTGTTGCTTAGTCTTATGTTCTTCAAGGTGCTTATGAATCACTTACATGATATATTCCAGTATTTTTGCAGGGCCCAGAGACTACTGTGCCAGAAAGCAAACCCATGGAGGGAGCAGGAAAGAAAGAAACAAAAAGTAAGAAAGCAAGCCAGCCCTTGCATCCCTTTTACCATATCAGGGAGTTAAATCAAACCTCAGAAAGGTTGAACAAATACAAGGCACAACTGTCTGTAACTTTCTCCATAATCTTCTCCTGCTCCCTGAGGCTTCAGCTGTACAGAAGAAAGATTATTGAGGGATTCAGGGATTCAGGAAGAAGAGCTCCAACCTGGAGGGCTACAAAACCTTACAGGAAGAAAGCCCAGGCTGTCAGTGTGGTCAGCAGTGCAGGTGTGTTTGTCCTTCAGCATCAGAAGCCAACATGTCCATTTTCCTTGTAGGAACTGAATGATAATTACTTAGTGTCACTATTGGTATAACTATAGTTGGTTGTCGTGTTTTGGTGTCTTTTCCTTTCAAACTCCGCCTTAATCGGTAATCTTAAACTAAAACATGTTAATATACATTTCTAGTGATCTACAGTTTTTCTTTCCCCTCTCCTTTTCAATTTTTTAGATATGGGTGTACAGAAACGCTGTTTCTGATACAGTTGTGGAGCAGAACAAAGGGATGAGCCAGTGCTGTTCAATTAAGCAGTGCTTATATCTGCTTCCCATCCCAAGCCTTTTCTGCTCTACCCCACTGCTTTCATGCCTGCAGATTTTCCTTCCATCCTGCCTTCCAATTTAAGCATAGCTGGGAGCATCACTTTTTTTTTTTTTTTTTTTATTTTATGGGAGCATATGACTCATAAATAACCTAAAAGAAGCATCTTCTTCAACAAGCTGCCATATAATTTCTTCCAAATGGAAGTAAAGCCCAACTGAGTTTGCAGTGAAATTCCCTTTGTTGGTACAAGATGCAAAGTGTGCCCCTAACTGTGTACAGGGCCAGAGGGTATGACAGCCAAGATTCCTGGCCAGCTGCAGAGGTCATTTGTCATTGCTGCAGGAGGGGCTGAGTTTTATTCATTTATTAATTAATAAAATACTTTCTACCTGATACATAATGCCTTATAAATTTAACTCCAAACTCATATGGGTAGAACGTGCTGTATTTTGATTTTTAATAGAAAAATTGAAAAACTTGTCTGCTGTTGTGGTATGGAGGTGAACAGTTGCTGACACTGCAAATCTGCTAAATTAGGGGGTTTTCCCTCATCCCAAGCCCCCTCCCCAGTCTTTTCTCAGTTCATGCTTTGTTTCTCCCATTCCCAGAAGGATCACTGAAAGGAGTGTTGCACTTCATTTTAACAGAGCAAGACTGGGTACCCTTTTCACTGTGATTCCCCAAAATTAACACTTAAATTAGCCCTAAATCAGCACTAGAATTTTGCATACTTTCATATGCATAGCTGTGTAATGTAAAAATTGACCCCCATGCTATTGTAAGCTGGTAATACCAAGGAATATTATTTTCTGTCTACACCAAATCTTTTTCTGTATTTGTTGACAAGATTGAAGGAGTTCTCTAAATTGCATAGATAATTTCTCCCCATTAAAGACGGAGCCATGAAGAATTTGAGCCATGAAGGAAATAGGGAGGAGAGACATACCTATTTTCAATAAACTAGGATAGAATTCCATTCTGATAATTTTATATATAATATAAATAATGTGTGTATTATTTGTATTATATAAGTTGTATGTAGCTGCTAAATTTGGACTGGATTCATATTAAGAATAAATGATTGCAGTCTGCATTTTTTATTATGTCATTACATATATAGATATAAAAGGTAGGCATTTTTTGATTTACAATTCAGTGGAAGCCAACAAGTAAAGTCACTCCTGAAAAGGATGTCCAAAATGCCTTGAAAGAATATTCTGTTAACCAACACAGCTCTAAGGAAGTGTGAAAAGCAGCTTATAGGGTATTGATGAATATGACAATCATCCTCAAGACTTGACAACCATTAGGAGGCTTTCAGTGTTGCTTAAAGTTATTCTCCAGTAAAGATAGCTTAGGGTGGATCATTCAGAATTCAAATTTTAAAAATACATTTTCGTGCTTTGCTTATTTAATATCTGATAAAACAGAAGGCGTAATTTTAAGTTTGAAAGGCTAATCTGTGCATATTTCTACTCTGTAATATTTACACCTTAAGCTCAATTTTTAGAGGTGTGTTTGACGCTCTCTTGTTTAAAAAAATACTCATAAAAAGAGCTTCTACATCTCAGCTTATAAAGATGCCTAAATAATATACAAATGCAAGCAAATAAGGGAATTTTTGGCTTGAAATTTACCAGTCTGTCAAAATCTAAACATTTCATGGGATGATCTAGAATTTGAAGGAGATCTTTCAGATGGAGCTGAAGGATTTCCCTCCAGAGAAGATTCCCAGTCCCTGGCCCTGTGCTTTGGGGGTGGTTGCAAAGTGTAGATTTCCAGGCTCATGATTTCTCCCCTTTCTAATTGCCCAGTGTCTTCCAGCTCCTTCCCATAAAGGCTGGGTAGAGACAGAAGCTATTTTTCAAAATTGTTTAGTTGTGATTTCTTTTCCCCCCTAAATGATAGAGAATTTAAAATTTGTGCGATTCTTGTAAGGACTAATTTGGTGCACTTTGTTGTCCCCATCTTCACAATGGTGAGGCTACCTCCTGGAGTTCAAGCATTTAGCATAGACAGCATGAGGATCTGTCATCCAAGCTGGGAATGGGTGTGGCAGGAGGTAACAAAGCAGCTTTAATTTTTAGATTACACAAAAAGGACCACACTCCACAGACTACACCAGGCTTTTGTCTGGGTGATGTTGCAAGTCTAACCGCACTGAAGAAAATTGCACAGCAATTCAGGGACTCAAAGGACAGTAAGTGGCCCCGGAGGTCTTGAAAAGCTTTAACCGATATGTTTTTAGTGCACTATCTCCTTGGAAATTGTATTCAAAATGACGGTTAATATCATGTAATAGTCTGGTAAATATTCTTGTTTGTAAAAACTCACAGGAAAAATGCAGCTCGCCACTGAGGAAGGGATTTTGTTCCAATGAAAAAAGATTATGCTAATTCTCTATGCAGTCTACTTCCCCAACCCATTGTGTCAAAGACCCTGTAAAACCTAGTCCATAAAAATCTCTCCAAGAATCCTCACATCTGTTATTATTCTTGAAGTGCCTGCAACAAAGCTTCTAATATGGCAGGGGATGCACATGAAGTCCTGAGTTTAATTAATCCCAACCCTTATGCACTTATGAAGTGCCTCAGTCCCTGCAGCCTGCACTGGATGGTCAGTGCATGAGAATATTCCTTTGGAGCTTATTTTCACCTCGGGGTAGTGCACGTGGCTTTGTGAAAATGAAGATAATTTAAATTGTTGGTTACATTGCCCATCTGGCTAAGAAAAATAACACCCTACAGTTACTCTGCTTAAATATGGCAGTGGGAATAAAAAGAATTTCTAAAGAACTGCCAACTGGCTGATCTGAAAGTGTTTGACAACAGAGGTTTATCCATTTCCCTTCATCCACGAGTGGGCTGATAAGGAGACATCTGAACAGACCCGAGGGACCAACAGCGTGCAAACCATTGAGCTTGGCCTTACCAAAATGTTGTTTGGAAGCACAAATGAAATTAGTGTATCATTTTAGAAGGCTGCTGGGCAGTTGAAGTAGACAAAAGTTCTAAGGGGGTCTTGTGAAAGGAGTAAATGTCTTTATACTGAAAAAGCAACTGGATTTCTTCAGGGATGAGTGCTTTTCTGGAAAATGCATTAGTCAGAGGCTGATTATGCTTTAATTATGCGCTCTTTGGAAAAGGGAGATCAAATGGGATGATCAAGTGAACTTTCCTGCCCCTAACTTGCATGAAAATGAAATTTGAATGAGTAACTGATATAAACAATAGGATTAAGCTTGATTATATTGGGTTTTTTTTAGCTTTTGTTCTTCCTTAAGCTGAAATAAAAAGCAAAACCTTTGAGGAAAACCAAAGTAAGCCACATTTTATGCGTAGAAAAAGAGGTATTTTTGCAGCATTGGAATCACATAAGACATTGCACCAGCACAGTGCATTTTTCTTGCTAATGCATCACTACTTTCAGTTTATTTCTTTCCTCAGCTGTGCCAAGTATTGCTTCATCTTCTTGGTTAGATGTTCTCCATCCTGTTTTAAACTACAGTGCCAGTTTTCCTAATAACTTAGTGATCTTTTCATGTTGGACATATCATTAGCAAGATAGCTGATAAAGGTGGCAATAGTTGAAAAAGTGTCTATTCTATTCACAGCCTCAGAAAAAAGGAAACATAAATGCTTGAAGGGAACTTGTTTCGTGATTCAAAGCATATCAATGTCTAGGCATGTGGAGTGTCAGGATTTAAAAATACAGAGGTGATAACTAAAAAAAGAGTAACTATAATAGAGGGGTAGAAGAAAGAAAAAGACATTATTTTGGTGCCTTACTTGCACCTTTCCACTACTCTTTTAGATTTCAAAGTTGGAAAGGCAGGTCTACAATAATTTTTTAAATTTTTTTTTCCACATTTTTATGTCAGTAAAACCACTCTTAAAAGTTTCTAAATATATGTGTCTGTTTGGGTTTGCTTTAAAAGGTGATGCTGAGCTAAGAGAATTGTCACAGAAGGTTTGTACCTGAACCATGCTGCTCTGATAACTGGTGAAATCCTTCCCTGCTGAAAAACTGGACCTTTTAGCATGATTGTCCTTTTATGTGCTCCTTAATATTTCATATTACAGTAATACCCACTGGCAGAAGATCAGTATCTCCAAAGGCTTCTCATGTTACTAAAATGGCACACGATGGCAGAAAATCAGTTTTATTTGGTAAAAGACAAAAAAAAAATAATGGCTCGCTCAGAGCCATTCCATGAGTTCTGATCTAATCAGTGATCTGAGTATTTATTCTGGAGCATCCTTGCCTGCAACTGGGGAGAGTTGTTATTCCTCAGTCTCCTAAATATTAGTGGTAGCCTAAAATTTGCTTGGTTTGAAGGGGCATTTGTGGTGCTCTAACATTTTCCTGTCTCTGATGGGTATAGGAGAGCCTGCTTGCCTCCAGCTGTCAAAGTAATGGCATTAATCAAGTTTAATTCACAGATGTATTTGATACTCCCAGTAAAGAGATTGTCTTAGTAGTGGCAAAATAAAATTTATTTGTTTTGCAAATAAATGAAGGCTCGTATAAGTTATAAAAAATTAGAAACCTAGAAGATTTCTGCCTAACTGAGGGTTCACTGAAATTAGTAGAAGTAAGGCAGGGGACAGAAAGGAATCAGAATTAATTTTACTGGTGCTCATAAACTGCATGTATGAATTTGCTCCAACTCTGCATACATTGTGGTAAACTGTGAAGGAAACTGGTAGAGAGGAAGATGGCAAGACCTTAGAGGAAGAAGGAAGTTTGCATTGGAAGGACACCTGAAACTAGCTTGTTTAGCACGGCATAATAAAGGGATGAAAGCTTTTTTACACAAAAAAATGTAAATAAAGGGAAGAAAGCTATTTAATTTGAAAGCAAAATGTGAGCACAACTTAAAAAATTGGTATGAAGCAGCCATGATTAATTTAAGATAGGAAA
Source organism: Margarornis squamiger (assembly GCA_035222235.1). Lineage (NCBI taxonomy): Eukaryota > Metazoa > Chordata > Aves > Passeriformes > Furnariidae > Margarornis > Margarornis squamiger. Next base: position 3,591,820 of record JAWWTY010000001.1, on the reverse strand, counting down.
TTAGAAGAAAGTAAAGAAACGCCACTAGTCTTTATCTCCATTTCTTCACACGGTGGTGAGGAACAGTCTGCTGTCAGACATCCTATAGTGTTTTGCATAAACCTCTGAATGGACACAATTCCTTCCTCAGCACAGTGGAAAGGAGAGGAGTGGAAACAAAACACAGAGGTGCTGCTTTAAAGAACAACCTAGAAAAATCCCCCTTGGTGTCCAGCCAATTAGTGATTCTGGTGGGTTTGCTTTTTGCAAACATTTGGAAATGGTCGTGCTTAAAGCAGCACAGACAACTGTTTTGCATGACCTCCTGTCTTCGCCTCCCTGAATACTGCATGTGCTTTAGCTTGTGTTTGCAAGGGAAAGCTAAGAAGGAGCTGAAATGTAACCACATGATGGATGTGCTAAATTATAAGAAGAGGTTTGCACATACTGTTTCCTTAGAGATCTTAATAAGTGAAATGCACTCCCTACCATGGGACTAAAATGTTGGCAGAAAGAGAGCACAGAGAGCAGTGTTAAAAGCTGTCAGGGACACGAGGACATCCCTCTGAGGGCACCAGTTCCCAGAGCAGCCCCACCTGGAGGCTCCATCTGGGTTTGGGGTCCTTGCCTGGGCACTGGGGGAGCAGCAAGGGCAGGGAGTGTGAGAAGGAAGAGGCTGCCAAGGCATGGCTGAGCTCAAAACCTGCAGGGTCAAGGCTCAGGACAGGCTTAGCTTCAGCCCAGCTGGGGCAAGGAGGGGACAAGGACCTGTGCTGAGGAGGTGTGTGAGTGGAGTGGAACTGGTCTGGGTGGGTAAGGGTTACTGCTACCTTTGGGACTTGCACAACATTACCCCAGAGCTCCTTTATTTGCAGCACAGAGGCCTTTCTGAATGGCAGCATTAAAAGCTAATTGATATCCCAGTAGTTCATGCTCCCTAGATCAGAGCCTACTGTGCCAATTCAAATAAAATCATGACTCCAAGGTGCTTGCAGCCTACATCAATGAAGTTGGTGAACAATGGGTAAGATGGTGTTGACTGTGCCTCTTGGACTGCAAAGACCCTCTCTTACCCTGACACAGGTTAATGCCAGCCCCAGAACTGGGCACTAGGCTTTTAACCTCTTCTTTATGAGGCTCTCCTCTCACTGAAGTTTCCATTGAGTCTTGCCCTCTCTGAGATGTGGGAGAAGGGCAGTTCTTGGGCAGCATCTGCAGGCTCTGCTCTGCCGGTGACATAAATCATTCCCATTCCCCTCCAGTAGTTAAAGGGCTTTTTTCTGTTCCTGAAAAGTCCTAATTGATTTTTTTTTAACCTCTCCAAATTAACTCTAGAAAGTTAATTTCTGTAAAAATAAAAGTCTCCCACTCACAGATCCTTCAGGCAGCAGAAGTTTGTGGCTACCTCAGCATCACCTTGTTATAATGGTTAGTTGTTAGTATGAATCTGACACATCTGAAACATCTCTGCACATCATTTTAATTATGAAATAGGAGAGGATTTTATTAAAAAGTAGGATTTCTGTTCAGCCACATTTCTATAAATGTCTTCATGAATGAATTCAACATGAATAGCTTTTTCCACTCAACAGGTTGAGTTTTAAAATCCTCTGTACGTCGTTGGTTTCAACTATTCCTTTTGTTCCAGCATTTGAAAGAAATACTTTATAGTTTGAACAATGTGAAAGTTTGGGTTTTTTTCAGAGAACAATGAAATAGCTGAAGAAATCTGGTGCAAACTGAGGCAGGTGAAGGAACACTATGTGCTTGCCTACTGTTCAGACTTTGTGCATATTGGAGAGGAAGCTCAAGCTTAGGTCATGTTAAATGGCAATTTCTTTGTTGTCAACTTACTCTAAAGCTCTGGGCATGAAGGAGTCACATCTTCTGCTGTGGCTCCAGTGAAGTCAATAGGTATCTATTTTGTACCAGCTGCACATCAGAGCTGTAGAATTTTATTTAAATTTCATTGATTCTGCCCTTTTTCCTGCTCAGAGTGAGAGGTATTTGTTACAATTGAAGTCGTATACTACAGTGATGGGTGGCTTAAGACATGATTTATGTATAATCTATCATTCGGAAGAGAGCAGAGGCTACACAGGTGACTTGGGTTTAGAACTAACTTACCCATTGTGTTTAGAATGGCAAGAATAAATCTGTCACTATCTAATTGCTTCCTATATATGTGCCAGGATTTTTTTGACTTTGGATCTCATAGCACATCCCTGCTTCCATAAATAGAAATAATTTGCTTAAGCACTTTCTTTCTGAACACTTTATTATTCAGCTCACTGTCTGTGTTGGTTTTCATGAAGTCTTAATCAGATATATCAATCTCTCTCTAGACTTCCTTTTTACTATTCCATATTTGTGCTTGTGTTACATGTTGAGGGTTTTTTGTGAGTTCTTTTTTACCTCCCACAAGACTCCAGAGAAATTTCCTAGTTAAGGGTTTAATTCTTTAACTTTCAGGATTTCTCTGATGTTATTTCTGTGCAAAAGAACTACAGATTGCCGTGTCATATGTGCCATGATGCAGCAGTGATGAGCACAGCCATTGGCAAACTGTATCCCTGCTCCACAATGTGGAGTAAAGGATGAGGGTTGGGTTCACTTTTGAAGGGTAGAGGTTATAATCCTAGCATAACTTTTCAGAGCCGATGTTCAGAAAAGCACAAGATGATACTCTGAGTGAAGCTAAAGGTACATCCCAAAAGCACATCTCCTTGCTAATCTTGTTCCTGTTGCAACTATTGAAGTTAAGATAAGCAAGACTAATATTTCTGAGCTACTGTGTAGTGAAAGACAGTTCTTTCAAACAGCCTTAGGGGTTAGGACAGGAAAATTAGGAGGCTGATGAAATGGTACACGTGATGCTTGGAGACATTTTTTGGTGGGCTTGACAGTGCTGGGTTAATGGTTGGACTCGATGATCTTAAAGGTCTTTTCCAACCTTAATAATTTGATGATTCTACGTTTCAGTGTGGTCCTCAAGTGAATCATACTTGGGAAAAGGCTTGAAAATGCTTGTATGCAACACAGAGAAACAATAATAAAGCAGAGAGTGAAGGGAGGTGGGGACAGTGTTAAAAAAACCAGGGAACAACTTGAGAATCAGAGGGAGTAAGGAAATGAAGGAGGCAAAATGGAGATTTCCATTCAAACTGCCAACCTTGCTGACCAGACTAAACGTTCTGGGACATCTAATTTTGGCCTGTAACTTGTGGAATTCATCTGGCTCACATGAACAAGTAACATAGCCATGCTAAAGAGTCTATGGCAAAGATCCTTTGTTTAGATGGTCTGCAGGTGCCCAGGTATTGACAGTGGAAGTTTAAGGTATTAATTCAGAAATATTCAGCCACTAAAGAGAATTGCCTTGTAATGTAGGTTTGTGTTGCAATTGATTAACAACAGTTTATTAGTTGTCCAGGGGGAATGGAGCACACACTCAGGCTGTGGGTACATCAACCACAGGCTGATCAATAGTCTCTTTGTGCTTCTTTGTACTCATCTGTCTGTAGTTGCCCCCTCTTTTTTTCCTCCTCTCATTCATAGATTGGGAATGTTTTGTAATCAGTTCCATGCAATAAAGATCTAGTTTATGTTTGGGACTGGTGTTTGCTTATCCACACTGCAAATATTTGTGTGTGCCACGGTTACAGAATGAAACTGGCAATGGTAACAGTAATAACATGCACAGGTCTAGAGAGAGGTCAGATGTATTAAATCTGGCTGGGATTGCCTTTTGGGTTCATGCTGTATATATGTGACCAAGCCCATCTGTTCAAAATGCAGCTAATGTATAGTGCTGTACTCTTTTTGAAACCAAGGACCAAGCTGACAGCTTCCAAACTGCTGCTTCATAATAAGGTGTCATATTATCCTCCTCCAGCTATTTCACACCTCTAGCTATTCCCTTCAGGCAGCTTCTAAAATGAAATTAGTGTGGGGGTCAGTAAAGATTATGCACAGTAAAGAAGCAATGAAAAATGTTTGAAGGAATGTTAACCAGCACTTTACACCTTTATTCCCCGAGGGAGTGGAATGATCACATACAGTATACATTAATACCAAATCAACACAAATCATTCCTAATGGCCTGGGCATCATGTTGAGAAGAAGAATGGCAAATACATAACATACATGAAATTATAATAAACTATCATAATGTGGACAAAACTGAATCTATTAACCGAGACAGTGCTTTTCACAGACTCCAGTGAGCTGTTCGTGCACTCCTCACTGAGATAAATGTCAGAACCCAGAGAGCTGTTGTGTGAGGCTTGCCTTAGGTACACCTTGTCTCTGCCAGTACAAGCCTGTTCTTCTGAGGATACACAGCTCCAGGTCTGCAGGCTGGGCCAGCTGGTTCCCTGCTATCCAAGTGACTGACCTGAGAGGATAAGTCGATCCATCTCTTGGAGTCACCTTCATCAAGGAGTCCTGATTTCCAGAGTGAACTCTTTCAGGGCTTGTTGTAAGATGTTGCAAGATTTTCTGTAATCCTAAAAATAGTGTCCAGACCATCTCCAAGAATCTCCAAATCCTTCTCCCCAGGGCTGCTCTCCCAGTGAGTGCATGTCTCAGTATGTGGCTCATGTCTGGGCTTGCCCTGACCCAGATGCACCTTTTTTAACATCGGAGATATTTTGTCTCTCACCTAATCATAAAGCCATTAAGAGGGAATGGAGGTTTTTCAAATTTCATATTGTTCCTATAGAAATTGCATTCTGAATACTTAATGGTATTTTTTGTTTTGGTCAGAATTGAAATATGCTTAGGAAAGCAATATGCAAGTTTAAAAAATCTGGCTATTTCTAAGAACAAACAAAACACAAACCCGGCCACCCCCCCAAACAAACAAACAAACAAACAAAACCAATCCACAAAACATTCCTAACAAACACTAACTTTCACATATTCAAACCAACTGCAATGAGCTCATAAGTCGTGGGAATTCCTTTCTTATTCCTCAAGAGCCCTTGTAGTCCTATAGTCATAACATTAGGGTTGGGTTTTTTTTCACTGATCTGGTTTCAGCAGTCTTGTAAATCTTATCAGGTGGTGTTGGAAGCCTAATTCATTAGTCAGAATAGCAAAGTGGATTTTGTTTATTTAGCTATTAGGCTCAGGTTCATTTGTTTAGAAAGCTTAAACCCCCAGGGGGAAAAACTGTAAAACAGCATGTAGGGATTTGGCCTCGTGACTCCCATTGACTTCAATAGGAGTCATGCAGCCAAAGCCACAAATCCCACTTTAAATATATACTGGGGAGAGATTAGGCTTAATCTGGGCAATGAACCTCAGGCCATAAAAATGTCAAGCCTTTGAAAAGTTTTGAGGTAATATACTTGTAGGAAATCAGACAAAAGTACGATGTTGATGAAGACTATTTCCTCGTGCCAAAAATGGCTTTTTAGTGTTATCACTTAAAGCTTCCATTGCATGGGGCTGGTGGCTGAGTGGGGTTTTCTAATCTCCTTTTCACAGCTGTCACGTGCAAATAGATACACAACTCTGCCCTGTGTTTGTCCTGTTGACAAGCTGCAGATACACTGCAGATCACAGCAGGTATTACAAGTAAGCAGCGTGTTCATAGCTATATCTTACATCTTCAGAAAAAGGATTATGCAAGCCCTTGCCTTCAATTATGCTGCTTTTTTTTTTTTTATATGTCAGAGTTTTGGGAGAGTAAGCAAGGAAATTAGAAGAATGGGAGCATTTAATATGGAAAAAAAAATAAGTGAGATTGTGTCCATTTCTAGACCCATTAGTCTGCTTGAGCAGCCTTTCCACTCCTGTACATAAATAATGAAGCAAAATATGCTGTTTAATGGGAAAAATAATCCAGGCAATTAAAATAATTAGATTGAAAACTTTCAGGCAAAGTGCAAGACATTTAAGATATTTTTAAGGGCATTTGAATATTTACTTCTGCAGTTTTTATGCTGGTACCTAAATTCATCCAGATCACCTTCTTTCACTGACCAAAGATTTGCACTTCTAATGCTACATCCATTGTAGAGCCCTCAAAATAAATCTTCTAAATCTTATTTATTTCTCCTAAGAGAATAGTTACAGCTCCTAGGTTGCCTGTGCTTTGATGGGATTCTCCTCCAGGAACAGCAAGTCACTGTGGGCTCTGTGTGGACACACCCGAAACCTGGGTGTATTAAGGCAAAGGAGCAAAGAATTGAGATGTTTGGATCATTTTTATGTGAACTGCTGGTTGCTGGGCACATTTTAAATAGAGAAAGGACCAAGTTAACTTAAAAGCTGTGTTATCAAACGGTGTGAGAAACTGAGTTTAAGGTGGATAATTGCCATCCTCTAGCAGTAAAGCTGTTCTACCTTCACCTTGAATGGAAGGAACCTCAGCAAGGATCCTCTTGGATCCTTCATCTTAAGGAAAATTTGGAATATAACTTAAAAAATGCACCAGCAGAAGTTACAGAATTGTGGCCTTTTACTGAACAAATTAGTATAAAATCCTAGACCTCTCCAGTAAAGAATATCACCCTGAACGTGTATCTTCACTGTAGCAAACAAGCCCCTCATTCCAACTGTATAAATATATAATGTCTGGCATAAAAAGTGTTCTCAGTATACATCCAGACTTTATAACACTCAGTTCTATCATCTTGCATTTACCAGCACGTCAAACACTTGTGGTTGCTTCCTTATATAATGACTTTGGATGCCTCTATATGAACAAATGGTGTCTGGTAATAAGAGTCATGTAGGGAATTCTGGAAGGAGAATCTCCCTGACAGTCAAATCTGAAAGTTTGGAGTGTAATGCATTGGTAAAGGATTTAATACAAAGAAAAGATAGTGAAGCAAAGGAATTTTTGATTGCTAATGAATAATGTGCTTAGGCTATGCTTGACTTTCAAATGTATACCCAAGACACCATTTAAAGATTACGTTCAACAGTGCATTTGCATTCAAACGAAACCCATTTAGGTTTTCCCAAGTCCTGCATTGTAATACCCATCTGTGTGTACTCGGCAGGCTTCAGGCACTGCCATTTGACTCTTGTCTGCTGCAGTGACTGCACTGTGCCTTTCATCCCTGTCAAGGGGAGCCCTTCTGCGTTCCCTCACTTACTGGGAACAGTGGCCTTGTTTAAAGTTGCAGGAAAATGGGCACAAATTGTGTCCAGAAGCTGGAAAAAATGAGCTTTATTTCAGAAATGGCAGTAGTCACCCATTCCTGGCCAATCCTCATTTCACCATAGAAACTAGTTCAGATATTTATTGGAAGTAATAACACTTCCAGACTTTTGGCCTCCTCAGAAATGTTTGTTTCTCTCTCAAGTTTAACACCATTACTGGATCCTAAGACACAGTTTGTCTTATGCCATTAATAATTAAACCAGCAGATAAATAGACTGAACATCTGTCTTGAAACATTTATTAAGATTATTTCTTTGTGGCTCTCTTAGAAAATCCAGTCTCTGGATTTTTGAGTTTTCTTAATTTATTAGAGAAGATTATGGTGGAGGAGCAAGTAGTGGTGCTATCCTTGCCGAGCTGATGAGAAGAATGGTGTGAAGGTGAAGGGCTGAGCTCTTTGTGGGTTTTGTGGTCACTGATGGGGTTCCCCTCATCTTGCCAAATCGGTTTCAATCCACCAGGCTATCAGGATCATAATTTTAGAGGGTTTTTTGGGGGGGTTGATTTTTAATACCATTGGGAGATTTCTTCAGAAAAAGGAAATGTATCCTTACTTTTCCCTGCAGCAGCATAGCTTTAGGGTAAATTAGGTTAACAGGGGCTTAGAATCAAGGTGTTATAACCTCGATATTTCTGTTACTGACATGTTATGCATAACAGCATCCCATAACAGCGTTAAAGAATACCTAGGCTAAAAAATGCTGTACTGTGAACTTTTCTCTTTGTTTCAGTTACTAGCACGTGCTTCCAACTTTAGTTTTTCACACAACTGTTTCTAAGTTTGATGCTAAATAGTCTATTTGTTTCAACTGACTTTTGACTCTTAAAAGTTATGTCCTAGTTTGCTTTTGTTTTCTGTTTCAAAGACTGTCTTGCACACCCCATAGCATGAAAGCAGTAACAGTCCCATTTCCCCCCTCGAAACCTGTCCTTTCATGAAACCGAAATGCAGCTTTTCCCTGCAGAGCTGACAGGTGGTTTTAGAGACTTAAAGGCAGCATCCCCTTCATAAGACTTTGGAGGTATTTGATGCTTTCCTGAATTCCAGCCTTAGAAGGTCACTGGCTTTTCTTTCTGATGCACAGTTTTTGTTCCAATGCTTGAATTATAATTTAGTTGCTTTCTAAACCTTTGCCCTATGAAAGCCATGAAATCCCTGACAGCTCCAAAGCAGGATTTTTCCAGATCATACACTGCTCTTCCTCAGCGTGTACCCCCATGCCTGTTATCAAACCAGGAATTTTTGGCTTAAATGGCAGTCCTCTTGCAAGCCCTGGGACTCTTATTTAGCAGAGGAGGTAAAAGGTTTAGTGCAGCTTTAATGCTCCTTCATCAATCCTCATTTGCTGAGTATTCAGGAGACATTCTCTTTTTTTTTTTTGATGGTTGAACAGCTCTAGAACAAATATCTGGTTCAAACAAATCTTCCAGTTTTCACTTTGTCATCAGTTTACAATCAATTAGAGACAGGCTTTTACCCTTTTCAATCCCCTGTGTCCTTTTGGTGTTTTATTTCATTATCAAGGAGCCTTTTTTTTCCTGCATTTTTTTTCTTTTTTTTTAGATTCACTCTATTCTAAGAGATGGAAATGAGTATTGATGTGATTAAGGATGCCAATAAGCTTTAACACAATTTCCTCAGAAGTGAAAGGCTCGTGGCTGCTGTAGATAATAAACTCCAAAGAAACATAGTGTCTTATGTATACTTAGCCCTGCATAGACCATTCTAATGCTAAACTTCAGGTATTTTTCTTTCCTGTAAAGACTAGAATCGTCTCAATCTGCCTTCAGATGTGGTTTTCCCTTTCACTTACTCTTTTGTTTTCATAATATCCTAGTTTTTAGGTTTCTTTCCCGCATATGAGGTATTTCATTTAGCCAGCAGTTGACTGCAGCCTCCTCTTCTTCACAGGCAGCATGTGTGTGAGCAGGAGCAAAACCCAGGTGCCTTCAGCAGAAAGGAAAGTCAATTTATCATGCAAAGGAAAGGAGTAGGAATACAGGCTGGGATTAATTAGTGGACATGGAACAGATTAGAATCTGCCAAAAGCAGATCTGCCAAAAGGCCTGTACCTTGGCTTCAGTGAACAACCATTCACATGGAAAGAGAGGGATTCAAGTTTTCTGTCTAGGTGTGTATTTGCTTTGCAGCTAAGTCTTGCATCTAAAAATAACAGTTAAAATTTTATGGCAAAGGCTGAGAAATCCTAAAGTGCACCCATATTTCTGCTTTCCAAAAAATGCAAACATATCAGGCTGTAGATGTGTCAGTGAAAAGTAATGAGGAAAAAGTTCATCACAATGATTGATCACCAGCATGAATTCAGTAACTCATGAAGACTTATTTCTTATTATTCTCCTGAAATACGATTTCAAGACTTGTGTTTTCTGAGGCCAGAAACTCACTGATTTCTTCTCAGGATTTAAACCTACTGTGCTGTAATGAATTCTTCTTTAACCATAAGACTCAGATAGGATCAACAAACACAGTGGTTAAGAGTATTGAATATAGTTAGTGTAAAAAGAGGAGAATAACCTGGATATGTCAGTAATTTTTTTTAGTGTTTCTTTAATTTAACCAGTAATTCTGCCTGGAAGGGGCCTTAGTGTGTTTTTAAACTGTTAATAGGGTACAGTCAAGGCAAGGTTAAAGAGACAAAGAAACTTTTACTCTCCTATTTTATGTGAAGCACTTTGACCAGTCTTGTGAGATATTACACTTTAGGCAGAATAAATGAATTAGTATAACATCCACTGCTATCTAGGCAGGTAGACACCATCAAAGCATAAATAAGATCATATATCAGCATGAATTAACTTGTTCACCTTCAGTTCCATCAGCAGTGGTCAGATTCGACACACACACACTCCAACAAAAGTAGTACTGATGTGTGTTGGTTTTGCTGCTGTCCCTGTAAGGCAGACAGCATTTAATGAATACAGTAAATCAAGAGAAAGAAAATATTTGTTTGTTTATTTCAATAAATAGCTGTGGTCCATTCAAAAGTGGATGTGTGAATATATTGAGAAACTTCTGAATAATGCAAATGAGGCTCAAAACTTCAAAAAGTTTACCATTTCCATAGCAGCTGGACATGAGAGTCAGCCCTGATTACTTGCATTTGCAGCAACAAATGGGCACTTATTCTCGGACAGTTATTTCTGTACTGAAGATGTGACTGAAAAATGAGTTTCTTCAGGATTCTAGATGTGGTGCAAGCTCAGGGCTTGCGTGTTCTGCTTCAGCCTAAATGTTGAGAAGAAAACGTTTTTCCTCCATGGAGTCTCACCCAAAACATACTGACTTTAGGAGTGGATTTTTAAAAGGTGTGTAGTCAGCTTTGCATTTGTTCCTTTATGAGATATTAGGACACCTAAATACCCTGAAGTGTGTGGTGCAAATTCTTGGTGCTTCCAGACTGCTTTGGCATGTCTGTGAGTTCTTACTGTGAGATGATGGGCTGGATACCCGGAGGGCAACTGCTTGGGGCTTTTGAGACTTTACAAAAATAAAGACTTTGCCCTTCTGCCATCTCTCTGCTTGCTGGACTGAATAGTAGATCACAGAGTTTCCAGTGGTGGTGCAGTGAAGGAAAAGAAAATGCACTGATTTGGCATTGAAATACAACGTGCTGCAGAGCTCAGAAGATAAAAAAAATTAGTGTTAAAGGTTTTGATTGTTTGCTTATTTGCTTTTCTCCCCGTTTTTCCCAGTAAGTCCCAGCATTTATCAAAAGGTTTTGTGGCAGTGCTCTGCCTCGGGGTGTCCTGCTGACAAACCCAGTGCTTGGGACTGCCCTACCCCAGAGCAGTGGAATCCCTCCTTCCACACGTTGTATCCTGATTTCATGTTGCCCCAGCAAAGTGTCTGGCTCTGACAGATAAACAGATGAAGGAGGAGCTCCTGTTTGCAGTTTCCTCTTTTCTCTCAATCTGATTCCGAGCTGGTGCAGAGGGGAGAGAGCAGGGTAGGAGTCAGCAAGGCTGAGCCTAAAGAGTGCATCCTTGAGCCAGCTGCTGGTTTAGAAGGTACAGGATGACTGGTATGACCAGACATCATAGCCTGACTTTGGCATAGTAATCATTTGCCAAAGGTTTGGTGTTTTGAGCAGTTCTGAACGTGTTCCTTTAAAAAGGAGGCAGGACCTTTGCAATGGAATGCACTTCAGGGCACAGTAATATTAAAGCTTCATCAGTGTTATCCGACAAGCACTATCATTATGGGAACAAAGTGCCCTGTGTTTCAGAGTAATGTTTTATATGGGCAGTGGTGGAGCCCTATCTCATTTCTCCAGTCTCCAGACAGTGGCTATGATAAATGAACTGTAGCCATCCTAAATTCATCATTATTATAGTGTTCTGATGCAAATAAAAGCTTGTAAGGACCACGAGTCCCTGTATAGGTGTCCTCCTACTGTTTTGTTTTTTTTTTTCCACTGGCAGTGGCAATGTATTGAAAACACTGAGGAAACCATGACTGTTTTTTGATGCCACCCTTTCGTGATAAAAAATGCAACTGATCAAATCAGAATGAAGCTGTGTTGTAACTGTATTTTACAGAAGGATTTTAACTACATCTCCAGCAGAGTTCAATCAGGCTGGTATCACACAGAACACTGAAAGTGGTACTTATAGACATGGTGTATCACATTTTTCTGCTTTACATTAAAAATAAAAAAGGCTCTAACTTGTGAGAAGTTCAAGAGAACCTTGGGCTCAGATTTTGGAGGGAATAATAAAAATCATATCCTCTACTAGGTTGACTTTTTGCCATAAAATGTCAGTTGTTTGAAGCTGCTCACAAGCTGTAGCCTGAGAACAAGTCCTGAGAGTATGAATTAATAAGCAGATGGTACAAGTAGCTCTCTGAAAACTGAGGGATACATTCCAGTGCCCCCATTTAATTCACTAGTTTTTGCCATTAACTTCATCGAGAGCAGGACTTAGTTCTGGCTGTTCTTATTCCAAGCAAAGGTGACCTGAACTGTTAAGATTTTATTTTGGCTAATGCTTTTTGCTACTTTTTCAGACAATTTCATTCTCTTTTTTTTGAACAGCAGACTCTATCAACACTTAAGAAGGCAGGACTTGGCTTAGGTTAATGTAAAGTTAATTTTGACTCCTGCCAGTTGGCTTTTGCTGTGTCAAGACTGTAGAACTTTGCAGAAGTGAGTATGTGGGTTGAGCAGGCAGCAATGACCATGCTGTGAGCTCACAGCACATGGTGATCCATGACCTGTGCACATCTTCCTTTAGGATTCCCCATTCCTTAGGAAGCAATGGAAAAGGTCCTCAACGTCTGGATTCTTTGGCAGAGAACTGCTTACCTTTCGGTCTCTGATCGGAAAATATTCAAATGCAAATTATTGAGATTAATTTCTGTTTTATTTGGTAGTTGTAGACAGTGGATTATAGATTTTTCCACGTTTTTGCAGTGGATCATTTGAATGCTTTACAGACTGTAGAGGATGGGTGAGAGCAAGACAAGTATGAGATTTTTAAATCAAAAGTTTTTGCATATTTCTGCATATCACTGAATTACTCAGGGGAAAAGGAAACATAAAAGCGTCAGAGAAGAAAAGCCTGAGATTATTATTTTATTTAATTAAAGTGAATACACACAAGGAATAGAGATATTACTGCAGACATGATTAATATCTGACTATACCTATTTACTATTATCTGTAGTGCCACACTCCTCTCCACACTGTCTGCTGGTATTTTGAAATGATATCTGAAACAAAACCTATCTGTCTTGTATCCAAAAGTATAGGAATGATATTTCTGTATCTCAGAGTCCTGACCACTGCGTGTGAGGTCACAGTTGCACCCACAGGGGGCTTTCCTCCACCCTCATCAAACAAATGTTAAGAATGATTTCTGTTTGTGGCATTTTCATCCTTACAGCAGTTGTAGTCAGAACCTGCTTCCTAGTGGTGGCATTTTTTAGCTAAATAACAAGTATTTTAGATCATGTCAAGACAATTTGCCTAACTGAGAGCAGCGTTTATGCAGTCAGGGTGTTACACATAACGTACCTTCAACAGATATATATTAGCTGTACGTTCTGCACAGTTGTTCTCTGTCTCTGGGAAACCCAAAACCACAACCCGAGGTGTTGAACAGTTTTCCTCCCATTGTGCAGGTGGATCCTAATGTCTTCCTCCACCTCTGCTGAAGGAAAGGGGAGGGTAATCCCATCACAGTTTAGGGAATGGGTATCTGTATCTCACTTGAAAAGCAGAGAAATGTAGAAGTACAGGGTATTTTTCCAGCTTCTTGATTTGAGAACTGACTAGCTTCTAATGTATGCAAATTAATTCTTTGTTAAAAGGAAAATTTCAAATCCAATAACAATAACTTCAGTGGAAATGAAGGAGTGGTTTGCTCCCTTGAACCTCTGGGGGAATTCGACCAAATTAATTTTCTTAAGAAGCATCATAAATCCATAGAAAGAAAAAAAAAAAAACATATTTAGATAAATGAAAGTCTGTCAGAGGCCACAGTGCTAGTGTTGAATTGGACAATTAATTATGTATTTTGTGCACATCATAAATAGTGAGCAGCTTAAAGGATGATGGCTCAATAATACAGCAAGAAAGAAATCAGACAGAGGGAATCTTTTATCCCTACTTTTCCCCTGTGACCCACACTTCACCCAGTGTCATTGTGATGATGTGATGAAAGGCTCAGAGTGCTGAGACACCCAAACCAGCTGCCTGTGCTGACAGCCATAGCTTCCCACCATCAGGAAAATCAAATCACTGGATATGGTAAAAGAGAGAAATGCAGGGCTAGCTCTTTAAGCTTATTAAGTCTCATTATGCACGGCTTCATGCTCAAGCTGGCTGTCCCGTAATATCAATATGACAAAGCAATGTGTCTGTAGGAGCACTTTGATCTCCTGATATCAAAGAAGGACTACTCACACTGCTCTTGTCCACAGTCTTTAGGTATGCAAGGCTCAGAACTCACTTGGTAAGCAGAGCCTTATTCACATATGTCTGCTAGAAAGGGGCTGAAACAGCCACAGGGCTGGCTACACCTTCCCTTTTCCCCTCTATATTTCTGTGTGGTTGATGCTTTCCTTTTTCCTTTCCTCAGCCTAAGGCTTCATTTGGGTGTTATTCTCCAGAAGATGTCTGTTCTGTCTTTTGCCTGCACAGATTTAACTGAGAGAGCCCAAAAAGAGCCAGCTCCAATGCTCTCATGCTGTAATTGCCAGCGTTCAGTGCTCAGGGCAGGCTGCTCAGGTTGCCTCTGAGGGCTGTGTGAATGTGCAGCTGTGCCAGGGGAACTCTGCTCTGCACTGGAAGATTTCAATTTAACCTGGGTGCATGAACCTCAATGGCACTTTTGGCTGTGGAATGGCCCTGTCTGAGGGCTGCAGGGTGATATGAACTGAGTGGCTGAGCCAGTGAGTCTTCAGCTCTGATTTCGGAGGGTTGGGTTCAGGCAGCCTTCCTCCTTAAACTGAAGTGGTGTTCATTTTAACAGTAGGAACAAAGTGTGTGGTTGGAAAGCCTTAACTGGTATAAATGAAGTTTGGTGTTCTTGGATAGTAAGTCAAGCAAGCCTGAGTTCATTATCATCCCCCATAGATGCCTATTTCTCAGTCTGGCTCTCCCTACAAAATCTCTTTTGAAAGCACAATCATGTTTTAATAACCCTTTTTCTGTTGCAATTTTGGACTTTTTTCTTTTTTTTTCTTGACAAAATTTGGCCTGGTTTCTTCAGAAAAGAAAAAATTTGGAGCATTGTTTTTTAGTGGGAACAAGGTTTGTAAAGTTTCAGCTCTCTTTGACTTTATTCTTGGTTTTATCTTATCATGCTCAAAACCAAAAGATGCACGGGGTAGACATCCCAATCATCACCTCCTTCACTAGTTTCATAAATGCTTACAAGGAAGTTTCCACCCTCCAGAATTAGTTCAGCTGAAAAGGACAGCAACAAATCTGTTAAGGATAAGGCAAATATTTGAGGAAACGGATGTGCCATTGGGTTTGGACTAAAGAAAAGGTAATAGCACAGCTAAATTGACCTTGCCATTTGGAGTATTGCAGGATCTTAAAAACTGTCTATCAAAGGACAGCAAGGGGAGATAAATTTCAGCTCATAGGTTTAAAACTTGTGTTTAGCAGCAAATCTTTTGGACCCCTTAAGAGCTCCTTAAAAATGTTTGGCTTCCCGGTGGTTTTGTCATTTTCTTATGTTTGAAAGCAGTGGAGCTTCTTCACTGTCATAGGTGTGATAGCATAATGGAGTGAAACTGCAGGCATTGGTGGAATATCAGAGGTCTTATGCTCTGGTGGCAACCAGAGGGAGAGCCATTTGAGATCACTCACTTCAGCCCCAGGAAATGTCACCCAACAGCAGGCAGGACTCTTTTGTTCCTGTGTTATGTCCATGTCTCTCTCCTTGGACTGCCTCCCCTGTAATAAAAATGCCAACACACTTCTTTTTGTTTTTCTCTTACCAAATTGTTAGAGGGTAGCAGGTAAATATGGGGCTTTTCACTTATAGTAGTAGCTGGACAGAGGCTGATCAGGAATCTGAGCCACAATCAGAGTGTGGCTCAGCACAGACCCAAAAACCCATCTATTATTAGGACCATAGACATGTTCCTCAGTAGAAACCAGGGGCAGGTTTGTTTTCAAAGCTAGGCTAGTGTGCCACCTCTGAATTTGTGTGGTTGTTGCAGCAGCTGGTTGAGTGGGAACCAGGAACACACTCTGGCTGCCCTTGGGATGTTCAGCAGGGGAGTGACTCGTATCCATCATGGTGTCCTTCATGCCCAGGTTTCCCTCCTGAGTCACCATCACTCATGGTCCAGGATGGAGCCAGGAAGCAGCCAGAGGCAGGAGAGTGCTGAATGCAGCCCATACTATCCATGAAACCCAGAATCTGGCAGAGGGGCTGAGTCACAGATGGCTTCCCTTCTGGCCAAGCCCACGTTGCTGTGTTAGCCAGGCATTGGTGGCGTGTCAGATGTCGTTCCTGCTCTGTGTGAGCCTTGTGTTGGGTTTCTCCAAGGGTGGTGACAGGTACTTAAGGGAGCTGTCACAGGGCTGGGCAAAGCCTGATGGACCAGAATAGGTGAAAGTCTGTTTTGAAAGTGTCACAGTGAGCATAAGGGCAAGTGGGAAAATGAGATGGCAGAGAACAGTGACAGCTGCATCAGACTGTTGCTGTGGGAAGGATGAAACTCGGTGGATTTTTTGAGATCACAGGTATTTTGGGAAGTTATGGATGATGACAATTTATCTTAGAGGCTGGATTTTTTCTGGGAGATAAGGATGGGGTAAATATTTGAGTACCTTGTGGGTTATTATAAAACAGGTAAGATTTCATGTAGAACCTGTTCTTGGAGGTTTTGGAAACATATCTGGAACAGCTTTGGGTGTGTTAACTTCATCTCTATTAGTAAATGGAGAAGTCTGGGGCATTTGCCTGAGCAGTGCCCTGTGGTTACACATTTTGTTTAATTGATAACACCACAAAATTCTTCAATTTCAGAAGAAATAGAACAGGTGTCACATGGGCGTTTCCTGCCTGTCTCTTCCAAAGGGGTTTCCTTCCTGAAACTGAAGGGTTTTAATGAGCTCTTACATATTCAGTGCACAAAGAAACCTTTAGTTCTCTGAACAGGATTCTCAAACCACTTTTTCCCCCAGGGTAAGTGGTATAAGGCAGCTGACACATGTGCCAGGTGTGTTACTTGTAGTCATAATTTTCCCTTTTAAAATTCAAAATTTTAAAAAGCGAGGTTTATCTCCATTTTGAACATTTTGAAAAGTGATTTTTTTTTTCTTTTAACAGAGGATCAGTTTGGTTTAAAAAGTCACCTTTTTTTTAATCTCATCAACATCATTACCACCAATACTATCTAGTAACCAAGCCTTGTCAATCCATATCAATCCACAGTCAATGACATTTCACTCAGTTTGAAAAAATACTATTTTCACTTTTCTTGTGTGAAATCTCAGAACTGCTTTATGGGAAGGGAAGGAAAAGGAAAGGAGAAGGGAGAATCATTCTCTGTTTTCCATGTTATCTAAAAAAAATCAGGAGAGAGGTGAAAATAAGATACTTAATACCTTTCTCATTTTCAGAAATCAAAATGAAACAAAATTTCTTCATTTTTCAGAATTCTGTAATAATGGAACAATCAATGGCATTCATGAAAATGATCTGCTTTTGCTGACATTAATTTCTACCTGAAAATGTAAAAATATACACTGGGATGTCTAAGACCACCCCTCTCCCCCACCCCAGTCTGATAAATCATATTTCCAACCAAAAAACAACTATTCTGCTGTTGTTACTATAAAGCAACAGTGTTACCCTGGAAAGCTAAATGCATGAACACATGGAAATAATTGGGAGGAATTCAGAATTAGCATCTCTCTTAACAGTGCAATAAAATGCCCAGATCTGATGCTGAAGTACCATTCTGAAGAGCATATTTATATTAATAGGCCTTAAATGAGTGTGTTAATGGCCTTATACTGCATAAGAGCCTAGCAGGAACTGCACCTTCTCTTTTCTAGGGAAACTTACTCCATTGGTACTTCTGAAGCAGAAAAAATTCTATTCTGCCAAAACTATTCTCCTTTTTAACAAATCTACTAATATCTCCTCTGTCTTGCCTCCTATCTTACAGGAGGTCATAAAATATTTTGTCAGTGATTCATGAGAAATATATATTGTAAGTCGTCTCATTTCCGACTGTTAATTTCCTTGTCTGTGTGGAGGTGGGAACGCATTATTCCATGCACTGAAATCAGGAGCAGGTTCCTGCCATTTAATATGTCCATTACAAAGTGTCGCAATGGAAGCAATAATGGATGAATATTGAAAAGTGCAGGAGTCTGGTATGCTTAATTACAGAACATGAGGTAATAATTCACAATTCGTCCATGCCACCCAGAGAAAGTTGACTGGCTGGAGCAAACCTCTTGAAAATGTTGTGGGAAGGCACTTCTGTTTAACACACCTGGATCCAGGGTTTGTAACCTTCCCATGGGTTCGTCTTCCTTCTTCTCCACTCTTCAAACAGACTTCTCTGTCTGCACAAACAGCCAGGGGACAATAGCTGGAAAAAATAGCCTCAGGTTGTCACTGAAACTGTATTAAACAAGAGGGGCAGGTGAAGATGAGGCTTGGGATTGTACAGGGAAACGGTGGTGCCACCTGAAGGTTGGGGATCTTTTGGGGTGTGGAGTTGAGGGCTGGCATTTTTTCTGGAAAAGGCTCTTTGTAATGGCCTCCCCATCTTCCTTTTCTCAGCATCACCAGCAGCCTGAGCTTTCAGGCTGAACTGCGCATGCAGATGATGGTTTGGAGCTGAATTTTCTGGCTGGAAATCTGTCCTGAATTCTTCCTGAACAAGTTGGTGTTGGTTTGGCCAGTAGGCCATCTGTTTGTACAGAATGCTCCAAGCTACAACAGAAAGGATCAGTACTGGAAAAGCACTGGTTTATAAAACCTGGCAGAAAGTTTTGCAGGACTGCACATAGGAAGCACAGTAGAGAGAATTGAAACCAGACTTCTGCCATTTAAACCTGGTGTCCCTCCACCCCTTTGGTGTGTTGTCTCACTGATTTTCTGGGCTGTCTTTTGACAGGCCTGCCATTAGATAAAAACAGGAAAAAATGACAGGCTTATCAAAGTTTCTGATAACTTCCAGTCAGGTATCTCAGACTGCTTTTTCTTATTGCAGTTCAAGTCTGTCCAGCTCTTGGAAGCACATCTATGAATAATCTATTGGTTTCTCCTTTCTTTTGGATCTAACATTATATTCCACAAAGCTGTGTTCAGTTTTTCTCTTAATCCGGTAGTTTCCTCTTGTAAAAATATTCAAACTTCCCCCGATATATCCCTTACCATAGAAATCAAAGCTTTGTTTTCCACAGGTCTCTTGGTCCTCCTCAGTCCTATTCCCTAAAACACTTTTGGGACTTGTTGTCCCCTCTACTTCTGCAATTTGGCCCTTCAATAAACTGTGCCTCTTCTTTGAACTCATGTTAAATTGTTGAAAAAGCACAAGGCAGGAGAAATCCATAGATTTTAAACTTGCTGACCACTGAGTTGACCCATCTTCTTCAAAAGTGAAGTTGACTTCATCTTCTCTCATGTGAAAGGGTTTTGTTCACCCCAGCAGGTCTCTCCGTGTCCCTGCTGATTCTGAGGCCAGTGTGAGGAGCACACAGATCAGTGGGCACAGGCTCAGGCTCCCCCATCAACCACTATGTCCAGGTATGGAGTGGAAAATGAATGGAAACAAATATTAACTTGGTGGATGAGATGTGCAAGAAATGCAAGAAGGTCAGAGTGGGGTTTGACCTATTTAATTTGTGCATCATAATAGACTTTTACAGAAGCTTCTGTAGCTTTACTTCCATCCCTGCAATTCCCCTGGCATGAGCATTAAGAAGGGTTACTCTCACTTAATCAAATTTTGAACTGATGTGTAGGGATTTGCCTCACATAGCAGTAAGTGATTGACTCAAGATAAAGTCTAGAGGGAGACTAATCCAGTTTAAAGTGTGCATTTCATAAGTTACCTCATCTTTGCTTCCCAGAAGCATTTCTTGCTTATCTGTATTGACTTGGAAGTTTATCCACCTTCAGTATGTTCTTCCACCTTTTGCTGTCTTCTGACCTGTTTTTGTTTTCTCTCTGCTTCTGGAAGTTCACACAGCAAGCTGAAAAGATTTCTTTGAATTGCATATAACCTTGTTTTTCCTACCAAGCCAAGGTCCTTTTTCCATACCAGAATATCCTTCCTTAACACTCCCTGTCTGGATCTGCAGTCCATTAAACTTCCCCATAAGCTTCAGTCACGTTTCATTGTACCTTTGGATAAGGAAGTGTGTGAGGGATTAGTTTCCCCCTTGGCACGTCCCTTATTTACACTTTTTGGTTCTTTTAGTGCCTTGTTTTACTGCAGAAAGTTTTCTCTGATTTGGAGGTGAATATTACAGAGCAACAGCCTGTTGCCCTGGGTGAAAAGCAGCTATCAACCAAAAAGTTCCTCCACAAATTTTCTCATTAGAACAAGCGAGTATGTTTATATAAATAATAACTGTAGATATTTAAAGGTAATAAAAATATAAATAATAATATAACAATAAGTAATTTATTTAAAAAACCCTTTTCTATCTCATCCCTACCCACTTTTCTCCTGTCCCCAGGTCAGATAGTGCAGTGGCTTTTGTTCACGTTGCTCAAAGCTAGTCTTTCCCAGTGCAATACAGCTGTGTTCTTCCTGCAGCCCAAGCTCTTCTGGGACTTGTGCAAGGCCCTTGTATCCCAAAATACTTTGGTTTGTCACTTCTCAATGTAAAATGCCTGAAATAAAGTGAAGGTTGTGTCAGACTCCTTCAGAGAAATTGTTTTTCTCAACTGTCTGGTAGGGAGAGGCATTGCTTACCTAACAGGACCTGAGGCCATGTGTGGAGTTGCTGCTGGCATTAGAAGACTATGTAGGCTTTTCCTTTCTTTTGCTTTCCCATTAAAAATGGTGCTGCTCATTCAGCCTCTCAGCTGTGCCCAGAAAAAAAAATCCAAAATTCGTTGGAGAGGAATCTGTTTGTTCAGCACCAAAAGAGAAGCTGGGAATGAGCCTCTATACTTTGTGGAAGGTCAAGGGGACAAAACACAACAGTGAACCAAGGAGATAAGTTCTTTGACAGTGAAGCTGAGCTGAGCTTTATTCAAGCTCGGGAGATGGTTGGAGTGATCCTTCCCAGTTCATCTCTGCCCCAGCCCCAAATGCGGTTGCTAATTGTTCATATTGTTTGGGGTTGGACTCATTATATTCTGAAAGAAACACGTGACAGCATTGTGATGTAGTCATCATAAAGTGTGAGTGTACAAATTGACATTAAGGAAATCTGCATGAGACTGTTTTTCTTAACTTTATTGAGACAAGGGAATAAAACCAGGCTCTATGTGGATTTAGGTCCTGCCATTTTATGCTGCAGTGGAAGGATACAGGGAAAGAAGGTTTAATTCTTTCACTGACTAATTAATAAAGCCATGTGGATTTCTTATTTAGTTTACTTGCCTTCTAAGGTAGTATCAAGAAAGATAAGATTCTTATTTTAACTCAGTGATTTATTAAAGGCTTTGGAAATACTAATGAGTTCTGAGTCACAAAGAGCTGACATTTGCTTTTGTGCAATATTGTCTCACAACCCATGGTGATGCAGAATGCGGACTTCGATGAGGCTTGTTAATTACAGAGGGGAGCTTTCCTTACACCCATTAATGAATAACAGCTTCCTGGAGCTTCTGCAGCCTCGGTGTGAAGCATTTAAATCTTGGCCACCTTGGACTAAAATGTATTGTAAGTTTGCCTCTCAATTAAAAGGGCCCCTGTGATTTTTTTGCTGTTAGAGCGCAACTGGAGTTAGGCAAGAGCACCCAAAGGTGAATAATGATTTTTGTTATTTTTCAGTGCAATAAAACGAGGGGAAAGAAACCCCACAAACTAAAAACCTCCCTCAAAATTCAAGCAAAACCTCAAAATTGTAGTACTAAAGAAGTATTTTGTGGTTCTTAGAGATCAGACACCAGTACCAATTTCTTTATCATTCCATGCAGAGGGATGAACCAACAGGAGAATACTTTTATATAGAAGGAACGGTCAGAAAGTGGGAAACAAAGCAAAACAACCAGTACTGAAAAGAGCTTTCCAAGAGCACACAGCACCTCAGCATTGCATCCTAAGAGAAGGAAAAATTCCCAAATCTCACCATGCCCACTGGCGATATCATTCCTTATGTTACTCAGTCTCTACGTGACCAGTTACTATGTTATTTAGCATGAAAGTTTTTACAATATCCGACTGCATTTGCTGTAAAATATTCCACCCACATCTATTTTGGCCCTTTTTTATGGGAAATCTGAAGGGTGTACCTGTCATGCTGCAGTTTGAAATTACCAAAATACTGGGCAGAATTAACACTGTACGTGTGCAGCAAATATCAAAGGAAAGAAAGAGAAAAAGAGCATGCTTATTCACACTCATGTATCTCATGGTGTTTTCTTTGGAGGGAACTGCCTTCTGAATAATCCTTTGTTGTAACCAAAAAAATGGCAGCAATGTGAAATAAATCTTCTTTTATCTCTTTTTTTTTTTTTTGCTTTTTTTTTTTTCCTCTAGTCCTTATGAATTCTGCTATGAAAAAAAAAAAAAAAGAGATGGAAGTCTAAAAATTAAGATCTATATGAAGAAGCAAGATGTCACCGTTTAACACTCTTTTCCAAGGTGTGTCTTTCATCTCATTCCTCGGCCTTGAGTCTGCTTTTAATAATGAAAATCAGGAACATCCCACAGGTCAGTGAAATTGTGTCAGGGTAATGGCAAGGCAAGCCCTCAGCTCCCTAGTGAAGAGTCACCAATCCCCAGCTTACATTTTATAATTTGAGGATTAAACAGAACACGCCTGTGTTTAAAATCAATATGCAGAGAGTTGTGATGTCTATTAATTATTTACTACTTCTCTAAACTTACATAGTTAAAACTAATTTTAATGAGTCAGAACTTAGTTAACTTAGACTTCAAGAGCCTAAATTTTATCTGTGATGTTCCCTTGGTGTTCTCAGATTTATGCATGTATTTATATTCCCTTTGACTAAATCCAATTTGGGCAAGAGTCTGAATGATATGAGCGTGTTCATTTGAAATATAATTATCAGACAGGACAAAGCCTCAAGCCTCCAGGAAATATCTTTGGCACAGTCTATATATTTTAATGGCAGTTAGGATGTCTATCATAAAAGCCACTGAGGCGTGGGAAGGAGAGGTTCTTTAAAATGCAAGTGGAGTGCTGCATATGAAGAGGAACCCACTGAATTTTCCTCCTGGGGTAAGAGGAGACCAAATGTTAGCCCAGCTTTTAACTACAAGTTGCCTAGCACAGTTGGTTTTGACCCATGACTAGTTGCAGGATAAACAAATACTAGAAATAATCTTATGAAGTGGAAAAACTGGAGTGTTGTCTATCTATTTAATCAGAGCTTTATACTTATTATATCTGACAATAATAATAAAATGGTATTCATTTTCCAATTAATATTAGCATGAATATTGACTTATGCTATTATGTATATCAAGACACAAAGAAGAAAATCTTTCCTGCTGCTTTACATAATTGAATAATGCCAGTTTAACATTTGCAGAACCTTTAGGGAAGTATAATGAATTCTGCAAATACTCAGATTTAAATACTGGAAACAGAAACAACTGGAAAATTTTAAAATTAATCTCTTGTTTTTCATGCAAAGCAATGTTGACTTTCTTAAAAAAAATAATAATTCTAAAAACTGTAATGTAATCTTTACCACAAAGCTGACAGTGCCATGCTTGCATTTAAGCATTAGGAAAGACTCAGATTTATACAGAGGATGAAAGTCTCATTTCTGAGCCTGATCAAATATTCCATCAGCACAAAGCACAGTTTGGGGAGCCCCCAGGAATGGCTTAGCAAAGAAGAAATCACCGACAACCAGAAGGCACCAACAACACCAGGACATTGAAAGCAAGTGAAAAGCAGGTTAGATAACTTGGGTTTGGGTTTATACTGTGGCCTAAACCAAGCCTACAGGCCAGTCCTAGCCCTGGTCTTTCCTGCCAAAGGGAGTTGTGCTGCACCAGCCTCCAGGTGGGAATGGGGAGTGTCCACCCTGCAATTACCCTCCCTCAACAGGGTGGGACTGCCCTCTCTTCGGTAAGAAAAAGAGAGGAGTCCAGATTACCTTTCACCTCGACTGTTTCACAAGCCGCTAGTTTCCTTTGAAAGCTGCAGGTTTTACTAGCTGTGAATTGTGTTGTAGGCAAAAAGTAAGAGGAATAAAAGTCTGCAAATATGTAGCTAACTGTGGTGGTTTAGTTTTCTTGGTTTTGGTTTAGGCCTTCCTTGGTCACCAGGTGATAACTAAGGCAGTATTCCACACCATTTCCTTCACGTAATCTGGGGTGTATAAGATGGGGAGTTTCCTCCCTGTCTCTCTCTCTCCCTTTCATGTGCTTGGAGGACATCAGGTCTCTCTGTGTCAGCCTAGCTCTTATCTCTTGAGCCAAGGGCTATCGGAGAAACTGCTGTCCCAGTTGTACGGAGGGGAAGGACCTGCTTCTCTTAAGGGGAGTGTTGGTGAGAATTGATTGTATTAGTTACTTATTGAGCTTTTCCCTGAGTTTACGAGTGTATCTGTTTTGTTTGGTTTTACCCATTTTTGTCCCACTTCCCTTTCCCCTTTCCCCCTTTTCCCTTTTGGGGTTGCTCTTGGGTTTGTTTTGTGGATTCATAGTGTTTGATTGTATATAATTGTAATATATGTGAATATATATATCTCTTTAGTACAATTGTCTTTTTGGTACTTTTCTTCCCCCTTCTCTTTTGGGGGGTGAATCTGTGTGGCCGGCAGCTGGGTTTGGCAGGGAGCCAACCCAACCCTCCACACTAACACCTAGCAAAACAAACTGTGGTAATGTCTTCTCATTCGTGTGTCTAGAAC
This sequence comes from Margarornis squamiger, assembly GCA_035222235.1. Lineage (NCBI taxonomy): Eukaryota > Metazoa > Chordata > Aves > Passeriformes > Furnariidae > Margarornis > Margarornis squamiger. The sequence continues at coordinate 3,567,135 of JAWWTY010000001.1, read as the reverse complement.
TGCAGGCTCAGCATGCATCTCTTCTGCTGCCAGATGTTGGTGTCAGTATGCTGGGTTGCTTTCAAAAACAGAGCTAGGAGAACACAGTGTGAGACAAAGATGCAATTGCAGCTCCGTTTTCATGTTGGGAAGTTAATACATTTTTTGAAATCCAGGTTTTGATTCCTCTGTTTGTCCTTCTTGTGTTGCTGCAACTGATCTCATGTTAGTGGAAAAAAGTCTCATTGTTATTTGAATGAAGACAACTAGAGATCAAAGGATTTGACAGAGCTATGGCTGGTGCTACATTTCTTCTATTAGAAATTGTTTGGCTTTCTGAAATACAGGAGGTTCTCACCACTACTTTCCTAAACCCCATTCCACAAACTCAGGTCATCCAGATTGTCTCAGGGCTGGTTTTGCTCTTTCTCCCTGCTCAGGTTCAGACAAGTCTCTGCCACCAGCTCCTGTTCAAAGCTGCCACTGTGGATCTTGGTCTGCAACATCAGCTTTGTGGAGTGTTTGACATCTCTGAGCACAACAGGACCCTGCAAGGAGTCCATCAGATGATCTGCTGGTTGGCTTTGATTTCCCTACCCAAAGGTTTTCTCAGGGCAATGCTTTTCCCTGGGCTGTGTCCTCCCCTATCTCTTCCTCCTTCTGCATGCTCAGAGCTTCACTCAGCACTCCTAGGCTCAAAAACCAGACTTGCTACAGCAAAATGGTGAGTGAAAAACGCACAGGGGCTGAATAATAATGTATGTAAATGAAGCCTTCCCACACTACGTTTTCCTTTCTCCTAGAACGGGGAGTGCAGGGCTTTTCTTCTCAAGCCCTCTGGTTTATTGCATCAATAATTCATAACCACTGTGCTTTATATAGGGCTGTGACTCACTCAAGGCAAACTTAGAGACAGCCGTTTTTCCACCAGCATTCATCAGAGTGGGTTTTCTTAAGAGCCTACAGCTTTCCAAAACACAAATTCTTCATTTCTGTGGTGCAAAAAAACTTGTAGGTCCATGCAATTGATTATTGACATTCTCTGCAGAGTTTAAGGCATGCACAAAGCAAGGAAAGAGGGGATTGTTGCAACTGATTCTCTAAATTAAATATAGATAAAGATCTGTATCAGCAGGAAGCCACATCACTGTGAGGGAGGGCTTGACTAAACATTTCTTTGTAACTCCCTTGTAAGGACTTAGCAATTCACCTTTAGTATAATATTAATAGTAGTGAATTGCCTTGAAAGAGTAGGTAAAACTTAAATAATTCAGTTATTTTAAGTCTGTAACGACATTAAAAAAAAAAAAAAGTAACCTTTTACATTTTCAAATTGCAAGTTAACAAACTCTTTAGTTGACATTACTAAGGAATAGATGTTTCACCAAACTGCAAATGCTCAGTATAAAAGGCTGGTTTGACATCATTGAATAACTTCATAAGGGGTGATGTTTCCAAAAGAAACTGTAAAGAAATGTTGTGAAACCAAGACAGAAGCCAACAGAGAAAGCAGATTTGTCTAGGTTAGGACAGGAGTCATGATAAATAAATCTGGATTATCGAGTTAGCTGTGCTTAATATTTTGGTCATTTACACATAACATTATTGATGTTAAAGAAAACCTTGAGAGGCCAAAGTGTACAACAGAGTTGATGAGTCCTGGGAAGGTCTCCTGGCTTAGATTCCAGTTTTTTGTTGCAGAATGGCTAAATCACAAGAGAGAGTGGCTGAACCTTTACTCAACAGTGTCCTGGACAGAGGCCCAAAAGAGGTGAGCCCAGGGAAAGGAAATGTTGAAGCAAATGAGCAGCTTCCAAAGACCAGGAACACCTGAAAATGAGGGGGAGAGGGGAGGAGGGAGGAAAATAAATAAATCCTTGAGCCTTTGACAGAATATAACTCTTTTGTCAAGGCCATACTTATATCAGGTAGACTTAATGCTCAGAGACCTAGTCCTTCAGAAGTCCTCAAGAAACTAAAAGCTGTCAGTTGGCTGGACAATTTCTTGTGTGGTAGTAGCCATGTGGTAGTAGCCAATGTCCTACTTTTAGCTGGAAAACGGGAATTAGCTCATTAATATGCACCCAGCCCTCAGAGAAGTCTCAGCTCTGAAAGCAAAATTGGTGGTGCATCTAAAGCAGTGATAATAATGGTCTCACAAGCACTTAAAACAGTTATAATGTGACTCCTACTTAAGCTCTGCGACCCCTGGGTTCTCTTTGTTGTCCAAAATGATGATGAGGCAGCAGAGACTGAATCTTATCTGTTTATACCAGGGAGTGCAGTTGTTTTTCTCCTTAGGAGTTACAGATCTAAACAGCAAACTGCATTCCATCAGGTTTGTTTCATAATGCTTCCTCTCACTTATAACTTTTCTAGTGAAGCTTTATAATTCTCTGGCCTCACTCAAATCCCCCTTGAAAGGTGTAATGAAAGGGAAAAAAAGCAACAATAAAAGAGTTAAGTTTTAAATCCCAGCCAGCTCTGGCATGCTGCTGGAGAGAATAATTTCCAGCCACATTCTGACAAGACAAAATTGTTTTCCTCAAAAATTAAAATACTGTACCTTCTAATACAGTTGCAGGAGATTATCTACAGTCCACGGTGAGATAAATACTAGGGATTGCTTCTAGATGTTGCTGTTATATTGAATTGAAGGCTGCAAATGAAATAGAAGTAATTCATGTCCACAGAAAACATGACAAGAATGAAGATAACTCTGGGTTACACATTAGGCCAGCATCAGAAGCAATTTATTTTACAATGCTGTGCAGCCTGTAATTTTTGTAATTACAGGTAAATGTTCAGATTCTAGGTGTGTTGTAACGATTTGGGGGCTAGGGTGGGAAAACCACATTTTGGTAATTTAGCTATATAAAACAGTGCCGTTTCAAAAGTCAAATTAAGCCCGGACATTTTATGCAGATGTGTGTAACAAAGAAATTAACACTATTAGAAGGTTTTGTCTAAAGCTCTTCTGTTAAGCCAGTTCTTCCCATTTTTTACAACTTGTCATTGTTGTAAAGGCTAAAAATATGGATGTTGCACAAAACTGAGAGAGAGAAAATTGAGAGCTGCTTTTTTTTTTTTTTTTTGCCAGGAACTACCAAAGACAGGAAGAAGTTTGGACCTCCGGCCCTATGGAAATGGGGTATGGATCCTTTGCCACTGTATTGTCTGCTGTCTTTGCAGTAGTAGCTGCAAAAGTAGAAGAGGAAAGGAGATGTGACTCAGAACTGTTTCCTCCACCAGTTCAAAGTCTCCTGGGAGGAACAAGGCTGGGACAGATGAAGTGCTCAGGCAGCCTGTTATCTGTCCCCATGGCCTTAAACTGCTGCAACTGAGAAGAACAGCACAAGTGTAAGTTCTCTTCTTGCCTAATTCAAGTTCTTTCCTGCCTCTTTTCCGTGCTTTCTTGCTAGCAGCAAGGAATAATTTGGCAAAGCAGCCCTGACCTGCAACTATACAAAGAGCAAACATCTGCTCAAGGAGTGCATTGCATGGATTGAAAAATTAAAAAATCCTCCCTTGGTGATGGCCAGGAATATCAGATAGTTGTAAGTATTGACCAGTGGCTCAGCCAGTTATTTGCTGTCATTTCATTCCCAGCTGTGATCTCAGAGACTCTGAAGCAGTGACAGGAAGGTGGAAATATATACACATGCAAGGTGGAAACATATACATGTGCAAAATGTGTTGTCGTGGGTGGGAGTGGAAGGCTTAGCCAATATTTATTTAAAAGTCCTCTGTTCAGTCTTGAGGTACAGAAAGGACTCCCTGGCTTTCTAAACCCCTTCCCAGTGAGGAGTTCAGGTGTGGCTGGATCCAATCTCAGCCTTCGATTATGTAAACAGTATAAATTTAAGGAATTACAGAGGTGTGATCGAACCACTTTGTCCCCAGGTTTTAATGACTGGCGAAATGAGAATATTTATATAAAATGATTCATTTACTATTACAAATGATCAGACAAATATCTTAATGAGAATTATTTACTACATTACATAAATGCTAAAACTACTAGTAGTAAAGTATAAG
>JAWWTY010000001.1:3545971-3563018 GCA_035222235.1 Margarornis squamiger | reverse complement strand
ACACAAGAAGAGTTATGTCAGAAGAACTTGCCTGTGTGGAGGGGGACTGGACTTTTATTATAATATAAAGTGATTGGCTGGTAGTAACACACTTGGAGTCGAGCAGACTGGCTTATCTGCCACATCCTGCTTCAAAAAGCACGATGTGTATTCGAAATCTGGTAAATCAGGCTGGTTTTGGCATGATCCACCCCCAAGGCAGCAGCCTGGGCCAGCAGTTGGGTTTGCATGGAGGCTGGCACTGTGTGCATTCTCTGGCTGGATTTTAGGTCTGATCAGGGTTCCATGTGTGTAAATCATGATCACTGAACAAGAAACCTCAAAAAGGAAACATGAACAACAACAACTCAGTGTAGTGGGTTGTCAGCCTTAAACTTAGCAATGCTTTAGGGCTGAGGGTTTTCTTGTTATCAGATACTCATCCTTCTAATTCCAGGCATTAAAGATGAATTAACAGTTGAAAATGAACAGCCATCTTGAAAAAGTATTGTATTATGGCTGTGGCATAGTTTTTGGTAAGGTTGTTTTGAACCTTGAGAACGTGGCTGTGCATAAGCAACCTCTTAAAGGCCGGTTCAGCTGATTCGTCTTTGGCTTGTGCCGTTGCCTTTGAAGTTCTTAAGATCATTGGATGAATGTCAGTGTGTTTTAAACAAATACTGATAGGGAAATGTGGTAGCAGAGCGAGGCTGTTTAGTTTAGAAGCTCATGAGTTTCAGAAATGCTTTAGCAAGAATGATAACACTCCTCTGACACTTGTGTGGTTTTCAGTTATGAGGAGAAAGTGCTGTTGTTATGGGCACAAATTGCAAAATCCTATTTGTTTTCACCTTAGCCCGGGGGAAGTTATCCACATTACCACCCCATATGTACTGCATTAAACACTTCAAGTGTCACTGAATCACAGAATATTCTGAGTTGGAAGGAATTGCTTGCAAGTTTAAAATTAGATTCAAGAATGGAATGACTTAAAGGTCTTTAAAATGAATGAACTGTGAGATTAATTGTTTTAAGTATAGTCATCTGTATTTGAAAATATTATTCCTGAAATATTTAATTTTGGTATCCAAAAAGAGATTAATTTTGCGGGCTCTTTTTGTATTAGGCTTAATGAAATCACTTAAATTCAGATGTTCAAAGGAACCAATCGTCTGTAGCTGTCTATTTTAAGACATTTTGGATGGCCTTATCACAAATCTTCACCAATATCAAAAATTATCATTTGAGCCCTGCAAAATTGTAATTTTGTTAAGATAAAATACCACCGTTGTGATGTAAATCAGTTCCTAAACCACTTACTTGGGAAAATGTTAGGAAAGTGGATCGTTTAATGCTTACCTAACTTTTGTAAAGACTTTCAAGGACTTTAATGAAGCATTTAAGCAACTACTGTGTCATGGACTTCAAGTCAATTAGATGACCAGGCTGTAAAGCTTAATTAGTGCAATGCTGTTGTGTGTAGGAAGCTTTTTGTTGCCACTAATCCCAACTTTCTTATTGAGAACAGAGAGAATTATCTGGTCAAAATCAGCTTGAAAGTATCACACAGAACCTCCTGAAGTAAAACCTCCCAAATGTTGAAATAATGAATTAAGACAGAAGGAAATGAGAACAATGATCTACATGCATGTCAGCAGCTGTTTTGCTACATTTTAGCATAAGAATGTGAATGCTAACAGTGGATTTCTTACTCTGCTGAAAAGGATGGAAAGGAGAAAAAAAAAAGCCGACTCCTTTCCCCAAAAACTTAGCCTTAAATTTGGCTTCTATTCTGCACTGAGAGGGGAATGAGGGGTAGGCAGAAGGTGCTGGGTCCTTTCCACATCTCAGTAAGAAAGGCCTGGCAACAAATGGCATAGTGAAATAGCTGTTTGAATAAGACAGAATAAAAAGAGGAAGTCCTTCAGATGCTGGGAATCCCACACTGATGCACCATCAGGCAGACCCCATTAAAACAACCACAACAGCTACAGAATTATTAGCTGAAGGGTCCTTATGGCATCATTGTGATGGCACAGGAAGATAGAAAGGGCCATCCCACCTCTATTTCTGCACGTGCACGGGTGGACATGTGGCCAAAAGCAGGGGAGTTGTTCATCTAAAAGGCACTTTCACTGGGAGAAGGCACAGAGCAGGATTTTGACACAGCCTATTGTAAGTTCCCCTCCTCATATTTCTCCCAGGCCATCAGCCAAGCCCGTGACAAATTACGTGGTGACAAATTACATGTCAACGAAATCGCCGAGCTCCAAAGATGTATGGCTGAAACAGGACAGATTCTCTTGAATATAAACAGGTCTCATTAAGGTTGGCTGTAAATTTTATGTCTGGCCAAAAAAGAGTGAGTGTTGTGTAGCCTCAAGATAAGCATAAAAACGGGAATGGAAAAGGCCCTTTTTTTTTTTTCCCTGACAATAGCAAGAAATGGAACACAGGGTAATTCTAGAGCAGAAAAATGTGGTGTGAGAAGGTCCTTTTGAAAAGGACGTTGCACAGCTCCACAAGACCAGAGGAGAGCTGTAACACTTCATTTTTCTTACCAACAAAAAATCCAAAATCCAAACAGAAAACTCTGTCAGGTTAATCTGGGTTTTCCCCAGCCATTGCAAAACTCTGCAATGAAGAGCTCAGCCTAAATAGAAAATGAGTTGACTTTCATAATGAGGCTAGAAACTAATTTTGCCAGTATTTTTGAGAAAATACAAAGTCTAGCCTGTGCTTAAATAAGATTCATATAGCTACAAATAACCCCCCACCAAAAAAACCCCAACCAAACAAAAAAGCTCCACACAACCCAAAGCTAACAACAAAAAAATCCAAATATTTCTCTTTCTAAACCAAAATTTGATGGCTTCAATATTTTAGAGTATTCACAGAAGTATTTCAAGCATCCTTTATTCAAACAGAGCAATGTTTTTCATATAGCACAGTTAGGTAACATTGAACCAACCCATAACTAATTCCTTTTTCTAAAATGAGTAAATTTTGGATCTTTGTCAAATCACACTGAGATGTTTTAAAAGGCTGGGTTTTTTGGTCAAAAGAGCCAAACTGGGCAACTTGATTAACTTTTCAAAATATCTGAGGAAACTCTCATTTAAGGTTAAGCATCTGTGGTTTCACTGGTATTAGAAAGATGATGTTTCTCTGCTATGAATTTATATCCACTGAGCATAAATGAGAAATAATAGAAAAAGCACAGCTGGGGGAAGGGGGCTTTAGTTTGCAATGTAAATATCACAACAGCCAAGAGTCCCAGTTCTAGGAGGGTGTTCCTGTCTTCACAGCAATGACTCAGGTGTGGTAACTCCCCTCTGGGGAGGCACCAGCACCTTCACACCCAGCCTGAGTGGTCATGTCTGCTCGTGGGCCATCAAATATGCCAGGACTCACAGAGGAGGTCACCCACTGTGGAACTCCTCACTGGGCATTCCCACCTGAACATGGGTAATCTTGGAGTCTGGGGACTTCTGGTACTGCTCGTGGGATCCAGAGGAGGACCAGGACCTCGACAGGATTGTGACCATCATCCTCACCAACAGGTTTTTCCTTTCCTTTCTCTTTGCCCTCAGGGGGCCCATGTGGGGCTCAGCACAGGGGCTGATGAGCTCCATTCTATTTGTGCCCCAGGGTGCTGGGTTATACAGCTGTTTTTTCTGGGTTAAAACCAATTTTTCTTTGTATCATTGTATTTCTTGTAATGTTTTTAATAATTTGTAATTCTGACTTATAATCTCTTTTGAGTCGGGTTAATTTCTCCTGCAGGTTTAACTTTAAACTGGCATACCAAGCAACATCATCTACTGGTGTAAAAAAAGGGAATTTCAGCAACCTTCCTTCTGCCCCCAGTCTTCCATTAAAAATATTGTGTGACTGCATCAGGCCTGCCTATTTTATTTTAACCAGCGAATTATGAGACATTGCAGCAGAATAGTCCAAAGCATTTTTGTAAAAAAAAAATAAGCAGTGTGTGAAAAGAAAGTGGTAATACAATCAATTTTGTTTAGTGTCATCTTGAGGGGTGAATGAACAGCTTACAAATAGCAGTATCCAAACAGACACACATATCAGTGTATCACAGCCCAAAGTAATCTCAGGAAAACCTCCAGCCAGCAGGCCTGTAACAAAGATCTCTTGTACTGAGAGCACAAAAAGCTTTGACTAGTTCCACGTCTGAACTCTCCTCAGACTTTACAAAGAAGGTCTAACATCCAAAAATTCAGAGTGGAGAATGAAATGTATCACAGAGGAGTAAAAACTATCTATTCATGTTATATGGGATTGGAGAAAGAAAAGCTCTAAGAGATTCAATCTCACCCCAGAGAACATTTCCATTACCCAGTTAGTTGAAGGCAGCCTGGTCAAACAGCCCCACAGACTTATTCCAGTGACTCAGAGCCTTTTATTCCATGTGTGTATGTGGGTTTTTATTAGATGATTTCATTGGCTTCTGAAGGGTTCCTTTGGATTACACTGATACCACTAAAATGAGGTAAGAAACCTCCAAAAAAAAACCCCCACCCAGCGGTGCCACCGCCAAGAAAGCTTTGAAAAGGCTCTGACTTCAAGAGATTGGTGCAGTGTTCACAGATATCATTTAGAAGCCTGATTGCAGACCCTTGTACAAATAAAGCTTCAAATACTCTCCCTCTCAGACTTTTGCAACATGAAAAAATTTGAATACAGAAAAAAGTGCCACAGACTGAGGAATGGATTCCAGCCAGGCAGCAGGGAAAACATCTCCTACTAAAAGGGGTTGGTGATAGGGAGGCAAAGCACAGGTTCATTTACTTGTCAACAATATCTAAAATAACAAGACAGGAGCCCCCCAGTAAGGATGGGAATGGAACACTGACTTGAAAAGGTGTGTTCCATTAAAATAATAATAAAAAAAACCTGTCAAAAGTTCTCTGAGTATAAAGTCACTCAAGGTAGTGGTAAATCATGTGAGCCTTTCCTGGCAAAAATCAATTGTTTAATGTTTTAAAGAACTGCCTGTTTTACTGTTATTCTCTGTTTTATAGACCAGATGCTTTTTTTTTTTTCTTTTTTTTTTTTTTTGTTGGACCCTCTGGCTCCAAAAAACAACAACAACAACAAAAGAGGAGTATCTAATTTTGGTTTCTGTTGTAGCTCAGGCTGTAAAATAGTCTGTTGAAACCTATTTGTGATAATGAGTAGGAATCGCACTCTAGTAGATTTTAACTTCAGCAATTCTGGGATAAAGTGGAATTTCCTGGGTGATGCAATATTGACAAAAGTGTCACCAGGCAGAAGGATTGCTGTTCTTATACAGTGGGGTTTTAGTATCTTAGAAACAACCAGAGCAGTTTATATCTCCAGCAAATTGTCACTTGTGGACACGGTACAGCAATAGAGCTGCTGCCAAACAAACCTGTGGGCAAAAAGCTGCTCAGGGACTAATCCCAGTGGCTTTTAGCCCCTTCAGAGCCAGCCTTCCTTCCCTGCGGCCAAAATATGTGCCAAATATAACGTTGCAAGCTTTTTTTGTGCTGCCCGTTTGTCACATGTCCTGATTTAAGAGGTGAGGTGTAGAATTCTCTGCTGTCCTGGAGTCTGTGTAATGCGTCCAAAATCGCTTGGGGTGAGAGGTGTGAACTTTGTGATGTGCCCAGTGATGATTTCTCAAAGTCAGCCTCTTCTGGCTGATTTCTCGGCATCCTTTGCTGCTCTCCCCACCAATTTGGAGCACATATCGTAAGTCTTGCACTGTTCTCAGAAGCCACCACTTCAATTGCTCAGGATTGTGGGCAGGAGAGCAGTGCCATTCATCCAAACTGGAATGAGAGAAGTGAGTATTCCCACCGACAGCTTTTCATGGGCCCCTTTGCTAAGAAGGCAAGTGCTCATTCCATTCTCCTGCAGGCCAGAGGCCACCTCTTGTGTTACTTGTTACTGGATTGGAAAGCTGCGTGGTATTTAGAAAGGAAAGAGCAAACCCTTTTATTCTTTCACTGTGCCAGGTACCACAGATTAACAGTTTCCCCAAGTGATATTTAATGCTAATTACTTCAGGGTCAATGAGTTGTAACCAAAAGGGTCTCTAATAGGGCTTTTCTCATATAAAGGTTTATAATGAGTATTTCATGTGTATCTGGCCGTAGCCCACACTAGGCTGCAATCTGATGTTCAGGCTTTTATTTTTCCATGTAAACTCACCAAATAAAACTCCTGCAAAACTTTGCCACAGAGTGTGTTTCTTTGTTTTCTAGTTATAAAAATAATAATAAAAAAACCCACACAAGGTTGTTGTTACAACATAAAAGACAGGAATTTGAGTATTTTAGAACCAGAATGTGACTGGGACTTAGTGGAATTGTACAGTTCTTTTCTTGCAAAAGCTACAGCAGATATTGTCTTTTTTTTTTTTTAATTTTGTCCTTCAAGTCAGATCAGTAGAACCAGCCTTCAAATATGAGTCAGACCCATGGGAGAAGATAAAAGTAATCATTTTGAGTGGCTTTTTATTTATCTTTTAGGATCTTGAGGTTTAAGTTCTTAGTCTTGTCTCTGGTATCCACAGGCTAGAAATTTGCTTTCTAAAGCAAAGCTGGAATTGTGATAAAATCATGTGGCAAAAGGGCTCTCTGAGCTTTCAAACAGTTTGACCCCCGTGGAAGAAAAAAATTCCCCATCTTACAGACACGAGTTTTTGACAACAGTAATTTCTAAATGGCCAGAGAAGGAGCTATCCTTTCTTCTTTCCTTAAACATGAACAAAATTCTTTCCATGGTCAAGTGTTCTCAGGTGTGATTAGAAATACAACGCTAGTGGTAAAAACAGTTCACATTGCCATAGTGCTTGCTCAGACATACTGTGATACTTACCTAGGACAAAAATGATGATTTAAAAAGACTTCTTCACAGTTTATTTCCTACAATAGCCATGTTTCTGCTCAGCCATCTGAATTATGGCTGTGGAAATGTTTGGCTCACGTTGAAAACTTTCTAGTGCAGTTTAAAAACAAAAACACAAGAAGCACCTGCTGCAATTCTGAATGAGAAAAGAACTCAGTTATTATGGAAAAAGGGCTCAGACAGCAGGGAGATCTTTTCTCTAGGTCATTGGGGTTACTGCAGGTCAAACTCTCTGCACAGAACTTTGGGGTTACTTTAGGTCAAACAATGAGCACTTTGGGGTTACTTGAGGTCATTCTGGGGTAACTTTAAGTCATTGGGGCTATTCTAGGTCGTTGGGGTTACTATAGGTCAAACTCACTTTCTGCACAGAACTTTGGGGTTACTTTAGGCCACCCAATTTGCATTTTGGGGTTACTTGAGGTCATTCTGGGGTTATTCTAGGTCATGTTGGGGTTACTCTAGGTCATTGGGGTTATTCTAGGTCATTGGGGTTACTGCAGGTCAAACTCACTCTCTGCACAGAACTTTGGGGTTACTTTAGGTCAAACAATGAGCACTTTGGGGTTACTCTAGGTCAGTTTGGAGTTATTCTGGGTCATTGTGGGGTCACTCTAGGTCATTGGGGTTACTGCAGGTCAAACTCACTCTGTGCACAAAACTTTGGGGTTACTTTAGGTCAAACAATGAGCACTTTGGGGTTACTTGAGGTCATTCTGGGGTTACTCTAGGTCATTGGGAGTAATCTAGGTCATTCTGCGGTTGCTCTAGGACACTGCAGTCACTCTAGGTCACAATAAAAAAACCCCTTCTTGTTCAATTTAAAAACAAATCATAACAAGCTGTATTTCTAAAAGAGAAAAGAACTCCTTTATTGTGTAAAACAGGCTCAGTGCAGAGGCTCAGTCTCTGCCTCTCACTTTTGAGCAGGTGGAGAACTGGATTTTATCTGCACCTACTTTGTTCAGAGTTGTTTCTTTAAAGCACCACTCTAAACTTCAGAGAACAGTTCTAGATCTTTTATTTGCTGCAGAAAAGTGGCAGGGAAAGAGAGGAGGGAATGATCTTCAGCTCCAAACATCTGTGAATAATTCTCAGCCTCCTCACCTTGAGAAATGTTGCACTTCACAGAAGCACCATGAAATGAGGTCTCTTAAGCAGAGGAAATGAACCACCACACTCACAACAGATGAAAATCGTGTCCTGTCTTTACAGTTGTCTTTTGCAAACTATACAGACTTTGGTTTAGTCTTTTAAAAGTGAGCAGCCATTGCATTTAATGTATTAGCTTTAGAATTGTTATTGTTACTACTTAATTTCCCCAAGAGATAGATTAATGATCAGATGAAAAATACCTCTGTTCTGTCATGCTCTTCTAATTCACATTATTTCCTTGTTTGAGTTCATATTATTCTCATTAAAATAATGAACACTAGCATTACACATGGACTTAGCTACTCCTTGTTATGGAAAATTAGTGAAAATTTATTTTAAAAGAATGCACATACATCCCCCAATTCAACAAAGCTCCTGCCATCATGGTAGTATCAACTCTGAAATACTTATTGAGCACTTAACCACTTAAACACAAAGAGAATATCCTTGAATTCTTTCAGGAATTTCCCAGGTGACAATGTGAAATGGTCAGACAGAAAAACACTTTCTTTGCTGTGAGAGTGGCTGTAAAATGAAACAGGTTGCACAAAGGGACAGTGATGTCTCATCTCCTGGAAATATTCAGAACCCAGACAGACATGAGTAAAGCTACCACAGGAACTTGCTCCAGCTGATCCTCAGTCATGGTTTGGTCATCTGTGGAACCAGAATTCACTTGGAGGATAAATGGTCTCTTCTTTTCTGAAATCAGTGCATAACAACAACAAAAACATTAACTCTGACTTTCCTTAGGCTTCTGGTAGTAAAATTGAAACAGATTCTTTAGCGATTTTAATTGAGAAATTAGCCCTTCACAGAACATATCTGAAAGGTAAAGACTTTGCTTTAACATTCATTAAATTGGAGCTTTCCCTTCAATGTAAATCTGTATAATTTTTGTACCAAAGACTCAATTACATAATGTAGCACAGTCTCCTTTATGATACAACTTTCTTTGAATTCAAGTTTATTACCATAACTGCATGATGTGCCTTAATCAATATTACAGTGTGCCACAGTCAATTCCTATCATTGCGTTACACTGTGCTGTACATATTCCCTCCATCAGAGACAGGGATATAGGTCATAATGTTAAAAAGATGTTGGAGAAGCAAAGACTGATTTTGAACTGTTTGTACTTTTATTAAAAAAAAAAAAAAAGAGGAATATCTCCCTTACACATGTAGCTGAATGACTGCTACATGCTTACACTATTTCACTGTTTCCTGACTCATTCTTGGAAGGTTACCTGCTTTGTCTGTTCTTCAACATAATTTATAATGCAATTAAATAGCCACAGTATAAATAAATAAATATATAAATAAATATATAAATATATAAACTTACCTCTAGCTGTGATTTACCAGTGATGTGGACTCTGTGGAGGGAATACCTGTAAAGTCATGGAAACGCTAATTTTACTTAAGAAATAAATACCACTTTTACTCATTTTCTGTTCAACAGTATTGATTATAAAAGAGTGTTCCCATTGCTTTCTACACTGTTTCTTAGGTTTTGTAAGTGGTAAAACATGAGGAGAAACTAAATGTTCATTAATGGGAAAACACTAACAAAAAGCTCTTGTATTAGTGAGGTAACATATGTATCCTTTATTTTTTTCATTACTCCTATGCATCTACTGAATGTTTTTAAAATGGGGTTTTTTTTAGCTATTGGCTGTTCAGGAACACTTTAAATTAAATACACTGTCAATATTCCCCATTTAGCCTAAACAGAAGACAAGAGAAGCACATGAGGGTTTTGACCTCACATTATTTTGTTGTTAACTTCACCTGTGTAAATCAAATATCTACAATGACAACCACACTATACCTGAGTATGTGCTTTGCCTAAAGTTCATTTAGCAAAATTCACTGCTGTGGGTAGGCAGTTTATGAGGTACAAAAATAGAGCTGGAGTGGAAGAAGGAATTTAGACTCTAAAAACGGCACATATAATTGGCTGCTTGAAAGTGTATGTCTGAATCAAATCTTATGCTTTTAAAACTAGCAGAAATGAAAAGTGAATGATAATCTTGCTATAAAAAAAATGAAGATATACTTCCGTGGGTAATGGAAAAATACCTTGGGTTTCTTTCTGGCTTTGAAAAGCAATGATAACAAAAGAATAACTTTATATGCCATGCTTTCAGCTGCCAGAGACCAAGACAGGAGCACTAAAATTGACAGAGCACACAGATACTATTTTATGAAAGAAAAAAGGTTATTTTTCTTTTCAAGCTCTGTGTCATTCACTGAAAGGCAGAATGAAATTCACCCTTCTCAAAAACATATTCCCGCAAATGTTGACACTGCATTTATATCCCATTAAGCTTCAGATTAATTACGGCAAGATCATATTTATACTGTATTACTTGAAATAAACCACAGGTTTATAAAATAAGAGTCAAGGTGCAAACTCTGTCACTGATATAGAAAATCTGATGGCTGAACTTGTGTCATCATCTTGACAGTATTTTATTTTTACGTACAGTTATTTACTCCAGGCATGTTAAAAAGGGTGCATGCCTTTAAGGTGAAGGAGTTTAGATTTGGATTGGATATTAGAGAGAAATTCTTCCCTGTGGGGATGATGAGGTTCTGGCACAGAGAAGCTGTGGCTGCCCCATCCCTGGGAGTGCCCAAGGCCAGGTTGGATAGGACTTGGAGCACCCTGAGCTGGTGGGAGGTGTCCCTGCCCATGGCAGGGGGTGGCACTGGATGGGCTTTATGGTCCCTTCCAACCCAAACTATTTGATGATACTGTGGTTTAACAACCTTGACCAAGTGGTTTCTAGCTTTGTAAAGTCAAGAATTTTCATTCTCTTCAGGCTGGGGACCTCACAGTGCTCTGGCTTTGGGCTGGTGTGATCATATCCCAAGAGTGAGGGCAAGAGACAGAGAGACAAGTTACCTGAAATGGCCTCCTGATGGGGTGACCTGGCAGCTCCCAAAGGAACTGGGATTTAGGTTTTTGAATTTAAGCCTCATTTGGACTTAACAACTCTCCTATTTTTGGTCCTTATTCCATTACTTTTATACTAAATAAATGTCCATTCATTCCTTTCCCATCCAAAGTCACCTCCAAAGTTTGAAGTGGAAGCAGAACCTGCATAACTTTTTCTCCACCAGCTAAGGAGCTGAATTTTGAACAGTATTAATTAATTAGCAGATTCCACTGTGCTATTCATATCACACAGATGTGGCCCAGGTCCTTTCTGGTCCAATGCACACTGATTCTACCTCATGAACCCAAACAGAGCCATTGCTTCTAAAACAATCTATTTTTCTAAGCCAATATCATTAGAACATCTATCTGTGCCAGATAATTTCTCTTAACCAGAACCACTGCAAAGTTTAATCTCTCACTAACTGTGACAGCATCTTGCAAATGCCATATGTTTTCTGGAAAGAAAGTTGGCAAAGTGCACACCGTGTTTCCTGCAAGAATGAACCTTCCCTAATTTTACTAAAAGCTGGGCAGAAGCCCTGAAGGTTGAAAACTTCTGTTTGGTTCTGTTTGTTCTTTGGTTCTGTTGGAAAATACATCCCATACACAGCTAAACTGAAAGTGTGGTGAAGGACAAGATGCTTTATTTTTATTGGGAAGAGAAACCAAGCTGGATCATCTACTTACAGCAGATGTTGTACCTATCTGACTCATTTGTCTTGCAGGAAACACTGAGCAAGGGTCTTGTATCATTTTTATAGGGTCACATGAAGGTATTTTTCCAAGAGGGCATGAAATGACAGTTTAGAGAATGACAGGCTCAAATAGGATAAGTTTCCAGCATCTTAAGGCTTCTGGTTCTGGTCAAATTTGGAGCAGTAAATTAATTTTCCATTTTGAATAATCAGCACAACATTTAATGTGTTCAAAACATTAAGTAATTTTCTCAAAGCCTTTAAATGGCTACCTTACAGGTCAACATAAAACCTTCAACAAGAAGTTAAAAAAGCATGATTTTTGTAGTCTATGACACCCTCAAAAAATCACAGCTTTTGCTGAAAAAGAAAATTATATTGGTTTTGAATGTGAGGCTTTTTGAGGCTTCATGCTGTTTGTATTTCATACTGAAATGCCATTTAAGTTGTATTCAATATTAGCAAATTCATTTTCCAGCACATTTTGAACTTAAGGGAGTTAATTGCAGCTGTTAATCAGAGAGTAAGGATATCCTATACATGTATATATATATAGATATATATCTATATCTATATATATATATCTTTTTTTACAATAGAAGTCTTCATATCAGACTGACCTGCCTGATTCTCATTGATGTTTATTTTCTGTGGTATGACAGTAACCAGGGGAAAGTAGTTTGATTGGAATTTTAACAAAATTGCTAAATTTACCTTGTATTCTTTTCTGTGTGTTTTGCTACAAGAGAGAACTTTAGTCATTTGGAGTGGCATTTTCAATCCTGATCTAAATCCATCTGAACAGCATCTTCCCCATTTAATGTCCCCTCTCACAAACACAACTGCATTAGAAGGAGAATTATCAGTCGAAAGCCCCCATTTTATCAAGCACTAGAAATTCAAAATACATTTGCTTCCTGTTCTGTTTCGCCCATAAATCTGGACAAAATTATGGGAAATAAATCCTCAATAGAAGCAGAAAAAGTTACAGAGGTACTCGATGCACATACATTTTCTCCTTTTTATTTCAAAGCTGATTAAACATCTTTCCCATCAGCACAAGGGGAGAGCTACAAACAACAGAGCGGGATGTTGCTTATCCTGATTCCTCTTATAAGGGCAGACAACGCTCAAGCAAATACAAATTTATTTTTTCCCCTGTCTAAATAGACAAATAGTGATAGTAATAATAACATCAACAACGACAATAATAATAATAAACCAAAAAATAACTAATGAAGCAAAACAGCCCTCCACAAGCCTGCACTTTAGTTTTGTAGAGGAAGGAAGGTAGAAGTGCTGATTTGGTATTTCAGCGGGTTTCCTTTCAAATTTTAATCTTAAGGAGCAGGCATTGCTTTTCAATAGTGCTTTTGGTATTGACAGTAGAGGAGGAATGGCTTTTCACATAGGCATAAATATGTTTCTATGCATTTTTTTCTTCAGTAAGGAACGTGCTTTTATTTGTTCTTTAATTAAATGTAATCAACACAGTGTCAGCATTTGGATCAAAAATATCCTGTGAACTCTACCACCACATGTAGAAATAATCAAGCTTGAGGACCTTGCCCTTTATTCTAATTAGAGTAGAATGAACATAATGTTTCCTAAGGGCCTCTAGTTTATGACAGAGTAGATCCACAGAAGAAATTGGGAACGTAAATTTCCGGTTATAATGTTCAAAAATTCTGCTCTGCTGCCACCTACTCCTGGACTCCTCCCCTCAACAGTCACCAGGCTTTAGTGTTGCACTTTCTAAGGCAGGAGAAAAATCCACTTCTGTACAGATATGCTAGAAGTAGTGACCTAAAAGAAAATCCATGCTCTCACAAACCCTGATGGGGCTGGGAAGCTCAATGCCAAGTTCATCTCTGAATCCATCAAGACCCATAACTTGATGTCCCTTTTTCTGTCTTACCAGAGTTGCTGATCAGATAGGGATGCTCAGAACTGTCTACTGGACTAGTGTTTGCCCAAAGTGTGTTCTCCTGGTTCAAGTGCTCTGCTGGTGTCTGCAACACGTTGCCATCCCCTTAGGCAGACCCACCACGTGCTCTCAGCTCAGGATGAGAGCTCTGGTGTCTGACTGGTACCTGGAATCAGCTTGCTGTCATATCTTTTGGGGCGTGGGCTGCTAGGATGGCAAGAACAGTTCTTCAGATGAGTGTCAGCGTGGGTCTTTTAACTTTTGAAGTAAAAATGGTGTCTTTAAACTGTAACACTTCTCCCTGCATAAATTTCCCTTTGATAGTCGAATGACAGCTGTCGGAATGAGCTGGCTCCATCACACAGGCGGCTGAATTAGGCTGAAAATAGCTACTAAAGGGGAAAATGCAATAGGGAGGGGAAGAAAGATGAGAATTAGGCTCTCAAATGGAACCTATGCTTTCAAACTGGGTGCATGATAGAGGATGACAGAAGAGTGATAGAAGCTGCAAACCTTGCTCTTATTCCTATGGACTTCAAAGGGAGTTTTCCCCATTGAGAACTGCAGGATCAGACATCCTATCTGTACTTGTTTCTCTCAGCGTCTGGCTCTTACTTGTGTTGCCAGGAGAGCTTTTCTCACCATATGGGACTTGTGAAACATGTTTAAAGCCCTTGGTGATGTTCAGTTCATTGCCTACTTTGTTGGGCATTCCTTACACCTTTCTAAAAAGTGCCACTGCAGAGCAAAGTTTAATTTGCACTTAAATGTGGGAAAAGAAGTTTTCCTTTTATAGAACAGTTTTTTACAGCATTTGCCTCTTGCTGCAGCTTTTGCAAAAGTAAAAATGAAAAGACTGGCATGCCCCATGCTGCCTCAAGAGAACTGGAGCATGTCCTTTCCACTTATTACTCTTAGAGTTTGGGTCTTCCGTTTCCAAACCTTGCTCAAAGCCTGAAGGTAAAATGGCCTTCTTCTGAAAACCCACAAAACTTTGTCCTTTTCAGCTCAGAGGATGCAGAATGGCTTCTGGGCTGCTTCTTCTAACTGGGCAGAGTAGAAAATTAACCATTAGGTCTAGATGTCTGGGCAAGAAAGAATCAGCTGATTCTATATATTAACTATATATATATGTATATGCATAAAAAACATTAACATTACTGTATAAAAATGTATCTCATACCTCTCCATAGTGAGAACCTGATTTGGTGTATGTCCTCCAGTTATCCTAAATGCTTGTTGAGACTTTGTGCTGAGGCACAGACTGGTCCAAAGGCAGTTGTGTTTTTTCCACTGCTGGATTGGTAATCAGTGAAACCAGATTCAATACCTCCTTTTGGACTTGAGATCTTGGCTAACATTTGTCCCACTGAAGGTTTTTTCCCAGCTTATGAATTCTGCACAGTGCAGGATAACTGAGTATCACAAACTCCAGAGGACAAAGAGCAGTGACATACTGAACCTGTTTGAAAACAACATATTCTAACTCCTGATGTTATTTTTAGATGTATATAGTAATATATACATACAGTGAGAAAGTTAATATACAATTTCCTTCGCTAATCAAGACATGCAGAGTTCATCCACTGATCCACCCTTCTCCCTTCTGCATGTTGCAGTTCTGGGAAGTGGATGGAAGATAAAAAGGTTGTTTCTTCATTTCTGTGGTCACTGTGTGCACACAATGGGTATCTCAGGGTGTTCTGTTACTAGCTTGGATTTAGATTAATGGAATATTTTTGAGGGAGGAGTCTTAAAAACTGTGAGGAATAGCTCCAGTAAAAAAATGTTCTAATAGCTTTAGGCTATTCTGAAAGAGCAGGAAGTATCCTTGTGCAATAATAAACATTTTAATTACAGAATCACAGAATCATTTAGGTTGGGAAAGACCTCTGAGATCACTGAGTCCAAGTTTTGACTGATCATCACCTTGTTAAGTAGATCATAGCACAAAGTGATATGTCCAGTTCTTTCTTGAGCACGCCAGAGATGGCAACTCCAACATCCTGAATTCTTTTGCTGTTGGTAGTTTAGGGGGTGAGATTAATTACGGTAGACCTGGCAAGTATTCAAATGCATTTATTCTCTTGCTATAATGCATGTTTTCCTTTAAAAGATAACATTGTTCATTGTCTGCTGCACCTGTTTTGTGAACATCTGTAAAGAAATTATACTTTTATAACAAGATTTTTTTTTATCAGCAGACTCTTCTTGCAGATTAAAGCACCAAATTTTGTCCAGCAACCTTTTCTTTCAGTTTATCCTGTGGCATTCCACTGATCTAGTTTACATATTTCCTGTGGCTCAAGCAATTTGAGATACTGAGGGTGAAAATCATGCCAGAAGACTCAAAAGAAATGACTTGGTTAAACCTCTAGGTGGCCACCAAAAAAAAAAAGTCTCATTTCAAATGCCTTTCTGCTGTGCAAAACCAAACAGAACTTCGTTGTGACATTCAGCTTTGATCAAATGTCATACCTGGGATTCCTTCTGCACAGCAGTGTTTTTATAATAAGAGCTATCATAATGCTGCAGCTCAGGCTTTAAACCAGCTCTAAATAAAAGCCTGGGAGTTGGATGCATTTTGCATTTTGGAGAGTGTTTATTCTGGAAGAGGAAAGTTTTAAGCTTGCAGTCCCTGCTTAGTGTTTTGACACCATCTAGACACTGGTGTATCCTGACATAGATGTCCTCTGTGGCCTCACTCAAGCTCCCTCGATTATTTTCTCTAGATTTATCTTTAAAATAGAGATAAGACTTTTTGTCCTCAAGCAGAACAGAGTTCAGATAGATCAGGATTATGTTTGTAAAACTTGAGAATCCATGACTTTTACAACATGATACAAACTTATCTGGGATTTTGGACTGCTCTGAAATGCAAGATATATTTTACTTTTCCCCTCTTGTATCTTTTTTGTTAAATTATATACACTTGTTCATATTAATAATTCTTGCCCTGCTTCAAAGATAACAGTGTTATGTTAAAAGGGGAAAGGAAGGCAGAAATGCAAAGATTGCTTGTGTCGTCTCCCCTCCCCCTTATTAATATATTTTTATTAGCTGTAAGTGTCCTCAGAATATCAAAGCCTTTTAATGCCCAAGTCGGCGTCCCACTAACAGGGACCCTTCACTAAGACACATTCACTGGTTGAACAGGAGCTTTAATACTCCAATAAGAGCTACACTTAACAGCAGGAGAGACCCTTTTCCATCAAGTTCTCTTAACACTTATATCGCTGCCAGCACCAGAAACAAACTGGACTAAACTCTAGCAGTTCCCAAAGTGATTTTTATTAACACAAGGGTGCGCCAATTACTGTGGGTTTCATGTTGCCAGTGATGACATTTAGCTGCATGATTATTGTGAGAAACAGAGCCTCACCCATATGAATTTATTTTTTATAAAAAGGTTTATTACATGGTAAGAGCAATGCAGGCCTGG
>JAWWTY010000001.1:3512027-3527816 GCA_035222235.1 Margarornis squamiger | reverse complement strand
AAATATTTAAACTTTTGGTTGATTCTTTTCCTGAAATCTCTGAACTACCTGCTGATGACAAACAGGGGTCTCCCATTTTCCAGCCTCAACCATACCAAGCAAACCTGAAGTTTCTTCTTAAAGTAGGAAATCTCTGATTTATTAAGGAGCATGGACTGATAAATTTTGAAAGAGCATTTCAAAATGACTTGTTTGGTAGCTCTGGGTGACATAAAGTCAATCAGTTAGCAATATTTCACCATTGCAGATGTTTTCTGTTCAGAAAGTGACACCCAGCATTGTCACAATGTTTAAAGGCTGGGGATAATGGAGCAAATACTGGATTGGCAATCACATCAAAGAGAAAACTGAGTAGGATTTCAAAAAACTCCACAAAATAGGTGACTGGATAATTCAACAATAACTATATGAGATATCTCTGTTTATATTTTTCTATATGGTATTCTAATGGCACAGTGGATCTTCTGGTACAGAGTAAAACTGTGGTCCTGTCCCTTTAGGGTGGATATGGGTGT
Source organism: Margarornis squamiger (assembly GCA_035222235.1). Classification (NCBI taxonomy): domain Eukaryota; kingdom Metazoa; phylum Chordata; class Aves; order Passeriformes; family Furnariidae; genus Margarornis; species Margarornis squamiger. The sequence goes on along the minus strand of JAWWTY010000001.1, from coordinate 3,527,301 downwards.
TTTAGATTACAGAAACAAGTAGACTTCTATATGAAATACTGATGTATATTTTACATTGAAACACATATAATCAAGCCACCAATCAGAAGGAAAGACAAAGGGATGAAAGTAAATGTCATTTTACTTCAGTTTTATAAAAACAGTAGATAAGAACATATAATTAAATTAAAAGCAATTAATTTAAATTTAGCAACAGGAATGATTTACAATTACCTTGTAAAAGTCTGTCAGAAGCTGTGATGGAAGTTGAGAGCATAAACAGCCTCAGTGGATTAAGTTTTTTAACACTTCACAAATGAATTAGGTGGGCATTTTTGCACTGTGGAAAGGAAGACAGAAGAATTTCCCAAGATGAAAGAAAAGCTTGAAATAAAGTTTCTTATATTCCACTTTGAAGACAAGTTCCAGGCCTTTATTTTTGACTTAGGTCTAGATTAAATCAATTGTTGTGTCAGTTCTGGCATAGCTTTATGAAAAGGTTCCTATTCACTGCAGGTTAAGATATAAATACCAAATTTATGTATAGTGTCATAAACCAGAAGGTGTCATATTTTAGATGATGTTCCATCCATTTGTGTGCCCACCTGAACTGTGAGACAATTTTGACACAACTGGTAAACCATTTTTTTTGGGAGGGCTATTTTTAAGGAGCTTTGGAAAGCCTAATAATCTTTAAACTGACAAATAACATGCCAGGCCTTTGCTCTGGATCAATTACCTTAAGCTAAAATGCTAACTAGAACTGGTTTGCCTTTCCAAATATTTCTTGGGAGTATCACCAATGTTTGAACACCTCTGAAGGCAAGCATTGTTTTCTACAGGGAAGGAGGAAGCAAACCTGAAATGGCTGAAAGATTAGTGCAGAGAAGGAAACACATCCAGCTGCTGAGAAAAACAGAGACTGAAACACTTGTAAATTCTTCCTTATAACATACTCGTTATTATGCACTGAATTAGCTGTTGACTCCTCTGCACAAAGCCTACTTTGAGAGCAGGGTCCAGCTCTCAGAGGGCAACAGGGGGAGATCCATTGGGACAGCACTGCTTTGCCTGGATATAGGTAACAAAGCAGAGTCCCTCTCAAAAAAACAACCTGCCATAGTTCTTCTTGCTTCAAAGTAGCATTTCATCTCTTTGGAGACTGTATTCCTTCGGGCAAAGGAAATAACACGCTGAGATTGGCAGCAGCATCCCTCACTGCTCAAGTGGCTTCCTTTGAACAGCTCTTAAGGCACCATTTTAGCATCACATTTGCTCTGAAGAGATAGCAAATAATGAGTGTAAGCTGGAAAAAAACCCATTTGAGTTATGAACAGATGCCTTATTTGTGTTGTTGGGCAGCAGGGGCAGCATGCATTTGTTTTGAGGTGACACCCAGATCCCGTGTCCTGCGGTATGGGATGAGACAATTGTTCAGGGGTAGCACTTCTTCCATTTTCTCCTTCTAAAAGAGGTAGCAGAAAGTCCTCAAGAGATGGATGCAGAGGATGGCTTGAAGTCTTCAGCTCAGCAAGCAGTGGGGAAGGATAATCAGTGCAAAGACTCGTGGTGTTCCTGTCACTGCTTTGGCAGCAGAACCCCTCAAAACACCTCCCTAAACCCAGCAACGGGATGTAGGACAGAGAGAAAAGTCACACTGAGCACTGCTAGGACAGCAAAAATGCAAAGAGAGAAGAGGGGGTTGTGAAATATTTGATGTGCATGAAGGGTCTTGAAGCACAGTAGAAGTTTAAGATGTTACAAGAAGTAAACTCTACAATTTTATTGCCAATAACTCCATGACAATTTGGCATTGGCTTTGGTTGCCACCTTTTGTGGAGTTGAAAAAAATGAAACAGCTGCTTCCCTTTATGTATCCTAAGGGAATAATAGCACATAATGTCCAGAATAATGGTCAAAACATCTTTGTGCAACCAGTTGCAGTTAAAAATAATTTGCAATATTTGCATCAACTACTTACCTGCAACATTTTTGGCTTCCATGTTGCTTGCAGTTTTTGTGGAGTTTTGACACAAGTTTTTAAAGCTGAATTGAATGAACACTGAAGCTAAAAAAGAGCTTTGCATGAGCAGAAAATAAAAGATGTGCTTTGGATTCTTATATGGCCCACTAAGCTCTTTTGCTTTTCCCTTAAAAATGTGTGTAAAAATTAAAAAAAAAAATAAAAATCAATCACACACAACATCACAGAATTTCCAACGATTTCAATGGCATGTGAAATATGATAATAGAAAGGCAACCAAACACATATTGTTGTTCAGTATAAGGTCTGTGATAGATTTGTCTCATTTAAATTTGCCAAAGTTAGACTGTATTATTTTTGCAGGATAATGGTTTGGTTTTTTCCCTATTTCATGTGTCAGATTGAAATTGAGATTGTCTGGTGCTTATTTTGAATTCTATAATTCCACTCTTTCCACAATTAAACAAGTCACTGTGGAGCAATCTGCACAGGTTACTGCTACCATGCCCCAGGCTGAATCCAGCCCGGAGTTTGCCACTGCCATCCCAACAAAGCTGTATGAAATAAAACAGCATTATCTGGGTGCTAATCCCGTATAATCAAGGGGGAAAAATGTGTGCCTTGGACATCAGTATAAATGTATAGGTCATGAAAGAACAGCAATGCCTCGAGTTTGGTAGGCTGCTTGCACAGTGGTGTAGATGATTATTTGAAGGAGAGCTGTAGCAGTGCACTCTGCTGACACTTGGAAAATGCAGCAAATATTTTGCAGGACGTGCCAACTGCTCAGCTTTGTGTGCAACACGGAACTTTTATGAAGCCTTTTATTATTAAGGATTAACTACAGCATTATCTTGTAATAGGATCATAAATCTTTAATTACAGTTCAATATGGTACCGACTAAAATTGCTTTTGAAATGAAACATTTTATTAAATGATCAAAACAAAGAAATTCCTTTCAGAAGTAAAGAACTCATTACTTCTTAGGGGGAAGTGAAGATGTGCAAAACTCCCACTGACTTCAAAGGGTGCCAGTGTCTGCCCACTGCTTAACATGGAATTTACCCAGTCTGCCAGTACTACTTCTGACACTCCTAATGTCCATTAAAAATTCAGATGTCTCTGTGATGCTGATATTTATATTTGCTCCTTAAACTCGCAATCGTGTCAGCTCTAATTATGTAAGAGATCTCATGCCAGGGAAGTGTCTTGGCATGACATCTTTTTCTGCTGTCAAAGATCAAGGCAGTGGAGAAACAGCAGGTTGGTAGAGAGATGATTTTCCTCAAGAAACTTTATGAAGAATACAGCTGGAATTTCTTGCCAGCTGAGACATGAATGCCCATTGCTGTCTTTGCAGCTGCAGCTTCAGCTCCAGCTTAGTTTTCCTTTGACCTTTCCAAATATTTTTCTCCTCAGGCCCCAGGGCTGCCTGCAGGAGCTGGGTTGTGCAAAGGACAGTGCCTGAGTGATGGGGTCAAATGCCATAGTGATGGGAAAGTTTTTGAGACATGCAAACCCCCATATTATTGCCTGAATGGATATTTTAGGCATCTCCCAAATTGATGGTTTCTCTGATCAAAGTTTTAATTCTCACTGTGTTCAGTTCAGAGAGCATCCAGGATGAGGCCCACAGAGCAGGAGACATGGGGCAAACATCATATCTGCACCAGAGTGTGTATAATGCATTTAAATACTTTTCTGTTAGGTTAGTCTTCAGCATTTTTTATTACTTTGTTTTACAAACAGCAGCTGACTGTCATATGGGAGCATTCTCTGGACCATACCCTTGGATTACACCCATGAGTGCAAAGGCAACATATCCTACCCACTCCTAAACTTCCATTCATGTTGAAGAGAAAGTCAGGGCCAAAGACAGTGAACTGCACTGGGAAAATGTTCTTTGCAGCTGTGTCCTGAATAGATGTGTAAAGAGGCAATGCTTCAATTGCAAGGCAAAGGGAAAAGGGGACACCCTTTTCACAGCCAATATTTTCCAGCCCATTGATGTAAAACCCAGTGTATCCTCACCAGAATACACAACATGGGGAATTCTTTCACGGCCACAACTGGGCAAAGCAGATATTCAGGTGTATTTGGTGAAGTTCCATCACAACCTCTGCTGCTTTAAGGTGATTTGGCAAGTGAAACCGCTTTGAAATGAGTGACAGCCCATCCGTGCTGGCGTGGCCATCAGAGGGATGCCTAAGAATTTTAGTGCATTTTGTAGATTTTTCTAGAATTGTTAGAATTACGTAGGTTTTCCTGGATTGCTCACAGAGTAGGTGGTGTTTGGAGATCACTGGGCACTTTCTCACACATTTCTGAGCTTTGCCAAGGACACTGTTTTGAAGAAGCATCTGTAAGACAGCTTGAAGACAAAAGAGGAGGCCCTCGGAGAAGCTCCAAGGGGCAGTTCTGAGCTTTCTGAGGTTGGTTTTAGATATCATATGTGCTAATTACTGGAAGTTATAAAAACTGCAGCATCACTGACCCACATCTGCACATACTTCTGGTGTGCTGCTTCTAAATAAAGGTATACTTCTCTATCCATCTCCGCTAATGTTGTTTTGAGCCTTTTTCCAGGAATTTAGGCATCAAGAGTTAAGCAGTTTTAACACTGACATAGACTCCCTCCTTTGCAATCCTCCAAATACACGTGGATACAGCTCCATACGTCCCTTATATTCTTCAGAAATAGCTTTTGACCTGTGGTCTAGAAGTGGCATTGCTCAGCTGGCAAATTTGCACATTGGAATATTTTTGCCACAGTAATTCAACAGGAATTTGGCTCCAGCAGTCACTGAGTCTCATATTGTGTGGTGAATATTTCCAAAATGGGCACATGGCTATGCTATCTCGTAGCACAGACTGAGAGGAAGGCACTGGTGGAGTGAAATGTGTTTTGGGCTTTTTCTGCTTTTATTAATTCAGACTGCCTCGAATGTTCTGAAACCCATTTGCAATTGGGTGCAGAATGTGTGTTAGTTCCCCAAAAGAGCTCAGTTTTGGAAGAGCTGGGGTTTAGGTAATGACACAATGCAGAAAAACCCCAGCAAGTCTGGGGAGGACAAGGAAATAAAGGCTGGCTATAATCTCTCAGTCTAAAACAGCCAACAGAACAACACATTAATTAAAGCATTTTGATGTATTGCATATAAAAGGAGTGGAATTGGATGAGTGCACGGTGCATCATTCCCAAGAGCAGCAAATTTAGATTCTAAGGGGGTTTTATCAGACTTTTTAAAAAAAATTCAGTGTTACCTAGGGTTTTCAGTATTTGGCTCTGCTTAACTGCAGAATTGTCTTCAGTAACCAGTACACTCCAATTTTTAACATCGCCATATGTTAGGCATATATGCAAAAGGTTATAACTTTGGTATTAGTGTTTATGCCTTTTTTTTTTCAGGTGCTCTTGCTGCACGAGACTGTGCTGCTGTAGCAGGAGGATGTAGCACTACTATTACAAATCCAGCCGTGGAGACATTCGTTTCCTTTCAAGATCCTTGGCCACAGGAATTGTAACAGCAATTACATGGCTCTGGATCTGGTGTGGGTGCTCATGCCCTGAAGGGAAAGCTTTATCCCTGTACTCAGAGCGTGGAAGAGAGCACAACATCTCAGCAGAGCCAAGCTAATTAGAAAGAGCCAACAAGTTTCCACTTCATTTTAAGTGCCTTTTTTCACTGGCTTGTTTGGAGGTGACAAATCAGCCTCCCATCAAAACTGAGAGAATCTCTGTGTGGTAGGAAGTAAATTCCTGCTCTCTCAGCAGAGATTAGAAAGGAGGATATATAAAAATACACACCAGGTTATTTAGAAAAAGTTGCATTTTGGGGTATAATTTCAAGATTGTTTGTCCGAGATGTGGCTTAAAGGTTATATGTCTAATTAAGAAGCAACAAATATCCAAAGCTCAGGAGCCAACATAGCAGTGTAATGAAAATATATCCAACCTTATAAAGAGATACTATCTCATTCTTTCAACAACTAATGTAGTTATGCTGACAATGATGAGCACAGACTCAATAAGGAGCTAAAACCATATGAAAAACACATAAAATGACAACCTGCTGTCACATCTTCTTGAGTTATTATCTCATCATGATTTCCAAGCTAAGTCAGCCTTTACCCTGTTAGTAACTTGATGGGAGAACTGATAAGGGACACCCATCACATTTGTAGGAAGTGGAATTTATGGCTAAGTGGTAGGTGCTGTCATTCCCTCCCCCTGCACTTATCCCTGAACTCAGCCCGAGTGCTCTGGGCTGCCAGAGGGTGCCACAGCAACCAGATCCTGGCCCCTGCCACAGATTAACTTCCCCACAGCAGGTTCCACCAGAGTCCTATTCATCAGAGATGCCCTGCTCAGGTTCTAAACTGGGTAATTAATTTTTCCCTGCCTGCATTACCTTTGTAGTTTCAATTATTTTACAGGTTGTTGAGGTTTTTTTTCCTTCTTTTTCTGTTAATACACATTTTCCTGGTACAGTGTGCTGTGTGTATTTGCTCTCATACATGAATCCACTCCAGATACATCTGTATTAGAACCACAGTAATTTTGACCCTCCCAACATTTGTGTAGCCCTTGCAGACAGCCTCGGAACTGATGAATATATCTGCTTCCCTGGTGATATAATAATAGCAATTCATGATCATCCTTCACCATACTTTTAAAATAAATATGCCTGCATTTTTTATACATTTGTAAAGGCATAAGCACTGCACCATTTATAGGGGCATTGCCCTAAGTATATAAGACCCGGAGACCTGGAGAGCATCCTTCAGTTCAGAGCTTTCCGTGTCATCTTCTAAATCAGTACACGGAGGGCATGAAACTGTGACAAAAGACAGTGCAGGCCCCAAGTATTTTGTGTGTTCTGGGACACAACACATGTTTTAGCTGCCACAGCTCTCAGCTATTCCTATGGCTCTTAGCTGTATTCTTTGCTATGACTCCAAAAATAAGTTTAACTTGTACCTGAATTCACCAGAGCTATGCACAAACATGGACTTAAAATCCAAACAGTCAAATGAAAATACACACATCAAATGAGAATACAGAGCAGAAAGAATTGATTCCAGGCTCACTGTCCAGGCTGCTGCATGGGTGTAATTTCCATCCCTCTGAGAGATTAAAAGGAAGGAATAGTAAAGAAAATGTTGTACCTAAGCCTATCCCTGAGGTCTGTACCAGGGGAATATTGATTTGGCACTGCTAGCCCAGAGGAAAGGCAGCGGTTCCTGCATTCACTGCAGCAGTAATAAGGTGCTTGTACTTCTCAATGATGTTCCACTGCAAACACCAACAATCAATATTCAAGGCTGCTGTTTCCTGCAGGAGAAACCACAGCAGGAGAAGATGAGGAATGAATTGCTCTTCCCACATATATCTTAACACGTGCACTGTGGGGATATGTTAGTCCTGTGCTTTTCGCCTGAGCATTACGAGAGGGCTCTTGGACTTGAAGTGCTCAGGTTTGGTTTGTAAGGCTAGTTCAGATGCTGCTGTGAGATCTGCACTGCTGGGAATCTAAAAGGTAAACTGGACACTGAATTTTAATGTAGCAGGACAGCCAGACCTTTTTTTCCCTGCTTTTCCTGCTGCCTTGCACTGTTGGCAGTCAATGTGTTGATGTGAGAAGCTACAGACTAACTCTTGGGGATGTTATATGTAAAGAATTAATTTTCTTAATGCACTTTAGGTCCATGGTGGTGCTGTTAATGAGTGCTGTCAGTGACTGACAGTGGGATTGCAGTTCATAATTTCTCTCTTGCTGCCTCCCATTTCTCAGCATTGTTTCGTTCACTTCAATTTAAAACAAAACAAACCTAAACAAACACCAGATAAAAAACCAAAACCAAATCAAACCCAACAAACAAATAAAGAAAAACCAAACCAAAACAAAGTGGATATTCAGCCTATACCCACTTTTTGAGTACAGCTCTTCCAGGCACTCTGAAGGTTCAGCAGTGCAAGTGTTAGTACATGGCAACGTAAGAATTTGTGGTTGAAGGGATAAATGGAGAATGTACAGGCTATTCCACGATCCTCACTCATGTGGATGCAGGAATGCTAAATGTTTCTGTGTACAGGGCTTTGCTCCACTATGGAAGAGGACACAGACCTCACCTCAGCCATGAGTGCAAAGTGGTCAGTCACTACACATGCTTCCATAGCTGTTTTTCATACTTGCTTTTCTCACTATACAAAAATCTAATTTTCCTTAGTGTCACTCTGCCAGTACATTTTCATCCACTTGTCTGCCCTTTCATGCTGCTGAAATGGTGAGAAAAGAGTCCAGGAGCAGGGAATTGAGTGTTCTGTGAGTTGAGGGCCAGTGTCTTAATCACTACAATAATCTACTCTTCTGATTTCCACCAAAAATTGAGTCCAAGTAAATTGAAAGGGACATTGTTGCTTCCCTCACCACCACCACCCTCTTCCTTGATGCTGGAACATTTTCCTGTTTTTAACACTGTAGACTTTATTTTAAACATTTGTTAATGTCGTGGCTACAGAGGCTCCACTGAATTCTCATCTCTATTTATTTTTATTACAGATTAAACATCACAGAAAGCTACAGGACCTGCCCCCAGGACTTTCCAAAGTGCTGGGTCCACAGCTGGGAGGCTGGTGATGCTTCACCTGATGAAATGTTTGGTTCAGTGGACACAGGCACCTATTTTTAGCTGTGTTTCTCACACTCTTCCTAAGATGTCACCTGAATGGATCAACAGAGTCCTGTAACACCCTACGGAGAGTTTAGGATGATTTATACATATATTCTTCAAAGCTCTGGAATTTAAAGAGATCCTAAAATTCAGAGGTAGGCTTTTGGCTTAGGTTTAAGCTTAATCTTCACAGAGCTGTGAATATAATGTCTTGTCACAACCTTCTCTCAACCTCCTCCAAAATTTCCTTTTCTCTGGGCCAGCCACAGGAAATCACTTCCATGACGATAAATACGTCAATTAAAAAGAGCAATTGTGAAAACAAAACAACCCTTTATTGTTCTAACGTGGCATTCCAGTATAGATACTTAACTACTTTTTAATTATGTTAAAGCATGAAACAAAACAAAAGAGTGGTTTGATTCGGGTCTTGTTCCCGCCAGACCCAAACATGACTTAGTTTGACATGAAGAGCACACTCAGGTAGACCAATTTATGCCATATTTTATTTACCTTCTTTATTTTCAGCTTCCAATCAATTCCTAAATAATTTTGGTTTCATTCCTCACTTCCTAAATTTTGGGGAGTTGTTTAAATCTGTCTGAGTTTGTCTTTGGGAGGAGACCCTCCTAATACTATTGTGGTCACACAGTATATTACAACGAAGTTTACATCAAGGCCCAGAAAATTCTTGGAAAACAATCTAACATACCTGTTTGTTTGGGTTTTTTTTAAATAGTTTGGAAATAATGCTAGGTAATTCTCTCTCTGGTTACGGGAAATTGGAGATGGAAATCACTGTAAATATAAAAAAATCTCCTAACTCTCTAAGTATGGTTGTCTCCTAAAGAGTTTGTAATATATTATAAGAACATCTGGGCAAATGTCTACCCATCAGCAACATAATATTAGAGGTAACTGATACTAAAATTATTAAATTCTTGAAAGAAAAATTGGTCCTGTAGAAAACAAGGTCAAACCCTACAAAGTGCTGACTACCACCTCCAGTAGGGAGTTAGTTTTGACTGGGAGCTGTACTTTAGCACTGTAAAACTGTTTTAGTTGATCTAACAGCAAATAACCTAAGGTATTTTTAAATGTCAAAGAGAAATAAATTTATCTTTTATCTTGATGATTTTTTTTCCCTATTTTTCTCAAGAACTTCATTGGCATGGACTTTGCGAAAAAGAAAATTTCATGTATTCCTTCCTTAATAATCCCACTCCTAACTTTTAATTTTGCACATTTTCCAAGATGTCCTTTCACCTTCCAGAAAAGCCATTTCCTCCGATTTTTATCGGTTGCTAATTTGCTGCTCCTTCTCGAGATTTCTCGCTCCTCATTCATGAATCCATTAAAAGGCTTTCCTTTGAAAAGTCGCCCCCACTGCTGTGTCAATTATTTCCCAGTGCTGGTGCTGGCAAGTAGAACTTGTGGCTCTGCTGAGCAATTAACCTGGCAGTTATCAATAGCAAACACCATGCACTGGAGCTGCAAGCCGATGGGTTGTACAACACGGCTAATGGAAATGGAATTGTAAAATGCTTAGCCCATCTGACTTCTTTGAACCCTTGGCAGATGACACGCTTAAGGGATGGGTTTAGAAAGCTCAGTCTCCTGCCTTGCTGTGTTCTGGGCACCGCGGAAAAGCAGCAATGCCTGTGGATGTGTTTATTTAACAGGGGACTGCAAACATTCTGTAACACAATTCTCTGTGAGTGGGTTTCTTAGAACCGTGTGGATCAGTGGATGCAAACAGAGGTCTTTTAAATCGCAGCTATTTTACACAGAATTCTTGTGCTCAGACCTGCACTGTTTGGAGCCCAGTGCTCCGTTTCATCTAAGCAGGCTTGCTGGTTTTATACAGAGCCCTCACCTGTGCCCAGGCTGTGCTTTTCTCCGAGAGCTTACCTGAGCTGCTCCAGCACAAGGCAGGCAACACTAAGTGGACATTCTCTGCGCTCAGCATGCAGCAGCTGGTCCTACAAGGGCTTCGTTTGCCGGTGTTGCACTGCTGTGCAGGTGCAGCATTTTTTCAAACAATCCTCTTGCTCCAGCCCGGTGTGACCTCTCTGAAACCAACAGGTTTGCTGCGGCTCGCCGAGCTTTGTGGCCGGGCTTGGCAGGGTGTGTGCTCACCCTGAAGCGGTGAACTCAGTAAAGCCTGCTGAGGTTTTATACCTGAGCTGCTGTTTATGTGTGCCACATCGCTCCCTACAGTACAGCACGTTGGTTCACAGCTCTGAATTCACAGGAAACTCTTTTGGAATGTAAAAATCCGTTCCTTTATAATCAAATGCAAGTGCTCAGTACTCTGGGCAATTGTTTTCTGCTGTCTATCCCACTGCAGATTGGTTAATTATCTGATTTAGCAGCAATTCCTTATGATGGCAGTTGACAGGGACACGTACTGGGGATCTGAGGCTGGTCCAGGGTTCTGAAATTGTCCAGCATCTCAAAACGTGATCTGACTTGGTTGGTGCTAAAGAGCATCTGAAGGTTATTATAACTTCTATAAGGTGCAAATAAGCCTGCATTTAGTACTCTGCTATATGCTTTGTAAAGTGTAACAGCTCTAAAGTTAAACATTAGCACTATGAAATGGAAGTGTTCCTGCATATTACATTAATAGCAGTTAATAGGGAATTAGTGCCACCTAATGTAAAAATGTAACCCAAGTGTCTCTGCTAGTAAAAGGGAAGGCTTTCTCACTCTTTCTCTTACGTTTGCAATAAACGTTAGGGAAATAAAAATTACCATGGATTATGGAACTGTTAAATATTATATATTCCTATGCTATTAAATGTCATCTATTACTATTACACAAACTTCACCTTTGATTAGCAACAAATACTCTGCTTTATTCTGAGAAATTGGCCATTTCTTAATGCTCCAAAGGATTAATTGTGGTAATGAAATACTTCCCTGTCACAGGCTTATGTAAACTGTAATTATTTTGGCCCCAGTTCTGCACAGGCATATGCAAGTTCTTAATTGCACTCAGGTGAGGAGAATTAAGTGCATGCATAAATATTATTGTGGGGAGAACAGGGTCCTATGGGGAGCTTTTTCTCCTTTCACTAAATGTATAAGCCTGAATTCCAAAGGTGACTCATTCTCTCTGGCTATTTTGCAGGAGAAAAACAATCCTTTAACAAAGATTAGTGAGAGCAAAGATAAATTTGGTGTAGGAGCGCTCTGGTTCCCCAATAATTACCTATCAGTTATCTGTTATCTGAACCGAATTTGCCAACAGAAAGAGCAAAGAGAAAGGAATCATTAATTTAAAAATAAATAAATAAGTAAAGCTTCAGTTTCAGCCAGAACCCTATAGAAACGCATATTGCAGCATTTATAGTAATCTAAGTAAGAAAGAATAATGAGCCCAAGTCAGGAAGCTCCTGTTATAGACCAAATTAAAGGGTTTGCTGAAAAAGTTTTGTTTTATCTTTTCTACTAACTTTGATGCCACCACATGCTGAAGCATATATTTTTTTCTTAAAATGAAACCCAGAATTTATAAAAATTATAGAATCAACTAAGTCTTAAAAAAAACAATCTACAATTTGGCTCAATGGACTTGAATTTGTGAACCGTTAGAAAGGCAGCTGTTATTTCGAGACGTAAAAAATTCATATTGTGAGGGGTTTTGCAATAAATTTCAGCACAATCCAAATGTTTTAACCAAAATAAAATACTTAGTGAGAAATGCAGCTAGATAATGTGTTTTGACTCTCACAGTATGGAATGGCCAAACTTTAAATAAATAAACTGCACCCATTTCCTTCCCCACCAAAGTAAATGAAAAACCACACTACCTTAAGTGATAGTACGTAATAGAAAATTCAAAATCTAATTGTAAAAGCAATAATTTGTGTCATGCACTCATTTATTTTTATTACAGCTCCAATTTAGCTGGTATTTTTGTTACCACAATGTAAAGGATAAACATGTTTGTAGCTGCCTTTATATCAGGTTATATATTTAAAACTGTCGGGATTGCTCCCCATTCTGATGCACAGAAAATGCATTCTGGAATAAATCACACAATGCTGCACACTCTGGCTTTTGAGAAAGTTCCAGGAGCCTCATTGTAAAAGGTTAGCCTGTTTCAGAGGGCCTTTGGCAGACACAAAATGCAAAGCTGAGGTGCTTCTGCTGAGTTAAGCTACGCTTATGTGGGCATAAACCTGCTTACTTAAACTCCCAAAAGCTGCCTGAGAAGGTTTTTGCCCCAAACTGGTGGAATAACTGAAGAATATGATGATCAGCTTGATCAAACAGAATCTGGTGATTATAAAGAGACTTTGGAAAAAGGAGAAGCCAACTTGAAAAAGTGAAATAAAGCAATGTAAAGTGTATTTGGGCCACCTGGGGACTTCTCCCCTGTGCAAGGGATTTCTTTTCTTTCTCACAGCCTTCCCCCCTTCTCATGCTCCAAATATCTGGATAAAATTAGATGTCATAAAATTAGCTTCTGGACTCTAGTGGGGCCAGGAAAGGTTTTTCCCTGCCCCTATTTTCCCATACCATCAGCTTGTGAGCAAATTAAGAATGGCCAAATAGCCTTTATACTAAGGTCTTTTATATGATTATATCTGTAATTTATATTCCCCTCCCTTACAAAAAGGGAGGAAGAGTTCACAACATGCTGAATCTTGGAATGTGGGCAATAAACAAACAAACAAACACATCTCTCAAGTGCCAGTTATGCTTTCAGAAGAGCACATTTGCCCACAGATTCATTGCACCAGTGTGATCCCCTTGTCCTATAGGGTCAGTTTTATTGAGGTTTCCCGAGCTTGCCTTTTCCTGGCAACAAACAGATTTCTTCTGGAGATTTTGCCAGGATTTTAGGTTTTTGAAGGAATACCTGAGTGATGTGCTACAGGATGCTGAATAACTCCTGGTTTGTAGTCATATTTTTGCATTTCTGGTGCTTTCAAAATCCATATTTCTGAACAACCACAAGCATCACATGTTTAAGGGAGAGAGGATTTTCATGTTGTTTATGAAATTAATTGTAAGAAAACCCAAAGCTCTTTCTCTATACTGAGCAATGATAAAAGTAGTTGAGGTGAGGGATTCTAATACTTCAAAGCTCAAGGAAAAGAAAGAATTGTTTACCATGTATGAATTGTCTGCCACTGTCTACCACATATGATTTAGTAACAAGCAGGTGTTTCCATTTCATGATTCCCACAAAGAAACACTTGCAATTTCTTCATGATATTGAAAAAATACAGCAAACTTTCATTTACTGTTGATTTTTATTTCAGAATGGTCTGTGGGAAGGTGTATTAAGTTTTTTGACAGCAGTAAAATTGAGTCAAATATTTGATTCCAGTATGACTTTCCTACTGTATATTAAGAATTAAGTAGAGAGCTTATTGCAGCAGATTTATTTGTTAGAGCGAGATCTTTAAAGACATACCTCATAGTGTGATTCATTTATCTTGAATTAGTTATTTGTCCTCCACAGTGTAATCTTTTCAGGGAGATATCTAACATAGTTTGAATGCAAATTCAACTCTAGGGAAATAAAACATAGAGGAGAACCGATGCAGTCATATTCCATTTCCATTAGTTCTTTCATCTGTTAACCTCAAATTTGTTTCAGACACGAATACTGCCATTCTTACACTTTTATTATGCTTCTTTCCTGGAACTGTGTTTAGTTGGTTGCTGGAAAACAGCATAAAAAATTCACAGAGGGTTTGGAAATAAATATTTACTAGCAGCTACCTGTATTTGTATTTTGTGACCGTGTCACACCAGAGCCAGTTCATGTGTCCTTGAGCACAAAGCAGGTGTTGAGAACATCATCCCTGATTTACAGGTTAACCCTAAATGCATTCCAGGTGATGTCCTGGAACTGCTGCTCATCCTACATGGCAAAGAAAGGTATTACTCCTCTAGGGATTGTTGTAGATGCATGTCCCAAATCAGGAAAGCACTGAAGACTCTGCTTTTTTTCAATGCCACCATGGAAGTGTGTGAATCCAAGCCTCAAAAATATCCTTTCTGGAGCTGAGAATACTATGTCGGCATTTTGTGGAAAATCTGGCTTCTAGCCTGCAGAATTCAGTGAGGATCTAGGAGTGCCCAGTGCTGCACATGTGAGTTAAAATCTAATCCTGCCCCTTTTACAAGCAAAAAATTTCTGCCTCCTGACTTAATAGTGATTTGGAGAATACTTGGGATTAAAACTTGAGGCTCTCCAGTTCAAATTGACCTTGATACCTTCTTTCTTTCTGTTTTGTTTGTTTGTTTGGGGTTTTTGGGGTTTTTTTTTGGTTTTGGTTTTGTTTTTTTTGGGTTTTTTTGTTGTTTGTTTTTGGTTTTGTTTTGTTTTGTTTTTTAATTTTTTTTTGTTTTTTTTTTTTCATTTTTGAAAAGACCTGTAGCTTAAGTGACCACAAAATACATGTATCATTTTCAGAGCAGTATAGGTTTTTGCAAAGCTCACATCCACAAGCTTCAAGAAAATGGGGATAAAATGTGTATAAACTGTGGTCTGCTTGTTGGAGCTCCACCTAACAAACCCTCCAGTACCACCTGTGTTATAGTTTTAAACTCAGAATTCCTTCCAAGAGCTTTGGAGCCAACGCCTTAAAAACTGGTAGAACGGATTT
>JAWWTY010000001.1:3447276-3511927 GCA_035222235.1 Margarornis squamiger | reverse complement strand
TTCCTAAATTTAAGGAGAGGGATTATTTTATTTCTTGGCCAACATTTATATCTTAGTTTTCTCTCAAACTAAGACAACCTGAAAAATGAGTTCTATGTAACAGAAAAATGAACAAGTGAAAAATTGAAACATCAAAAAAAGTTACAGAAATGATATCCTCTTTGCTTTCTTCAAAGAACGTGTAGACACCCTATTAGAAAAGCAGGCAAAAAGGGGAGAAGAAGGAAAACTGGTGCAAATTACGGAATTTTTTTCTGGAAAGCTCTGAATAGCCATGTGCTGTTGTTGGAAAATGCTGGCCCATTAAAAAGCCATAGCTGAGTACCCACACCACTGCAACCTACAACCATTAACCCAAGATAAAGCTGGAAGAATTATTCTCATGTTACTACTAAATTGTTCTTGAATTACTCTACTGGATGCCCAGCTGTGGGTTTATAATGCGCAATTATATTGTGGTAAGTGAGGACGGTGTTTCCAGGAAATAGTAGCATTGATGGAGTGTCTACACTCTGGGAGCATGAACTTCAGGAAATGCAGCAAAGAGACATTGCCATTGTCTCTTCCGAACGGATTGCCAAAGACAACCCCTGCTCTTGATTCTTTCCACCGTCCTGCTGAGAGACACTCAGTGAGGTGAGTTGTGCTGTGGTCCTCACTCCTCAGATGCAGGTGTACAAAATTTTATCCATCTTTTGAGTAGTGGAAGTGTTTATTTTATCTTGAATCCATCAAGCTGTGGTGGCACGAAGCTGAGGATCTCCATTCTCCCAGGGTCCTCACATTCATTACAGACTTACACTTGCCTGCTCTGGCCCCATTAGCAGAACAGTTTGCAGTGAGCATGTTAAAAGGAGATATTTTTGTTCGGTCAGACAACTTTTTGGCAGATTTTCCAATTTTTTGGTGTTGATTATAGAGCTTCTGTACCTGTCCTTCCTGGTGTGAACTCATCTTGAGTTTGTTGGAGTCGTCTCCTTGCAGTCTTGGCCTGGGAGCTGTGCTGTGATCAATAGCCTTTCATGCCTGTGTGCAAACTTAGCAGGTAAAGTGCAGCCCACAAATTAGGAGTTAATTCAGTATTACTCTATATCCTTCAAACACATTAATCTAGTTTCTGCAGAGCACACAAACAGCTGTCAGTTCAGAATGACAAACCATTAGAAGCACTAAGAGCATGCATTATTTCACTTAGTGTACTATTAGTTTCAATTTTTTTTGTACTTATGCCTGATTCTGATATATTTCATTATATCACCCTATTTTGTATAATGAAGAACAGGCAGCTGAATAAAACCCTGTCAGCCCATATTATACAGACTATTCCCATGTCAAAAGCTCCTTTTCCTTGACCACTGTTTAACATTGCACTATAATAGCAGTAATAACTACTTGCTCTAGCAGTTTTCCATGAATTTATACAAAGTCACTGATGTGAAATTTGATTAGTATTAAACTGCTTTTATTCCACATGTAACTGTTATGGGCAGGCATCCTTCCCTTCTGTCTCCTAAATTTTAATATGTGTTCTACCACGTGTAATTAAACACATGCAGAAGGCATGTATTTTAGAGCTCTGAGCCTTGATTACTTAACTTTAAAATGTTTTATGGCAGAATAAAAATTTACAATACTCCAGCATAAAAAAAAAAAAATGTGATCTTGTTGTAAAATATCTCTCTAATTGAATTTGCAGCTCCCAAAGACTTTCAAGGTAGTGCAGGACACTGTCAGATTGGCACTGGTGATAATATGCACCCAGGGTGAATGTGACAAAGAGATTACCCTTTATGTCACTTCCTGCAGTGGCCCCTCCTTTAACGCATATTTGTGACATGTTTTATTACTGCCATATCCCACTTAACCATGTTTGTCCTGGATATTGCCAGTAAAATACCATAGAATTGTTTTTATTTCTTCCTCTAGGCCCTCCTGGGATATCCTTGGGACTGGGAATTTACATTCAAGCCTGCCATGAAGCAAAATAAGATCAAAATAAAACCTCTCACCTACTCATGATGTTACTCCTTTTTGATTTAAAAGCAAGTAGGAGCTTACTAGATGCTTGGCAAATGTACTCAGATCATACAGAAGGGGATCATTACTTAATTAAAATGATCATTTCCCTCAAAGTGTTGGGGCAAACAGACCCACGAGGAATTGTGTCTGTGTTGAAAGAGAACAGGCTATGGGGTAGCAATAATTGTGAGAGTGTGTAATGCTTGCTGATTGTTTTTCCATTAACCTGAAGTGGACAGGTTCCTTCTCAGGTCCTTGCTGTTCAATGCTAAGTAAAGGATAATCAGAAAAAGGGGGGATTTTTAGTATTTTAAGCCTCAGAAATTTATCATGGAACTGGCTTGTGATCCTGATTTCAGCACCATACCCAACTGGCCCATGCCAGTGGTAAGAAGTGCCTCTGTAATGGGGAATCCTGGCTTTAGAGGAAACCACACAATGGTTTTCAATGCTGTGATAGCAAACTAAACCTTGCTCAGCTGGCCAGCCCTGCAGTGCCCTGCACCACATCTCTTTAAAATCATCTGCAGTCTTAGAATTAGTTTGGCAAGTTTAATCATTTGGGGGGGTGGGGGGTGTTGGGTTTTTTGGTTGTTTTTTTATTTCGGTTGGTTTGTTCATTGGTATTTTTGCATTTTTATGGTTGGTTAAGGATTTTTTGTGGGTTTTTGTTTGGTTGGTTGGTTTTGAGTTTGGATGTTTTGGCTCTTTTGTTCTGTTTTGTTTGGAGGTCTTTTTGTTGGTTTTGTTTGGTTGGTTGGAGATTTTTTGTGGGTTTTTTTGGCATTTTTTTTTTAGGGAGAAACAGGGAAATAAGCTTATTCAAATCTACTCTACTCCAAATCAGATCACTGAAATGCTATTTCTGCATGTACATAAAGCACCTACAATGTGCAATGTGAGTCCTGCAATGAAAAAGTTTCAGATACAATAAGTACAATAAAACTTTCAATTTAAAAGTTATAGCTTTTTGCATCACTTGATTGTGTGGGATAAATGCAAAAAAAAAAAAAAAATCCCTATGAAATCCTGTAATGAAGGGAAATTTTTTTTTCAGATGCTAAATAGCAAATTTCT
Organism: Margarornis squamiger; assembly: GCA_035222235.1. Lineage (NCBI taxonomy): Eukaryota > Metazoa > Chordata > Aves > Passeriformes > Furnariidae > Margarornis > Margarornis squamiger. The sequence continues at coordinate 3,508,831 of JAWWTY010000001.1, read as the reverse complement.
GGGACAAATGACTGCCAATTTAATAGTAGAAATAAACCAGTGGCCTGATAGCTCTGTACATTATTTGCAATTCAGGGAAGCGTGAAATTTAGTCATACACTGAGCTAGGTCACCAACATATTGCTGTGCTGACATTTGAACATGACTGCATTTCGTTCCTCTCTCTCATGTTAAAATTTGGAAATAAAACCAGAATTACACTGAGACAGGTTGGAACTTTCACCCCTCTTACTGCAGTAACCCCTTGCAGTGCTACCAGACAATGTCCCTGGGACCAAAACCCCACCCTGAATTATCCAGCTTTTGGAAAACCTTTGGACTGCTCAAAAGATCCTGGTTGTTATGCCAGGACTGGGACTTTGGGAGCACCCCTGAACTCTAAGCTGTGTCCAGAACCCCCCTGGAAGACCCACATTGCAGTGCTCCCAGAGCTTATCAGCTCACACCACTCTACATGGGCACAAGCTTGCAGGGATAGATGGTCCCATTCCACAGGTCTGGCCTATGGAAGTTTAACATGATCCAGGAGAATGCTAATGGAGATTTGCCAGGAGGCTTTGCCAAACCTCAAAAGACCCCCCCACTTTATGTGCCAGTGCCACCTAATGTGCAAAGTGGATGCAATCTGGCATTTGACATCCCAGCACACAACATGGATGTCCTTCAGATCCCACCTAACACACCAGCCACAGGGTGACAACAGGAAAACTGTCCTACCGGCTCTCTTTATGTCCCAAAACAAGAATAAATGTCTCTTAAGCATGGTGTGCACAGTGCCAGTAAACTTTCCTCTTTCCTACTCTTTCTTTCCTACTCTTTCTTGCAACAAGCACTCAAAGTTGGGTCTTTTTCCTGTTAAACTGAAAAAAATCCCAACCCAGCTATACTCAAAGCATACGTGTTTGAATCCATGGAATGTGGTCATCTGAAAAAAAAACCCCAAACCCATGGAATATTTCTGACGTGTTAAGATAGCAGATTGCCAAGATGTAAAATGGCATATAAAAGGAACAGCTTATGTATTTAAAAGACATTTACAATGTAAACTAAATTAAATTGCAGAAAGACTATTAAAATGGGTTTTTTACAGCCCATATTGGTATCTTCCATAGTGAAACCATAGAAATGCACAGTGAATAAGATCTCTTGTTACTGGTGCTGTGCAATTCTGCCATTACTATAATCTTTATTAATTTACAGAGTGTGACAAAAGCATTGTCAAGATAAAAATCAGACTTTTTTCTTTTTCTGGCTGCTTGCCTAATGTAAGGCAAATTTTTAGATTAAAATGAAATGGCAGTATTGAAACCTAAAGTAAAAGTTTCTACTTATAGAGTCTTCTTTCTCTGAGCACAATTTCATCTTCGATATACTGGGAAATAAGTGATCCTCTTTATTAAAAAAATCCCAAGCCAATATAAAAAATAAAATACCTTCTGCTGTGTCTCTTTTTATTCCCATATCAGCTTTCCATGGCTCTTAGGATACAATGATCTTGTTTGAGATGGATTCTGGAGAACTTATATATAAAGCTATTATTGACAATACAAAAAAAAAAAAAAATTAAAAATAGCTGAATTATTTGTCAGAGCAAGTGGAAATCATCAGTTTTAAAAACTGATAGTAGAATTACACATATCCTTGGGGAACAACCTGAAGTGTCACAATTTGACTTTTAGAAATAAAATTTTAATACATAAAGTTCCTAATGCAGGAACAAGTTTACTCTTAATGGGACTTGTTGAAGTATCTTTATATGTCTTCCTAAGCCTTTGCCACTTAATTTCTCTTGAAACACATTCTTATTGTTGATTATTTTGTAAGATTTATTTGTATGTCACACTAAATGGAATGCTTTTAGATATAAGTAGTCTAAAGTGCTGAGTAAAGTGCCAGAAGAGTTTTTTTCAAGAGATTTTCTGTTGCAAATGAAAGCGTTTATTTCCAGAGACTTTCTCTTGTAAATAAAATACTCTCCATCACAATCTGAAGGGTGACTTAAAAACAGAGATGGCATTAAGTGCTGCAGTGAACTCAAAGCAGTGAACTCAAAGCTTCATCAGAGCCTTCTGCAATAACCAGGGGAGTGAATTTGGGAGGAGCATAACAGAAAATGTGTGTTCCTTGCAGTTCAAGCACCACTTCTTGTGTAGGATCAGTATCTTACTGTGTTACAAAAGATGCTGAGCAGGACTGGAGTGATATTTCATATGTTTGATGATGGCCCCTCCCCTGGGTGCAAGTGTCACCCTGACAGGACAGAAATTCAAATCACAGCTCAAATATCTAAAACCTGCCACAGCTTTCCTCCAGTTGGGCAGTACAAAGCTTGCTAATAGAAGGAATGCACACAGGTAAGGTGGCTTGTAGTTTATGAATGAAATATTGCTGATATGGGAACAGTGGGACATTGTCAAGTTCAAATTTTGAAACATGTAAGTAGTCAGAGGTCTATGACAATTGCAGTAAAAAAAAAAGGGGGGGGGAAAAAACCTCTCAAAGAATACAATCAATCATAATTAAAGCAGCTACAATAACTTCAGCAACTTGGTTTGACAAATAACTGTGAAGATGTGTGTGCTTGTACTTGATGCTAGATCAAGTTAGATGCTTGATGCTTTACATTTTTGCTATATGTGGAGTTAAAAAATCACAGAATATCTGAGTTGGAAGGGACCCACAAGGATCACCCAGTCCAGCTCTTAGCCCTGCACAGGACCATCCCCAAGAGTCATACCCTGTGCCCCAGAGCATCATCCAAACTCTCCTTGAGCTCTGTTAGCCTTGGGGTGGTACCTTTTGGCATTCTGAGTACTTATAAATATCTCTATCCTATGTTTCTAAGTGCCTCAATAGCAGCCACAAAGAGCAAGCTTCAGTAACAGGGTGGTACACAAAGTCCTTTTCCAGCCATGACAATAATCTGATTTTAAAAAAGAAAAATATAGTCCTTTTTCTTCTAGCACTGTTTCACTTGCATTTCCCTGGATATCATGACCCTGAAAACTGCAATTATTTCTAAGTTTTTCTCCCACAAGGGTTTTCTTTGGCATAAAATACTTGCAATAAAAATTTATGGAATAAAATTTGACCCAATTAAATCAGCCTTGTATAGGTAAAGACAATATAGATAATATATATTAATTATTGGAGACTGCCTTGACAGTAATATAATTATTCTTTAAAATATTAATTATGAAAATTCATATGTATTTACATGTTATTAATATATTGTTTGTATGCATTCGCAAGAACTTACATATATACACATATATAATATTTACATTGAGTTTGCATATGCTTTCAGTGCTAATCCTGTAAGCATTTTCTGCACATACTTATATATGCATCTAAGCAAATGTTGGGCTCATGTATGCATCATTAAGCACACCTCAGGGCCTAACGCTATCGAACAACCTTTCAGGTTTAAAACATGAGCCAATCTGAACATGAGGTGGTGACAAGGACATTGGGAGCTATTGTATTTACATAAGTAATGGAAAGGTAAAGGGAACTCCATAAACTGGAATTTGTCATTTTTGCCGCCTTGCCCATAATTTGCCACTAGTGAGAAAAACATAATGGTCCCAATAACGTTCATCAGCAAAGCACAGTAAAAGTGTGGCAGTGACCTTGGTAAAAATGAGAACTAGATCTTTGTGGTATCAATTGTGACACTCTCTGAAATGGTTTGGGGGCCATTTGAGGGACGGCCCATGGAGGATGACCAAAGGACAGCCCCCTCCATGCAGGGTTAAGGTGGAATGGCATTCATTGAGAACATGGCTCCCACTTATATAGGGGAGGGCCAAGAACATTCTAGATGAGGGAGGAGCATGGAAATCCTCTTCCATGAAAGGAAAGGAAGGGGGAGGGCTGAGCCACATATGGAAATCAGGGGAGGGGGATAACCATAGGAGGTTATAGGGTTATGTAGCGCTGGGGCAAACCTGAGCCAATCAGTGTGCAGGCATTTTATGAGGGACAAGAAAGACGCCATTTTAGCAAAGGGGTTTTCAATACATTAAACAAGGAACACAGAACTTGCGTATTAAAAAATCAACCAGGGAACCCATAACATCCAAACACTGTCTTTAACTATAAGAACATTAACAAACAGCCCTAGTCCGGCTCTTTTTCTTCGTCACTCAGCTCCATTAATCCATTTCATTGTTCTTTTTCCACGTGGTGTACCCCAACAGGGGAAAACAGTGATTGGTAGGAGGGTACTCAAATAAAATCCCAAATGTACGAGAAAAACGAAAAGCTTCAATACAGGCACAGCACATAGCCTCAGGTTGTACAAATTACTCTTTTTTGGGGGGTGTTTCCAAACAAAATACATCTCTATAGGAAAATGGTAATATTCAGTCAGCCTAGTGGTGTCAGATCTAATTCCCTATTCATTTTCCCTATAAAAAGGAAAAAAAAAAAAACAAAACAAAGAGTTCCAAATAATTCTTTGCCACTCTATTTCCAGTGTTTCAGCTGTTGATTCCTACATCCTACAATAGCTCCCTTTTGCCCTTGTGGATCCTACACTTATTGCATGTGAGTCTACTAAAAAAGGCAGAGAAATTCTTCTTATTCCTCTACTATGAATGGCCCTTGCACACTGTCCCACAATATCATTATACCTTTTGTGTCATCTGTCCTTCCCATCTCTCCCATAATTCCCAAAAGGAGCAGCAGAGCTCCTTCTGTGGTTTCATTTTGAATAAGCAAATACAAAGTAAAGAGCAATAGATGAGCAGCCACTTGTTCTCTGAGCTGGAGAGAAGCCTGTGCTCACAGCGGTCCAAATTGTCAGCTGTCTGAAATATTTCAGTGCAAATCAGGCAATTTCTTTGTAGGAATGCTCTAAAAAGAAAGCGAAAAATTCCAAGAGGCAGCAGGAGAAAGCGCCTGTGCAACAAGTTGCAAAACAAAAATCGTCATATTTCCTGTGTGTAGTGCAATGGAAAATAAGACTTGGTAGAATCCCCAGCTCTGCTTTTATTTTATATAGAAGAGGAGAATTATGGAGCTTTTTTTTGGCCAGATTTCTAGAGAGAAAAGGTTTTGCAAACTTGAGTCTACCAATTAAGAATGAAAAGCACAGCCATTGAAATGCACAGCAGCCTGTGCTGGCAGCAGCACAGCACAGCAGTGGTTCAGGTCAGAGTTTTTTAAAGCATTCCTAGCAAGTTCCAGCAATAATGAGATTTACACACAAATCTGGAACATAATGCAGATCTAGCTCTAGCAGGATGTCACAGCTTTGCTTGGTCTCAAAGCAACCATGCAGGATTGTAGCCCAAATCCTCACCTGGCATCAGCTCCACCCAGCTATGTCCAGGTCATCATTTCACTCTGTTCTCCTTCCAAGGACTGTCTGAGCTGCTGGGGGTTTTTTAATTTATGACTATATATTGTTATTTGGCTGTTTTTCCCCCAGTGTGGAGCCTCTGCTGACTATGAGCTGGCTGCTACAGACCTGGAGTGCAGCTGAGAGGAGGACTGATAGTGTAATTCCCTGGTTTTTCTACTCTTCCCCATAGTAAAACATCTCAGATGGAGCAGGAAAGAAAGTGGAAACTGAGAATGGCATGGTGCGGTTAAAGATTATGTCATCCATTCAGCACAAAAATCCTGCTTCTGCATGGGGTCATGATTGGAAGGAAGCTAATGATCATACATGTATTATTAATAAGATCATGGTTTAAGGTGTTATAGTTACTGTGTGTGTCCACAGTAGCAAAGGTGAAAAAGAAGCTGCTTAGACATATAAACTATTCCAAAAATACATTTTCACACCTTTCATAATTAAAAATATTAATATTGCTCATTGTCATTATGCAGCCAACTTCTAGTAATAGAGTCAATAGCATAAATAAGGTGGAACTAAAGCCTATTGTATATAAAATGCAGCTGTGAGTTCAGCTAACCTAGACTAGACTTGTACTCACACTGCTTTAAAAGTAACTGTCTGGAATGAGAGCTCTTGGAAAAAAAAAAAAAAAACAAACACAAAAAAAACCCTGAAATCAATGCTTTTTGACTCAGTGGGAGATGTTTAAAATGCATGTTTTAGTTCTGGTCTGAAAGATTTAGGGAGTTGCTTCTGATGGGGAAAAATAACCTACAGAGAAAGTGAAATGCCTTAATACCTCAATTTAGGCAACTGAAAAGGTTGAGGCTTTAGAGTCAGGTTTTTAATTTTGATCTTCAATTAGGGCAGAAATGCCAGTCAGCTTGTATCAGAGTTGCTAAATTTTGCGTTGATTTCTGAGTCATCCCTAAATTCAGTCCAAATAGCTCTCTGGATTTTATAACAGAAGCTTTTCTTGTTCTGAGTTCAGTTTATCATTTCTGACTTCTTTCATTTGGGATGTGTATCAACAAACATAGTAGGAAAATGATTTTTAGCCAATAAATTATTTTCAATTTTATGATTCCAATTGTATTAAGCACATTATTTCATGTGCAGCATTATATCTGTACTCTCACTTACATGTTTGAGAGCTTTCTAACTGTGGGTAAAACACTTCTAAAGGCCATAACAGTATTTTTTGCTAGAGCATGTTCCAGAGTGAGAGTGAACATGTGAATTCTTTGATTACATGAGGAAAAACCATCCACAAAACTGACGTGAGCTGAACTGAAGAAGGATGTGTTAAAAAATCATTGTACAATACTATTTGTGTGGGCGGGAGTGCATATGCCTATTTCTATTTGTACTATTTCTTGTGCTATTCATAATTTTCATTCTGAGGTATTGCCGTAGCAGTCTCAGCATCCGTGAAAGCTGTCAGCTGCCAGTATGTATTCTCATTCCCTTTATTTTTCTTTTTACCTGCTCTTCAGTGCTTTGCTGTTCTGAAGACTGTTGCCTTTCTCCTTTCTCAGTGTCTGCACCAGGGATTCCTGAAGTTCTGTGCACATGGGTTGCTGATTTGCAGGCAGGCTTTGCTTAGCTCGAATAGGGCATGCACATAGCCCAGTCTGCCCTAGGACTGAGCATATCGAGGGACACATTTCATTAGCACAGAATGGGTGAGGTTGTTCCAGAGTGTGGTCACCTGCACAGTAAATAAGTTCTTCTTTATGTTCAGGTGAGACTTCCTGTGCATCAGTTTCTGCCCTTTGCCTCTTGTCCTACTGCTTGGCATCACCAAGGAGAGACTGGCTCCATCTGCTTGGCACCCTCCCAGTAGATGTTTGCACACATTCCTGAGGTCCCCTGTCAGTTGTCTCTTCCCGAGGCTGAACAGGTCCAGTTGTGTCAGGGCAGGGCTAGGCTGGATCTCAGGAAAAGGTTCTTCCCCCAGAGGGTGGTGGGCACTGACCAGGCTCTCCAGGGCAGTGGGCACAGCCCCAAGGCTGCCAGAGCTCCAGGAGGGTTTGGATGATGCTCTGGGGCACAGGGGGTGACCCTTGGGAATGGTCCTGGGCAGGGATAAGGGTTGGACTCGATGATGCTTGTGGGTCTCTTCCTACTCGCCATATCCTGTGATTCTGTGGTTCATTACACCTTGCTTCCCTTCCATCCCATCAGCTTACCACTTCATCTGGTTTTTGAAGAACATCACAATTTTTAGAAAGAATTTAATGATAGGACAAACTGTGTCAGACAGATGGCTTCAAATTACAGTTGTTAGAAATCCAGCCTAACAATCTGCACTTTAACAATTAAACATTGAAGAGCCCTTCTTTTAAGCTTCTCTTACACAAGCCATTTCTCTGATGTGCATGCAACCTGGTACAAGACTGACAAATTTGGATTCTTGGACAATGATGTCCTCTCTTACTGAGACACAGGGTGATCTGCCTATCCAGTGTCTTGGAACTGCAGGAATCTTTTTCAGACAGCATTAACAAGATGCCTGAAATAGCTGAATTAGAGCAATTCAGGCAGTTCCCTAAGAACTGCAGGTGTTAAGCACATTACACTCACACAAGCTCATCTTTTCTGCAATGCATATGTGCACCCACACTAATATATAATAAGCATATCCATTCATATATACACATGTCAGTAGTTCAGGCCTAACTGTAGTCTCGAGTTTTTTAAGATGTTCAGCTTTCATAGTAAATACGCATTTATTGGAATTCTGATAATGTTTACGTCATCCTATACCCACACTTTGAAATGTGACCTGAAAAACCCTACATAGTTTCAGCAGCTATTGCAACAATTCAGTGTGAAAAATGTGTGTTTCTCTTCTCCTTGGATGTGTATGTTCCATGGGCACTCTCCTGTAGGAATGTTTAGCTACTTCTCTTCCAGCCTGGCCTCTGAGTGGGCAGAAGCAGAATTAGTGGAGTTCAGGTTAATTATCACTGAATCACTTGTAATCACACAGACTTTGGTGAGTGCTTGAAGATGAACTCCTGCTTCATGAGTACCACTTAGGGAAATCTTTTATCCTTTTGTCTTTTTCTTAGAAAATCCATGTTCTTCCTTAGTGGTATTATTTTTTATAAAAAAAACCAAACCACTTTCGCAAACTTCTGCTTTTCAAATGAGCACATGAAATCCATCTTTGGGAAAAGATCATGATACCAAGAAACTGAAAATTACAGGTGATGTCTGGGTGTATGTGCTTGGCTGTGGCTGCTCTGCAGTTCTTAATGCCAGGGCAGTGAAGGAATGGACACAGGAATTCTATTCCAACAAGAGTAGATAGAAAGGAGGAGTCTTATCCTGTGCTTTGGGAGCTACGAGCCCCCAGAATCTAACACAGGAAGGCAGAGATGCAACATGGTTTCGTCACCCTTTATTTTTCACAGATTTTACAAATATGCAAAGCAAATATTAGCATTCTTCGGTACAGATTTTTCATGGAGCTCTCTTTTCTCTTTCATGCATGTTTGCTTTTAATAGATATTTTCCTAGTTTTTCAAAATGCAGAATTAGTTTCTAAAAATAGAAAGAGAAGCCCATTTGTTTATCGAAGGGGCCAAGCTCCCAGAGTCATTCTTGAATAAATAAATACAGAAAATATGTGTCATTAGGAAGGGAAAGTGAATGAATATTTATCTTCTTACCTGAGAGACTGATAATTGTCAAAATTTTATGCTTTCTTGCGGAGTTCTGCAGACATGCATTTGTACAGAACAATAGTATAGCTCCCTTACAGCTACTTTAATCTGCAATGCCAATATTCTATGTCATGATGTCCCCCACCTTGGAGCAGGGTAAGATTCCACTATTTTTATTTTCTTGAATGTGATCACATCCCTGGATATTATGTCCTGCCTTTTTCTGGGAGGTAAAGGAAGGGCTTTGGCCAACAATGACTCCCCCCACTCAGCTGAAATAACAAACACTTGTTAGTAGTGAAAATGTGGTGCCAGACAGCTTTGTACATGTCAGCATCCCTTTGGAGTCACCAAAGCCAGACTGGCTGACTTTAGTGTTGTTCAAGTACTAGTTGATTTCATAAAGGTTACTAGCATAAAAACATCTTTAAATGAAGTGACATGCTTTAATTCAACTTTTCTTTGTCTCAGAGGCTGCTGTGGAGCTGGAAGGAGGGAAAATGCCCCTCTATGATATGCTGCTTTTCCTCCTGGACTGGAAGTTCTAAAGTACTGCGATAAAAAAAAGCATTTTTCTCCTCACAAGCTACAGGTAGTCTCTGAACTGGTTTACAGAGCAGGAGGTAAGAGAAGCTGAGCAAGAGTTCAGCACTGTGGTTCCTTCCTTTAAAACAGCCCCAAGCTTCCCTACAAATTGCTGTCACAAGGTGACTGAGCTCCTGCCCCACTCCAGGATTTTGCCATGGGGTTGATGCCAGAGCTCAGCCTGTGGTTCACGTTGGCACAGTGGGCAAAGAAAATGTGACACAGTCAGTGCATTGGCCAGACCTTGGCTGGAGATCCAACCTCAGTAGCCCACGAAGCTGGGCTATCAAGGTCTTGGGCTAAGCTCTTGTGATCCTATTGCACACACAAAGCTATCAGGAAGGCAGCAGAACTCTCTGTCACTTTAGGAAAGATTTCCTTTTTGCATAGATTAGAGTTAATGAGGTACTTTGGTGAAAAACAATGTAGCTGACAATAATATTTCTTATTGCAGATCAAGCGGTTTTTTCCTAGAATAGCTGTGTTAAGGTCAAGAGGTAGCAAGTGTCTGTAACATCAAGTATTTAATTTGCTGACAAAGAGTAATGCAGTTCTTTCTCTAGTGCCTTTCTTTCCTCTGAATCCCTACCCATAGTCCCCAAAAAGCTTAACTCAAAATACTTTCTAACCCTGTATTGATTTATTCAAGGACTTGACTGTATGGTCAATCAAGTAACCCTGAAATGATTAACTTGAATGTGTTTAGTTCACTGACTTGTTATTATATGATATACCAGCTTTTGAGCTAATGAAGGAAACTGGCCCAGTAACTCTTTTTGTCAGAGGAAAAAAAGAAACACTTTTTATCAGTACTTCATATTCTAAGTCCAATAAATGTGTTTTCAGGATAGAAACATTATATAGCATAGAACACAGATTATTCCACAGCAACATAATCAGACAAAGAACTGTGTGACACTGCTCCTGACTGGCTTTCCTGTGGTATAAAATCCTGAAATGGAAACAGGGAAGAAGGCCTGTGGATGATGGGACACACAGATCTGAACAGAGGGAGCTGCCCAGATGGAGATGCAGTTCACCCAGTGGAGGATGGAATCCTGTCAATCTGCTGCAGGTGAGCTTGCTCCATCAAACCATGAGAGTAAAACAAAGCTCATGGGATTTTCCATCACACACCAGTCCCCCCAGTTTAGTCAGCAAGGTCAGACATGCCAGGGGAAAGCACAAAGGTTCTGTCTGCAAGCAATTTAAGGAATAACATAAACAGGAAATCTGCCCTTGATAGGGGTAGGAATAGGTTTCCTTGCTAAATGCTTGCATTGCCATATTCTCTTCTTTTCCCAATGTCAATGTAAAAACAGGTGCCTTTTAGCCGTATAAGTGCCTGTTTCTTTTGTAATTTCAAAATTGTCTGCAGTGTTTGTGGTAGCTAAAACAGGGCAATGCATTGCAGTGTTGGCTTTTAAAATGCTTTTGGCAGTTGTATTAGTACTTTCTGAACAAGGATGATTGGTTTTCAGTCTTTTGAAATGCACCTGTGCTCCCCTACTGTGAAAGTGATACACAGCAAGATAAGGGAAGCTGCCTAAAATGCACTCATTAATTCTTATATTCTGTTATTAAGAACAAATAATAAAGAAATCTTTGCACAATTGGCTAAAATCATAGCCCAATAACTATTTTTACCCACCACTGCAGGAGACTTGTGTGCCCACAAACTTGTTCATTGCCCTAATTCTATCAGTGGCATTAAGTGAGGGTATTACTGTTCCCTCCAGTTACAAATTTGGGATGCAAACTTACAGGCAAAGTCAGGTCACATCCCGAGGCAAATGACATCTCTCCAACAAAACAATCCTCAATATGATGGCTGTCCATTGACACAGGGAATTAAGACAGTTCTGACAATACATCATTGAAGTGATTCGTGATCCTCGGCTATTTCCAGCAATCTTTTCTGACCTTACTGAGATGAAGATTTTCCTTGCTTTTCTCATCACTGTGCATGTCAAGAGGTGTTTACACTGTGCTATCCACAGCAACCCGGAGGTTTTTTCTTTCTCCAGAGTGGCAGCAGCTGGAATCCTGGAACATGGGGTAGAAGACAGTACAAGCTGCTCTTGTAAGCTGGTAGAATCAACAGAGAGGAATGAGTGGTTTGAAGTTTACTCAAACTTTATTTCCATGCAAAGAACAAAGCCAATTTATAAAACACCTCAAACGATGCAATATAGCATGGGTAGTTTTAATTTGTAGGTGCTGTTAATTATTCCCACTCCATTAATAAACAGGGGAATTAATTTTTTGGAGGAAATTATAAATCAATTTGAAAAGTAATTACTTCATTAAATTTAGTAATTATGTGCTGTAGCCAACTCGATCTTCTTTAAAATGAATGACAGGATGTTTTTCTTACTCCTCATTCTATGTGAATTGAAAAAGTGTGACTCTCTTTTTTAGGCTTTAGGCACTGAAGAGCTGTAGCAGACATTCCTGAGCCCAAGGGGTAGAGGAATTTGGAGACTGGCAATGCATGTCAGTACTGCAGGCACAGAAAACATGACCGAGATTTGTAACTCCTGACTTCAATGAGACATGGACAGGAGGTCTTTTACCTTAAAGACATCCCTCAGGTAAGAAGACAGAGCACCTTCCCAGGGCTTCCATTTTCCACCTGTTCGTGTGAAAGAACTAAAAATGAAAATTCTTTGCAAATGCTCTTCTAATTTGAATCTTAAGGAGGCAACATTTTTTTTTTAATCCTGTGTGTGGCTTGTTAACCTGACTGCAAAGAATTTTTTAGGCAGAAAGAACTACTGTCTGTTGAAACTCATTCCAAAACTTTAGCAAACTTTTTTTTTTTGGTGCAAATACAACTGTTTTTGCAGGTATAGCACAAGAGTTGTTTTTTAATAGGAATTAGATGTGCAGTCCCACGTGATGTGTCAGATTTCTTATGTGATCTTCATAACCATCTTGCAATAGTTGTGGGACAAACAGTGCATCTTTCATCAGATAGTGTGATCAGTGGCTTCAGCTGAGAAGGCTTTGAGCATGATAACTTTTCTGTCTCCTGTGTTCCCCACTCATCAGGCAACACTGACTCCTGGAGCAGCAGCAGAATTTTCTGAGCTGTTGTCCGAGCCACTGTAGTGATGGGAAAGCATCACAGGTACAAAGAGCTCATGAGAGTGGGAGGAGAAGAAAAAGGGACAGGGGAGGGTGTGAGAGATTGTATGTCATTTTTACAGGCATGAGTGTGATACAGGAAAGCAGACATATTATCTCTTGGAGTGCTAGAAAACGCCAGGGATGGGCTCTGAAAGGGTGCCAGTGTCAGGCTCAAGGAGAGATGTTCTAAAGAACAACACTTCCCTTCATCTGTTCAAAACACAATTATACACTCAGAATGCTGGACTGAAAATAGGCCTTAAAAATATACAGGTGTTTTCACACACTAAGGTTAGTGAGCCAAAGGGCCTCCTAAATGGCTCCCTTTGAGTCCTCACACATATTCTCTCAGTCAGTTTGGAGAGCTCCTGGCTGTTTTCACTCTGGCTGGCATGCCAGCAGCAAGGAGTCAAACGTGATTATTTGCATATTTTCCCTACTCTTTCATTCTGCACTTCTGTGGGCTCATAATGCATGCTGACTGACTTTGTTCCCACACTTTTGCTTGTGTGTCTTACACTTCGAGTGATAAAAGGGTGAGGCATAAAGGAAAGTTGTCAGAACATCAGTAAATTGGGATCTATAATAGTGAGGTGGTTAAATATTCAACATAAGCAGTTGCTGCAGCACCAGAAAAGCCTGAGAAACAGCAGTAGAAGTGAGTTGTTTCATTAGTCCTGGAGATGGCTGTGAGAACTGTGCAAAACATCAAAAATCTCAGATTTTCTGAGAGTTCAGGGTGCTCCCAGTTGCCTGTTAACACATGGGCCATATATGCTATGTGTATATATCTAATACAGGAGTAACTTCACGCACAATGCAAGTCACAGAACACTTCCCAATACCCATTCAATGTGAAGCAAAAGCCCAAAGTTTCAAAGGTCATGCACCTCGGGAAAAGAGGAAGGATGATTCTTCTGTGCTCCTGGGAGAGCACATTAATGAAAACTACCCTGAATGTCCCTAAGCAGCCCAGGACATCCCCTGGGCTGTCCAAACTGACAAGGAGTTGAAATGCTCTGCCATCCTCAGCTCTGGTGGTTGCTTTTGTCTTGTACCGGTGATCACAGCACAAATGTGTCAGACTAAGGAAAACCCTGCACCCTGAGATGACAAACTGTAATTTAAAGGGCTGAGAAAAACTGCTTTGTGCTCTGTGCCTGCATTTGTGCCCTCCTGAAAGCCCACATCACACACGTGCACAGGCACAAGGTGCAGAGCTCCTGTGGGGTCGTACTTCTTATTATGTGCTGTCCTTACAACAAGGAGGGGAGTGTAAGGCCTGAAAACTGCAGATTCTTTGGAGTAGCTCCAGTAGCTCAGCCTATAAGGAGGTTCAGTCCTGTGTTTATTCAGATGTAGACACAGATCTCAATTTTCTGAACATTTTAAAGAGTGCAGCATAGCTTTTTGGAATAAAATAACTAATCACACTTTTTTTTTTTCCTTCCTGCAATGGATTGCATGTTAATACTAAATATAAAATGCAAAGCGTGTAGCAAAGTATTAGCATTTTTGAATGAAAATATGACATTTTATATACCCTTAAGGAAAAATATTGCTTGTTCCCTGGAGCTACCCTGACCAATTTAATTTCCCACGTCAGTACACATCAAGAAGTCAAAACTTCCCACTGCCTTTCACTCTACACATTATGCTCAGAGCATCAGATTTGTTTTCCTTCTTGTATGTGTTGCTTTAGACCTCCTTCTGAAAGGATATTCACATGGTTGTGGTTACCAGTCTTATTTAATTTGGTTTCTGCATTTTGTCAGAACAGAATCACTCACTCAGTTCTGCAGTGGTAGAAGAAGATGAAAGCCAAAAAGTAGAGGCTGCACAAAAGCATTGAGGGGGTGTAACATTTTGGTAAACTAACTCTAGGAAAAGTTGTGGAGGAAAAGAATGCATTCTTATTCTTTATGACCCCAGAGCCAACCCTGTAATGGGTGAATTTTCAAGCTGAGTTAAAAATTAAAAGTATCAAACCATCACCTACCTGAGGATATCCAAGCCATGCTGCTTGCAGCCAAAGAGGGAACCAAACTTAGAGGTGTGAAAACCTAACAGTGACTGCAGAAACGTGTCAGTGAAAATCAGTTCGCTCAGTTTGGGATGAGAGGTCCCCAGGTTTGAGACTGTGAGCATGCCACACATAGGAATGAACCTGAAAAGATTTGCTTTATGCACCCAGGGATGTCAGGATGCTTGACCTGAGCCTGCCTCGACACTGTTTCTAAGGCAGTATGGAGTGCGCTTCTCATCCACATTTGTGACCTCAGCATCTCCCCTTCTTCTAACACATCCATAATTGTGACTGCCAAAAGAGGATAATTTTTCATCACATTTACCTGATCTTTCTGTTGAGCACAATTATTAGAAAACAGAAATTGTAAACTGGCCAAAAAACTGTCCAAGCCAGAAATGCCGAATGGAATCACCATCATTAGAAAGCATCTCTCAAACTGTAACATAACTGAAGTTAATTTCACATTGTTGCTACCATAAATACCTGATTATGTACTCAGATTTCTCATTTCATGTGCCAGGTTTTCAACCTAATTTGGCCCAAGCAGGCTTTTCACTACCACTTA
Source organism: Margarornis squamiger (assembly GCA_035222235.1). Taxonomy (NCBI): domain Eukaryota; kingdom Metazoa; phylum Chordata; class Aves; order Passeriformes; family Furnariidae; genus Margarornis; species Margarornis squamiger. The sequence goes on along the minus strand of JAWWTY010000001.1, from coordinate 3,493,496 downwards.
TGTGTTTGCTCTTTTGAAGGGAAAATTTGCTTTGGCTTTCCATATTGACCTGGTTTTTTATTCCTAAATCATACTTTGCTAAATAATATTTGTCATTGTGAGGCACTAAAATCTCCATTTTAGAAAATACATAGGAGACATTTAAAACAGTGGTGTATTTCCACTTCAAATATAGAAAGAAAAACAGAAAAGAAATTGAAATGGTGCTGGGGGAGAGCAACAGAGCACAAAAATCTTTGAGAGGTGAGGCAGATGAAACTGGCTTGGTGCCTGGATTCCTGATGTTCTCTGTTAGGTCCTTGCTGAGACTTACTTGAATTTGAAATTGTTTTCTAAGCTGGTGAATAGCAAGTGCTTGCTAACCAGCTCCTAATGAGTACAGAGGTCCAGGTCCATGGAGGCATTTCTCCTGCTTTTGGCTGTCTTTTGTACTTCTGGAGAAAAAGCAGCAGACCTGGAAATTGGAAATTTTAATTGAAAGCACACATACACAAGGCAGCTTTGTAGCCCTCTGAACACAGAAGGCTAAAAAAGAAAGCAGGATGTTGTTAATTTTTTATGCCATGTGCACTGTAATGTATTTTGGGATATGGTGTAGTAGATTTCAAACCAGGTTGTTCTGAAAAAAATATTAAAATCAAATGTTCACCACTGTTTTGTCTTACCCAAACAGGTTCTTATTACAGATTGTTCATTAGTAAATGGAAATGCTAGAGGCACAAAGCTGAGTGACAACACTCCAGGCTCTTTCTTATGTCCAATGTCTCTCTAAGGTTTAATCACAAAACATAATAAATTAAAGTCTTCACTAAATTATTCTCTCTTAGATTAATGGTTTTAACATGTTTGGGGACCTTGTGAAATTATATCTTTGTCCATATTTGCAGCTCTGAAATGTGCATCACACAAAAAATGTGCATTCTACTGCAAAATTGCCACATCCTTCCCAAAAGTGAGCCCCTTAACAGTGCAACAAACTAGAGTCACACCGAGAAAAAAATGAATTTAAGAGAATTTAGAATGGCTGCAACGATAGCAAAGGAACCTTTACTTACCAAAAACTGCAGACTGGTTATGGTCGAGTTCAATTCAGAGTCATTCCATTGAGTTATGCAGGTTTTGATGATTTGATGGAGCCAAAGATCTCATCCAACATTAGCAAATTTCACTTTAAAGGAATTTTCATAGACATTGCAGTACCTCAAATGTTGTTCTTTTGGGTTTTTTTGGTTTGGTTTGGTTTGGTTTGGTTTTCCCAAGTGTTGAACTGATTACATAATCTATTTACTAGCAAATTAATGTATTCTCACTACCAAGGACTTTATCTGCAATGCATCATCCACGAATTTGTGTCGGATAACATAATTATCAGTGCCCAAAAACAACAGAAAAACTACCAAGAAAAGGTCAATGAAAATGTTGATGGAAAAGTAGTTCCCTATTTTACCCAACTCTAAATGTGATATATAAAGGCCATTCATTTCTGGCAGGTGAGGAGATAACCTATTTCTATATCTCTTATCATGAGTTTAAAGCCACGTGAAAAAAAAATCCTATTGTATTGGAGGCACAGAGTGAGAATAGATCTTCCTTTACCAGGTGCAGGAATGCCATTAGCACAGGAAGGAATCCCTTCTCGTTAGTTATGTGGCAAAATATGTTTTGTTACCTGTGGAGGAGCTTTCATTTGGAAATTCTGACACTTTGCATCCTGTTTGTGGTCCCTTTTCAAGAGAGAGCTCTGTAGCTGAAGTGGGGGGAATAGGCTTGGGGAATTGCATGGTGAAATGTATGTGTTTTGGCAGTGAATTACAGTTTTGCAATCTAACCTGTCTTTGTTTTCTTTTGAGTCAAAAGCAAACCAGTTTCCTGAATCTCAAAATGCTTCTTCAAGATCACACAGGAAGATCTATTTACTTGGCCTTTTGAGCAGAGAGACCACGACAAAATTCATGTGTTGGGAAAATACCCACGATTTTCTTTTGCTTTACTTGGTAATATATCTGCCATTCCTTCAAGGCACAGGTTTATTATGTTGAGCAGACTGATACAGATCAAAATATACTCATTTTCCCTGCTGCAAAAGGATCACCTGTGCAGCTCATTGAGACACTGCATTGCTTGCTGGCCAGTTATTTGTACGTGCCATGAGAGAATATGTTTTGAGGGGGAACTGGATGAACAGTGACCTTGTGAATGATTTGTAGAAGATAATTTCCCACCTACAGGGTAGGGAAAAAGTCTGAAAGGACAGTTGTGTGTCAGCTAGAATGGCTGTAGCTTTCCTTAAGCTTCTGGATGCGTCTATATCATGAGTATGTCAGCTGTGTGGAGCTGTATCATCTAGCTGTCCATCAGCAGCAGCTGACTTTGCTCCTTCTGGTTTCATTATCCTTTAAACCACTCTTCATCACTCAACCATTCTTTCAAATTAAAAGTCAGCAAGGGAAACATTGCTTACATTCCCCTCTCTGTTAAAACACAGTTTAAACTGCTTCACAGAGGGGAAATGATGGAGCTGATGTGGTTTGCAGCTTGGTGGGCTGGTTTTGTTGGTTTTTTTTTTACCTTCTGGGCATGAAACAATGCAGATTCAGTAAATAGATCTAACTGTGTGTGATGAGAATGATTGCGGTGCTTTAGGTTCATTAGTCTCACAGTGTGAACTTTAATAAAAATGAATTTGACTAGATTAGATGCAATTACAGCAATCTGAGTTAAAATGTGTGTACCCATACATGCTCATAAAAAGGGACATTATTTCAAAAGCATGTTAGAGTAAATGACAGAGAATACCATGCATGGCTGGCATATAAGTCAGTGTAATTCTTAGTTTACACAAAAGGAAGTTTAAATCACTGAGTCCAGTGGTCACTTCACCCTCTATTTAGACAAAATTATTGATAGTCCTCCTATTAGAACCATGAGCCCAGAAAACACCACGTGTGACATTTTGACATCAAATCTGATTATGAATCCTTATTACCAATCAAACACTGTAAACCTGTTAACTAGTCTTGCTCTAAACTACCACGCAATATGTTCTCAGTTTCATTGTGTTCTTGGCTTTTTCCATTCTCTCCTCTCCCACTTAGTGTGAAATTTTAAAAGGTATTTCAGTGTTAAGCTAAGGTTTTTAAAGTAGATTTTGGTTATCTACTTTTTGCATCTCCAACTGATATTGGAAGTACAATAGAAAGGTTTCCCAATGCTGTGCAGCCAAATGTCCCATAAAGTCCACATGTGAAGGACACTTGGGATGGCAAGACAGCCTTTTGCTGTTTTACAGTCTCTCTGTCTTCTCTGACTCTCTCTGCTCTTTAAAGACACTGTCTTAAAAAAGATATTAAACCTCTGCTACTAATTAATTTCAACACAGAAAAAATGGCTGATTGGTGCCTTCTCAGGAGAACGTGATGGTGTTGTTGATTGGGGCACCAACTGCAAGCAAAAGCAGAACATTTCTCTTCTGGTTGTTCTTAAAAGGTGAGGAGAAATAAACCATAATTAGTGAAAAGATAATTAACTCAGAGGAAGCCATCGCTTCAAAATGTAAAAATACTGGAGAAAGCTTTTGTTTGAAAAAGTGTGATTTCTTTCAATTCTGCAGCAGAAAGGTTTGTGGGGTACCATATCTCTGTCAAGCAGAAGACTTGTGTATATCTGATAAGAGTGTTACACAGAGACAAACTGTGCTCCATTCACATTTATCTTGATGAAGGTCATGTCTTGAAACTTGAAATTTTGAGAATCACAGAGTTTAGACAGTTTAAAAATGTCTAACTGCAGGCATTTATCATCATAACATTTGAGTCTGAAGATGGTATGAACACCTTAGAGCCAAAATATTGATTTGCTTTTTAAGAAACTCACTTCCTATGATAAAGCCACTTCTTTCACTAGGCAGAACAGATTAGACCTATAAAATTAAAGCACCACATGCTTGAAGTTACAGGTTTGACACATAAAAGACAAAGTAGTATGAGATTTAGACTTCGTGAGTGACCTGGAGTATATGATAAAAGTAATTTAGATGATAAACAATGCAGTTATTCAACACTCTATATCACCAGTAATCATTTTACAAATCACTCTGCTTCTCTGGACAGGTTTCCAAGTAACAGTATTTACTTCTTCCCGTAATTCAAATTCCTCTGGGAGGAGCTGTCTTTTCAGAAGGCAGGGGTCAGCAGCACTGCTAAAGAAGTTCTGGAGGGGGGACTAGCTGAGAAAAATGAGATTGTGTGAAACAGGGATCATGCACACAGACAGCCAGGGGCTAAAACAAGTGTTTGTTAAGTGTGGATAAATATACAGGATGTCTTTACTTTGTATTCAGAGCCTTGTCAACATGTAAGCTGAAAAAAACAGAAAATCAACGTGTAAACATCCATCACTCTCTGCAGAAAATATTTAGCATCCTCTGAATTTCAAAAGATTTGCCTTTAACCTTGTGTTTATTGTTAGAAATGGTTGGAAGTCACCAAAATGTGACTGTTCAAAAGGCAATGAAATTTTATCCAATTTAATTTACAGATTGAAGACAAACTGTGATGATTTGCTTCAACTCACTATTCCAAAGTGTCAGGCCATACAGTCTGGTGCTGCCCTGCACATGGCACAGCCTGCAGATAAAGTTGTCTGCTAGGAGCTTCCAATGTCCTGCTGCTCCCAAAACAGAGGCTTTTATTAACTTCCAAAAGCTGCTTGCTTCCTAATTTATCAGGGGAAGGGAAGGCCCAGGTAGACATAACTGAGAGAAGAAGAAGGAGCAGCTTGTACAGTCATCCCTGCATGGCTGTCAATGCCAAAACCAAGGCATAACCAAGAGTTCCTGCAGATTATACCCATGAATCAGTGAATTCCTTCATTTGCTTTCATCAGGAGAGGGAAAACCATCTTCGGAAGCTTTGTTTGCATTGTGTTCATACAAGTCTTTACCATGAGGCTGCAATCTGTACTAGTATAGAGGTGGTGGAGCTCTCAGCTCCATGGGTTTGTCCTAAACAGAAAGGCTGAGCCCACAGCTGAGCAACACAACATCCATATGACAGCCTGGAGCTTTTGATTCCTGACAGACCATTTGAAAGGGCACACTTTATTTCTTCTTTTTAACATACAGGTCACTGCTATCTCAGTTAAACTTTGTTGTATTGTCTTGTTTGTTTGTTTGTTTGTTTTCCACCTCCTTTAAGCTCCTGGCTGCTTTGCTATCTCAGTGGTTTTGCAATTTATTTGCCAGTGAGAAAGCATGGACTCATAAATACAGGCCAGATTTGAATCAGATAAAGAAATTATATGACATCTATTGATAAGCTTTTCACTAAGAGGAACCTTGAAGAGGAGACAGTTGGGCAAAAAGACTCCTGAGCTTTCCCTACAAGGCCATACAGGAAAGCAGATTTATAGAATAAGCCTGTGAGAATCTCCAGAAAAGATAAAGGGAAAAGCAGCCCCAGTCAAACATGACCAAAGCAATAACTTTCCAGGGTCCTCTGGCAATTACAAGCCCATTCAGAGGTCACTTTAAAAAAAGTAATACCTGCTCAGTGTACAGAAAATGATGGTGTTAATATGATCTGCTGTGCTTGTTGCTGTAATGGTGACTCAACTTTGAGTCAGCTTTTAAAAGTTTACCAAGCTGACCATATCCTTTCCCCTTGGTTTGCTCACCTTCAGGCACTTCCAAACTTTTCCATATCTTCACTCACCTTATTTCAATCTTTGGCCAGGCATTTAGCAAGCTGGAGCTGGCTCCACGCAGCTAATTTGAAGTCACTTAGATCTTCAGATGAACCTGGGTCAGCTGTAGCCACCTGGGGAACGTTACTATTTCTCTGCCATGATTCCTTTCCTATTTGGTGACAAAAGTTAATCTTGGCAATTTTATATTTATCATCCACTCGTCATTCCTTAGTTACAGAGACAGTGTGATCTCGTTGTGGGACCCCTCCACCTCTTTTAAGGGATGGTGGAATTCAGCCGTTCCAAGGGTGTCTTCATTTGTTGTGGGCTTGAACAAAGGACAAAATTCACCAACGGAGTTTTGCAAAAACTGGAAACATCTCTCTTATTGCATGCAGAAAGCTCAGCTCTGTGCATGAAGAAAAACAATTGAAACCTACAGATTTTCTCTCTTTTTTCAGGTGTAAGTGGCAGAACAGAGTGCCAATCCCTACATTTATTTTGTTAGGAGGTCTTATCTGGTTTCTCCCAGGGACTGAAGGAAGACTGAATGTAGATCTTTTCTTCTGAGTGATTGACAGAATGTGTGGTTAGGCAAGTCTTTTTAGAGGCAACCATAACCCAAGCATAAGGGATCTTGATAAAAGTACTGACTTTGTAGTGCTATATACCTCCCTTTCCCCTGAGTGCCATCCCATGACAGTCATTGCTGACAGAATAAAGAACTATCAAAATAGCAAGGTTTAAAATAAAACTCTGGAAATTCTTCTGAAACATGAAAGTGTTGTTCTTCAGAATTCTGGACCGAGGAGAGAGCAATATGTGCACAGTGAAAAGTTGGGAGGGAAAAAAAATAAAAGAAAGCAAAGCCCAGTATTAAAATGAAAAAAGCTGCAAGAAACACTTACTGTGCATCAAATTAACTGTGGTCTAATAACCACAGTGAATTCATTTCCTATGGCATATACAAATCCAAATGTTAATCAGGAAAGGTATGGGAGGAGGGAAATGGCAGTGCATGAAGACAGCTATGAATTGTGTCATCCCTCATAGTCATGGACTTCTCTAGAAGTCCACAGGGAACAGACAAAACCATGAAAGCATGTAGAGCAGTGTGGCATATTAATATTTGCTGTGCCACATTCTCTGCTAGGGCAGGGTTTGGCAACCTCAGAGACAAGAAAGTAGAGGGGAAAATAGTGGGTAGGAAGATCTTACCCAGATAAATTCATTACATGCCAACCTTTTGCTTGAAAGCAAAGGGAAGAAACATTTGGGATGGGTCCATCTCAGTCAGAGGCATGTCAAATGTAATGAAACTTCTCTAGAATTAATATTTAATCAATTAGAAGAGAATGTGAACCTTGTGCTTATAATTTTCAGCGACCTGTGCACCCCTTGCTACAAGTAGAAACAAACATCTCAGTGTGTGAGTTTTTAGATTCCTCATGGATTGCCCTGAGCCAAAACCACCTTGTGCAGATGACTGAGATGATCCAGAGTGCTGAACCACCATATCTGCTCTGTCATTTGAGCTGAACTGGCACCTGATAAGAGGGCTTTGTTATCCAAATTCTCTGTCAACCTCTGGAGTATTGTGGATCCCTGTATCAGGTCTGCAGTTCGTGTTTATACTAATACATCCATTTAGTAACTCCAAGCAATATTCTTTAGTCTTTAGGTTGTTGCTGCACTGATCTATTGTGTTATTTTAATTGGAAAATGATTATTTTACTTATTCCTTGAGGACTGTTCAATTACTGATAAGATCCCCATAGTTCATCCTTACATTTCCTAACATTTACTAAACCAAATATAAGTTTTGTTAAATATTGAACCTTCAGAGATATAGGTGAGAACTTACTTAAGCCTTTCCTTTTTTTTCTTTTTTTTTTTTTTTTTTTTTTAGTATTTGATTTAGCTGGAGTAGAAAACCAGAACACATATGACATTTTTGAGTATTTGGTACAATCAGATGACATGTTAGTAAATACTTAATATTCTGTGATTCAATGAAAATATTAGACACATAGGTGGGGATTGTACACATTCTGAATTCTCTTATTCATGCCTTGCAAGAAAAAGAAGGGAAAACAGGGGACAATCAGTAGTACCCAATGTGCCACCAATACTGAAAATGCATCAAATCTGAAAAATGTTTGCCTTTTACTATATTATAAGTAAAAAATATAAAGCCAAATTTAAATGAGCAATGTCTGTTGCAAGCCTGTGTTTAGCTTCATATTTCACCCCTGCCTGGCTCATCAGTGCCTGTTCTGCTGCCTGGGCCCTCCAGTTGTCACTGGAATGGTTCTTTGATAGCAAACTGTCACAACCTTAGGATGAACCCCACAAGGGTTTGTCCAAACAGAAGGACAAAATCCACATTATTGATGGATTAAAAATCCCAGCTGACAGACATCTGACTCATTAGCTGCAGGGAGTTTGAATATCGAGAATTTATGTTCTCAGGGCAGAGCTTTAATTGCAAGGCAGACGTCAGTGAATAAATAAAACCAAGTTTCCAAGCCTCCTTCTCCAACCTGCCTTCCTTCCTTCCTTCCCTAAAAAGATTGAAGAATATGCTAGTAAAGAAATGGCTAGTAAAGAATCTGAACATTTTTGAATTCTGAATAGTAGGAATGATAAGGCAGAGGATACCTATTATTTATTGATGTGCATATTTTCACATATTTAATTCTTCAGTACTATAAAAAATACAGGAGATTAATGTCTATGTAGAACCTAATTCACACTACCAGGTGATAGAGAAGGGAACAGGGAAGGAACTGATCAGTCTCAAATTCAAATTCAATTTTTGAATTAACGTTATTAATGAATAAAATATTTTTTCCAGAGTAGCATGTTCAAGTATCTTGAAAGCTTTTATGAGCTTTGAACTATCTTGTGTTCTGTCAAATACAAATAAATAACATGAAATAATTCATATAGCACAAAGTCTCTATAACAAGTAGCAGTAAGAGTTTGCATTTCTGCTGTGTAATAATACTATTGTTACAGAAAAGGCAGGAGCAGAGTGTTGAAGGTTTTTACAATAATGTATTTTGAAATAATCACTGCTGCAATCAATGCTTTTTCTCTAATATAAATCAGATCATTTTGGCAATCAGCAGATACAATAACTGCTCAAAATAGAGACAATATTTATTTAAATACATGAATACAAACAGTGTGAAATTCAACTCTTCTTCATATGTTCACTATGGAAGTAAATTGATCTGAATGTCTGAAATATCCTGTTGTCTGCTCTGTTGTGAAATCACTGGTGGTGTTTAAAAATGGGAACAAGGACTTAAATATGGAGTTCCATTTTGCAGTATTTCATTTTATGCAGTTGCCCAGACTTTCACAAAGCCGAGGTTTTAGTCCACAGGTTCTTGGCCTGTGCATTTAATAAATAGAATGCACTCAACAGTAAGAAATTAGGTATTAGCAACGAAATTTCTGTCTCCATTTTCAACAGTGCTATCAAGACATATCCCACTGCATTCCTTCGGCATGAAAGTCTGAACCCAGCTCCACCCTGATGGCAGCAGAGCTTCCACACATGCTTGGGCACAGACACAGAGAGGTTCCTGTATCCTGCCTTAGGACACCATAATCTTGCTTGTGCTGCTGGGAAACTAGGCATTTGTTAGTTTGGCAGAATTGTGTTAATAATGGCAACCAGTGCACATATTCTATTTTTTTAACAGGCTTTCACGTAATCCTTAATTGTGTCAAAATAGCATACAGATTTCCTATAAAATGGTAGCAGGGGAGGACATCTTGTTTAGCAATCAGAACCTGTTTTATCAGTCAATATATCAGAGGGATATGAGGTAATATAGTTAAAAACATCCTCAGTGGATCAATTTTTAAGTTAGTTCCACTCAGCAGTTACCTTTCCTAAACTACTTTCCAACGACTGCATTGTTTAAGCTCAATTTCAATAACTACTGCCTTGCTAAACAGCACTTTGTCAGCGACATGCATGAACTCAACTCCACATTACTATCATCTGGAATAGCTTTCCATGGATTCACTCATTGCATGGCCTTAAAAGGCTGCCATGAAAAGATGCTGCTTGATTTCTGCATGAAAATCTGACATTTAGAGTATGAGGCAAATGACCTGTAAAGAGAAGGGGCCAAATAACACCAGCGCTTTTTAAGCACTCTCCTGTTTATTGGAAGTGTGATGTCCTTTAGAAGTAGGAAGCAGTGATGCTAAAGCTTAATTTTTACTAATCCACTAGTCCCTCAACCTGCACAGGACTGAAATGGCCAGTTTTGGGTACCCTGGCCTGAAACCTTTTCTTGTAGCAGGTGACTTATTGGAAGAGCTGATGACAGGATGAGCTGCCTGACAGGAGAGGAGAGTGCCTGTGTTTGTACAACTCCAATGGGTCTCAGTCATTATCGACACCATCTGTTTGCCTCAGTGCTGGCATTTCCAATCTGTTCTCCTTAAAGGTAAATGCTGAAGAGGCATTCAAGCAGCTCTGCTGGAGAAAAGAAAGTTTGCCTGGATTCGAACCTTTTATTTTATTTTTTTTTTCTTATACTTTCTGCAAGTATGCAAAGTTCTCATGCACTCGAAGGCAAAATAATTTCTCGAGACAATGAAAAAGAAGGGCCTATTAATTTTTGACACAGAGCCTGTATGTTTGAGTTCCTACAATCAGAGGTGTCGTGCTTGTTGCAATAAAAACATATTGCATATATAACTCTCCACATAGTGGACAGTTACATGTTCTTCACGAGAAATAAGAAATTACACTTCATGGAAATGGAGCTTGAACACAAAATGTGATCAATATCTCTATGGTGTGTTAATTACCAGCTGATAGAGTTTAAGAGGAAGAACACATGAGTAGCTTATTTAAAGGAGGGAAGGGGAAAGTATAAGGGAATAGCAAATTATGACACATGATAACACTCAAACTAATGTTGTGTGTTACTAAGTATTCTATGATACATGAGCAATAATTACTTTAACTGCTTTGAATCATTTCCCAGCTCTCTATAATTTATAGTTCAAGCTTTATGAGACTTCTAAAGTTAGAAATAAACAGGCTGAAACTGTAAGCACAGTAGACTTTTCCAATGGTTCTTTTGTTACAGTATCTAATAAAAAAATTCATATGAGCATGCAGTAATGTGTTTCCCAAGTGAGATGAAGTTCTTCCTTTCCTCTGCGGTCTTGAATTTTATTTTGTTTTTCACATAACTCTAAATGGCAGAAATTTAATTTCTAGGCTAACAATTCGTTAATGAGTGCACATACTTTATTTCCTTTTTTTCTTTATAGTAATGTCACTGAAATGACTCGGGAAAAAGAACTGGAACTTTCAAAGTTGTGGATAATAAACAACCCCAGTTTGGGTGAGTCAGAAGGATGATCTATCTTTTAGATTGCAGTGTAGAATAAAGATGTGCAAGACTGGGTAAACATTGAAAGCATTTTGGACATGGTAACACACAGATTTACACATGATATTTTTTTTCATTACAAAGTACATTCACCCACTTATCATGGACCAGAAGAAGACCACAGAGAAGAAATTACACTGTAATTTGGCTCTCCATTTCATATATGTTTTAGTTTGCTTTCTCAAGAAGTTAAAAGGATAAATAGAAAAAGATTTTTTGGAAAATGTCTCCCATCATAAAAATCGGTGCCCATTATTAAATATTAATGCACAATAAGAACTGAAAGAACAGCAGCAATTAAACATTTATAGTACTTTGAAAATTTCCTCGTACTTTTAAAAATGAAGTAATATTGAGGAACTAGCAGAACCCAAAATTGTAATATTAAGACCAAATACAGACAAATACGTTTCCAGATAAATTGTGTGGACATTCTGCTGTTGTAAAAAACAAAGAGCTGCATAAAAGAGAAGATAACACAAGTGGAGCAAAGCTGGAAGTATTTCAAGTGGATGCAAGTTAACTTTTTCAGCTAAAAGAATAAAATAAAGTTAGTAGTTCAAAATAACTACTGTGTTTTGTTTCTCAAAAGTGTTCATGAGAAATAATTTCCGGGAGTTCAAGGAAATCTGGAGTTACCAAAAGTGATGTTACAAACGAAGAGGTGAAATGTTTATTTTCCTACAGTCACTCTGTCCCTGACACGGAGTATAGTTTTGGTCATTGATGTTTCCTTGGGCTTGTCACTTGGTTTTGATGCCAATGGAGATGACATTTGTTTGCTCCAGATAAGCTGACTGGTGAAGGGATATGGACACTCAGGAAAATTTAAAAACTGCTGTGACAATGAATGGTTAAGCTGTTGAGTTGTAATTCTGGGAATTTAATTTTTAAATCTATCTTTATCTGTATCTCCTTATGCCACTTAGCTTGTTTCATCTCTTTTGTCTTTATTTTCTCCTGCTATTTAGCTAATTTTTTTCTGCCATCCTCAAAAGCTTTGCAGCCACTACTAAAAGAAGCAGCACAGCAAGGAAAACCTAGTGGTGACTGCTGCATGCAGGCAGTACTTTTATATTTGTCATTATAATTGAGTTTATTGGACAAAAAGCCTGCACTGATTCTTAAAACTCTGCAGCAGTTCAGTCTAAGGCACCCTCATTTTGCAGGACAGCTTGTTAGAAACAGACTTAAGAGTCTAAAGCTGTGGTTTATTTCATATTTCTCTATTGTCTCCTATTAAAAGCATCTTGTCTGTGCTTGACATACTGATGAAATTAAATATATGCATCCAGACCTTACTTAATTAAGGTTAGGAAAAGATTACCTTAAAAAGAATGTCTTCCAGAGGCTGAGCTGTCAAACACAACACCTGCAGTAAATAGAAATGATGTCACTTTTTTTCTGTGGATATGGATCTCAGTTTATCTCTCTCCTGCAGTTTTATTGCTGTTCTTTCTTCATGCTAAGGTATTTTATGCCACTGAGGAAAAATCTGGCACTTTTCTCCAAACAACTGCTCAGCTTGGATGGCATTCTAACCTTACAAGCACTGTAAAAGTTATTAGATGCTTTGTGATATCCAAATCTCTTTGGTGTGAACCCCAAACATATGCAAGGAGGTCATGTCTTTACACACTCATCCATCCTGGGGAGCTGTTTAAGTTATTTGTAGAACAGCACATTTTTGCAGAAAAAATACACAGCTTGCTAAACTGAGCAGAGCTGTAAGTACATTCAGCTGGGCTGGCTTTCCCTGCAGATGGAACAAGATTGCACTCTGTGGACATGCAAATTCTTTTTTTCACAGCTGCTCAAATATGGTCTTGAAACATCAAAATGATCTGTGCAATTAAGCTATAAGAAAAAATAACTTACAGTCATTATAGATCCATATCCCTTCATATTCAGAATTCTCGTGTCAGGTTAAATGTGAGAGGAATGCATGGGTTAAATGTGGGAGGAATGCATGGGTGAAAATCCATGTTTTACAACACACACTGTTAAAATTTTGAAAGTACATGTAAATCATTATCCTGATTTACAAAGGGACAAACAAACAGAAAAAAATTGGTTTCCTAAGAGAAAGAGCAGCAAAATTGGTAATCTGAGCGGAGTTTGTTTTCCTCTTTTTCACGTTATTTACTGGATTATTTATCTCAGTCACTTTTTTAAACACAAGCATCAATGAGCAAATTATATGGCAGAGTAAGAATTTATGACCTGCAATTCAGCTGAGCTACGCTCAGACAATACTATTAAGCACAAGTGGTGACTAAGCCTGATATTGATCAATATAACACAATTCTCTGAATTTTCTTAATGCCAGAACTCTGGGTGTTTTTCAAGCAAAAAGTCCTGGCTACTCACCACCCCACAGAAACCATTAAACTCATTTTACCAAGAACAGTCTCACCAAGAGTTCCACGAAAAAAAAAAAAAAAACAAAACCAAAAACCAACTAGAAATCAGCTCTCAGCAAAATTAGAGATCTGTCTGTGTTTTCTTTTCTGTGGAAGTAGCAAAATGCAGCTGTTCTGTCAATGCTCATAAAGAACAGAACTGTTATATATGCAATGAAATAGGTAGCCTAGAATATTAAACAGATCTCCAGATCTGTAGGAGCAAATACTGCATTTCTGAAGGAAAATAAATTCTGCTCTTATTTGACAATAAACCCGTAAATGTTTATGGTGCTTTAACTTTCTGTTGAAATAACCTTTTATGAGTTTGCTGAGATACCCAGAGCATTAAGTCCCACTTTGTGCTGGTTATCCCAGCTGAGAAGGCAGGCACTGAGCACACAGGGGTGGCATGAGTTGTCATCATTCCTGATGCAAAGCTGACCAGTCTCAGAGCCAAAAGGGCTCATGCTCCCACTGCTTGAGGTTGTTTGGGGCTTGCAAACAACTGAATAAAAAAAAAGAGGCAAAAGGCAGTGTGCTAAAAGACGCTCCTATTGATGGCACTCTTCCAGTTTAATCCAAAAGGACAGCTGGTGCCTGTCTTCATTATCCAGGTAAGAAACAGGGTTGTCTTCACTGGAGCACAATGAGGACAAGAGCTGGAACTGAACAGAAGCTCAGGATTTCAGAGAGATTCCGGTAAAATGACATTATCTTTATGTTTTCCTTAAGTTGTCCACTGGAAATTAAAAGAGGGACTGCACAGAGCCATTAGATTACAGTGCTGCAATTGTTGTGCTAATAAACCTGCTCAACCACTATACACTAATTTATATAGATTAGAAACATTATATAGGAGTTTATTCTGCATGAAAATCACACTTGTTTATACACTTGTCTGATTTTCCTTCCTGTAAATGTGTGGTCAGCAATTGGTGTCCTGTTCACCATATCCACCACTGCAACTGCAATTTCTCTCCAATGGGTAATACCAGGACTTAGTGACACTGAATAGCAGAACTGCAGGGCTTTTGTTTGCTGATATAAACCTGCTGTACAGGAGGTATTTTGCGACATTTAAAAAATGTAACAGCTTCTAATTTTTTCTTGTAATATGACAGTTTTACACTGCTAGTGAATTGCTTCTCCATACTGTATGCTGTGTAGCCTACAGTGCAACACAGACACACATTTATTGACTTTATTTTGCACAATAAATACCACATCATAACAATTCACCTGAAACTAATGGCACTAATTAAGCAACAGGGACCTCCAGGTCACAGAATCATAGATTTCCAGTTATAAGGATCTATCAGTCCATCAGTTTTATCCTCCTGCCAGAGCCAGGCTTCTCCATGCCATACATCTTCTATTCACTGTGCTTCAAACAGGGCCAAAAGACTGGGGCTTTCACACCTTGCTCCAGGAGCATAATAAATCTCATGGTCACAGCTCTTTCCCTGCATTCAGCAATATTATCCTTCTTTAAATGCGTGCCATTTTTCTATTTACAGCTCCTAGCTCTCTCTGA
This sequence comes from Margarornis squamiger, assembly GCA_035222235.1. NCBI lineage: Eukaryota > Metazoa > Chordata > Aves > Passeriformes > Furnariidae > Margarornis > Margarornis squamiger. The sequence continues at coordinate 3,478,437 of JAWWTY010000001.1, read as the reverse complement.
AGAAAGCCTTCCTCTTCTCCACCCAGCTTTAAATATCAGCAGACAGCTTTGTCTTTGCCAGACATCCCCCACTAAGTCAAACAGCAGGTTTTTTTGGCAGGCCTAAACACAGAAGACTTTTTCAAACTGCAATAAGACAGTTTTGCTTGTAAAAGGTAATAAGCCCAGTTACTACAGACTCATTTTAACAGAAAGTGAATGGACCTCCATCGAGTTCCATCCAGAGGTTGCATGGTTGCCTCTTTTCTTGGTACTTCCAGTCCCTCAAGAAACATTCCCAGAGCATTGCATTTGATGTTTTTAGCATGTATGAAATAGTATCTAGTTGCCACAAAATCTAAAAATTAAAGAATGGCGACGCTCTGCCTTCCCAAACAAAATTAAGGGTGAAAAGAGAGATGAGCTTGTGGAAAGCAGAAACATTTGAATAGGAATTACCAGCAATAGAAAAGTCCCTCAAAGGAGAAAAGGATGCTTTGCTTCTTCAGAAGAGACTGCAGAGAGGAAGGAGCAGCAGCCTTCAAGCCATAAAATTTCTTTAGTGAGGAAAGGAGGTTTTGGAGTGTAAATTTTCTTACGTTTTGAAATTGTAACAGAGCCTGAACAGATGTGATTGACCCTGATTTCCAGCTTGTGTATGTTTCTGGTCATGCTGCAGAATGAGAGCAGCTGTGATGAGTGGTAGGAAATAAGTGACACCACCTAATTTGAAAAGAAGTGACGGCATTTTAGGCAAAAGAAAGGACATTGCAGATTTAAGTCAGTCCCTTAGCCTGGATTTATTACCTTTATACATTGAGAAGTAAGGAGTGAGTATTGAAGAAAAAACATTTACACTATTCCCGTTCCCATGGATTATTTCTGATCTCAGAATTTTTATAATTTGGGTGATGTAACTGTCATAAATTTCTGAGAAAGATATTTTGAATGACTGATTGTGTCAGCAAACGTTGACTGCTTCCTTGGAAAGTGCAGCCAAAATCAATATTTTATGGAATTTCCAACATGTACTTGTGACAGTGGAATCACTCTAGTCATTGGGGTTGAAAGAGGAATTCTCTGCATGGGATTTTGTTATATTGCTGGTGCATTCTGGTATAATTCCTAATTTCAGTGCTAACAAAGTACAAGTATCTGTCCTGATGATTTTTAGGAGACTCCAAACCACATCTTTTGATTCTCAACAATATACTACTACTTTCTGTGTGGTTCATTAGTTGATTTAATGTGCTCTAGCTCTAAGAAACATGAGTTCTGTCTGACAATACTGCCCAGCTTCTTTAGCTTTGAAAATGAATTATGCCATTTTGATTGCCTTAAATAAAAATGTGGGTCATTTAAAAACTCACAATTCTTTAAAAAAACAAAACCAAAAGCTCTCAATTTCTGATATAATTGACATTGATAATAACAGAGTATATTAAAAATGTCTGCAATATTCATTATGTTTTTGATAGATAATTAGATTGGTTTTTCCTGGTTCATCCTATGTTTTTGCTGCTTTGTGGGATTTCTTTGCAAGTATATAACTCTCCACCTATTGCCTGCTTGCTCCTGGGGCTGGGGAAACACAAGAGATGAGGGAGAACCAAAATCTGTGCTGAGCACCTTCAGTACTGCTACTAAACCTTGTTATAAACCCTTTACTAACCACCAGCTGCTCTGTTGTTACCATGCCCTGCTGAGCTGAGCTGGCTAAATCTTCCCCCTGCTTTAAAAATTCCTGGTGAAAGGAATTTCTTCCTTGCAAAATCCTGAAAAATCCCGTGTCCCACCTCCTGCTCCTCCATGATCCCACAGATGGGAAAAGGCACACGGAATTCAGCCTAAGAATCATCTGGCCTGATATTTACAACTTCCAGGGGAAAATAAAAGCAAGGCAAATCCTTTGGTGTTCCAGGATGTTTTAAGGGATGCGTAGAAGTCACTCCACGATTGATGTGGCAAAGCCTCCTAGTCAGATTATTCCATGTCCCCTGAAATTCTCACACGCTTGGGAGGATCTCTGTAGGCATTTTTAAATAATAATAATAATAATAATAATAATAATAATAATAATAATAGAAATAATAATAATAAATGTTTCCACATCAACGAGCTGAGAATATTTTTGAAACCCATTTTTGTGAAAGCAAATACAGGGATTCACATGTTTGGCTAGAACAAAAGGTGGCTACATTAAAAAAGAAAAATAAAATTAATTTGCACTATGCAGAGGGCATTGAGGCAGGGAGACAAGTCATGACTTCTGAATAGTTAAGGCTGAGGGTATTGAATTATTCCATTTATTTTGAGCTTGTTCACGGTCCTGTGTCCTGCAGGCCTCAGGGATGATGAGGCTAAAATGCTGAAAGAGATGTCACCACCTAAAAGCTGCAGAATTTATGCAATTGAGCTTTCTTAGCATATCTGTGACCTCTTTCGACTTCATCTTAGTTATAACAGGAGCTGCGAAATTAAACTTGCAGGAGAGATCAGAAAGGTCCTATAGTATTCTTGCAAACAGCCAAAGTTGTGCAGTCAGTGAGGGCAAATAAACTTGTTTCTTGGGTTTTATTTTTGTAAACTTTGCCTCTCTGACTGTCATTTTCATCTTCAATGTTTTTCTCCTTCAAGGAAGTCCCCCAGGATTGTTTCTTTCTCCTTGTCTCACCGCAGTGACTCAAGTGAGAAAAGGATGTAGCCTGAGGTTTAGCTAGCATGTTTCTTTAAGAGGCTTTTCTAGAAAGAAAAGAAGATATAAAGTGAAATTGCTTAGTTTAGCATAGATTAGGGCCCTGTGGTACTTCATGTGGATAGAGATGAATTATTAACCTGCAGGGAAAGGTAGCAGTGTGTTCACAGTAAGTACTTTTCAGAGTGTGTGAGGTTTTTCTCCTAGTGCACATTGCCCATCAGGGAGCCATTTGGGTGCTATTAATGAAGAGCTCACTAATTGCTGAGTCCGTAGTTTATTGTCAGGGTGTGCAGTGCACACTCAGCACCCACCGCTCCAGCAGCCCCAGCAACCACTCAGTGGGGAGGCCAAGGGAGTATGGTCCTGCAAAATGCTGCTGCTTTGTTAGGGAATGCTGAGCCAGTATTGTTATTGTTATTATTATTATTATTATTATCATCATCATCATCATCATTATGGTCATTGCCATTAACTTATTACAATATGTTATGGTATTTTAATATATAATTATAATAATATTATTATTATTATCATCATTGCTATCATCATCGTTATTGTTGTTATTACTACCACTACTATTATTAGTTTATCGTATTTTATTATAATATGGTATTTTAATGTATAATTATAATACAATATAATAATCATTACCATCATCATCACCACTATCATCATAATTATTGGGTTTGCTATTATTGTTGTTTTGTTGTTGTTGTTGTTGTTATTGTTACTATAATATTGTTATAATATATTATGGCATTTTAATATATTAATATAATATAACAATCATTACCATTATAATTGGCATAATCATTATTGTTGTTGTTATTACTACTACTACTACTATAATTTTATTTTATTATAATACAGTATTTTAGTATATAATGATAGTAATATTATTATTATAATCATTGTCATCATCATTGTTATTACTACTACTATTATTGTTTTATTATAATATATTATAGTATTTTAATATGTAATTATAACATTATTATTATTATTGTTATTATTATTATTTACAACTACTGCTGTGTCAATGTCCATCTGAATTCACACTAAAAGCTTCAGCACCTCTCAGAGGGTGTTTGTGTACCTCAATCTCCATGTAGACTAAATTGAAACAGAGTAGTAGGCTTTTGCTTTGAGGGGTTTTGTTTGGGGGTTTATCTATTTATTTCTTTAAAATAAACTAATTTCTTCTTGTGGGGAGGATCAATAGCTCTTCAAAATCCTGATTCTTCATAAAGGGGTTGCCTCTGGGCTGAAAATAATGAAGTTTCTGGGAGATGGGGAAAATGAAGAGGTACAATATTGATCTGAAAACTGCAACGTGGGATCTATTTCTGGAGAAAGCTTTGTTAAGGAAAAAGTTTTAATAGAAAAATTGTCAATATTTCAATTCATTTTAATTTAAACAAAAGAATCTTTTTTACTTTAGAGAGTTATATCAGCATAATTTACAAAATAATAAATCCTTTTCTAGTTGACCTGTTAGTCACTCTATTTTCTAAAATTTAAATAAAACAATTGACATAGTATCTGTTGGCCTTTAAAGATTTTTGAGAGTAGTAGAAATAGTAATAAGTAGTAAGAAATAAAGTAGTAGAAATAGAGATTTCTAAAATAATTAGGTAGTTTAAACTGTTCAAAGAGTCAAAAGCAGCTTTTTACAGCCATATCCTCTTTGCAAACAGCCTTGCTTTGAAGGCAGATTTTTTCCCCCTATGTCAGTTCATTAAAGTATTCCAGTTCAGGGAGTAATATGAAGTAGGGAATTTTTGGAGGTATCGAAAAATTGGGAAAACAGTTTTCCTCCTTTGGCATGGCTGTAAATGAGGAGTGAGAACCAGGAGTGCCATAATCCAGGAGAATTTAGACTCTGGCAAGATAACCCGTTAATTCAAAATTACACTTTGGGGTTTTTTTAGAATAAGCTTCTTTTCTTTTTTTTTTTTTTTTCCCCCTCCAGCAATATTATACCTACAAAAAATGTCAGCCCCCAGCCCCTTGTTAAACTGTAAGCTTGAATTGCAAATTTAGGATTCTATTTTTAAGCATTCCTGATTAAAGTCAAAGTCTCAGATGAAACTCACAAATCACAAGTAGAACGGAATAATTTAATAAATAAATAGAAGTTAGCATTTACTGATATGTAACTGCTCTGAATAAATTATCTACTTTATCACATATAATTATAGGGCAGGAAAAAAGAGACTGGTTGGTTTTTGGGGTTTCTTTTCTGTTTTCTGAGACTTTATTGTGTTGTTCCATGTTGTTTCAAGTCAATTTAAGGTTAGCATCCCAAGTATTCCCATTTTTGACAGCAATGTAAGCGAAACCAAATTGCAGCTTGCAAGTCACTCAGAAAAAAAAAAATCCAAAAAAATAAAATATATAGCAGGCTTATGTACACTAAACAGCATTTTCAAGGGAGAACAATCAAGGTAGCACAGCTCCTCCAAGGTGACTCTACCTCCGAATAGGTGGTACGTTGTTATTTCCTCCGTGTCACAGCTGGACTGCCTGCTGAGGGACAGCACGCCTGGGGAGCAAGAGGAGCTTTCTCACAGCAGCCTCACTTGAAAAAGGGGCTGGGGAAAAAAGATTATCAAAGCATAAAGCCTTTATGAAGTGTGGTGTTTAGAGCACAACTCCAAAAGCCCTTCCCTCGTGTGCTTTTAAGAGGAAGACATCCCTCAGGGGAAAAAAGGGGAATGTCAGGGTGTCTTGCCTGGCACACAGAGGAGGCATCTTCCTCAAGGTGTGTTCAGGAGGATAAAGTGAGAGATTTGAGTGGATTCGAAACACACAGTTGTCAATCCGTCCATTAGGCAGAACATCAGGACAAGTTTATGGCCACACCGGGGAAAACTCCAACCAGTGCTTGAATCTGAAAATCCATGGGCAATTTAAGCCACTGAGGGCAGCTGGATCACACTCCACCTCGACCCAGGTGTTGTCCAGGCACAGAAAGCTCTCTGTGTTCACATGGTCATCCATTCACTGAGACATCTGGATGGTTTGCAGGGTGTTTTTTCTACTCAGGACCATGGCATGTGTCATTGCAAATGTTCAGCTCGTGGCACACAGACTCTGCTGTTCCACATCAGTGGCCTCGTTTGCCCCTCTGGCTAGCAAGGGGCAGTGAGTGTCTGCTCTTTGAAACACAACTGTCCTGTGATGACTTACAGAGATCTACATTTAGCAGTAAACCAGGAAAAAAAAAAAAAAAGTCCCAGTTAGTGGATTTCCTTTCAAAGACTGAGAGAAAATCGCCTTTTTTCCTGTCCTCTTTTGGCACTGTGTCTGAAATAAACATTCATTAAAAGTTACTTGCTCTCTGCAGTCCAGCTACAGTGGTTCAGTAAAATGCCTCAAGAATAGTGCAGCAACACAGTGCAAGGAAGTGGCATCAGATCACTATGTCAGGAGAAAAATTTGGAATTTTAAAGCCCTCTCAAAGCCCTCAGGTTATCAGTTGTTAAAAAAAAATAAATTCTGATGCCACATGAAATGCTGACATTTTTCAGTAAAACCCACAATATCATCATGATCCAATATCCAGCACTGCCATGTATAGTCAGAGTTGTATTTTAAAGGCTTCACACAGAAACACCCCAGGGGGCTGGGATCTTCAGCTGGATTTTGATTCCCATGCGTGTGTGTTTTTCCTTTTCTATAACAATAATTATTTAAGTTTCCTGATCCACACTAAAGAAACCACTGTTAATAATTTAGAATATATTTACACTAAAACTCCAATGTAACATTAAAATGCCCAACTAGTAAGAGAATTTAATAGAGGGAACAGCAGGAGGGAATTTGGTTAACTTGCCCTTGAAAATTTTAACCTGACTAGAAGTTCCTTCTATGCTGCTTTCTGTAAAAACCACACTTTATAGAACAGTAAAAGGGTCTGAGGAATTCCCTTTCTAAAGGAGGAGAAAACAAGGAGCCCCGAATTCTTCATAAACATTTGTGAAGGATTCATGATTTAATCATTACCATGGCATAGTTCTGGGCCATGGAAAGTTTTGCTCTTTCCAGTCTCCCATTCTTCCAACTTTGAATCCTAATCTTAATGCTTGAAACTTTGGGACGCTGCTTAAAATACCAGTACCGGTGTGTTTAATGAGAACAATCCATCATCTGCTTGTCAACTTCAGCTCTAATGCTGGGGAGATCTACCTGGTAATAATGGATTTTTGAGACAATCAATAGCTTGGATACATACATTTCAGGCTGCAAGGGGAAAGGACATCCAAACAAAAGTCTGGCACAAGAAAGATTCAGCTGACAAGAGGAAGAATTTGAAAATGGTATGGAGTAATAATCCAATTACAGTTTTAACAGCACAAGAGTTAACATTTCTCAGATACAAGTAAATTTCACTCGGTCTCAGAGTAAAATAAACACTTTTCCCTTTAAGAGATTGAAGGACAGATGTTGCAGTGTGGAATTGTGTTCCATCCTTCATCCTGGAGAATAAAGACTTCCATCTACAGGAGGAATAGCTGGCTGCTTCAAAACAGACGGGTTTTAAATGCCTGCAATACACTGACCTTCGGGTGCCTTCCATCAGATCTCCTCTTTTAGTGCAACAAAATCATCAGACAGTGGTTCAGGGTCTGTGATCCAAGATCTGCTGCTGTGCAAGGGAGCTGCACATTCTTTGCCCTCTTTTAGTGAGAAAATTGTTACTAAGTTGTAAGAAGGCACATATGGTAAGGCCACACAAGATAAAACACGTAAAGAGACGAAGAAATTGTCTAATATTTAAAGCAAGTGCCAAGAAGAGGTCAAGAATTCTAGAGGAAAATACTTATGTGAAAACACAGAACCGTATGAAAAAAGCCAGCAGAGACACAGAAAATGTTAATTCAGTAGCACAAGAGCCTGTTCTAAGCAGCAAAGGGGACTGACACATCACCATTTGATTGACAAGTGCCTGGCTGGCAAAGCCCCATCAGGTGGTGATGAGCATGTTAATGTTGAGCCTGGCACATCATTATTCATACAGAGCTACTACGGGCAGGAGTAAACTTAGGAAAGCTTTGCACTCCTCATTTGTGCGAACACTGCCTGCCAAAAGTTGCTCAAATTCTTGTGGCACAGTGAAGGGAGTTAGTTCATACATAGATATATATGCACACACAGAGTGCCCTGCTGTGCAAACATCGCTCTGGACTGAAAATACATGAATATGGACACACAGATATGTGCATACAAACACTGTTCTATGGATTCAACACATTGCAGAGGGGCCAGAGGGGTCAGGAGATCTGCAGAGGTTGGGACAGAATCAATCCAGCCACAAGACCTGTGTCTCTTTAGCATCCACTTGCCTGGCAGTGTGGATGAAAGCAGCTAATCATTCCACATCCATTGTTAAAATGAAGTTGAAGGAGCACCAAGAAGGAACTTTCTCATGTCAGCTGAAGGTTCGCTTTGGTTGAGTTTGTGACCTCAGGAACAGGGTAAAGGAAAATCTTGCTGAGCTTTGCACAAAGTATATTTGCAAATAAATAATTGATTGCTTAATAAATAAGAAGTTACAGGATGGCTCTTGGGGCGAAGAAACTTGTGGGCAATAGGAAGGAAGCTCAGTTTCAAGCCTCTCTACAATCCCTTTCTTGGTGAATTATATATGCTCCAACATTCCATTTTTGACCTTGGTTACTTATGGATACATGTTATGGAAGGATTATTTTTTTATTTTTTTTTTTTCAGAAGCCATTACCTTTGAAAGTGTCAGGAGATGACCTGAAATCTATTACAAATTTACCATAAATTACTATACTAATGTCTTTCACAGTTAAACCATCATGCATTCTAATAAATACTAAAAAATGAAATTTCTCTACCAGCTAAGTCACTGGCCCAAATTAATTCAACTCTCTTATCCCATATCCTAGATGGGTTCTATTTGTGGTGTGTAGAAAGCAGAGCTTATTACTAAAGGAATACAAAGAGTTCAACATGGAGCCCTCAAAACTTTGACATGCCAAAATGCAGATTATTTCTGTAGTCTTTATTCAGCAGTGCTGTCAGCAAGACAGGCTGCAGTAACCTAAGTTTCCTAAAGAATGATGACACCCCTTGTTTACTCCAGGACACATTGCTTTTATAATTCACACAGAGGTTTCCTTCATTTTTCATATTTGTTTTTTGATATTTTCATATTTTTTTCATATTTTCATATTTTTTTCATATTTTCATATTTGCTAATCTGTAAAACTGTAGATAAAGATAAAATGAATATTAAGTCCCTTGGTGAGGAGAAATGGTGTCTGCATAATAAAGTAAGACATGATCTCTGCAGTTCTAAGGCTATAGGATGTGACCAAGCCCAAATAAAGCAAAATACACGAGTACCAAGACTACAGAACATGAGTGGGAGACCCATCTTTCTCCAACAGCGTCGTTCAAGCCATGAACTTAAATCCTGGCTGTCTCAGAGGCTGCTCAGTCCCTTTTTCTGTCAGTCATAAATTTCAGGCCAGTGCTCATATATCAGTGAAATCATTTGAATGGTCCTTCACTGTATCATTTACCAGCCATTGGCTGCGTGCAGCAATCAATAAGGTGAGCAGCTTTTGCTGCAGTTGGACTAAAAGCTATTTTTCAGTTTCAAGAGGTAGTCAGTGGCAAGGTTACCTAATACTGTAACAATCTTCCCATTTAACCTTTTATGCCAAAAATCTTGATGTAAGAGATAGTCACCCTTCAGGACAGAGAAACCAGGCTTGGAGTGCTTGTCATTACAAGCAATGTGAATATCCAGTGTGGAGTAGTGCTGAACTGCTGAACTACTGAATGCGCCACCAGATGGTATAAACCAAGACTCATTTGTGCTCTGGCTACTCAGGAAAAACCCTCAGGATGTGACCTCCTTGTTTTGCAATTATTTATTCAAATGAATAACAATGAGCATATTTATTCAAGCATATTGGAATTCGCTGCAGCCAGTTTGCAAACAACTCCAGCCTTGTGTTTGTAACCCTTGGGAAGGTATTTGTATTGGAAAAGATAACCTTAGACTTTAACTTCCAAAACAGACATTCAAATACCATCATATAATTCAATAAACTCCTGGTTTCTTTGCATTATTTGTTACTTCTCCAATTTTTTAAAGGGTCCTTTAAATACCAAACCAACACCAAAACTGCGTAGAGAGAAAAGTGCAGCTACCTCTGTCTGCATGTGGATTGGCAGGCAGAGGAGGAAATGAATGCATTTGCCATACAGGATCTGTAAATCCTGGGATCTGATGGAATTGGGTTAAATAACAGAGAATTAATTTTTGGCACTGCTACTCAACTGATAATTTTATGGTAAGCAAGTTCAGAAAGCACCAGATGAGGCTGCTCTCACCAAAATGATACTCCAGTCAGCCCTGCAGATGGCAGATTATGTGGCTTTGTGAGAGTCATTTAGATGAACATGCTTGGCTAGGGATATTACCCAAAACTTTGGTGAAATTTTAAATTTACAGTGTATTTAAAAAGAAAAGGGGCAAAATCTTAATCCAGATCAGCTATTTGCAAAAATAAGGAAACTAGTTATGGGACTTATGTTTTGACTCCAAGTACATAAAAATAAATTGTTTGTTCTACACTTATAAAAAAGACTATGTTTCTATGTCTTGATAAGATCAAGAGCATAATTTTCAACCCTGTGCATGCGAGAAGAGTATCTAGTCTCCATTACTGGCTCAGAGGTTGCTTTTCCAGTTTCACAGTGATGTGAATGCGTAAAATTATGGAAACAAAAGTTGCAGTTGCCTTTAAATGAGTCCTTGTGCAATTGATTGTGCTCTTGAAGTTATGTCATTCTCCAGGACAATTCCCCAGCTTTGGACAGTGTTATCATTTAACATCTTCTCTTCTGGAACACTCATGCACCCAAAAATAACAGTTTTGCCATGCTCTTTCATTATATGCCCACTGACTGACAATTTGCTTGCAATCTGCTGTTGCCATCTGAATCTTGTTAAGTTAGAACTTTTTCTGGTCAGTGAAAGGTGGTTTTACTTTCCCCAGTCCAAGACAGAACAAATAATGTGCCAAGCAGTTATTCTTAAAAACCACAAGAGTCACTCTGAAGGTTAAACAGAACACTCCACGTAATGGGTGGCTTTTCCTTTTGCAACATCACTAAGTATTTACTAAGTATAACATTTCCTAAGTATAACACAAGCTGGATCAAATTCTTTATTTCAATTAGCACTCTCCACTTCCTATTAGATACATTCTATCAAACCGGAATTGTCCTTGCCATTTTTTTTCTGTTTTATTTAACAGATCCCAGCCCAAAATCGGTCTCCCAAGGTCCATACCCCACTTGTAGAGGCCGCAGAGGACACCACTGTGTGCAGCTTCGTCAAGAGCCTGACAGGTGAACCAGGTTTCAAAGAGCAAAACAAATACCCTCTACATTTCAGCTGAAAATCTCAAGGCAGACGTGTTTGCCTGCATTCTGCACATTTACAAAATTGATTCTGGCAGTTACCAATAATTTACACAATTCAAAGGGAAGAACCAAGTCTTACACTGCAAGTGTATGTGACAAAGGAGTTATTTGCACTGCACAGAATGAATTATATTGTTACATATCCATTACAAACCCACCCACGCTATGCGCAAAAGTCTTGGTCTTCCTCCTGAGGGTCTCTATCAGAAATATGATGAATCTGAAGACTGTTTCTTAATGTTCTTTAAGTCAGTCTCTTTAATGAGCCCATTTTCTCCAAGTTTTTAGAAAAGTTGACCATGGAAAAACAACTTTTTCATGAGTTAGATCTCTGAACTGAGCTGGGGTTAAATGGTATACTGATTTTCAGCCAAGTGCTTCTCATGTAGCTCACACTCCTGAATGCATGGCTGCAGATATGCTTGCTCATGCTGCTATTTCCTAGGCTGGAGTGGCTATTAAATTTTGTAATTAGTGGAATGTAATTATTTCCCGTAATGGGCTGTAAATTCACATTATGCAATAAATCATTCTTATGTACACTTAAGGATTCATTACTCTTCTTAGCAACTGAGTAGCATATTTAGTAAGCACAGAAATGTTCAATTGGAGTAAGTACCCTGTAGGTTATTGGGAAACATTAGTTGTTCCCAAATGAAATCTCTTTGGTGAGGAAAAGTGGTTAGCAGCAGCAAAAGTGGGTTTCTACCACCATGGTTAGAAATAAAACTTGCAAACTTGATTCAGCAGGGTACTAAAAAAAACATTTGCATATCAGTTCCATTGGGATCATTTGTTGTCCTCATTAAGGTTATTAAATGCTTTCTTAAATTGTCTTCTGAAATAATAGTCGAGGAGAGAGAACTGCTGTTATAACTAAAGCTCTGTCAGTGAGGGTAAGAGCTTCCTCCATAGTGACAGAACTCCCAAATGTAGGAATCTGCTAAGCCCAAGCAGGAACAACTCCAAGCACAGGCCGTGTGCAGACCCCTCCAGTCTGCACACCAAGCACATACTTCTGCATCCACCTTCAGGTTACCCTGTTTGGCATCTCTTAAAGGCTAAAGGAAGCACAAGCCCAGAATAACTTTCAGCACTGCCATGCAGAAAGGAGAGTGCAGGAAAAGGGAACTGGTTCAACAGAGAAAAACCAAATCTGAAAGATGCAGCACAAAGTTTGTTCTTTGTTGTCACAGACTGTTGTCAGAATTCACATTCTTTCATACACTAACCTAATATTCTTATAGAATGCATGCACACAGACATGTGCCTCCAGTATCCTAATATGAAGGGCAAGCCAGTGCAGAGACATCTGAGTCCCCAGCAGAATCAAGTGGTATGTGTACACACTAAGCAGGCAAACATCACTGCTCACAAGACAGAAGATTTCAGGAAAAAGTCTTGCATCTTTCCTGTACTACTTTTGTTGCAGCCTTTCCTCTCTCCTGAATTAGACATTATCCTACCTATGTCTTCTTTTTATTCACAATCAGTGATGACAATAAAAGCTTGGGCAATGGTGAGACAGGATCAGCTCCTGATGGCTTTCTCAGAGAACTCTGCACTCTGCTCTGGGCAGACTGACTGTCAGGACCATGGACAGACCAGCCAACACTTTCAGAAGGGTCAGAATCTCTTTTCCTTGTTGCTGTCACCATTAAACTCTCCTTTACTGTGGCCCTGGTGAAGCAATACTGGCAGAGACAAGAAGCCTTCCTGCAGTCATGCTTCAGATACATGACCCTAATTAAAAGGGGATAGGTCTAAAACAGGAAAAAAGAGATCCCCGCCTACACCTGAGCTGTTCACAATTAGTATTGGCCAGATGTCTAAAATGTGCAGGCTGCTAAAATATCCTAATGCCCTTCAAACCCAACAGAGAGTGTTAATGATTGCTTTAATTGGAAAAAATAAAGGATAATCCAACAAATAGCAGCAATGAACTACATGCCAATAAAGGGAATCTCAGAATAAGCTTAACAGATTTGCTGGAGAAACGACTGCAGCACAGACCTTGAAGGCATTAGTTTGTGGCCAAGAAAGATCACTTACCTGCTTGTCTAACTCTGATCCCTTGCATGTGATTAACAAAGGTGAAGGGAAGCACCCCCAGGGAGCTGTCACAGTGACAGATAGATGACTTCAGACAGAGTCTTTGCTTAGGCTGTGACTAAACTTCAAATCCTACTTCTGCCCATGAATTTAGCCCGTCCCCACCGGGCACTGTTGGATCCCATCAGCCTTGTTCCATCACCCCGTGGAAATTTCTGTCCAAACAAACACATGCCTTTTTTCTCCCTGGAGGCTTCACTGAAGCTGAATAACCTAATAGAGCTATTTCAGCTAAACACATGGTAAGCATGTCTGTGTTAGACCTGGACGTAACCCATCCCAATTAAACAATGCTTTCCTAACTCGGGGTCCCACACACTCCTCAGGCTTCAGAGAAGTGCTGACCAATTTAGTGGGAACCAGTCACTGGAAGGCCATTTGTTGGGGTTTTTTAAAAAAGTTTGTTCTTTAGCAGTGGTCGATGAACAGCGTGTGGTTACTGAACACAGAGCTTCATGCTCTGCAAGCACAAAGCTTTGCATTGATGTGGTTGTGTGGGGTGCACATTAAAAGCTGTTCACAGCCTTGCTCTGGAAAGACTCTTCCAGAATAGTCTCACCTTGGTTTTGGGGCCAAGCTGTGCTGAGGAGTGTCCTGTCACTGGTTTTAATGGTTTTTGAGCTCTGCTACCTCTTCCAGCCATGGCTGCAATGGTATTAACAAGTTCCCCTTCAAGTCCCAATAGGACACAAGAAGAATTCAACAAGAAGTCCACCTTTGCAATGTAGTTTGTGACCAGTAGCAGGAACATCTGTTTATTGTCTTCATACAGAGAAGGAGGACTCTGGAACAGAGCCAGGAAGCTGTAAATAAATATCTTTTAATTTACTTATTTTTTTAATATATTTGCTGGCTTTCAAAAGGGATAAAGAAGACCTTGAATAGAGCAAAAATGAAAACTGCTTTTCAGAAACTGAATGTGTAGTATTTCCAACTAAACATGAAAAGTGGTTTTATGTACTCTTTCCTCTGTCCACTTTATAACTCTGTAAAATATCATTAAAATATACAGTACTTCTGAGATTCTTACGTTCAATAAAAGGGTCAATAAGAAGCTGGTATGGTAAAAAACTCTTTTCCCTTAATTGCTTATCTGCTTACAATGCAAAGCTTTCTCAAGGACTTCTATTTCTATGAAATGTTTTATAGCAGAGTACAAAGTTATAAAATATTGATAATTAGATCTAATTTTTAGATGAATGAAACAATACTTCTTTTGCGTTCAGAGTCCATTTGAAAAGATGGGTTTCCATGGTTATGGAATTGCCCATAGACCAGCTACTAAGACGAAAATTAACTCTCTCCCAGATAAAGCCAGGAGAGTATCCTAATAAAAAAGCCCTTTCAATATCTTTCAGTTTCACTTACTTTTTTATCCCACAAAAGCTTTCAAAGATTTAACAGCTAATTTTTGTTCATTTAATCTTTATCCTCTTGCATTCTGTCCTGGAAAATTCCTCACTTTCTACTTCCCTTCATATCCTTCTCCCACCGTTGTTACTTTTTATTGCTCATCTATTTCCTGGCAATTCTTTACTACCTCCACTCTCCAGGAAATATCTAATGATTATTTAGATCCACAAGACAAACTGTAATAAAGATTCTGAAGTCAACACCCAAGCAAATACCTCTTCTGGGGCAAGGTAAGGTCATGGCAATGGGCTTTTTCTTTTTTCTTTTTTTTTTTTTTTAATTTTGTTGATGATAAAAGCTACCTCATTCCAAACCCATTTGTGCAAAACCTTGCTGAATTCAGTGAATTGAAGGTAATATGAGCCTGGTATATCTCACAGTCCAGCTCTCATGTCTGCCTATGACTACACTTCCTATCTTACCATTAGCCAAGTAACAAGCCTCACAGAAAACCTGTCCAAACAACTAATCAAAAAGTAAATCATGCAATAAATTTGCTGAGGACTGCTGAAGACAGAGGTTAAATCAGTGGAACACGCTCTTGAAAGAAATTCAGCTTAGAAAAGCAACTGCCCCTATACCCTGTCATAAGGATAGACAGCATTTTACACCAGAGCCTCAGCTCCCTGTTTAATTGAACTAATCACCTGCTTTTGACTACATTTATGTTATGATATAATAACCAGGGCTATGCCAAAGAGGTGAGTTTGTATTAATTATTTTTTAGCAACTGTTTTTCCCAATTATCACAGAATATTCTGAGTTGGAAGGGACCCACAAGGATCATCAAGTCCAGCTCTAAAGGGGATGACAAGAAAAGGTCAAATCTTTAACTCTTATCAAACAGTTCAATTTCATTTTTACGTTAAAATATCAAAAGGAAAACAAACAACCAGTCACAGATTTTAGGATGAATTTATTCTCAAGATCCTTCTGAGATATGTTGGATGTTTGTCCAGCCAAGCCACGTTGGCAAATGGTGCTTTCAGCAAGCACACGACCTACTAAAAGTGTCTTTATATTTCTTCCCATTTAGGAATTCCCTGTAAGTTTGAATGCAGTGTGACTTGCACATCTATTCATTAGATGTCATTAGGAGTCATTAGCCAGCAGAGTCTTAGTCTGTAGGATATACATTTCATAATGAATGAAAGGGAAGCAGGGAAGAGGAAACTGCATGGAGCAAAAGACGACAAATTAGTACAGTTCTCTCTCAAATTCACAGATGAAAAAATGAGTAGGTTCAAAGGCAAGTCATAAATCGAAATTAAGAATGAAATGTCAAGCATTCATATACAAACAAAATCTTCTGACAGCAAAGCCAGCGTGGATTGCTTCACAACATCAAAATAAACAAGAATACATTAGAAACAAACAAAAATTACTGTTAGGAACAAATACCTAAGATATCAGTGAGCTGGAAATACAGTCTCTAACTTGATACCAAAGCAAGCCTGTGTGCAGGGAAAACAAGAGGAACACTTAACAAAAGTGTGACAGCACCGTGGAATATCTTTAGAAATCCCACAAAGCTCCTACTGCAGGCCACTGATTTTAAACATTTATATTTGGCTAGACTGTGACTAATGCTCTGACATGTTTTGGGGTACCCTTCATTAACCAGATACAGATTAAGATAGTAATTCTTGTCTATAAAAGATCTTTCAAATATTTTTTATGAGAGCAGATCAGAAGGCACATGCTCCTGGCTTTCTCCTGGAATGGGAAAACAAGCCATTTGCAAAAGTTGAGTATAACACTGTTTTAAGTTGTTAGAAGCTCAAAGAATTTTGATAAATTATATGATACATTTTATCTTATTCAAAAGTGCTCACACAGTGCTCCAATCAGCCCCCTTTGAGCTTTTAAATAAAGTTTCTGGCAATGTAAACACCGTCTTAAAATCAGATGTGTGCCCTGGCTGAATTACTGCTGGCAAAGTGCAAGGAGAGACTGTCACTGATCTCATTCACATCACAGCAGCTTTAAATGAATCAGAAGGAAGATCACTGATATTTAGCCTAAACTTTTATTCTGGAGCTGTTCATTAAACTGTTAAAAGAAAGGTAAAGTCCCCTGCCTTTTAGAGAAAACTGCAAAAGCTTTTATTAAGTGTACAGATTTATTGGGAAAAATATTGCTGATTACTACAGTAAAGACATTTGGCTTCAGCCCCACTATTTCTACCTAATTTAAATATTCCCACTTTCAGTAAAGTGAAAAGTGTTGAAAGAATAAATGAAATATTAGCAGAAGGGACCATTTACAGATAGGATTTCCACACTTCTTTCAGCAGAGCACTGCAGCCCTTGGAGTCTTACTGGCACACTGTGATTCTTTTTATGAAAAGTAAGGATTTTCAGTATTTAATTATTGTAGACAAGAATAAAATTACAGCTCTTTTCTTTAGGGTTGTAGGGCCTTTCAGGCTGTATCAAAATGAGCCAGTGAAACCAGGATTGCCTGGGAGAAACACAGCACCTCAGAGAGAAATCACTGCCTGACATTACTGGGTTTAATGGCTAAAACATTGGCAAATATTAAAAATAAATAAATAAATAAATAAATAAAAGGCATTGAGAGGCTGAGCCGAATGCAGTGGTTAAGATGCCTCTATTCAGATTCACATGGACTGACTGTTTTAAAACAACTATTCTGACAGTGGGAAGTTCTGGGTGAGATCAGAGAAAAAAATGACTGGTCAGATAAATCTTATAGCTGAGGTGTTGTCCCAGAGAAATGGAATTCTATAGCTAGTATCGTGAATTTATCTAGGCAAGACTTTTACCTCTAAAATTAAAGATCTGACATCACAATTCTTTTAACGAGTAAGTAAAAACAACAACAAAACCCAGAATGCAATATTAGTGAATGTTTAAATGGCTTTTGGTGTCAGTTTATCAGTGCTACGTAAATAAATTGGATGCAAAGCATTTCTGATGGGATATTTTGATATATGTGTTTCCATAATCTTCAGTGTAAATTGGAAAAGTCTGTAAAAGCAGAAAGAAAAGTGTAAATACTACGTGCTGCTTTCTGATAACCAACCCCATTTTAATCATCACTGAGTCTGTGCCTGCAGATCAAACTAGAATTTGTTGGGTGCTGGGGAATGCTTCATTTGCTTCACTTTCTGAAGGGCAGGCACCCTGAAGAAAGAGAAAGGTCTGGATTCAATTTATAACACAAGTAATGTAAAATGCCTTTTTGATATGTTATGCTGCAGAAGTTTTCCAGGAACAGGAAGAAAAATAGATATAGATGTTAAAGGTTAAGAATGAGCAATCTCAAGCAGTCACTGACTTTCCGATCCAGACCCCCATCCTCTTGATATTCTCACCTTTGTGTGTTAGTTTGGTTATGAGCCCTTTACAGTTTTATTCATTGCTTCCCCCGTGCTCTTTGATTTTTATTCTGGTGTGTGATGCATGCTTCAGTTAAAAAAGGGCCTCCATATAAAACATGTCTTAAGACTGGAACAAATTCATAGATGAATGTGAAGGATCACTTTGAGAGGAGAGATTTTTATTTTTTTTTTCCCACTATGGCTTTTCCAAAGAAAAGAGGAAAAATGCTTAAGCAATAAAACCGAGATAAATTATATAGCCTTTCTGAAGTGATTTTGAACAGGAAGAAATCATACCTTTTCACTGAGATGGAGAAAAAGTAATGTATCACCAGAGAGCAACCGGTGACAAGTCATTGATTTCAATAGCATAACAATGATCAATTGAGGCCATGGCTGAAACTCTCCTCAGGTCCTGAAAATGAACCTTGCCAGAGCTTGTCCATCCCAATTAACACCGGGATGTTTTACTGTTGAGCTCAGCCAAGACATTAATTCTCATACCACGGGTCCCTCCGTAATGAAGAGCAAGCAGAGCCCTTCACAAACACAGCTGTTCCTGTTAAGGTTGTTCTCTGTGCTGTGGAAGAGTCACATTCCTCTCAGACGTGTCGCATGTATCAGTTCAATTAAGGTTTCTGATGGGCTCAGCATCTGCAGAGAGGGACAGGTTTTCAGGAGCGTGTCATTCCCATTCAGACTATAAAATAAGTGACTTTGACACTCAAATTGAGCTTGTACTCGTGCTAGGAGATTTGCAAACCTGGCAACACTTGTGGACACTGTAAGTTTGCAATCATGCCTGCAGGAAAATGTATTTTCTTCAGGTTTTGAAGCATGTGGGAATAGCATTCTATTCAGGTCTACATGGTCCAAATGAAGACATTTGCACTTGGATATTCCATCTTTATTTTGTTATATGGAGAATATATATACCCTTTTTTCAGCGGGGAGAAATCAGTGCTCATAATGCGTGATTCATCTCATCTTGAGGTGAAAAATGATCAGAAAAATCACATTCTAAAAGTGTTCATTTCTGTCTATTCATTAGAGAGGAAGCCTACAGGAAACAGGGTGTATATATACATATATATATATATATATACACACATATATATATGTATACAGACACACTCACTGGACTTATCCCCAGTGATTTAATAAAAGACATGATTTCTTCCCTATTTTTAAATACCTTATTTTAAAGTGATTGGTTTACATATGCTATTTAAAGGCCTAGCTAAGGCATTACTCTAGAAACATTTTTTTCTCTAAATTTCAGAAACAACACTTAGAACATGGGCTTAAGGTTGGGGTTTTTTTTTGCGGGGGAGGATTTACCTTGTTGAAGAAAACAGAAACCAACCCAGAATGAAGTCGCTCTGTACTTCCAATAACAATATGATATTTTCTGAAAAAAATATTTTCCTTTTTTCTTGTTCCTAAATTGGAGAACATTGTTAGGATGATCCTAATTGTAGCCATACAAGTTCCCACACAGCAGTCAGAGAACTGCAGCCAGCATTAAAATTAAGAATTAACTGCTCTATCAAACATAGCAATGAGTAATGGGTTGCAGGAAGTTGCACAGGTGATTCAGTAAGTGGCATATTCTGGTTTGAATGGAAATTCAAGAACACTCCTTTCTCCTGTTTCTGAAAGACCCTGCATAAGCAATCAAGGTCAACAGGTAATTTTTGTTGATAAAGCACTCAGTGTATTTGGAAGTCATCCACGGATCATCCCAGTGACAAGTTTCTCTGTTTCATTCTCTCTGTCTGAAGACCCCCTCAAATTTCATTCTTCTGAAAAGAGGAAGAGCAGGGCTGCTCTGTGTTGCAAAGATGGACAACAGGTCCTTTTCATGTCTGGTGATATTACAGGCTTCCCACAATTTTAGGGTGACTGAAAGATACAGTCTGAGTTTGGGGAAGCCTCTGCATTCTAAGACATGGATATAAAACTTATCCAACAAGAGCAAATAAATAGGGACCAGGATTTGGCGAAAAGATCATTTTTTCTAATAATGCAACAGGATAAGAGACAAATTCAATCCATCAAGAAGGGGACAGAGAAAGAGATATACATAGACCTTCTAAACTGAGAGGCAAGCAGGGAGAATAGGAGATGAAATCTGATTTAATTAAAACCTATTCAGTATGGGCAAAAGCTTGAGGTGCCGGTACTGCACTCCCAGCCCCTTCCTGCTTGGCCATATTCCAGTGCCTGGGGTCCATAAAAAGTCCATAAAAAGCATAAAAAGATATGCTTGTCTCAGGGGTGTATTGATATTTTTTGCTCACTTTGTGTCTGCCAGTTGCTGAAATATCGGTTTTGCATGAACAGTAAAGTCCTGCACTAGATTAGACATATCTGATGTATTCCCAGGTGTATGTGGCACGACAAAATGCCAGGGATTGGAGCACACTGATGCTTTTCAGAGCTGTTCGGGAGGGTTCTCTTAAACACATTTTTCTCCGTGTTTTGTTCACAGTTTCCTCTTTGTGTACTCTTGAGGACAAACTGAATGGCAAAAGTCTATTTTTTTAGGCAAGTGAGTGGTTATAAGCTCTTTCAATGTCCCATTTGTAAAACATGAAAATAGAACTGCCTTTTTACCCATGAGGAAATGAGTTACGTCCCATCTTTGGCACGTTAAACACCCATAATGTGCTGTTTCCTGGCAAAGCATGTGCCATTCCCCACCCAAAGTGGCTCTGAAAGGTGATAGGTGCCCAGAGACAACACTCAGCACAGCCCTATACTCATGGGGAGAAACCAAGATTGATTTCTTGTCTGTCCTCAGGTTTTAGCATTTACACTGTTTTGCAACCCTATATGTGCACAGGATGTTTACAGTTATTATAATGGACATTTCTCATCTATGTTTGCAGAACATGCTGATGGTTGGGTTTTTTTCCTGAGACTCAGCTGTTGTTTTCCCCTTCCTATGGAATGACAATGATGCTATTTTAAGTAAGAGCTAATACTCATGGTCAAAAGACTCATTTCACTGAGAGCCACAGCACATTTTCGCTTTCAGCACACTGACTTGCTAACTCAAGACTTTTAGAAAGGCATAACATTTCTTGCAAAGGATTCAGGGCAAAGTTGATGGGAAAATTCCGCCAACAAGATTAAACATTGTCCCATCACCCTCTCCCTCCTTGAGCAATACCTCTCCCCAAAAGTGAAGGCCTGATAAACCTTACATTTTAGGGTAGCATTGCCTTTCACCGTTTTAGGTCCAACTCCTCAGCAAACTTTCAATATTTTCCAAACATTTGTGGTTATTCTTCCAGATGATGATACATTTAGAGACACGAGTAATCTTTGCAGCTGCATAAATAAAATGCTGCTCCTAAAGTCTGGGACAGCTGTATGTACTTTGTATGTTTCCTGGAATAGGGAGCCACATTTTAGTTTTGCAGCTGAACATCCCAGCAGGTACCACAGGGGTGAAGACATCAATTCCAGTCCTCCTTATTGAACCTCCAAGGAAAACTTCTGCTCTATCCATCAGCCAGGATGGTAAGCACTGAAAGGGTTGATCCCAGCTAGATACTCTTTTCAATCCTTTGCTTGCCGTAAATAGGATTCAGCTAAAAGTAAAGCAATAGTCCGAAGCACAGAAGAACCACCCTGCTGTGCTTTTGTATGGTTTCATTTTCAGAGAGAAAACGGAGTGATTGCACTATGCAGTGGAGTGTCACTCGCAGGGTCTCCCACTGAACTGTGGCTCAGACTCAGAGGGGCGACAAGAAAACTTCCCTTTTGCTTCCTGGGGATGGAGGGATGAAGGCCCACTGTGGGAACACGGGCACTTGATCCCAAATACAAACCCCAGTGCACCAGAATCTATTTGGGTAGGAGAAGAAGGGGCACATCTTTGATACTGTCTGAACTCAGAAACCATCGCTCTTCCTGCCACTGGGAGTGACATATGCACATAAGAGAGTAAATCTGTAATATGTTTAACAAGCTGTACGTTTTCCTGCAGCTCCTAAACACAGGCTACGATTCTGCCAGAGCAATGACTCTGCTGAACACCCTCCTGCCTCCCAAGTCATGTTTAAATCAATTGCTTTCTGTGGAAATGCAGCAGAATGATGTATGGCTGAAGATAATAATATCTGGGGAAAAGACATAAAACAGCAAACTGTTTCATCTTCTGTCACTAAAAGAGTGGCCTTGACTGAAAGCTTTTTTTTTTTGGTTTCCAGTCTAACTTGCAATAATTTGAACAGCACAGCATCTGCTATGGCCTTCTAAAGTGGGGTGGGTTGACCCTCACAGGACACCAGATGTCCACTAAAGTCACTCTGTCACTCCCCTCTCAGCTGGACAGGAGAGAGAAAATATAACAAAAGGCTCATGGACCAAGAACAAGGAGAGATCACTCACCAGTTACAGTCAGGGCAAAACAGACCCAACCTGGGGGCATTAATTTAATTTATTACCAATCAAATCAGAGTAGTTAATGAGAAATAAAGCTCATTAACAAAACTTCTTCCTGAGCTGTACAAACGCACAAATGTTTTTCTTTTCTGAGGTTTGGGAGAGACCTTTTCTGAGGTCTTGCCATGGATATGGATTTTGAATGGTCGGGTTTTTAGGCATTTATTTCCTTCTCCTATGAAACGCTAAACTTCCTCTTTTTAGCACTACAGTAAAGCCCAAATTTCTTTGGTGATACTCTGTCAGCGATTTCAGACTATTTAATTTACATTTTCCATGTAATGTGCTACTCATGGAGCTACAGGGGCAGTTTGTGCTCTCTGGTTCAAACTATTCTACCCCCAGTGAGCAATTAAATCTCATGGGCACTAACAAGACAGCCTAGACAAGTCATGGTGGAAAAAAGCCTGGTTTGAACCCAAATAAAGAGGGTTTTGAACATGAAATTTCTATACCTTTTCCCCTCTGACATTGTTGGAGGTGGACTGAGAAGCTTTCAGCTTCTAAGACCTGTTGAAGTTGTTCAGCTTCTTTGTAGAAATGAACTGATATGAAAAAATGCTGCACCAAAACTTCATGGACCTTCTTAAAAGTTTTGTGATAGAGCTACACCATAAATATACGTGCTTGAATATTTTTTGGAACGGATTGCTTCATTTTGTCTTCCTTTTAAAGCATGTATGGCAAAAAAAAGGACAGCAGTCACTTGAGAACATTGGTAGGTTCTCTCAGGTTTGACAGTGGCATCAAATTCAGAGCTCACCATCATCTTCTTCCTTGCAATCCTTGTTTGATTATTTTTTCCTAAAGAACATGACAGAGGTTTTGAGAACGCCAATCCTTTGTCGAATTTGGCTTAAAATCACTTGAAAGGTCAAAAGTTTATTGGAGCAGGAGATGAACAATGTGATCACAGAAACCTTATCTTCAAAGGACAGCAGGGAAATCATGCCATTTAAAATTAAAAAGCCAATTCTTATCTGCTATTAAGTGAACTTCTGTTCATGCTGGGGGAGAAAAACCCTACCTTGATCTATTTATTCTGTATTGTTTTTCCTTATTGGTGCTGGTTCTGTTAACCTTTGATTTTCAAAGTATTTCTAAAATATTGAAATTATTATAAGAATAGAAATTAGAAAACTCAATTAATATTTGCCCATTCTACTGAAAAAATTCTGGTTTAAAACATTATTTTTCCTGTCTGAGCAACAGGAAAATGCAGGGTTTCCATTATTTTTCTAGATAATGATCAAATCACCGTTTACCACTTGGTCATTGCTTGGATTTTTTTAAATATCTGAAAATCTGTGTTACCCAGGCTGTGCCTTTGCTTAATGTCCTCAGCAGCAAGAGGTATGAGAATACATGATGGATACTTTTGGGGAGGGAATGGAGGAAGGGACGGAAAGAGGGAGGGGTTTTTGTGCTTTTTGGGGCTTTTTTGTGCTTGGTGGTTGTTATTTTTATTTAATTGAAGTCTTTTCAGCTATCATTCACTTTCTCTTCGGCTGGGATAAATCCAGCAATGCCCATTCAGTGCCAATCAGCTCCTCTTATCTGACACTATCTTTTTTGATTTCATTATATAGATTATTTCCCTTGTTTATTTTTTTTCTTTCTGGCTGACCTATACCAGCATTCATTTGAACACACTGATCAACGTAAGCTGTTCTCTCTA
Source organism: Margarornis squamiger (assembly GCA_035222235.1). Classification (NCBI taxonomy): domain Eukaryota; kingdom Metazoa; phylum Chordata; class Aves; order Passeriformes; family Furnariidae; genus Margarornis; species Margarornis squamiger. The sequence goes on along the minus strand of JAWWTY010000001.1, from coordinate 3,454,278 downwards.
ATTAGACTTTTTTAATTAAAACAGATTAAGATGAGTTATTTACATGAAATCAGCTTTGCTACTAAGAAACCTTTATTGGTATTTACATGATTGCCTTCTGCACATTTGCTTTCATAATTATACACATGTTAGCTCTTCATGGAATGAAAAGGGCAGTAGGACCCAGTGTTTTTAATCTGTTATCATTTATATTCCAAATTTGCAAAATAGGTGCTCTGTTAAAGACATTTTTTTGGTGGAAGAGCCAGCACTGCTTTTGTTCATCTAATCTTGCACTCCTATCCATTTTCAAGTGCACTAAATAGAAAAAACCAAAAAATACTAAAGCAACTTAATAGTAAATAAACCTCCTTTGCAACAGGAATACTCCTGCACAATGACAAAGAGAAAAAAAGAACACCTGCAGTTCCCCACAAATCCCTTTGAGGTTAGTGAAGTTCTCTCACCAAAAAAATAAACAGTTGTAGTCACAGGCCAGCTTGAACCTTCTGTTTTCTGCCCCAGCAAAAGCACTTTGAAAGGGGCCTGCCCTGCGAAACTAGATAAAGAATAATTGCTGAGTTTACGTGTTGAAGAAATGTAGGAAAGTAATTAGGGAGGAAAAAATGTCAGCTTGTTACACTTCAGCTGAGAGGAGAATGTGATGTTGATATTCAACACCCTTTCTATAGTACCCACTCTGCCACCCTAAACACAGGTCCTAGGTCACCCTGAGGTGAGAGAAGTCAGCAGTGCTCCCCTCTCTTCTGAAATACAGCAGGACAACCCTCTTTATTTACATGAGAGGAGCATAACCACAACGCCTGCAGGCACTCTCACTGAAGTTCAAAGAATAGACTGACTTCACAAAGCAAACTGTAGTTTTGCAAAGGACTGGTTAAAAAAACCCAAAAAACCCCACCCCAAAACACAAAAACAACCCCCTCACACTTCTACTCAGAGGTCAGAAAGGGCTTTGAGGTTCATAATGGGGTTCCATCACACTTCTTGTGTTTCAGTGCCCACTTGGGAATTTAAGACATTTGCAAAGTAGCCAGGCTTTGGGATGGATTTTAGATGGACTTGGTTCTCAGTTTTCAGCACAAACAAATTTAAATTCAAAAGAGAATCATGGAAACACAGAATCATGGAATGGTTTGGGATGGAAAAGACATTAAAGATCATGCAGTTCCAACCACCCTGCCATGGGCAGGGACACCTTCCACTATCCCAGGTTGTTCCAAGCGCTGTCCAGCCTGGCCTTGGACACTTCCAGGGATCCAGGGGCAGCCACAGCTTCTCTGGGCAACCTATGCCAGGGCCTCCCCATCTCCACAGTAAAGAACATTCTCCTCATATCTAATCTAAACTCACTCTCTTCTGGTTTGAATCTGTTTCCCCTTGTTCTGTCACCACATGCTCTTGTAAATAGTCCCTCTCAGTCTTTCTTGTGGGGTCCCTCCAGGTGGTTGTTCTTTCTTGAGGAGAAAGAACAGGGAGCTGTGCATGCGTTTTGCCAAACAGCAGATGAAAATACACTATTTACTCCCTCTTCCATCTATACTTGTCAGAATTGATCACAATATGGAACCAGTTAGTAATTTTATTTTTTTTTACTTTGCTTTTTAAAAGCTAAAATAAATGGAATTTTTGAGTATTTCCAATGATCTCTCCTTCTAAGCAGCCATGAAGTTGTTTATATGACCAGCCTCAATTATCAGACTTTTCAGATCCAGAGCCTGTGAGATATCTACATAAAAAGTGAACTTCCATCCTTTGATTTAGAAACAGTGCAGGCCATTGCAAAAGTTAACCTGCATCTGACCCTTTTGGGGAATGGCACTTTTTGGGACCAACCTTTTACTGTCCTCTCTGGTATGGACAAAGGCTTTAGAATTCTTCTGGACTTCCCTTAGACAGGTCAGCCAAAATTTGGTAGCTATGTAGCGTTCTAAAGAGAACCAAAGAGAACAATAATCCTATGATAAAATGTGGCAAAGGGGCTGAAAACCCTCATACCTGATACCTGTTTTAGGAGCCCACCTCTGAAAGATGAGTCTGCTTATATGTTCATTGGCAAATTAGGGGTTATTGAGGAGCAGAACCAACTTATTTTCAGAAATCACTTTGCAGACATAAAGCATACTGCACAAACACCAGTATCACAAAGCAGCCAAGGCTCAAATCTTCTAACTCTCCCTGCTCAAGTTTTGAAGGCCATCAATCAATAGCATCATAAAACTCATGATTATGTTTCACATATGCATAAAATATGGGTTGCTTACAACATCCTGCTTGTCAGGCAATTAAAAATCAACAGAGGTTCATAAAACTTAAGGTAGAAGAAACTGTGCAGGTCCGAAACCTTCCATAAACATCCATCTGTCTGTCTTACAGTAGAGATGAGGAGAATTCCAGCAAATGAACCTTGGGAAGGAAGGGTGCAGAAAAAGTGCCTCAGTTTACCTGGGACTCAGAACTGTCCCTGAAACAGCACTGGGGATCAGAGCACAGGTCACACACACATGGACAGAACCTCCCTGGCACCTGCCTCTGCATATTAAAGATTTGTCTGCTTAATAACGTGAAAAAAACCCCACTCCTGGACCTCTTCCAGGAGAAGGAAATTCTCACAGGAAATGGCAGGAAATGGTAGCTATGGTATAGTAAAGCAGGAGAAATATTAAATCTGTCAGAAGAATAAATGAACAGTTTTACCCTGCAAGGGGCAGGTGCTGCTTTACAGGCTGTGTAAAGATCTCCCAGTTCTCTGCTAGCCTGGGAATTAACTCACTGCTCATGAAAATGCTTGTTTGCTAATTGATCAACAGAAGAAATAGATTTGATTGCCAGGGGTTTCCCACCTTGCCCCTCTCCCCCCACCCAAATCTGGAATCAAAAAGCTCTTTTCACTGTTTTTCAGTTGCTGCTTATAATCTAAAGCAGGTTGTTATTGTTTCATGCAGTATGAGATTTGGTGGCATTTCTGATTTGTATGAACCTGACATGGCAGAGAATAAATAGAAGTAATAATGGAGGAAAGCTCAAAAGAGTAGCTCAGTATCCAACATCTAATTCTTTCTTTAAATAACCTGCCTAAAAAGGAGGCAGCCTGAAGACTTAAAGAGTGTATGGTAACCATAAAAGAGGCAAAATCTTTATACAACATTCAACTTTGAGAACGTGGGGATGGATGATATTATGAAATATCCTGGTTTAGGTGCTGACTGTATAGAAATCAGGGTAAGCTACTATGACAGTGCCATGTCATCTTTTGCCTATTATAATTTTAAAAGAGAAAGCAATGCGGGAAAGAGGAAAAGGAAACCCAACAGAATGAACAGAGCTTGATTTGGCCAGTGATATAAAACCCACTCACTCCTCACATTGCAGGCAGGTGTTGTACACAGTTTAGGACATGACATCTTGTGATTCACCACATCTCAGAACAAACCCCATCTGATTGCACAGTGCTGAGGCACAGCACTGTTCCCAGCGCTCCAGAGGACTTTGAGCATGAGCTCACCCTGCACACATCGAGAAGAAAAGTTCTTCAGAGTCTTTCAGCTCATTCAATAGGGGGGAACTTTCCCCTGGGGGGGGAGAAGATATTTCTGAATACTTCAAAATTAACTAGGATGTGATGAAGAAAACTGCAGTGCTATATTTACACTTCAGCACTTGCTCCTTACTGGCTTTACAGTTACAGTGTCACAGAAGCTTTAAAATTCACAAATTTAGATGCTGGGAAATTTCAAAGACCTCCTCCTCCACCTAAAAGTGTCATCTCACCAGCTTTGGCTTGAATGCAATCACACACTGAAGGTGTGTCAGCCACTGAAAGAAGTGCAGCTTCTAGGCACGGACACCTGAGGCTTTTGATAAGATGTGAGGATAAACAAGTCAATGATTAACATGTAATTAAACCAGACTTGCATTAGATACATGCATACTGTGGTTTAGGCTTTCCTGAGATCTTAAAGCCCTGACTTTCTAATTTTTTTTTTGCATTTTTTGTGTAGATCTTTGCCACGAAAAAGTTAAAAATGAGCTGCTACCATTTAATACATTCAAATTAATGCACATATAAATGGTGAACGTAAACCCATTCTTTTTCAAGTTATTATAACATGTTACTATAGTGAATGAAATTTCTTCCTATTTGCAAAATCTCCTTTCCTACAGAAAACTTTGTTTGTTTCAGACCTCACCCATGTATAAATTAGGAATATCAGTACTGAAAGAAACTAAGCTGAACCTGGTTCAACAGATTAAGTTCCACAAGACCTAAACTGCCATTTCTGCATATGTGCAAGTCATTAAATAGCATTTAAGAAATGGGGAGAAGCAGAAATTGCAAAGTGCAGTGCCAAATAAGCCACCCTGAGGACTCCTGTACCAACATTTTTTCCCTGTTCAATGTCATCAACCTGATTTTCTAATAAAGCCAGTCCATTGTGACTTTTATTCCTGAGACTTCATTACCTCCCAAGTGCACCCCAGAATTCGGCAAGTGCTGACAGTGGGTGAACTCACATATTTCAAGTGCACAGGAAAGTTTTCCAAATTAGCCGTAACCAAAGCCCTGATAGAGGAATGCCTCTGAAATTGAGGGAGTGGGGCAGAAAATTCTGATTCCTTTATTCACAAAGATTTGTATTCTTCTCCTATCAGAGCTTTACTGGCCTTGCAAAATGGCTTTCTCCTATTCCATGAGTTTATGTTTACCTACAAGTTTCATTAGTAGACAGAGGAACAGGCGGGTATAAATGTTAATTTTACTATAATATCCTATGCAATTTACCTGATGTGACATTAGAAAGATTTGACTATCCATTATTTCCTTGCTTTATGGTATTTCCCACTTCTAGTTTTGTTAAAAGCTGTAGTATTTTGCAAGCAGCCCCTGGCAGCCCTTTTTCAGAGACTCCATGTCATACAAAGAAACACACCTTTAGCATGCATTTTAAAAATTTTAAAGATAAAGCTGTTGTCGTGCACCTTGACTTGTCCAACACCTTCTGAACATCCCCCTTTCTCTTGCTGCCCTCCCTGCTTCTCTCCCCACAAAGAAATCCTGAATTTTAAAGCCATAAATAGAATTACAGGAGTATTTGCATCGCAACTGATTTGTATAAAACTCCTGAACCCCAAACATATCAGGGAAAAGTGAATGTGAATTTCAGCAAGCTTTTTGACCAAGTCCCTCATCTCAGGCTCTTAGAGAACCCAATCTGCCTTGAGATAATATGGAAAGCCTGCTTAGTGATTAATAAGTGCTCAAGAAACAGGAAAGGAAGGCCCTGTGTGATACAATCCCTCAAGTGGAGCTTGGCATTACTACAGCCTGAGCTGGAACAGGAGCAGGTAAATGAAGTCAGCTACTTACTGAAGGCAGCCAGAGGAGATCTGAGACCCCTTTGATCATAATTGACTGCAGGGTTTTCTTTTCAGAGCGTGAAAAAAATCACAAAGGAGAGGTTTTTTAAAAGTAAGAGAATGAATGTGAGGTTTGGGGGGTTGATGGTAAGGGGGTTTTAACATCATTTCGTGTCCAGTCTGATTTCTTACTTTTTTTCTATGGAACTTCTGAGGTGACAAATAAAACTTCTTGCGGTTGATATTAAAACCCCACATTGCCAAACAGGATCCCTTTTACCTTGGAACCTGTGAAAGTGTTGCTGTCAAAAGCTGAAACTCAGTTCCTGCCTTTACTTTTTTAGAGTGAGAAAGCTCACTGCTTTGACTGAGTTTCCAGACACCATGCTCATCAATTCCTGTAATTAATCACTAACAATCCATTTCCTGTGGTTATATTTGTTTCCCTTGCCCAATACCCCTAGAGGAAAGAGCCAGGACTACTTTGTCGAGTTTGTAATGAGCAAAAGATAATCTTGCAACTACTAGCATGTAACTAATAACATCTAAACGACCTGTGTTCCTTCACAGCCTCAGACACAGGAGCAATTTATGGTTTTCATCTCCTTGGCTCAAGTTGAACTCTTGAACTAACCTGTAAACTCAATTAGCACCAAGGATAATTCAGTGGTTTCCTCTCTGACTGGTCACTGGACAGTTGCTGTGATCAGCTGTCATCCTGGGGAATATCAGAGCTGAAATAAATACCCCAGATAGTAGTTTAAAAAATAAAATCAATATGTATAATTTTTTAAGGTCTTGGGATTTTTTCTCAAAATAATTTTTAATATAGATCACTCTTGTCCAGTGACAGCTAAACCTAGTTCCATATTCTCAGCTATAATTCTGCTCCATGCATTACATGGAATAAATCCACATTTTGCTAGGAAATGGGTGCAGAGTGACTTACCACATTTCAAATAAAGCCTTGGGAAGACATTTCCAATTTTGTCTTAATCTATTGTAGTTGGTCACCATGATGATTTTTTAATTTTTTTTTTTTTGTAAGATCTGAAGGTGAGTTACCTGGTTATTAAAAGCATTGTTATATCCTAATATCCTTCAGAGCCCTTAAACCCATACAGCCCTGAGGCAAAGCCTATTAAGTTCAGAGACTTCTGATGTCCAGCAACAACTCTATAATTCTGCAATGCTCCAACAGCTTCTGGTGTCTCTTTAAACTGCAGAGAGCCCCGAGGCAGCCCTTTCCATCACAGCATGGCCAGGAGGCATGAAGGCAAGGAGGAGCAGACTGTGTGATGGACACAGGGACACTTCACTGCACCAGAGAAGGAAACTTGGGCATTTGTGGCAGGAGGGCCCACCTTGATCAGACCTAAAATCCAGCCAGAGAATGCACACAGTGCAAGCCACCATGCAAACCCAACTGCTGGCCCAGGCTGATGCCTTGGGGGTGGATCATGCCCAAACCAGCCTGATTTACCAGATTTCGAATACACATCTTGCTTTTTGAAGCAGGATGTGGCAGATAAGCCAGTCTGCTGGACTCCAAATGTGTTACTACCACCCAATCACTTTATATTATAATAAAAGTCCAGTCCCCCTCCACACAGGCAAGTTCTTCTGACATAACTCTTCTTGTGT
>JAWWTY010000001.1:3394580-3447196 GCA_035222235.1 Margarornis squamiger | reverse complement strand
CTTATACTTTACTACTAGTAGTTTTAGCATTTATGTAATGTAGTAAATAATTCTCATTAAGATATTTGTCTGATCATCTGTAATAGTAAATGATTTGTTTTACATAAATATTCTCATTTCGCCAGTCATTAAAACCTGTGGGACAAAGTGGTTCAATCACACCTCTGCAATTCCTTAAATTTATACTGTTTACATAATCCAAGGCTGAGATTGGATCCAGCCACACCTGAACTCCTCACTGGGAAGGGGTTTAGAAAGCCAGGGAGTCCTTTCTGCACCTCAAGACTGAACAACAGGGCTTTTAAATAAATTTTGGCTAAGCCTTCCACTCCCACCCTACCTGTCTGCAAGGCAGGAAGAGCTTACTCCCTCTTCTCACCACAAGCAGGATAATGACTGTAACGTGAAAGGATGCAATCCAATTCAAAATGTCAAAGCAATTAGGAGAACGGATATGAGCTTCAGGTTTGACGCTGTCGCAGTTAGCCTGACACACAGAAGTCAGGAGGCAAAGCACACAGAAGAGAAGAAAACCCCAAATGTCATGTATGATTAGCACCATCACTGCACAGAGCACGAAGGGTTTCTCCTGCCTCTCCCCAGTCGTGTAACACCAGAGCTTTCAAACATTTCTATTTAAGGGTGTTGCAAGAGATGATAGCTGAGCACAGGGAGGCAGAGGATCCTAAAATAAAGTTGTCATCCTTAGCTGACAAAAGCAGCCTCCTTTCAGCTCTTTGAGCACAAAGACAGAGGGGACCACAAGCGAGCACGGATGCATTGGAGTCAGCCAAAAATCAGTATTTTTGATCAGAGCTGAATTAGTGCAAACTACTCCCCAAGATTTTTGGTGTTTCCTGTCAAATTAAAACTGAAGATAGGAAATTGATCACATGAGAGCAAAAAAATTAGTGTTTCTGCCTGTAGCTAATCTTCAGAGTCAAACAGTCTTGTAGAAAACAATAGCAGAAGGAAATGGAACATTTAGCTATAAGAGAAAGACATGGGGTCTATAAAAGAAATGCTGTCTGGATTCTCTTCATGAGGTTTGACAAGCTTGATCACTGAAATAGTGGCATCATTGCATTGATGCCAAAGTGACATGAAGATTTACAGTATATTCATATTAAGAAATCCATAGGATCACTGGACTTGTTTTACAGCATTAAGGTATTCCAGTTATTGCTGTTGTAGGAACTCTCTGAATAACATGTAAAAACATGCAAACATCTGCTTTCATTCTCTAAAGATATATTTCATTGTGTTGAACAAACTTGAAAAACAACAAATAGAGCTATTATTTTTTTGTGCATAGATGTAAAAAGGAGGTAGAGGAAGAAGCAGGTGCTCCAGGATGGACAGCCAGGACTTCACAAGGAGAAAAAGGCAGGTCAGACCTAACCTTCAGTATCTTTTCAGGCTATGAAATAAAGCAGCAGTGCATGTCACTTCAAAGGAAGCAAATGCCATAATATAACATCACAGACACATTGATGGGCTGACATAAAGCAAATAAATCCATCAGCAGATAAGGTTTGTTTGACATTGAGTCTGGGGAGATGAGTCTGATGGCTCTGGCCTAACCAGCTGATGGAAATTTTATGAACTTGGACAGCACAGGTTTTGACTTTGTGGGTGAAACTGTGCAACAGAAAGAGTTTCATTTGATGCAATTCATCGGAGTATTGATTTTCAGGGTTGATGATTTATTAAAGTAACATTTGGTACATTTGGATCTCCCAGTAATGATGATGCTGTTACTGACACCGAAAATAAATCACTGTAAATCTCTAAAAGAATAGGAGCCCTTAGCTAACAAATTGCATGTCCTGGATTTGCAGAAGCTTGGGGAATCCTGCCAAGTGATATAGTGTCCTCTCTTTTCTCCTGTGGAAGTGTTCTCCTCTTTGACAACACTGGACAAAGGACAAGTTTGTTTAAACATACCAGGGAGTTTATAGCTCCATTTTTTACCTATTGGACACAAAATTTTGCATTACACCTCTAATTTAACTTCTTCACTACAAAGGCAATCCTACATGAAAATCAGGCAGAGTTCTAAGAAACTGAACAACTAACCCTTGCTTCAATGTCTTGTGTGGAATACTAACAATTTTAACCATAAAAACCATCAGCCACTCATCACGGATGGACAAGTGAATCTAAACTGACCAGGTTCGAAAAGTACTATGTTATGATCTGCATGCTTCTCCATACTGTTTTTTGGCTAAAAACCAGACTGAATATGCTACAGAGACTCGGAAGGTTCTGGCATTTCCTCTGTGGAAGTAAAAAATCACTTGGAGTGCACAAAATCAGATGGAAATGACAGCAAAGCAGATATTCTCTCTGTATAGTTAACCTCCAGTCCTAAAAAGAAAGATAGAAAGAGACTTGTAAGAATCAAGCCAATCTTACTTTAACTGTAAGTGACCAGAAACACCTTTTCCCTTCAGATTGAATGCAGTCCCCACCGAACACATCACTCACATTTAGCCCAGTGCTTTATATACTGGCATAAACTACAAAAAGGACTAAATTTAAGCACTTGAGTAGACCTGGAAATAAACTTCTCACTTGGTCCAGCCACTTGCTGTGCTCTACCTTCCAACCAGCCCAAATGAAAACTGAGCGGTGCTGCAGTGGCTGTGGAGGATACCTGACCTCAGTGTGGTGTCAAGGCTTGGATTCTGCTGCATCTCCAACATAAACTTATTCTCCCCATTGGATTTTATTTCTAATCAATCCAATTCAATAGTTCAGAAAAGCTCTGGGGGCACAAAGACAGTTACATGCCCCTGTGCTACCAAATAATCAATCTCTGGTGTGCCTACCTGGCAGGTGCCTCACAAACAGGCACCACTGACGTGCCTGCAGAACTTCCCAGGCCTGGAGGATTTTCCTTCACCAGCATTTTTTGCTGTTTTATCTGCTGACAGTAGTTTCCAACACACATCCTTTTAATTAAGTCCGTACTCAGGAGCAGGCAGGTCTTCTCGTGGGGAAAGGAGCACAACCAAGATCATCAAGACTCCCCACACCAATAATGCCGCTCATCAGGCTGCTACTGCATTGCTGCTCCACAGCCACTTCTGGAGTGCCTGAGATGTGATGTCCAACAGAACGTAGACCATTCTCTGTGGTAAACAAAGACACTAAATGCTCAGTAGCACTGCACATGATAAAAATACATTTTCCGAGCTAAATTACAGAGAAATAATAACTTCACAAGGGGCTCACCACTTCTTTTTTTGCTAAGGCCAGCTAGTTCATTTTGCTTCCTGACAAACTTTATTTTCAAACTCTTATTTTTTAGGGTTTGTTTTAGTGTGAGAGAATAACCTTGCTAAGCAAAATATACTACAAGCAATTTTGCCTATTTACATTGTAGCTTAAGTGTTAGTAAATGAAAATCTCTCAAAATTCTGTGATTAAGCAAACCTGCAAATGAACCACAAAACCGAGAGCTAATTTGTCACATTTAGTCACAGCCTCTACAAGAGGTGTAAAGAATCATCTTCCCTGAAGGACCCAAACTTCCCTGCTGCATTGTGCTGTAGCTGCACTCAAGAGGTGAGCAATTAGCTAAAGCTCATTAAGAGATTCACCACAGTGTCTCTATGCCAGGGTTAGACCAGTAACTGCAACACAGAGGAGGGGAACGGCAGCCTTGTAGTGCTCTTCCAGATGTTAAACTTCATAAGGCTGTACATAAAGTCTGACTTCTTGAAAAAAACATAGGCAATTCAGGATGAGACAGATGTAAAAACCAACGAGTGACACCAAATTTCCCCATTTCTTTCTGTGATTATTTAGGATGCTCCTGTCTCTCAGGCTGCCAAAAAATCCCCCTTGCTTTCTCAGTAAATAGAAAGAAAAATGAAGATGACATACATAGATCTGCAGAAGTGAGAAGTTATTTGCTGCTTGGGAATTTGAAGATTTTGAAGGCTAGATCTGTAAACAAGCTGCTTTTTAACTTTTGTATACAGTAATTATCTAAATCAGGCTAAAAATGAAAAAAGAAGAACTAGGAGTGATACCAGATGTGTAAACGAGGCTTGTTCAAATGTAAAAAACTGGCCATGAGTTATGTTTATCTGAAACCCTGGCAGCTGTGTCAGGAGCTTTGTAGCAGAGAGACATGGATCTTCACTGTTCAAGGTTCTCCTCCTGCTGCTGCTGAAGGAAACATGGAGCAAGGACTGCAGAGGTGGTTTGTGCAGGTGCTGCCTCAGCAGCAGTGGGGTGAGGGAAAGGGAGGAAATTCAAATGATTGATAAGTCCACTGCAGCTCTAAGGCTGCAGTCCAGCTCTGAGAATCTTATTTCCTTGCCTCTTCAAATGGGTGCACAGAACAAGCATTACACTGAAACCTGGGTACTGATGATTCCTAAAGATTGATAACCAGCTGGTGTTGGTGGGACCAGCAGAGTTCTTGAGCAGAGCAGCAGATAGAGAGGAAGTAATCTCAGTTTTCTCACCCTTTTTTTCATGATCTATTTAGGGATTTTTCTGCCACTGGTTTCTAGTTATACTCAGATTATATCTCTTCAGTTGCCTGTAACTAGTTTTGTAAGACAAAGTATCAATATGTGAGCTTTCATAAAGATGAAAAAATGCCATAATTGAAAACTTGATCTGATTTAGCTTTGACTGCTCAAGCTGAGTAGCACTTACTCAGATGTGTAGCCACAGTAAATTCAGAGAAGTGCAATTCACTTCTGTCTCATTCCAGATATGACAACTGTGTCACATACAATTAATCTCCTTTACATCTATCTACTCTGATAGACTTGACTCTCTGAGCTCCTTCGTCACTGGTACATCAATGTCAGGGAGCCACTTTCTGCTGACAGTGACAGAGTTGTAAATCTGGGGTAAGTCTGTTCAGCAGAGATGAGTCCAGAGACACGTGGGATTTGTCCCAGCCAGTCTGCTGCAAGCCCCACACTTATGGGTGGCTGTATAGATTCCTTGCAGAGGGTTTAGAATGGGCTCCATATGGGAGCAGTAATGCAATGCCCCCCAAAATAGTTGCATTAGTATTTGCACCCAGGAGCTGGAGCTGCAGCCACCTTCCCCAGGCTTGCTTCATGAGCAGAGTGCCTGGCTCAGGTGGTCTCAGCCATGCCATGAAGGTCTATCTTTCCATCTGTGAGGCAGGGAACCCAGAGGGATGTGTTAGACTAACCACCTTATTTAGGTCCTACAGCCTGCATGGTGTAAACAACCTGCCTGCTTGTCCTGGTAGGATAGAATCCATTTTCTTCCTGGTGGCTGGTACAGTGCTGTGTTTTGCATTGATTTTATTTTATTTCCATTATTAAGCTGTTATCTCCACCCATGGGTTTTACCTTTTTTTTCCCCCTGATTCCCTCCCTATCCCACCAGGAAGGGGTGTAGTGGCAGCAAGTGGCTGCATGGATGACACTCAGTAGCCAGCTGGGGTTAAACCACTGCTTTTCCCTACAGCTTCATCACCTCCACACACAGTGAACCTCTTGATAGCAAGGTGCAGTCTTCACTGATGTTCTAAGTGGGGTCATTCCCTTGAAGTCGGGAAAGTTCTCTTGTGTCTGACCTGTGTGTAAACCTCTATGACCCCAAACCTGACACCTGTCTTACATGAAACAGATTTGCCTTGGTAGGCGCTGGACTGAAATTGCTGCTAAAGGGTGACCTATAACCATGAAAGAGCCCTCCTAAGAACTGGGAGATGTCATTTCTTCCCTTAACACAGGCAGCATTGCAGTCATCAGGAATTACAGTGGAAGAACAAGAGCCAGACACAAAAACATAAACAGATTAAAAGCAAAAATGATTCTTTTAGTAATTAAGCATTTCTTAACTGAAATTGCATGAAATGCAAAAGCAGCATGAAAGGTCAGGAGGGATTTTTCAAAGGACGCTGCAAAGGAAGGGAAGGGGAAAAAAAAGCAATTACATACAAAGATAGAAAGTTATGATGCATAGAAGATTATTCCAAACAAGTGGCTGCCAGCAACCAACTTCATTGTTCTGAATGTTTAATTAATAAAATAATCTTCTTAATTAACCACTGCCACTGGGGAAGATAGATTGGAAAAAGCCATGCAGAAAACAAAACAGACACATTTCTTACTTGCACGCATTTACATAAGTGTAGAAATCTCAAAAGAAATTTTATTTCTTTCCTCCAAAATGATGACTATGTGGTTATTACTAATGCTGCATGTGCAGGGCAAGTTTCCTAAATAACATCAGAATCCAGGAGTGGAGGGACCTTCTGAGACAGGCCAGGAGGAGCCCAAAGTGAATCAGTGGAGCTTTGAGAGCACACTATTTCAGTTCAGCCAGGAGCTTTGACTCCACTCCTTTGATTGCAAAACCACTCCTGAAGGCTGTTTCTTGCCACAGTGCATGGCCCTCAGGCATTTTGGAGGCACTTCCAAGAGATCTGACTTCTTTAGCTGAAATTTCAAAGCTGCCCCACAGGACACCACAACTGAGCATGACACATGCTATTTGCCTGCTCAGATAGGTCTCTAAAGATGTACCAATTGGCTGGTATGATTCCAAATATTTTATTTTTTTCTCCTCAAAACTGCCAGTTCACCTTGACCCAAGGTACTGTGCCTTCCCCTGCCCTTCTCATCACTTGGAAGGGCTCAACAGATGTCCCACCATCCCAAAATTGTGACCCTTGCCAACAAATCAACTACCTCCCTGGCACTGCTAGAGTCAAAGCAGGGCAAGGGGGAACAAGGGTAGCAGTAAGAAAGCACTGGTAATCTTTGGTTAGGTGTCAGTAGAGAGACCTGATCTGACAGCAGAAGCCTCTGGCAGTGGACAGAATCCTGTATTTTCCCATAGGATTGCTCTCAAAAGTAGACAGATCATGTTCAGGGAAGATACAACTCACTAAGAATCAGCCATGACATACAAAAGGCTCTCCCAGTTACATGCAGGCAGCAGTTTTTCCAAAACTTATGCAGCTCATCCATACTCAGGTTTTTAAAGGAATGTTCCTGACCCAAAGATGTGTTTATTCCAAGATCTCGTGTCCCTTCTGCAAGTTACAAATTCACAGGAATTTTAAAAAGCCAGCAAAATTTGCCAACACAATTGTTTGGGTGGGATACAGGATGTACTTTTTTCTTTCCTTTATTGTGCATAATACTCAAAGATAGGAATGGCAACTGAAAGAAACAGCATCTTTAAATGGAAACAAAATAATTGGAAAAAAAAAATTACCCCAGAAGTGAAAAACGCCAAGTCTTCAGCAACCACAAACTGGTCATAATGCCTTCGTGTGATCAATACCCTCTTTTGTATGTATCTGTGACAGACAGTTACCTCCCGTGAATCAGAGAGGAGGAATAAACCCTTGCCAAGAAGAGAGCCTGACAGTGTTTATTGCTCGCTTCTCAGAGGCGAACAGAGAGCAGGTGGCCTGTGAAAGCAAAAGGATTGAGTAAAGGGACAGTGTGTAGATATTCAACCCCTTTCTTCATGCTTTTTGTGTGTTTATTGTGTGTGCCTTTCTGCCTTCAGCATTAGCCCATGAGCAAAGCTGAGCTCTTGCTCAGGACTCTGACACGATCTGTGATTAAAGCAGGGCCTTGATCAAAAGCAGTTTTTAGACTCCCAGCTTGCTATTCTATGCAAGAGAGTGACTTTGTCACACCATATGAATCAAAAGCCCCACTGGATGCTGTTGGAAATAAAAACGCTTTAAACAACAACAGCAACAATAAGGAAGAATGAATCTTTGATCAGGCTACAGTTAATTGATTAAAATGTCCATTTCATTGTCCTTTCATGTCTAAGCTTCAGTAAACAACACGAGAGAGCAGAATCCAGCATGCAGTAGCAGAAAGGAGGCCACAAAGGAAAGCCTGGCAAGTAAATAAGGATTAAAAAAGAAAGGAAAAATATAGATTATACAGAATAAATACAGAAACTTACTGTGCTCATGCCCAGAAGCTTAACCCAATTCTCCAGCTATGCCACTGAAAGGCACAGGAATTAATAACCATCAGCAAAACACAGACTCTTATTTGCGTTTATTTTTCTCACAGTAACCATATAAACCCCTTTCTACCAAACCCCCAATGTGATTTGTGCAAAACTAACCTAGTATAATGCTTTCAATATGAAATGGATTAAGCCCTGGGAAAGGATATTGACTTTCTTTCTAAGGAGATCTGAAAAAAAACCCTTGTCTTTGGTTAACAAATAAATCAGGTTTTCCACACTGATGAAAGTGGAATTGCTATAGTTGCAATTTCTTGCTGATCTGAGAGGTATTAGGAGGGTACCCAAGTTCCAATCATGCTCAGATTATTAACAGCCACTGGAATGCTTCAGGATGCTTACAATTAGTCAAATTACAGGCTGTAATTTGACTCCTGTGCAGTCAGGAGAGAGCCACAGTCCTTTCTGTCCTCTCGGGCACTCTGATCCACCTGTCTCATCAAAGTCCACCCTTTTTCATTCTCCCTTGGTACTACAACTGGGTACTAAAACCACCTGTGTTTTTACTTCATAGTTTGAGATGCAAGAATAATCTGAGATCCAGTGCTGATCGTGGAGAAATTCTAGATCATGTTTATAAATATAGGAGAGGGTTCTTAGTTACTATTTTTGTTCTTAATAAAACATCCCGCTTGCTTGCCCCCCAGTGTTGTTTGAGCTCTGCCACAGGTTCAATATGCAAGCACAGGAAAGAAAGAGAAATCCAGGTATAACCCACTAAGTCTCAAATGGGCTCAGAAAGGCTCCAAGAGAGCAATGTTCTGCCCAGATAAAATGGTTAAGAGTGGAGTACAGCACTGCAATTATCATAATAGACCTTAGAATCCTAGAATATCCTGAGCTGGAGCAGACCCACAAGCATCACTTGCTTTTAGAACCAAAGAAGCACTATGTAGAAAGGGAGGAATGACAAAACCAAATTAAAGATAGTAAGGCATATCAGATGACAAAGGGTAAAAGATAAAGAACCAAATGTACCAGTCACAGTAGCGAGTACAGAAATCACATTGCATTTTGTTCAACTTATGCTTAAAATCTAGATAAGACAGCAACACTTCAAGGCTCTTAATATGGCAATAGTGAGAGGTTCTTAACAAGAGATCACAGCTTCATTAAACAAGTATACCCAATGCTGGGCAAAACATTTTTACATGGATAAAATAAAATGAAATCTTGACTTCTGAAGTGCTATCATTATTCTTATTTACATTTTTACTTTTGCGTGAAGAACATTGGTGAGATACCTTAAAAGCATAAGATACTCAAATAAGATATTTTAAAACTTGAATCCTATATGTGAAGGCATATAAAGGACAATGCAGCTGAGGGTGAGGGAAGTGAATTGTGCCTATCATGTAAAACCTTGGTTTAGTCTTACTAAAGAGGAGAAAAAATTACTCCAAAGCTCCTAGCTATTTTATCTTGCTGAGTTAAAAACTTACAAATATAGTGGTTTTGAGCAGAATAGTGACATTTTTACTAAAGCATCATGACTGTCACTGCTGTAATAATACCCCACTTGTGTCATTGTCCAGTCCTAAACATATATGAACACATGGAGAGACAGAGAATTGCTGTCAGTTAAATCTTTATTGCTTCTACAGTGACTGATGCTTTGCAGCCCAAACACACCCCCCCAGAGCCGAGTTGCATCTCTTTTTTTTCCTCTCATTTAACAGCCCAAATATACATCCCTGGCCACTAGTTGGATTTTCTGTTATTGCCTCGTGCTTGCAGTGCTTGATGTATGAGCTCTAGGCAACTGGCTCTCAGCAAGTGAGAGCTGCCCAGTGTCCCATCTGACTCCGATTAAGCTTAAAATATATAGAGCTATTATTGTTGCTTGTGAAAGAACTGACTGCCATGACTAAAATCTAACCAGAGCAGACACATTGCCACCACTCACAGCAATAAATCACTCAATTATTAAGGAATATTGGGATAAAGATCGCACAATCAGGTATTTAACAGATGCAGTAGGTAGGAATATTAACTTCAGGTATAACATGACAATTTGCCTACAAGTACTGTGTGAGCAATTTTCATCTTTGCAACAGTCTAAACAACTTCTACACCTTGGAAAGGCAAACAGCTGTGTACAATATATTTAATAATAGGCCACTAAAATACTTCTGCTCAAGTAGTCAGACTTGCAGCAGCCAGCCCCAAGATAATAGCTTTTATGCATCCTTGAACAGCTGCTGAAGGTTTGAACTGGAATAACAGATTTGCAAATGTTGCCTCAAATGTGTACCTTGCAAGGGGTGTTTGCTAATTTTGAAAGATGAAGCTGGTAATGTGATATCAGAGCGTGCCCGAAGAGCACGTTCTATGAACTGCAATACTTTTTGTTCCCTCCTCTAATTTATTAATGTGCCATACTTCAAACAGCAGGGGCTTCTTCAATCATCTCATTTAAGTGTCAAAGATGCTCCATACAAACATTTCAAAGATATTAATTATTAGACTGTTGATGCATTTTGTTTTGGCAAGTAGTCAAATCACACATTTTGATTTCATTTTAATTTTAATGTTCAGTTCACATAGAACATTTTCACGTGGTTTGCAAAGCTACTGATATGTCAGGCACAGTCTTCTGGCTGGAAATAGCAAGTCTACAAAACCCAGTAATTTCACCTAACTGAACTCAGTGCAGAATCATTTTGAGTTAATTTTTTTAAATGCAAAATCTGTGTGATACCTCCCTTTACTGATTTTACCTCTGAAAAAACCAGGATAGCTTGCAGCTGGGAATTTCTTGGGAATCAACTACATTTCAGTCCATGAACTAAAGCCTATGGATACAATCTTAGTGTGGATGGCTTCTCCTGGGGAATGCATGAGATGCAAAGGGAGATCGTCACACCACAGACTATATAACATGGAAATAGAATGGCAGATTAAGCTATATCCCATCTATCCTTTCCTGGAGAGCACTTCAGGTCATCACATGTGGCTCTCCGTCTGAACTATGCCCTAAAGGATCTTATCTCTCTCCACTGATCATAGGGAAACTCTGTGAACACTGTGTTGGATGTCCAAAGCAGCACACAATTAAAAATTACCCACCAGAAATATACATACATATATAGTTAAGAATTCAAAGAAAATTTGTTCTGGAGCCCATCAGAGCTAAGCCATGCATGAAGAGTTGCATTGCTTGTCATAGTCCAGCTGGATGTCTGAAGCTTCATCTGCAGCCCTTCCTTGCTGTGTGTGAGGGTGCTTGTTTTGTGGGACTTTCTTGAATGCAAATAATCCACCATAGTTTAATCAATAGAAAGAAATATTTCCCCTGCTACAGAAGAGAATTTTTTAAGCTACTAATCTACTTACATAAATAACTAGGGAGAAATACAAGACAAAAAAAACCTCTGAGACAAACTCAAGTAAATTGCTAGATAATATTTCTTGCTAAATTACTTGTACTGAACTTAATTCTCCAAATGGCTCCATTAAACAGATGAGATGTCTGAGAAGCACACAAGAATAAGCAGCCTGATTTTGCTCCCCAATTTGTTTGATTAATGTGCTACAAAACTAATTAATCTTGAGAGAAAACACGAGAGTTGTGCTTCATATTGTACAGGTTACCAGTTGTTAACCAGTAATACACACAAAACCCCCTTTTGAATCTAAAGGGTGCATTCACTACTCATATGTTCTCTACTTAATATTACATTTTAGGACTGCTTAAATATTTCTGAGCTTTCCCTTAAACCCAGCTATTTATAGAATAAATTTGTACATTCAAAAATACACCAGAGAAGTTGTGTAGGCAGACTTGCAAAGTTCTACACAGAGGAAAACATTTAATGCCATCATTAAGTGCTGAGCTGCAAACTACAGCACTTGGGCTGTGGGGCTGGAATTTTTCAAAGGGTAAAATTTCATCATGATTTTTTTAACCCCTAAAGCAAAAACAGGCCTAACATTGAACATAATATAAAGATACACTGAATATTTGTATGCAAGCCTGTCAGACAGAAGACTACTGACTCTTATGATGATATATAAATAGATGTCAATATATGCTCCCTAAAACAGGAAAATATTTCTCTCATTCTCTGTAGATAAATGGAGCAGACGGCCTGTATGTGAAACAATAGGAAACAGTACAGATGAAAGAACTCTAAAAAGCAGAAAATTGCTTAATAAGGCCTCATAGAATCATCATAGAATGGCCTGGGTTGGAAGGGACCTTAAAGATAATCGAGTTCCACCCCCTGCCATGGGCAGGGACACCTTCCACTAGCCCAGGTTGCTCTAAGCCCTGTCCAACCCGTCCTTGGACACTTCCAGGGATCCAGGGGCAGCCACAGCTTCTCTGGGCAACCTGTGCCAGGGCCTGCCCACCCTCACAGGGAAGAATTTATTCCTAATATCCAGTCTAAACCTCCTCTTTAGTTTGAATCCATTCCTCCTTGTGCTATCACTCCCTCTCCATCTTCCTTGCAGCTCCCTTCAGATACTGGGAGGCCACAATGAGATCCCACCGAAGCCTTCTGTTCTCCAGGCTGAACAATCCCAATTCTCCCAGCCTTTCTTTGTAGGAGAGGTGCTCCACCCCTCCAATCAGCTTGGTGGCCTGAAAGATACACCAGAAATATACACCAAGATTTCACTGAGGAAGTTAGGCCTTTAATGAACATGGCCAATAAAACAAATAATAAAAGTTCTGAGTCAGGCTTTACCATCAAGGACCTCTACTAAGTTAACTTGTGTTTTTTCTTTGAGAAAACATATGAAATTAGTAAAATCTTCCTCCTTATGCTGCCTTTACGCTACAGGCTGTTGCTAAACCACAGTGACAGAGAAGCAACAAGGTAGACAAGAACTGCACAGGTAGGGTGCTGTCTAAGGGAAACTGAGACCAATCCAGATGGGAAAGACCAGGGTCTGACAGACTTTTTCAAGTGGAAAAAGCAATGGCAAAGTCCAGCTAGGAGAAAGTAAGTGAAGTCTTGTATTAAGCAGTTAAAACTGCATTCTTCTGTTCATTGAAGACCCAATTGTCCATCATCTGAGTGCATGATCAAGGCTGAGATAGGGGCTTTAAGAAAAATCCTGCAGCAGGTCAAAACACAGCTTTTGGTTTTCAGGTCTTACAACTCCGTAAAATCAGCTCCATTCTTGTTTTGGGAATTGTCACTTGCTCTTGATCTTTTAAGACAAGCAATTAGTAAAGAAAGAACAGACAACTGAAGGTCTTGTTTCGTTCTGTCCCATCTGATAGAAAAGGAGAAATGACCAAGGAAAGAAAAAATAACTCAAGGTAAAATCATAGAGGAACATGGACATAGGGACATTAGAAATTAGAAGGAGTAGAAACTACACCAAAGTTGTCATCTGTCAACCAGCAAAACTTTGGCTTTGTCAGACTCCATAGTTTTTATTTTGCAGAGGCTGACAGGAGAAAAATGGCACCTAACTGAGGTGAACTGCTTAGTTTTGAGAATGCCTTCTGCAAATAATGCAGACTCCCCTTGGCTTCGTGCTGCAGCACAAATATTTTTGTGCTTTTTCATGGGAGCCTTCACTTTGATAACCTAGGCCAGAATAGTGTGAAAAAATCCTCACTGCCCAGGGGAAAAACAGGGAAGAAGTGTTTATGCTGACCTTGCTTTGAAACTTTCTCAGAAAGTAAGGGAGTATCTGCCAGTAAAAGAGGTGTTTGATGCTCAGAAATATTACTTTGCTTGTTAAAAAGTAAGAAAAGGTAGCTGGCAGAAAATCCACCCCAGGTGGGAAATACAATAACACTGACCCCTGTGCTGCTGCTGTTCATCCACAGGTGCCTCTGTGTGACACTGGGACAATAAGTGCCTGTGTGTGCCAGTGCCACATTTTAATCCGTCAGACTCAATACCTCTTTGTATGGCTAGCACATAGGTATTTGTCAGCAGAGCAATGCAAGTCAATCTGCCTCCCAAAAAACGATCTCCAAGTTTGGTGTTCAGCTCCTGAGGGCTACCCTGCACAGCTCATGCACTGGTTAGTTTAACTGGAGTTGGATTTGTGAGCTCACTAAAGAGAAGGTGGCACCTACTGTGGGGTCTATTTTCAAAAGTGTCCTACCAGAAGAGATGCCTTTTATGAAGGACTGAAGGGCACGCCAAGAGCAAACCTGACCAACGTTACACATTAATATTGTCCTTTAGTGTGTGGGAAGGTCAGTCTGAGAGATGAGGAGCACAGCCATGGGCATTTAGAGCTCTCTAAAGCACAAACACAGAGTGGCTGGAACAGCCATCTGCTCTCCTGCAGCTGTTAATTCACTAGATGTCAGTAATTCAACGAGTTTCTCTCCGATCTTGGCATATGAGAAACATTTTGAAGAGGAAGGTGTAAATCACCACGTTACAGCACACCCAGCCAGTGCAATCCTTCATCTCCTTCTCTGTGTTCCTTCAGGCACTGCAAAGCAAGCTGCTTGGTCTAGAGAGGTGTGCCAGCACCAGGGACAGGTGCCTCAGGAGAAGGAAGAGATGGAGACTGAGAAAAGTGTTGGGATGAAATACAAAAGCCACCCCTGCTGGATCACCACCGAAAGATTAATGCAACATACTGCTCCCACCAAAGCACTTGTCCCAGCGCTCTCACCTACTCTTCGTGGCTTCTCGATTGTTTTGAAAAACGTGGTTTTTTGGTGGAAAATGTTACCTAATTACTAAACAACTTATTGACATACCAGAACACTTAAACCTAGATAAGCCGAAGCTGATCATTTGTGAGACGTTTAGGCAAAGAGGTGGCACATTTTCAGTTTATTGAGATGTGTGGAATCCTCCACCCAAGCAGCTGCACAATTATATATAACAGGTATCATAGAAGGGATCCATAAGCAAGCAAATAATTATAACCCAAACCCAGTAGTGCTATGGGACTGGGAGTTACCCTTGGAGGATGAAATTGTGTTTGGTGGAAACCTGCAAGCTGGAAACACTTTGGCAGACTTCAAGAGAGCTGAAATAGCATTGCTGCTCTGTATTTCTCCAATGATCAAGATGATTGTAGATCAAAACTTGTTTCACTGACTTCAGGGCAGTGCCTGTGAATTGGCACTGGGCTTTGTTGCGGGGGCCTAGAGGCAAGCTAAATAATTTACTTGTGATCCCAGCATCTCTCTTTTTATTTGTACCTTTCTCTCTCAGTTTCGACTGGTAATAATATTCTTGCTTCTGGCAAACTGTGCTGTGTATCACCAAAGTCTCATCACCTGGATGGTTAGAAAATGGAACTCTTCTCTTTTCCCTGACCATAAGGGTGATACATTTTTTTCCCTACCTGTCATTAAAAGCAATTGTGGGAAACCAAACCAAAAAAACTAAGCCCTCTAACTTTGCAATTACATCTTACATGTACTAAATCAGATAGCTAGAAACGAGAGAACATTTTTTTTTGGAGTAAAATCACCCCTAACATAGGCCTATAATTCACCGTTGGAAAATCAAGTTCTGTTCAATATAAACCTGGGAAAAACCGCAGAAATATGAAACTTGATTTCCTACTCTTTGAGAGACAGTGGGATGCATTTTTTACAGTGTTTAAGGAGAAATTTGTGCTCTGCTCACTAGAACTACAATTGTTGGTTCCATTTTAAAACTGAGCCAGAAACAAAAACTGATTAAAGTGTATCTGAAAGAGTTTTGAGGAAGCATTGTGAGAAAAATTACATCAGAGACCAAAAAAGGGACACATGCAGGAACTGGAGCTATTGTTTCAGACAAAAAATGCAGGTAAAGTTCTTTTTTCTGCATGAGGAAAAAACCACAAACCTAAACAAAAAAAACCCCCAACTATTAAGATGGAAAGGTGAATCACAGCTGCAGATAGCAGAGAGAATTCAATTCCTGTACTTCAGATGCAAGGGAAAGTGATCTTCTTTGGTGTTTTTGTAGGTGGAGTGTGCAACTTCCAGCTGGGTTGTGGGAT
Organism: Margarornis squamiger; assembly: GCA_035222235.1. Classification (NCBI taxonomy): domain Eukaryota; kingdom Metazoa; phylum Chordata; class Aves; order Passeriformes; family Furnariidae; genus Margarornis; species Margarornis squamiger. Next base: position 3,431,242 of record JAWWTY010000001.1, on the reverse strand, counting down.
GATTGTCCCACACCGCAGCACAGAGGAGTTGCAGAAATTAATGGGAATAAAAGAGAAGCTGGTCTCCTACCTTGTATGTTCATTGAACATTGATCTCTAACCTGCAACAGGCTAAACCTATCAAAGCTCCTGCAATTTTTTCTGCAGCAATTGTGGAGAGAATGAAGGGTCAATGCATTACAATGTCAAGTCCTGGCAGCCCCAAGCCCTGCTACAAGATGGATAGTATTGAACCCACACCTCAGAAAAGGAACCAAGCAGTTTCCTCTATATAACAGTTTCCCCTCAAAGAATTATCACTTCAGACAACTGAATGTTTGCTCCTTGGAAATCAATACATATTTTACCAAACACTCCTTCGTTGGAGAGACAGCAAAGCTGGGTGAGCTTTTGACAGAGCTGTACTTCAGTCTTTTGTTAATTAGGTGCTAAATGCAGATCTCAAGGGGTATTGCTGCTAGACCTACCAAGGACAAAATAATATACATGAAAAGCACACAAAATAAAAAAAAAATAGGTTTATATACAGTAATTACTGTTTTCTGTTACGTGTCACCCACCTATTCCCTGATGCCATATTCCTGTTCTGTGCTGTGGGATGGTATCCTGGTATATCTGGTAAGGTTGTATTCTCACCTCTAATAGAGAAAATGGATTGCTGCATGTTTTGTGTTATTTACAAAGATGAAACAGACACACCAGGTACAAATATGATCCTAATACATATCAAATATGATCCCAATATGAAAGACTCTTACTCCAACTGTACAAGGAAGAGACACCACAAAGGGAATTTTTTTGTTGAGAATGCATCCCAAAGAAGTTCCAGGCTTAGATCAACATATGACAAAGAGCACCATCACAGCACCATCACTTTTATTTGGCAAAACCCTGCTTTGTAAATAAGAAAAGATGATGAATGTCTCTTTCTGGTAATTTAAACTCCAAGTATTTGAAGTTGTGATACTCTTGCTCTCATTTAACATTTTCAAGCCATCAGACAATAAAACTGTAATTGAAAACATTAAGTAATAAAACAAACTGCATCCAACTTGTTTCTTAATTTTATCCAAGCCTGACTGTGTTCTTGTTCCTTTTATTTGGTGGAAGGATCCTTTAGTAAGCATAATAAAGAAATCCCCTTTCTGTGCTCCTGTCTACGTAGGTGAAATCTCTACCAAGCAGATACAAAATCTATGTCGTGCTCTGTGAAGTTTTTGCTGCAGAGCAAAGTAATGAGTTTATAAGTACCAAGGTCTAACAACTAGTGATATGAAGTGCATTATAATTTCATCTAAGTCCTCCATCCTGAATGGATTTTTTTTTCCTGCTCTTTGCAGTTCCCACAGTCTCTTGATTAATTTCTGCCATCAAACCTACAGCTGTGACAGTGGTGACAGCACAGACTACTGACTGCTGTACTTGCATATTTCTTTGTAATTATTTTCTTCATAAGGATCCTCTCGAGTGAAAACATAGGATGGCTCGTGAATTCTGCAGCTCTTACAGTTTCACCATGTTCCTTTATTCCCCAATGGCCCTGAAACTAAGCTCCTAAATGTTTCTGTACTCTTGGCATTTTCTTTATTTCAATTCTTTTTTAAACAATAGCTACTGTGTCTCACATTTTATAGATCTGCAATCTTGTGTCAAGGAAATGATTCTTCTTAAAAGGCACATACACACTGAGTTCCTCACTGTGTAACTCTATTGTAAAACCCAAAGTATTGATCAATATAACTTTATGCAGTTCATTCAAATGCCAAGAATCTGGTGAGAACTCTAAAGCAGAGAAATTCTCCGTGTCCTGTGCTCTTAATAAGTCAGTTCTGCATGAACTGAGAGTCAGAAAATTTCAGGGCTCATTTACCTAAAATCTCTGAGCTTCATTTGTAAGGTGCTGTTTTTCACTTGTGAAGATACAGGTTGCTGTCTGTATTATCCTTGCTCCTCTTTCTCCTGGTTCCCCACATCTGGTTATCTCCCTGGTCCTCCCCTTCTGCAAAAAAACTTATTGAGGATGACTGAGGAAGAGTCTATTTGGTGAAACGTGTTCAGGTAGGATCCTTCCACCATTGAAGAAGAGCAAGTCATGCCTTGACTGTCACTTCCTGTTGCTACAGGAAAAGTTTAGGTCAGATGCAGAATGATTTGAGGATGTTAAAGTCAGGGAAATGAATCTGATGAATAACACAACATGCCCATCTTTCTCAGATTCCTGCTCCTGTACGTGAGCCACATTAAGCAAACTCAGACTCCACCTTTTGCAAAATCTTTCATAGTCAGGCGACTGCCTCCTTGTGAGACTCCAGGACTTGCAGCAAATTATGGGATAGCAAGTGAGGAACATCAGGATGCACAGCTGGAAAGGGGGAATTTATGGTCCTGAGCTTGCCTGCTACGGTGTAACTACATCATGTATTAAAACAAGGGTGTAAAAGAGGGATGGAAACCACAATTACAGGCAAGAGTCAATCAAGTTCAGAGAAATGCTGAAGCATGAATTACAGCTGACCAGAAATTGTGAGTTAAGCCTCTCTCAACCACAGCCATTAACAATGTGTAAAAGGCCTGCTGCAAACAAAAATCAATACATAATTGTAGCATTTATCAAGTTCATATAGATTTGTGTTGTTCCTATCTAATTTGGATGGCATTACCAAGTAGATGCCCACAAGTGGGATATCAAAGCAGCACCTGGGAGGTGATTTCCTCTTTTTTATTTTTTTTTTATACTTTTGGTATTCTACTGAGGAATAAGAACTGATGTCAACCTGAAAATAGATTTTTATTGACCACACATGCACAGCTATGCCTGTTAGAATGCTGTGTAAGACTCTCCATATGTGAATCCTCTATGTGGCTTTTCTCCATATGTTTATCATTTCTCCCATAACACATACACACAAAAAATCTAATCTAAATGTTAAGTAGGAAATAACATTTGGAATATCCAATGGAGGTTGTTTACATTCTGCTTTTATCTTGAGGGGGCTATGTTTTGCTGACAAGGAATGAAAAAAACCCAGCAAAACAGTAAAGAAATGAAATAAAATATTAAACTTTGGTTCCCAAGAGCCAGCCTGAGATCAAATTTGTTCAAACAGGAATTACCTTTTTTTTTTTAAAAAAACAAAAACAAAAACAAAACAAAACAAAACCAAAATCCCTTAAAAATATTTTTAATACCTACAATGCCTGAAAAGTCAAATTTTACAGCAGTCATCCTGCGTGAGAGATACTGGCAGCAAGAATTCTCTTCCTGCAAAAATCCACAAAATAAAAAGCAATCCGTGACCCAAATGTTGTTCCACTGTGCAACACTGACATTCTTCACACAGGATAAAGGATTAAATGGAAAAAGGAAATTAATTTTTCTGAAGGTTCCTCCCTCACCAACTCTCAGTTTTTTCTCCCAGCTTCCCACTCTGAATATTTCGAAAGCTGGAAGGAAACCAGAGGGGCTCCAAGGGGCAGTTCTGAGGGTGGGCACCAGGGGAAAATGGTTGGGTATAGTCATCCAATATGGTAATTACTGAAAGTTATAAAAACTGTAACATTTGACTGGCACAGGTGTGTGTATTTGATTGTGCACCTGGGAGCTTCTAATAAAGGGGCTACTCTGTCTGTCTGTCTGTCTATCTATCTATCTCTACTAATATTGTTTTGAAAGCCTTTTCCAGGAGATTATTGGGGGAAAGTATATCCCCTGCACAAATTCAGCAGCAGCAGGAGAACTGCATATTTGTATAATCTTAAAACCAAATCAAAACAACTGAAAACATACAAACAAACCCCAAACCCAACCAACCAACCCAACCCAACCCAACCCAAAAAAACCCAACACCAAAAGCAAACCATGAGTGCCTTTCCAGGGCAGGGCTTGCACAGAACCTCAGGGCTGCTGAAGTTGTGTGGCAAGTCCATACATTGACATGGGAATTTCAGCTAATGGTTGTCAGCCAGGGCTTGTTAAGATTATTTTCCTTGTTCTTGTTCTACTCACTTGAGTAGTCATTTCGTAATTCTTTCCCCTGTTTGGAGTTAAGAAGCATTGCTTAGCCAAATAGCTCTTGATAGAAACTGCTCTGCCATGTAATCAAAACATCTCACAAAAGGCTGCTCTTCTAGAAACATCAAATTAGCACAATTTGAAATGTTTCTTTCCTACACTCTCAACAAAAAAACTAAAGGAAACTGGTTAAAGGAGGATCATCAGACCTCATGCTGAGTGCACTGCTGGTGGTGATCAGTATTTGTTAGTCCAAAGGCAATGCAATCCATAAACAGGCTTGAATAAAGGTTATGAATAAATTAATCTTGTCACTGATTTGGCAAGTACTGTGTGATATTAAAGTACAAGGATGGCAGATGTTTAAAAACCTTTTTATTTTTTAAAGACAACATTGCAATATTTTTAATAGACATGGACAGGCTGGGGTTATACCACTACTACTCCCCCATAAAAATTGTCCCAGGAGAGTAGAAGATGTATTAATCTGAGTGAGAGAAATATTTTACATGATATCATCTACCAGGGGAGACACAGATTGTGATCTCTTCTTTCTGCTCTGCTATGACACAGAAAATTCAGTGGCTTTTGTTTCCACTCAGATTAAATGAGGTGCAATACAGTTTGAGGCAAATGCTGAGCTCTAACAGCAAAATTAGGCTCACCATCTCTACCTCTAATAATAATAATAAGTACATGCCAAACTACCTTCACAGTCCTCCCTCCCTCAGTGAAATGCACAATGACTCAAAGCATCACCTCTTGTATCCACATTTGATTTTGGTATGGGTATTTTGGATAGATATTTCCTCTCCTACTTTAAGTTCTCAAGGGTTTTTTTCTGAATCTCTGAAATGGACTGCTCACGGGAATAAAGCTATTACAGTGGGTAAGGCTAAAATTATGAGCTCTTTTTAACATAGGGACTCAAGAGTCTTCTTACTTTCTCTGGGTCACAGTTTGAGGGCTTCAGAGTCTTATTCTGAGGGAAACACTCATTTTCTTCTCTGTATTGTGTTCTCTTAATGAAAAAGTGAGGTAAAATATTGGTATATTTTGGATACAAGAAAGACATAGTAAAAGCTAAAAGAATCAGGATTAAACAAAAAGACTGTTGTTGCTATTAGAACTAAATCAAACCAAACTAGGGAATATTTTTCAGCCTTATAGCACTTTAATTACTTTTTAAAATTTGAAATTATATTGCTGCCTTCTCTGGTTATTAATGCTATTTCTAAATGTAAATCCAAACTCAAGATATGCCTGACATTTACCCAGCTGGCATCTGCTTCTGATCATTTCCTTACTTTTCCTTTTTCTACCAAAGCAGACCAGACTTGGTGCTGCTGCTGTGAGAACAGAATTCTATGGAAGTGTAGCTTTTGCATTCTGAATTATTTGGTTAATACAGCTTTGCATTTTTTACATGTTTATATTCTGTAATGTCCAGGGAGCTGGTATGATTTTTATAAGATATCACTCCAACTGGACTTCAAAAAAAGTCAGACATGAAAGCCTGCAGAGAGAGCCAGTTTCCTTCTCTGTATCAGGACATGAAAAGAAATATGGAAACAGACACTTCAGTTGAATAAGTGACTCTCAGAAGCCAAAAAAAAAATCACAGACCAGCTTGAAAAGTCACAAGAACTCAACTGCTGCAAGAAAACCCAGACAAAAGTTTGTAACAAAATAACCTCTGGAAAATGCAGTGAAGGCTGTTTCTGGTGTTCATTTTATATATTGTTAAGGCCTTTATGGACAGAAGGTTAAAAAAAAGAAAATCATCACTCTGGCAAGGTTATTGAGGGTAGTGCAGACAGAGCAAACTTTATGTGAGATGGAGCTGAGCTCTCTGTTTAACTCATCCCATGTAGCTCACCCCAAAGTCAGCACTTTTCAGCCTGGGTTTTTATAGTTCACACCAGTCCTTGGTTTATTGCTCCTAGAACGAAAGGATCAGTGATTCATACGCAGGGCCAGGTGCTACAGCATCCTCCACTGTGCGAGTCCTTCACTGGGAAAAGTTTAATTAGGAATTGCCACTTACAAGACACGGGACGAAATGTGCCCGGACTAACCACATCCCATTTTGTTTCCTAGAGAGAAGCATTGGAAAGCCAGAATCACTCCTAGTTTTCTTATTTTTTATACTAGTTTCCTTTATCCATGTAAAACAATGTAATCCTTGAAAACACTTGCTCAATAGGAAAACCCAATCAGGCTGACATTTGCATCAAATAGTATCTATGCGATTACTAAATCAATCAATCAATCAATCAATCAATCCTTATGCTGCAGTTTAGCCTTAATTTCTGTGATTGTGCACCACCTTTCTGACCTGTCAGGTCTCATTGCACCTTCGGAAGGCAAAAAATGACAATTTCTTTTCAAACATCATCTTGTGTCCAGAGGTCCATGAAGAAATCATCTGGGAAGGTGGAACCCATGTTCAGGCAGCAAAGCACAATTTAAAAATCCATCAGGTTCCAGAGGATGCTTAAGGTGTAAAACAAACAGGTTTCACTGTACACCAGTGATCAGCAGCTGACAGTTTCAACAGTGCTTTATTTATAGAAGGCTCAGAAAGCTCCTCTTTAATGAAGAACTTGGATTTATGAAGTGTAAATAGCACAAAAAGCCTCAGTGACAAATGAAGCCTCGTCATACCCCCTCCTCCTATGTGCTGTGTGCCAACGATAGCCTGGCAGAGACTGTGGACTAAGAGTTCATCCTTTGTACGGCAGAGATGTCAACACGCCTGTCATCTCTCAGATTTCCCTCAGCAACACAGTCAACTTCAGTACTGGTGTTAAAAGGAGAAGAAAAAAAAAGTCCCCAGTGTTGCTGGCTTCAAACAGAGCTTGTCACTGTCTAGAGAGACGCTGTGTTTGTCAGCACATCTCAGTTTTGATGCGCGTACTAAGCCTGCAGGAGCCAGCCTTTCTCTGCTGGAAACACTGAATGGTGGGGAGGCTCAAGGAGATGAACAAAATCTTTACATCACATCCATTTTGCTTGCATTTTAAAGCAAACCTCCCAAGGCAGTGCTTAGCTAATCATTTTCAAGTTAGCAAATAAATGTGAGTTCTTTTCGTTAATGTTGCTGTGAAAAATAAAAATTAAGTGCAAACTCTACATTTTGTCAGAAATATTGTTTGTCTTCTGCTAAAGTGAAATCTAGATTTCCTCACGTTCAGGTTCTACAGTGCCAATAGGGTTTTGTTCTGACTCAGGAACTGAAGAAGGAAAGAAATAAGGAAGATTTTGTGAGAATTTCTGCCAAGTTCTTATTTTGTCTCTGTTCTGACTCTTGTTATGAAAAAACTATCATTTCTCCAGAAGGAAAAACCTGTATTTATGACTAATAAGGTCACCTGTGATCTTATTAGTCATAAATATGTGACCTTGTCACATAAAGTAATTTACAATATCCTTAAGATTTTAACAAACTTGAAAGAAATAAAAAGCCATTTAGGTGATGATGATGATGATTAAAATGACTGAAAATGGTACCACTGTTCCATATGAAAAAATAAATGTTTTGTGGATAACTTCAATACTTTCAGATCTGGATCTTAAAGAAATGAAACCCATGTGAGACACAAGTGAAATGTCTGCCCATAGACCAATGGATAAGGGTACACTTAGTCAGGTGCATGCCTGAATTGAATTGAGACATGGTGGAAACCACTAGACTTTAGTTCAAATGTAAATGTGTATTTACTAACTTCATCTCAAACTTCAATTCCCACTTAAATATTTAAAAAATCAGAATCATTTCAATAAAATCCCAAGACTGTAGGAGGGGATCTGAAAACACCACTCTCTGTTCCATGCACTGCAATTAAGCTCATCCCCATGTTTAAACAGGGAAAAAACATGCTTGTTTTGTGCCCTGCCTCAAAGTCTGGTCTCATCTACAGCTCCCACAACCTCTGTGGTACAACAAGGTGAAGCTACAGGGGAAAAAAAATCTGAACTCTAAGTATCCTACTTCATAATACCTCATCTTTTTGTCTTTCTGGAAATGCAAGCTTTTACTGCCTCTAAAACACTCATTTAATCCTCCCCCCCCCCCCCCCCATTTCTGCTTTCTGAGACTACACCCTTCCTCACGCTGAGTTTGTGTCATCCCAAGAAGTGACACAGCCCCATCTCACCCAGCTCCAGGTCCTTCATGAATATTAAAACCAAAGACGTCGTGGGGAGGAGAGCACAATATTGGAAAGGACATTTGAGGAAATCCTCTGAAGAATTACTGAAAATACCTCATAATAATGAGAAGGAAACTAGGTCACATCCTGCCCGTTTCTTATTCCCTGCTTCAAGTTAAATATTTATTTTAAATAGTTTAATAAAGAAAACAGAGACAAGAATGGAGGAAAAGCTTTAATTTCTGAGGAAATACAGTTCCCCCAGCACTTGAGAGGATTTCGTCTTAAGGCAAAGGCAGGAGCTAGGATGAAGGAGGGAATGGATATCTGAAGGAAAGAAGAAGCTTTTGGAAGGCAGATGATTTTACTCGCATTCTGACACATAAGGGATTTTGTTAACTTCAAGGAGTGCAGGTAGAGGCTTGTCTTCAATGAAGAAAAAAAGAAGCCAACAAAAAACCCAAATAGAACCCAACAAAAACCAAACACACACACACACAAACCCAAAACAAAACAAAAAAAAAAAAGAGAAAAACCAAATCCCAAACCTCACTAAATGACATAAGTAGATACGTACTGCCCTGGACCTGTTACAGTAATTTCAGCAGTAATATACCCAGAGAGGCTGAAATAGTTTGAAATCCCTGCAGGGATGTGAAGCCATTTAGTCCTGCTTTCATTATGTCATTTTCCTGCCATCCTTCCCACTCTTTGCTCTGTGTCAGCCCCCAAAGTTCTACCAAACCTGGGCTCCACAGAGTCATTGTGAGCCAGAGGACAGATGCCTGTGATTTGGGGATTATCACCGTTTTATATTAGAGCAATATGGAGAGGCATCAGCTGAGGTCAGAACCTCTCTGTAAGATCGTAGCAGATGGAACTTTCAAGGATATTAATTAAAAAAGGCAGAGGGAGTAAAGTGGAGAAAGAGATCACATCAGATCTCTCAGTGGTGGGTCAGGGGAAGAAGGCAGTAAAATTGAGGTCTTCTGTATTGCAGCTCAGTGTCATCTCCACTAAAACTGCACAACAAAGAAACCTTGATTTCTTAATGCTGCAAAATGCTTTAAATTTTGGTGATGAACAAGGTGAAGAGAACCTACACCCTTGTGCAGAAAGCTGCCCAAACACCTCCTTGGATCTCCTCATGTAGTCTTCTACTGAAATGGATAGAAAACCTTAATTTTCCCCTTAATCTTTCAGATTTTTGAAAATCACTCCACCTTTATAAAAGGAAAAAAAAAAAAATATTTCACATTCTGCCCCCTCAGAATTCCTCCTACCCCTTCCTACTCTCTTCCTGGTTATCTGTAATCCCTGCAAGAAATGGAACCTGTAAGTTCAGATTTGGCTAGAAAATGCAGACATGGCATTGCTGTAGCCACATTTGCTCATAACAGAGGTGAAATTATCTTCAGGTACCACATTTTTTTCGTTTCTAGGAGAATCTATACTCCATATTCCTCTGGCAGCCTCTCCAGAGATGTTACAGTTTAGCAGTCCTTTAAATAATCACATAGATTTGCCTCTTTATTTATTTTTTATATTAAGGATCTGTTTACCCTTCATTTAATGTCTATGGTCTTTGCTAGATCAAGCAATGATAAAGGGGAAAAAATTAAAACCAGCTAAACAAGCCCCAGACACTTAAATACCTTTAATAGAGAATAATTGCTACGAAAAGTGATCTGTTTGAATAAAACAAAATTTATGAATAAATTAAAACATCAGGCTGGCTTGTTTATTGTTGGCAATTGAGAGTCTGGATACAAGAAAGTAGATGGTTTGGAAAGATGTAGGAATCCCCAAACTTACACCAATTTTACATAGGATTTAAAAAACAATAAAATTGTAGAGAATAACCATTGTTGCATAGCACCAAAACCCATTTCAGACTTGCTTTGTGACATTCTGTGAAGGCAAATATAGTCATCAATCACGTGAATCCAGTCAGCACCCAAAACACAGCAATATTTTGCTGGGCTAGGGAGTGTGGTAAGATGCACACAGGTACCCCCAGAAAGGCCAAGGCAGTGGAAGGAATCCCAAAAGGTTTCTTCTGAGGTCAAGAACTAAAAACTTACAAGGAAACCTCCACCAGCAGCAAACAGCACTGGACATGAGAAAGACACTGCTGTTCTCTTCCAGGCCTCTTATCTTCTCTGTCCTCCCTGAATCCTGGAACATCTGCCTCTCTCCCCACATTCCAGAGGAAGAGAGAGACTGCATCTTTCACTGGAATGCAAAAGGAGGAGGGAAAGAAAAGCATCCAACTCTTTTTGGGGAAGGGACTCATTGGCAGGAAAGACTTCCTCAGTGAAAATGAATCCTAATGCCTGGTTACAAATTGTCTCTCCTCTGCACAAGGAGTGGGGAAAAGACACAGTCAGGACAACTGACCCCAGCTGACCACAGACAGGGATATCCTACACCTTGTGGGGTCAAGGGAGGATGTTCAGCCTTATGGCTTTTGTGATGCCAGGGTGGGCCATGACGGATCCCTGCCCTCCCAGTGTGGAGAAGGAATTCCTAGGTTTGCTTTGCTTGTGTGCACAGCTTTTGCTTTGCCTTTGTCTCAGCCTTTCTAACTTTTATCCTGACTCTTCTCTACCCCATCCCAGTGGGGAGAAGGGAGTGGCTGAGGGGGAGCAGAGCTGCCCTCCAGGGGTAAATCATGACCATCCATGTGCATGAGTGAGTCCCTGCAGGAAAGGCATCCCATGGGACTCAGCAGGCAAGCTGCCAGACCACAGCAACACCTCCAGCTGGGGCCACACCGGGTCAGATGGGTTTGCAAACACTCTGGAAGCCACAGCCAAAAGGAAAAAAGCTCTGCTTATCTCAAAAGGAGGTGCTAAGATCACAATGAGTAATATTCATGAAGCTGAGCTGGCCCAGAATAAAATAGCACCAGTGAAGCACAAAAGGGTATGAATGACAAATTCTTTGGTTGTGAGTTATTCTGAAATGAGATATTTGCCTGTAGGGAAAGGTCAGACCTTCAGAAAACCTCTCCTTTGCTTCAGTCAAGCAGACAGAGTGAGCAGGCAAATAATGAGGAGTAACCCCTCAGTGCTGGTCCTCAGGGAACAACACCCCCATCACCTCTGAGGGGAAAACAAAGACTCAATATAAAATTCATAGGTGCACCTTGTAACCCCGAAATGGAGAACCCTTGGAAAGCAGCATTCTGTCCTTCTCAATAAGCATAATAACAAGTAGTGAACTTGTAGGATATGGGAAGCATAAATTCATAGTAAGGATTGTTTGGGATGAATAATTTCCTCAGCTCTAATTATTAGTACAGGGTTCTGGAATGTTATTGATGAACAAGCATCCCATAAACCTCCAATAACAGCGAAAAAAAAGAAAAAAAATTATCTGGTATACTTAATGCTACATCCTACATTAATAAAAAAAATACATAGTTTAGGTACTTTCCCATTTATGTATTTAGGAGTTCTGCAGTGTGTTTTAAACACATGGAACTGGAAGGCTAAAAAAATGTAGGAAATATAGGAAATTCAAACACTTTCTGGGAGGGTCACCTGTTTTCCCTGAGGCCTGGCTCCCCACCTATGATAGACTCCCCTGTCTCCCTGACTTAGAAAGGAAAATGTTTCATAAATAAAGGAGAGGAAGATTCAGAAAGAGAAGATCCTGCAAGCAAAAGTAATCACCAGGAAATGTCACATGCACAGTAAGCATAGAGTAACTAAATGGTTAAAATTTAAAAAATCGGCATCATTAAGGTAAGTCAGGGTGTTTAAACCATTCTTCCTTTTTTTCTTTTTTACTGAAATATGTTTTCCTTTCAGAGGCTGTGAAACAGCCATTAAGGAAACGCTGCACCAATGTTGCTTTTCGCCTCCTTTTTGTTACTGTGGGTTCTGTGGATGGATTAGTGGAGAGTGATGATTTCAGATGCCACTAAAAACCCTTGTTAGTTCTAAGATGGGCCACGTGTCACAAAACCAACACAGACAAATACCCTTTATTTCCTTCTACTTTTTCCTAATATTAACTTCACACTTTTATTAGCCAATTTAAATCCTGCATGTAAGGGAGGGGGGAGTGTGAACAAATTAAAATCCCTAAAATCCTCACTACAGAGCCAGAGCAATCATAGCTATTAGACAGCATTTAATAAAAGACATCTAGTCATATAGCTGAAGTCACAGAATCATATAAAATACTTAAAGAAAGATAAGGCCATTATAAATACATTTTGTTGTTGTTAAATCTAGAAATTTTTCAGTGAATTAATTCTTTATCCCAGCAGGATCAATTATTATGACAATGCATTTGCAAGATGCACATTTCTCTTTTTTTTTCTTCCATTTTACTCCCAAAAACTCCCAGTAGGATAGGTATGTATGGCAGTATGTCATATGAAGAGATATTAATGTGGGCCATGCAAAGAACATCTATTTTTAACATCTGATCCCCCCTTCTGCCCTGTCCACAGCAAAAACTCGCTTCTCTCTTTCAGTTTTAAAACCAGTTCAACACTGTATGTGGATCAAAGCAAAACTACAGCAGCAAAGTCATCTGCTGAAATGATTTCTCCCACTGCTGCGTCACAGGTGCCCTGTGACTGCTTTTTGGGGAGAAAGGGTTTGTAGTTTCAGATGTGCAGACTTCACATATCTTACATTCCCATTAAACTATGACTAATTGCAATGCAGAACAGATGCAGCAGTACAGCTTTGGATAACAGCTTCACAAATGCCACATATGCTCCTTTATACTCTTAATTAGCACTTCCTTCCCAAGTATGTGTGATGAGATTATTTGAAATTGCTCAAGTCCCACAAGAACCTGTAGTATCATTCCATGCAATTCCAAGTTGCCACAAGTTCTGCACCTCCAAGAAGCATGAACAACCTCAGGAATTTGCATTTAAGGGGAAAATGCATTTTTAGTTATGGCTGAGCAGTGTTTTGCACAGTCAGGGCTGTTTCTGCTTCTCACCAAGGGCTGGTGGGGCACAACAAGTTGGGAGGGGACACGGCCAGGACAGCTGACCCCAAGTGACCAAAGGGATATCCCACACCATATGACATCATGCTGGGAATATAAAGCTGGGGGGAAAGAAAGGAGGGGACTTTTTGAGTCTTCCCAAGTCACCCTTACACATGACAGAGCCCTGCTCTCCTGGGCATGGCCGAACCCCTGCCTGCCCATGGGAAGTGTGAAGGGAATTCCTTGTTTTGCTTTGCTAGTGCTCATGGGGTTTTTGTTTTCCCATTAAACTGTCTACAGGAACCCACAAGTCTTTTCATGGTTATTTTTAATATTCACTCTCCCACCTCAGCAGGAGGGATTGAATGAGTTGCTGAGTTGAGGCTGACCCACCAGCAGGGGTTAAAGAAAAACAACCAGTAAAACAACACTGCGAAATGCCTCAGTCAAAACCATCACCTTGATATTAAGATGACTGGTTTATGTGAATTAAGCATACAGCAGGATCCCTCCTAGGTTAAAAAAAAAATAAATAAAGAAAAAAACCCCAAATTAAACCCAAACATACATGTGTAATTTTAATCCATCCAATAGAGAGAAAAAAATTTGCTCTGCATTTAGGAAAAGCTGGATGACCTGACCCTGGGAAGTTGTTGTTTAATTATGTTGAATCTTCAAACCTTGCCTGAATTTGCCTGGAGTGAAACCCACAGTGAAGCTTGGAACTGAGGAACTCCTGCTGAGAGGGATGGCATAAACCTCACCTTTGAGTTTGTGTGAGGAAGAGAACTGTTTTCAGGTATCCAAAAATGATGCTAAATATCTTTCTGACTCTTTTTTCACCAGTCCTTGTTAGCACTCAAAATGTACTAATACTTCCTATTAAGCCCCTTTAATTATCACACTAATAATTATATAATTAGTTGGACAGAATGTGTAGCATTTTAGGTTTTCTATAACAGAAGCACAATTAACCTCACAAAATGAGGACACAGAGCTTAAGGATGTTCTGCACATAAGAATATGTCAGTTGTTATCACTAAAAATAAGGAAGTCTAGGAGATCTTTAACTCCTTTGTCCTATACTTGGGAGACACACCTGAAAAACTGATGAAATTGGATTTCTTTAATAAAAATTATCCCATATTTGAAAAGTAAGCATTGTGTGGCAGCATGTTTATGTCAATATGGCATGAAATATTAACCTTTCCTATATTGCAACGGCTGTTTGAGGTGCACGTGGTAGGAAATATTGCACAAATATATTGCTTTTCTATAGTTGCAAATCTTTCTCATGGCAAAATGCCTCAACCGTCTTCAATCCCAAATGTTCATTGACAGGAGATTTTGGGAGATGACATAGATAAAGAGAAATTCTAGCTCAGAAAAAACTTCTTTTCAAAACATGAGTCTCCTTGTACTGAACATTCAGTTTTCTGGCTAGCTGTACCCGTAAGCTTGAGGAGTTTATAGTTATAATGGAAACAACCAAAGTTAAGTAAATAAATAAATACATAAATAAAGAAATGAAACCAAACAACAATACCCACTTTATGGACAGCTTTCCTGTGCTTTCCCTGACACTTGCTGGGACACCCTCTAGGGAGAGAGAGTGTTCAGTACTGTCTGCTTATGTGATTGCTGTCAGATTTTTTCTGAATTTGCTTTTTACTCTTATAAACACTTAATACAGAACTGAATTCTAAAATTAGTGTCTTTTTGTTGTTGGGTTGTTTTTTGTTTTTTTTTTAAGGAAAACTCACTTAAAAGAAACATAAGAGGCTCTAAATATGTTCCTCTACAACAATAGAAAAAAGATAAATAAAAAAATGGTTCTACTGCTTAATATTGTCGATGATGAAAAAAAATCCCAACTTTTTTCCCCCATAACTTCTTCTTATTACTAATGTTAGACAATAACAGTTTAAGAAAAGATAAATGAAGTTGAACTTGTCATCTTCAAGCTCTATTCATCAGAATTACGCATTAGATGCAAACATTTAGTATATAGCAGTTGACCCTACTGAAGATTTTTAAGCTTTAAGCTTGTAAGAAGTACAGGTGGTAGTAAAAAGTAAGCTTAGAAAATTTGCTTGGCATAAATGAGCTGTAGCATATTCATATACGGGACATAACCTGCTATTCAGAAGGATTAAATCAACCCTCAGTAAAAATTAAAGGTGTGGTGCTTTTCTTTAGTTTGGCAAAAAATGACTTGCACAGTCAGTAAAAGCTGCATTCTAACTCATGAAATAGTTGTGTATAAGAGATCCTTGCATATTGACTTTCAGAAGTGGCTAAATTGCAGAAAAAAGGCTTCCTTAAAGGAGTTCCTTTCTCTGGTTTGGAGTTGCACACCATGGTGTAATAAGGTGAGTGCCAGGAACAAATGATTTGACTCCAGGGTAAGGAATTCCAATAGTACTTCGCATCTGCTTGGATGGATATTCCAGCACAGATGTGGTGACCTCGCAGCTCTTAAGCAAGCCCAGCACAGCAGCTCTGAGATTCAATGAGGAACAATTGTTACACAGAACAATACTGGGGGGGAAAAAGAAAATTCCCCTGGGCTGTAATTATGCTACTCGGACTTTGTTTGGTGGCCTGGGAGCAATCTCGAACCTCTTAGCCTTGCAGAGGTAACTCAAGAAAGGTAAATCCTATTTGTAAATCAATTTTTGCAAAAGCCTTGCATTACAGTGTTGCTAGTGATGTGTCAAATCTCACCTGTGCACTGTCAAGTGGGCTGAAAGCTGGATTAGCAGTCTCCTCCTCTTGTATTTCTTTTTCACAGAGGGAGACTTTTGTCTTCTTTCTGAAAATTCTTCTGCTTCCAATGTATCATTTGAAGCCTTACACTCTGCCTTCAGACTAACACTTGGAACACTCTTGTGGCCTCCCACTCAGTTTGGAAATTAAAGCTCAATATATAAGCGATTCCAAAAAAATTTCCCTAATTATTTTCTCCTGAGTCTCCTGGACGTTGTCACTTATCTTGTTCCCAGCTCAGTGGCAGCGTTGACATTTACACTTTTGTCTGAGGATGGATTCACATATGTTCTTTCCTAAACTATTTCTGAGCCTGACAAAGTCTGATAAGCAACCAAATGCCATTTGGGATGGGGAGTCAGTGAGCCAAAACATAATTCTCTTGTATATATGATGATATTTTTTTTTTTCAGACTGAAAGGAGGTAAATTTCTCTGCAGTATCCCAAGAAAAGAGGACAACAATCTTGACATACAGACAAATTGTTTGACTGAATCCCTCCTCACACACCAGCTATGTAGCAGTCAATCCATAGCAAGCAGTA
Source organism: Margarornis squamiger (assembly GCA_035222235.1). Lineage (NCBI taxonomy): Eukaryota > Metazoa > Chordata > Aves > Passeriformes > Furnariidae > Margarornis > Margarornis squamiger. The sequence continues at coordinate 3,414,798 of JAWWTY010000001.1, read as the reverse complement.
ACAGCCATTCGAAACTCCTCTGCTTGCTGAGCACAGTCCTTAAACCCAACTGTTGATTTCACTTATATACATGTTATTATACAAAACTACCACTCACAGATGCTACCCCATAAAATTACAGACAAACAGAAACAGATGAACATACAGATAAATGTGTGGCACACATTTTGGTGTCTGGAAGAAGGAGCAAAACTAAAACACAACACAAGCTGTGTTCATGATTCTGGAACTCACCTGAAAATAGCTATATAAATAACTCTCCTGGGGAACATCTTGCCTGAGATGTGCTATGGAAACTGCAGCATGGCTGTGCCATCGGGAAGCTTGGGTTCTGATCTTTTCCAAAAGCAGAGATGTGACAGGCACTGCCACCCCCTGCCACTCACTTGACAGGTTTGGGATGTATGCTCATGGGAAAAATGCAAATATGGAGAAGTTTAATCATTTGTTTTGCTTGAAATGGAAAGAGACATGTAAAATAACTGCTTGCTGCTTTTTTCCCTGTCACTTCTATTAAGCAGCACTACAAATAAAGCCCCAGTTTTTACACCTGTTTTCTCTCTGACAAACACTGAGGATTCCTTTTTGGGGTGGTGAAGCAACATGACCTGAGGAACAGCAAGCACATGACAAAGGGAGCTTGTTAAACGAGCTTAATAAAGGTGATACAAGCAAAGTTAATACAGCTTAATATCGTATTTTACACTTTGCTCAGAGAATCTGTGGATGTCCCATCCCTGAAAGTGTTCAAGGCCAGGTTGGATGGGGCTCTGAGCAACCCAGGATAGTGAAAGGTGTTCCTGCCCATGGCAGAGGATCTTTGAGGTCCCTTCCAAACCAAGCTATTCTATAATTCTATGATTTATGGTCTATATGCCTGTTGATAACAAAGCATCCAAGCAAGACAAAACAGATTTTCACTTGGTGAAACCACATAGGACTTGACCCCTGTAGGGTGCTGAATCTGCTGGAATCTTTCGTGTTGGCCAAGGGGGTGAAGACATCAAGAATGACATGAGCTATGAGGCAATATATTGGCAGCAAAGGGTTCATTTCTAGACAAAGAACTCTCAACCTTTTCCCTTTGAAGTAAATTCTACTCTCATGGCCACAAGCATAGAAAGAGCAAGATGGATGGATGGATTTACTTTCCCAGACCCAAGGACATGGGAAGAGAATTTGATTGTGCATGTTGGTGAATGAGATCTAAAGGACAATTGCCACGTGTGCCAATTGCCTCCATAACACATCAAAGCTGCATGAATTGATTCTTTCAACCACCAAAATAGTGCCACAAATATTTGTTTTAGTGAATGCCTTGCTTTGCAGGCATTCCTACATTGATATGAAGCACATGCCAACTAAGTCACAGCATTTGTTGAGTAAAAAGTTTCTCTCAAAAGAGGTAATGAGTGCAAGGTGCAAGAAAGTAAGAATTATTTTGCTTTTAACAAAGGGGTAGCTAAGGCATTGGCTGCCTGAGTTTCAAGCAATTTCCTTCCCCACTAACTTGAAAAAAAAATTTCTCTAAATGCTGATCAAATTGCCTGCTAACTTCTGCTTATGTTTACAGAAAAAAATTAAGATGAAGTCATTCTGCAAATCCATGAAACCCTGAATCCATACCCCAATATGCACAGCAGCAGACAAAGCACCCCTTACTTGTTGTAACCCTCAGGCTCACAATAAATGAATGAATGTCCAGATGCTGTGTGACCTCTCTGTGAATGGTCTACAAATGCCCAAATAAGAAATTTCCATAAATCAATAACCTGTGTTTTAAAAGGTATTTTTGCCCTTGCTTATGCTTGTGCCAGAGGAGAAACTGAAGCTACCACCAAGTTATTAGTAAAACCATCAACGTGGCAAGCAAGGATCTTGGTGTCCTATTGCATAGCTCTGGGTGGTCATGGTGACAAACAAAACTGCTTGAGAGCAATCCAGCACAGTCACTGGGATAAAATTCAAACAAATCATCAGGTATTCCCATTTACTAACCCTACAGCATTTTTCAGGGCATTGTTCAAAACACTCCCTTTCCACCCCCAACATTTTCTCTTTACAACTGTTAAAATAACACTGTCTACAATTACAGGGTCATTTGTTATGCATGATATAATAGACTGCAAATATAAAAAGGCATTATCATTACTTTTGTCCTTTGTTCTTCCAGGCCAGAATATTGCATAGTTCTTTACTTTGACATTTATTGCTTTTAGATTGGTAATAGAATGGTTTGTGTTGCTCATTATCTTGAATGATGATAATATTAGAGTTTTGGGAGCCTGCGTTCCCTGTTAAGTAAAGTAAAGGCTTCATATAATTTACCAAAGGTTATTACTGGACAATTACCCACAATACAGTTCAAGTCTAATAAATGGTAGCCACATTCACTCTTAAATACCACATCTGTAGTCTGGGTCCTAGGAAACTGCAGAGAATGATTGATGTGTGTGGGAAGAGAGGGGTGTTTATATGTGCAGGTGTATATACATGGCTTTATTTGTATTTTTAGTGTTTACTAATGGGTGTACTCAGAGAAAGGGTTTAAGTGAAAGACCCATCTAGCCGGGACTCTGAGCAAAGAATGGGGGGGACGAGGGATAAGGTGTAACCTCAGTTTTCCCCCATAGTATTAAGAATAAAGGAGTAAGTCCAAATTGAAAGTCATAAAAATTATATCAGATTTTGGCCTAAGACTTTACATAGCTCTTACATAACAGCCTGATGTATTAAATTAACCAAATAGCAGGGCATGAAATTCAGAGCCTGATTTCATCCTCCCATCCCTTTTATCTCTGACCATAGTTAGCACCCCATCCTGTTCTGGACAAGCTCCACCACCCTGAGGTGCGAGCAGCTCCATCCCTGGCAAGAGTGGCTGAGGCTTTTCCACCTGGGAAACTTGCTGGGTTGGGGGTCCGTAGCAATCTCCTCCATTTCAGATGTTTATATGTATCTAACACCCTGCATACAGGCACACACATGTATGCAAACACCATTTTTCCCCTGTTCCTTTTCTGTTTGATACTGCACTTTGCCTGCAGTCATTTATGTTCAATTTATGTTTATCAGTTCATTTCTCCAGCAGCTGCACTTTCAATGAAATGTTTCTATTTGGTGCCAAGTAATAGTAGCTAGAGTTATTTGCCCTATGAATCTCAGTAGATTAGTTTTTGTAATTTACATACATATCCAATTCCCACCAATTTCCATTGACAGTTTTCACTTTGGACTTTGTTTCATTTCTATTTTTGAGCTGTAGCATTGTTTCAGACTTACAGCTCTCTGTAAACTTTACGATAGACTCTGCATTATTATAGTTATCTAGTAATGCAAAAGCGAGAGAAAACCTCTAACTCTAAATGTTAAAACTGTCTGCAGAAAATGAACTTAATGTTTCATGAAATAAATGTCATAATACAGAAAACGCATTTTAATGGCAATTTGTTCAAAGCCTCAGATGTTTCTTTTCTGACTAACATCAGTTACTATTCCTCACATGGCTGATTAGGTCATCTGATTCCCCCATGTGGCAGTAAATAATTTTAAAACTGCACAGATTTGCAGATATGATGGGCTGACACAAGAGGAGCAGGAGCCTGTGGGTGTGAGTGCTCACACCCCTGCCATGGGTTTGCTCTCCAGATGGAGCCTATTGATGGCTGGCATTTCCAATGCTGTTTTAGAGCAAGATAAGCTGTAAACCAAGATAATGCTCTCCCATGCTGTGCTGGGAACGGGTCAGGCAAAGAGAAGCTCACAATTGCTGTTATTAGATCACTTGATATCATAATGGGTGGACAGGTGCAGGTGGGAGGTGCCCACCTGTGGAGCTGGGCAGGTTTGCTCAGCACAGGGCCTATGCAGTCATCTCTCAGGGTAAGGGAAGGCTTTCCAGGGGCTGCTGTGGGATTTCACCAGGCAGAAGCTGCACAGGGACACTCAGCAGCAGTTCTCCCTCTGCACACAGCAAGCCTGGCCCCTCATCTCTCATCTCGTGCACAGCAATTGGATGTGTAACATCCAAACGTGTCTGGTGCAGGGCACAGCTTAGGGAGTACAAGTGGAGCAGAACCGGTGCCTAAAATCCAGCAAAAGTTCTCAGGACAATTTTAGGATAGTAAGGTAGAGAGCAGGTCTTTAATTATAGTGCTTCAAGGTGCATAAAATTCACTACCACACCCACAGAGGATCGCTTTTAAGATTTTATAATATGGGCTAATTCTCATCTCTAATGGGATACCCTCATCCTGAAAACTGCCCATCCCCATGACCTTCTTCAGGTCTGCCCTTAGGCTCACCTCCCCAGATTGGGTGGGTGGTCTCCCACGACCACTCCTTCCTCCCATTCTTCATCTTCCTCATGTCTTCTGACCTGCTTGGAACAAACTTGAGGATTCTGGGCTTTCTGAGTAGCTTTGACTAAAGCTCTATCAAGGAATTTGCTGGATAGATCTTGTTCCAGCACACTCTCTTCACACTAGATGTACCTTAGCTTGCTAAATATCTACGGAAACCCTTGATGAGAAACATAAGCAACAGTTTGGAGTTTGGTACAAAAGTATTTAGTTAAAAGTTCTCTCCTAAAATTACTGAAGTGCTAAAAGCTGCCCTGAAATCAGTATACTTATGAACCTTAAAGCATCAGCTAGGTGCAGACCTGTTAACTCTGCAGTTTTTTGTTAAAATCTGGAAAGCAGCAAGTGCTGTCTGGTGTTTGGGGAAGGCAATAGAGTGGGAAGGCAGTAGAGTCTCTCTCCCAGACCAGCAGCAACACAGAACATGTTCATGAGTATTTTCAAAACAGCCTGGGCAACTTTGAGATACAAATGCCATTAAAATTAAATCAAGGTGCTTGTTGTTTCCACCTGCTTTCAAGACTTCACCTTATTTTTAAAAAGCACAGTGGCAGCACATATAATGAACGGATCTAGACTTTCAACTTTTCCCTGTCCTCTGGGCCAGACACCGGGAGTGAATTCCACTGCACAGCAAAGATACAAGGTAGCAGAGAGCTTTCCCATATAAGAAAAGAAATTAATTCCTCCAGGTCTGTGTATCTCGACAGAAAAAACGCGTGAAATTCCTCCTGTACTGTCATCTTCCAATAAATGAAAAGAAAAAAGTCAGAAAAACACGTGTTCAAATCCAAGCAATAAAAACGCAGCTACATTTTGATGAACACTGTTGCATTCAGAGGAACAACAGAAGTGTTCAACAGTGGAGTCTTGATAACATAGCAAGCTCCAAAGAGACTCTTTTTTTTAACCCAGATTGAGGCAGGATCCTCATAAAGTTGGAGGGACTGCACAGAATCTTATAACTGAGCTGCACACAGGCTAAAATTCAGCAGGAGAGAGGGTAGTCACCTTGGAGCTTGGTAGCCAAACCCAAGTCACAGAAGGCTGTAAATCAAGCAAGGGTAAGTACTATTGATTCCCTCTCCCCCCCATTGCATACTGGTGATGGATGTGTTTCAAATGCCAATGATCTCGTTCAGGATGATACACGCTTTGCATTACATTATTGGCAAACCCCTTGCTGCTATTTGCCCCTGCACTGCCATTTGGTGCCTGCCCATCTGGCCTTGCAAGCACTTGCTTCTTTGTTTTTCCCTTCCACTGCCTGTCCTTATTTCCCCAATGGCCAGGCAAACAAGCAAACTTCTCAAATGAAAGTCACCTTGATGCCTAAGCACATTTTCTCTTTGTCTTGTTCACTCCATTTTAAAGGCAAGCTCTACTGATAGGCTTGTATATTCATTTTAGCTTTTATTAGTTTATGTTCATGTAGCAGCTCCTGAAACATAGGAAAGTCCTTTTTGATCTATTTGTGCAATTTACACTTACACATCCCCTGGCCAAACCCTTAAAAGGTTTCAGCTCTCTCCAAGCCTCAGCCAGCATTGGTTGCAGGGAGTTTCTTGCTTCAGGTACCAAAGAAGAGCTTTGAATTTACTCTTCTCTCCCCCTAAACACAATCTCTGGTCCCATCTTTGCCCTTAGCCCATTCATATCAGCGTGGAAAACAGCAGAGAGATCAGTTCAAATCTCTCTTTTTCCTGGGAGAACCTGAACCCACACATCTGCCAGGACACAGAGAGTAACTAACCTGGTACAACTGTCCTGAGGGGCAGATTTTAGTGCTGCCTTTTCAAGCTATTCCAGTTTGCACAAACAACAGAAAATGCCAATTTTCTCTGTTTGAATTAACTATTTTCTATTAAAAAATGGCATCATAAATGCAATCATTGAGAGTTTAGGCTTTTCTGACACACAGCATCACCCCCAACACTCTCAGCACCACAGCAAAAGTTCACACCTCTACCACAACAAACAACTCGCAACAGCAGCTTCAATTTGCTGTGGACTAAATGTAAATACACATCCCTCTCTTGCCTACAGACCCCTGCAGGAACTCTGCTGCTCTGCTGACCACAGGAGCTCAGCTTTAATCCCAGAGAGCTCCAACTGACTGCAAGGACTTGCAGAGCTTCTAAATGCAGCAGCAGCAGCAGGTTTGAATTCATGCAATTCCTTAGCCTTGAAGACACTCTTCAGTAGGTACCAGGCCAGTGCTGTCACTACACAATTTTTCCTCAGTGGAAGAAGTCAGGATATCCCTTGTTCATATGGTCTAAACCACACAGGTATCAATATTCCCATGTAATAAATGCATTCAGGAGCAAAAGCTTCAACCAAAATGTGTTTGCAGCTGGCACATGCAATAGAATTGCAGCAATGTCGAGTTCTGGGAGTTTGCCTCATTGGCAGGAGCCCTAAGGCCTGAGCTAGATGGATATGTTTGGAGTTTAAGCAGTGCATTTGGGTTTAAACATCACATTAAAACAATGAAGGGTTATTAATCACTATCAAAATAAAATACGTAGTGACACACATAGAAGGAATTGAGTAAGCAAGGGTATGGGCAGAAAATTACAGTGTTCACGTTGGAAAAGTGGTGTGCTAATCTATCCTGGCATAACAGGTCTTCAACAGAAGGCTTACAACTGCAAAGATGTGGGACTTCCCTAGGGAAATAAAAGCCTTGCTTAAAAGGGAATTATTTTTGTTGTCTGAGGGAAAAGTTTCCATGGAAGACTTTTAGGACCTTAAGAAAACAAAAGCCATATTTACCTCCTAGGAAATTTTACTGTTAAATCTCTGAATGAAACATTTTAACATCTATTTGTGTTCTGATTTATTTTTTTTTTTTAACAAATAGAACATAACTAACAAATGTTTCCTAGTCTTATTCTTTTTGCAGAAACAATAACAAGTAAAGCAAATATACTTTTAATCTTTTTGTCTTTTGGTGCTATCTGTTCATCTTTACCTGTACAGAACTCATCTGGAAGAGTGTTCTGCTGAATGACTACCCCTTCCTGGGGGTTTCAGCTTGGGCTGCCTAAATGCCACCAGGAAAAAATAGGCTTTTCTGTGCCCATTGTGTCACCCTAAATTAGAGCCTAATTGGTTGCCTGAAGAAGTTCAGCTGAGTCATTCCCTACTGCTCCTTTCTTGTCACTACCAGTGTAGAAAGAGGTGAGAAAACCAAGTGTAGAGCTACATCTTCTGCAGATGCCTAAAGTTATGTGAAATTAATCCTGCCAGATATTTCTTTTAATGAATTAACCCAAAAGATCTATGACACAAAGAAAAACAAAAAGCTGTTGTTTTTATTTGCTGCGAATTCTGGATTAGGTTTTGATTATAACTCCTTTTTTGTTAATATTCCAGAAAGTGTCATCTGTGTGAAGATTAATGGGAAATGAATTACTGTCTTATAACAAGTGAAGTAGGAGCACAGACCTGGTTGTCCAGAACTTTGATTTGTGCTGCATATTCAGTGCAGTCCAGGGAGCTGCAGTACATTATGGTGAGGGATCCAAGTGGACATTTTATAGAGATTTTATGCTTAAATAGGTAGTACCTCAATCTTTAGCACAAGCTGCATGAAATCTGCCAGATTTGATTCTGCAAGGCCTTCTTTTGCTAAACTACTGCCATTTTAATTGCTAGTGAGGGGATGGGCTCCCAAGTCCATTCTGACAGGTTGATGCTACAATAAAAGATCTGCTTGGATGAAAGGTTCAAAAAGGCATCTATTACTTAGCAAGTCAAAACAAGCTGTTCCCCTGTCGAATCTGGTACCCAGCTCCTCTAAACAGCATCTCAAATTTGAGACCATACCTGAGGCATTATCTCTGCTGGGTCTGGGGGGCTGTGAAGCTCCTCTCCCCTCCCCTCCCCTTCCCTTCTCTCACTGCAGGTGAGGAGACAGGCAGGGAGCTGCTGTTTGTAGAAAGCTCACATGGATCAAGGGATCACAATTGTCCCCTCCCTGGGAAAAGGTTTGGGGAAGCACAAGGCTTGGATCCTCCAAGGGACATGGTCCCTTCTCCAGCACACAGGGCTGTGCTGAAGAGAGGAGGGAATCTGGGGATCCACAGCATGAAGGCCTGGAGACTTCCTTTCCTTAAAAGGCAAGGGAAAGAAGAGCAGACAAAGCCTTCCTGTAGTCCTCATGAATTGTTTCAACCAGGTGTAAAAGCCTTCTGAAACCTGGTGTTTAATTCTATACAAATCAATAAACCCCCAAACAAACAAACAAACAGAAAAAGACTTAAGTATAATCATATTTCCTCAGAACTTTCCCTTCTGTTTCGTTCAGAATTCCATTCAAAATCCTATTTTTTTATAATCCTGACCTGCTGTTCCAGACAGGTAACTCAAGAAACATTGGTGCTGCCTTAGGAAGACAGACCCATGAGAGTCTTCCTGCAATTCTTAGTTGTGAGAAAAGGGAAATACACCTGGAGGGACATCTACTTAACCAGCAAATTAGAAAGCAGAGAATAGAGGATGTGCCTTCTTTCTCCTTGTGTTTTAGTTGCTCTGTACACATAATCAGCATTAACTCAGCTTTTTATTCAGCCCACCACAGCCACTTCCCACGGTCCTTCCCTGTTGGTGAGACACTAAGAAGAAGGCAGTGGCACATGAACTCCAGTAAATCTTTTGATCTCCGTAGCTCAGACATAAAGGGGTACCTCAGTGAAAGTGCTCCTACAGGGCAAATGTAGCTAAGGTTATATCCCAAAAATAAATGCCAAAGCAGCACTGCATGTAACAGACAAGACAGAGCTTAGGAGCTGCTAAATTCTCAAAGAAGTGCTGCCCTGTGCCGGAGGATTTCTTCTTCTTAGAGGAAAAGGCAGCTGCTATCACTACAATAAATAAATAAATAAATATATAAACCCCAAAACAACTAACAACAAAGTATCTTTTATCTAGCCATCATTACACAAGAAAATTCTTACCTCTTCCCCTCATACACCCTCTCACTCCTGCATATTTCTGTGTATAACACATATGAAGTTCACACCACAGGAAGAAAAGAAAACTAGCAGAGGGAATGCATGTGCTGTATGTAAAAGGACAGTACTAGAACACTTCCAGAAGCTTCCCTTCCTGCTCTCCAGCACACACACAGGGTAGCAATGCTCTCCTTACCAAAACAATACTGCCTGCAGGGAGACAGCTCCTGAAAGCAAATCTGTATTCCTGTATAACAAAGAGTTCTGAAAATCTTTTTCCTTACAACGACTCTGGCTCTCTCTTCCACCTTTTCTTTCAGCTCGTGACTTGCAAACATGGATCTCTTACAGTGATTTCATTTGTTTCTGACTTTTTAATGTAATATCAGGTACTATTGTACTTCAGCTGCAGAAACAAATCGAGCTCATTCGCCTCATTTGGGGCAACAATGATTTGATTTCTTGAGTTACTACATCCAAATTTAGCAGCCTGTGTTTTTAGGTAATCCATCAACCCAGAAATGGCAATCCTGCATCTGGGCTCTCTTTTCCTGTGTCATCCCTTTGATCCCTCACTGAATATATTTTTTGTCATTCTTTGTACGAAAGTAATGAGTAGCTTAGAAATGCATCTACTGCAAACGATAAAAAGCACCCTGCAGCCAAAGGTGTGGCTAAACCCTCCTCCTGAGAAGCACCCTGCCAATTTTATGCTGTTCACTCCCTCTCTTCAAGAACAAATCCACTTTTCTTATTTATCAGCCAGGGACTGGTGGCACAAAACATGCAGGACGTGAATTAAACTTCCCAATTTGCAGTGACCTTTAAATGAAGAGAAAGCCAGGGGAGTTTTCCCAGGAGCTGTAGTGTACTTGCAGTTCCCATTTGAAAGTCACTTTGTCTTCTTTGAGGAGAAAGTCCATTAAATCCAAGAGTAATGCACATATTCACATTGCTTTGAGATTTGCTGTTCTTGGTGGCATTTCCTGTAGTGCTTACAGTTCAGATTTGCACTCACTTGAACAACACAAATTTAATATGCAATCTGAAATTGTAGTGCCTTCACATTTTTATTTTTTTTTGTGCACACCTGAAATTTAAATTACCTGCATAACTCTTCTCAGATGGGTTTTAATTATTCATTATTTTAAATTATTTATTTTTGCCATAATCCATGCATACCACCCACTGGGGTATTTTTTTATAAAGTAATTTTACAAATATTATGGGACTGTAAAGCTAGAAAAGCCCTCCTACATTGCCAAACCCAGTATTCCAGTATTAGCAAACAAGTTGCAGTCCTCATTTTCACATGGCTGCATCATAAACTTCTCTTTCAAGGATTAAAATTCTATTTTGTCTTGCAGAAAGGGCAGGGCTGAAAGAGAGCCATGCCCACAAGCATCTCAGATGTAGTTAGCTAGCCAGAACCTCATTGCCTCAAAAATCTGGTGGTTTTAGGAGACATTTTAATGCTGACAGAGCTGAGCCATCTGCTTGCTACCCACTGAGGCTTCTCCAGGGGCAGCTGTAAGGGACTGCCCTCCAGGCAAACCTCAAGATGGTGTTCCACTGGTTTGAAATTGCCTGGTAGCTTCCATATTTTTATCTTAGACTGTGAAAAAAAAAAAAAAAAGGCTCAAAGCATTATCTAGGCAAAAAAAAAAAAAGGAAATTAGTCTCTCTTTCAGTTCTGTGTTGAAATTCAAGCTACTGCAAGCCATATGGCTACTCTTCTGCTGCTCCAGGGATCATTAAAATGGGGTGCCAGCAGAAGTGGATCAACAAGCACTGGCTGTCTGGAAGGGAAATAGGAGGCAAATGTCCCTGTGAAGGTTTAACTCTAGCACTGCTCTCTACTGTGGCAGAATCCAACATTTGTCCTGAGGACAGAGGTGTATCCTTACAGTACATCCACACAGGCCCTGTCACCCTCACTCTCCATGCAAGAGGCTGAAGAATGGATTTTTATAAGCTATTTAGACTGTGTTTACTTTTTTGTGGTTGGTGTTTACTCTCAAATTTCTCTCTCTGAATGAAAATTGTTTGCATGCCTTTTGTTGGCCAAAGCAGCCTCTACAGGACAGACAGTGAGTTGCAAACCCCTCACTATCTTCTCTCCCCCTCATCATTCCAGTGGCTGGGACACTCTCCTGGAGACAGAAATACAGCAGTCCTCACTCAAGTTCCCACTAACATCCCAGATGAGCATGACAGCACCTACTACTCTATCTACCTAACTCCAGTTTGTGCTTGAAATCTCATGGCACAGCCTGCATCCCACCCCTGCTGCCACAATTCCACATCTCCTGAGCAACATAAAAGCCAGCTGCATGCTAAATATATGAAGTAATCAAAGCAAGATAAAGGAAACAGGAAGGTTTTAATGTCCTTTGCCCTGGACAGTCTGGAATGAGGCATCCCGTTTTTCAGGTGAGCGATGGAGGTGATGCACTCATTTAAAAGGCCAGGCATGTTTTTTACCTCAAGTGAAGTAGGAATCAATTATTGCTCACATGTTAATAAAATTAACCCTAAGCAGTACCAAGGCATGAGGATGGGGTGTGTGTATATGTTTGGTTCCAGTAATGACTTTACATTTTGGATATTTCTTGTGGTAGATCTTGTTGAAAGGGTGATGACTCGATTCAAGCTTTTCGCAGCCAGTGAGATGTGGAAAGCAAACAAGACTCTACTCATTGACACTAAGTCTTCACAGTGAGGTGTCAGCAGCCACTTATGGTGGCAGGAATAGCAAAAACAATAGGAAATGGTTTTATGGTAAGTATCATATTAATAAAATACCAATACACGAGCTCTGCTTTCTGTTCTCATAAAACCAGGGTCCTGCATCAGGTTTACTTTACAGAAGTCAAAACTGTAGGGGCAGACAAACCCAAAGCAAATTCTGTGCAATTCTGAGAAAGGCAAGACTCTTCTGGGTGAACACTCTCATGACTCTGGGTCTCTTAAAGACACAAGCCAGCACAACAGAGTACAGTCAGTGCACAAATATGAACCATCAAGACCAGCTTCCAAGTCCTAGAGTAAGTTATCAGGGAAATACGGCACCACGGATTTTAAATTTCATCCGCACCCAGATCACCTGCTCAAATCGGGGTCCAGCTGTATGGAGTTACCTCCCTTCCTTCTCCTGCTCCTCCTCTGGTCCAGGCAAACCACCTCTTCCTCAGCCAAGCAGCGCCTCCGATATTCTTGCTTCGATTTGGCAGCTAAATTTCTTCAGGAAGCTTCTTAGGTTTCTTTGCTTCTTTGGTTTGGTTTGGTTTTGAGGGAGGAAAAGGCAATTATTTTAAATACTAAACTATTATAATAGTGTCTCTATTCCTTTCAATATTTGTCTCATAGAACACAGGAGCTTTAACGACGGACATATAAGAGATGCTCTTGGCACAGTGTCTGGCCCTTTGCAAACATCCCTTTGCAAACATCCTTGTTTGCTGCCAATGGCAGAGACTGAAGTCTGAAATCTGGACTCAGTGAGGACTTGGCAGCCTCCAGGTGGAAACACAACCCACCATCTGCCAAACCAACACCCTAACAGATTATGCTGTTACCCTTTCTCTCCGCTGGTGTCCAGCAGCAGCCCAAGTGGATGAATTGTCTCTCTGTTCCTCATAAAGAAGGCAGTACAAATGATTCAGGCTGTTGTGATGATCTTCACCTGCTCTGCACTCATGTAGGGGCTTGGTTTGTGTTCAGCTTTTGTGTTCGTATCATCTTACTGGAGAAGATTGTGAGTATTTGTGCTCAGCAGTTTTTAATAGAACAAAGACCAAGCACAGACGCAATTATTTGTAGGCTTTACGCTGTCTTTGCCATCAGGCTTTTGTAGCATTTGTACAGCTTTTTTGTCCTTCCCACCATGCTTAAATCCAGGTAAGTTCTTTGGCAAAGTGCTTGGGTGAAATTGGCTTATATTTCCTAAACAAGGTCAACAAGACTTGTCAGCAGGATGAGTTGTAGGAGTTGCTCCACTTGCTGGGAGATGCCCAAAGAATAATCAATTCCCTAGTTGTTTGGGTTTGTTTTTTAATGTGGCTATGTTAATGAGCTTCTAATTCAGTACAGGCAGTATGACTATGTTAATGAGCTTCTAATTCAATACAGGCAGTATTGCTTTTCAGAAGAGGAGAGAGTTTGAGGGATAAGAAGGAAGGTTGACTTTAAGCTGTCAGAGTTAAAGCAATGTTCCTGCTTGTCTCCTCTCCTGCCCTGCAAGAGGGCAAACTCAATCTGATGTAAATACTCCTACATCAACACAATATAGAAGGTGAAACAAGCTATTACACTACAATGCATGGCTTCTATGCTTTTAACTGCAGCTACATCAGAGCTTTTACTGATGTAGTTGTCAGACACAAAGATCATTTAAAATCTACCAACTGACATAGTTATGCAACTAAATCCTTGCAGCCACAAGGCTGAACCCAGGGTTAAGGCCTCAGAAACCTGAGCATTACTGATGTTCCTAAGTCAATTATTCTTTAGCTTTCCAATTGACTCTGGCAGACACAAAGCTCTGGTTTTGCTGATACTGTTCTGACCTCAGCCTTCAAAGACACTGACAACTATCCATGTCAGCCAGAGCCTGCAATTGAGAGCTGGTGCTGGCTTGTACTGAGGAGACAGGTCTGCATCAATACGAAACTCCCCTAGTACCAGAGAACTAAACACCAACCCAGTCAGTGCTATTTCATCCATGACGACACAGCCTCACTTCAGAGCAACACTCTCTGCATCCTGTGCTGCAAAAGGCAGCAAACAGCTTCCCAATAAATCCCAGCCCTCGATGGACAAGCAGGCAGAGACTCTTTGGCAGTATTTAACAATCAGTCATGCCTGTAGCAGAGCTAACATGCTCCCCTCTGCTGAAGGGAGGTTTGTGGAGACTGAAAGGCTCTCGTGTTTTGAACATAGCAGAGATTTTGCACGTTGCTTTTTCTCTTCCCCACCACACCCCCTGCCCTCTCTTCTTTTTCTTTTTTATTTTTTTTTTTTAATAAGGCCCTAATTGTGTTGTTAAATATGTGAAAAAGAGAACTTCAACAGCCACAAGGACAACCCACTCCTTTCAGTGACACCAAGCTGAGGGAGATGTCCTATATAGCAGTATGACTACAAGCTCAGGACCAAAGGATAAATCAGGTTGAAAGGAACCTCAGAAGGTCCATGTGAACTTGAGAAGCAGTGAATCAATACCCCATTACAGCCAGTAGAACACCTGCTGCTTTGTGTACATATTGCTAATTCATTGAAATTGGATTAAAATATTTTCCCAGAACTTCACTGTGAGGGACTTCCTCAGTTATGACCCCTGTATTTGTAAAACCTCACCATGGGCATTGAACTGCTGCAGTCTGATACAGTACCAAACCACAAACAGGAAAGTGCAAGCTATGACCACTGGCAAGAAATTTATAAGAAGGACTTCAATGAACACAAGAGGAACAGACATGAGGAACTGCAGCCAGAAGATGAAGGCACGGTTTCAAATAATGTTCAATTTGTCCAAGGCCTCTAAAACCTTGTTCAGTACCAGCCAAAGATAAACTATTTTGCCTCTTAATAGCAAACTGGGCACTGGGCAGCCTTATGTAAAAGACATGGCATTGCTCCCTTTGAAACACAGCTGGTAAGTGTGGATAGCATTCAGCCCTTCAAGTTTCCCAGCCAGTGTGGTGTTAATGTCTTCACATGCCAGGCGGGGTGTGCTTTTCAGTGACAATCAAAACAAACTGTGCACCACAGCCAAATAGCCACCTTCTTTCATTGTCCTGGCAGCTCTCCCTCTTATCTACGGGCCTGTGTCTTTGTTAGCTTCGTTTTCCCTGTGTGCAGCAGAAATCTCATCTGTTGTACCAAGAGAACAGCTACCTCTGTTTCGCCCTTGGCAGTCAAGACACCGAATCTCCCCAGTGGCTCCTTTTTATGTTCTCTCCTCCCCAGGCACCTTAGAGCACTTTGTTATCCATCCAAACTGGATGAGTGGCTCTCTTGGTTTGGATTTTACTTTGGTATTATTTTCTCCCCTTTGGGAACATGATCTTAAGGTTGTTTGCTGAAGACAAAACTATTAGCAAGTCCAAACCGGCTTCCTTTGTTTCTGACCATTTATTTCTGGCCTGGATTTTTTTTTAGCTCACTTTGTTCTCCTCAAGCCAAACAGTTGTTTGCATTTATAATGCCTGTAACCAGGCTCTTTTTTCCCAGCTGATTGCTCATGCACAGTGCCATTGCTCTGGCCCTGTCATTCACTAATTTATTTTCCAGGACATCCAAAGGCATATAGCTCTCAATATGGCCATTGACTCTCAAGTATCCATTGGTGTGCACGTACCCAAAACTTCTGGATTAGACTCAGCAGAGAAATCCAACATCTCCTTTAAGCAGCCTTCATCAAGGACAACTGCATCAAGCATATGACAAATAGCTGGGGAATAGGAAGCACTTGCATGTAGCAGAGTTTAATTCACCTTCATTCACAAGTCAACATTCGAGGCAGGAGGGCAAGTCAGAGTCACTTTAAATATTCAGTATTATAACACTGGCACGACAACATTGATTTTTGCTGCATCCCATCAGTGTTTCAGCTGGGCAATTTGCATCCTTTTCTGTTTGTTCTAGTGCTTTCTACCTTAAGTAGCATCACTAGTTCCAAGGGGACCACTCACAGCTGGTGAACTACATGTATTGCACTTTGAACACAAGCTTTGTATAGCAAAGGGACAGAATCCTTTTCCATAGCTGTTTACTACGTCACCTCATATGATCTTTACGCTCTGCTAATTGTAAATACCACTGTCTTAATTTTCTACTTAGGAGGTACTGAGAAATGAAATATCTTGAAAATCTATCAATAAGAGAAAGACATCATTTTCCTCCAGAATATACACTCTGAAGTTATGTTAACACATGTTTAACCTAAAGGTTTTAACTACCATAGAAAGGGAGGAACAAGCACCACACTTCAGACTTTGATCTTAAGAAATTTATTTTTCATGTATTAAATTACCCATAAGTGTTGATGAAAGCAAAATGATAATTCTGCAGTACAGTAAATAAAATGCAATTAAAAGCACCGGTGTAGCAGCATACCTGGGAGTTCCATTGATGTGAGAATGTGATTCAGCAACAAATTAATGAAATATATCTCAGAACCATTAGTGTAATATCTGCAAAAAAACCCAAACAAACAGAAAAAACCAACAACAACAAAAACCAAACAAAAACCAACCCTGGCAGATTAATTATGGCATAAGCTTAATCAAATCACAAAAAAAATCTCAGAAATGTCTGACTTGGCAACTTCTTCTTAATGGAAATATAATACAGCCACATCTGCCAAACAAAATAAATTTCCTCCTGGTAAATCTGCATGTGGAGGAGAAGCTTTTCATTACAGTTCATGGGCACATGACTTTAAGTGCAAACTTCCTTGTGCACTGGTCACTGCACAGTAGTTAGAAGAGATCTGCTATAAAAATGAAGCATTGTTGGCACATAACACCATCTCATCCTTCCAGCAATAGCACTTTTCACATATGTACCATGTAGCAAAAGAATATTAAGTAGACCTGTTGTGACTGATAACAAATGAGGCTGTAAGCTTAACATATGGCCTGGAAGATTTGGAAATGTCTGTCTCTAAAAGTAGGATTAATGGAGCTTGCAAAGGCTCGCTGAAAGAAAGGTGCATTACTGGCTCATTTAGTATCAAACAATCCCGAATAAAAATACAGGCAACCTTCAAAAGGTCATTACCGTCAGGGATATGAATGAAATCAGCACTGTCACATCTTAGACAGCTACTGCTTTTCTCCCTCTCTTTCTTTTGCTTTACAGTGACCACAGCGGGAGGTGTGAAGATCTGCACAGATCAGAGATGTAAAGATTCGGCTGAGGATGGTTTTTAAGACCAGAGGGGCAATTCAACTAAACACAATAGGGAGGACCTGGTGAAGGAAAGGCAAAATCAGCTGGAAAAGAAGCAAAGAGTATATAATTACCCACTCTCTCACTAATGCATCACAGAACCTTTGCTGAAAGGTTATTCCAAACCAACCTGAGTCCAAGATCAAGACATCCCTAAGAACAGCAAGTGAAAAGTAACTGTACACCAGTAAGAAATGCAGTCAAAAGAATGCACTCACTGACTCTCCCTGCAGAAACAGCTTTAAAGCATCCCTTGAAGGACATGGAAAAAGTGCAAAAATCACATTAATTACCTCTGCAGGTGATACTGAAAACAACTAGGGCAGTATTTGCAGATGGAAAAATAATATATTGCACGGCTCCTGAAGAAGATATTGCTTGTAGAACATATTGATATACCTCATTAGAACGTAAGTAAAGAAAAAAAGAATTAAAAAAACTGAAATAAGTTTGCAATTAAACAGTCATCAGCAAAAAGAGAAAAAGAAGGAGGAGCTTCCTGTCCCAAACCATATGCTCAGGAAGCACCCTGTGGACAAGCCCTGAGCACCTCAGCACTGCTTGGGAATGTTCAGCACTCCTGGGCTGTGTAAGACTCTGGCGGTGCAGGGTAAGACACTGCTTTGAATTCTGTGTCCTTCTGGAGAGGAGACCAGATGGGAAAAGAAAGAAATTAAAAAGGGCTTGAAAAGACAATTTAGGAGGAAACTGGAAATAAAATGAAGTGGCTCATAACCTGTTGGGTTATACGACAGCTGTTTAACAGTGGAGCGCTGAAAAAGGAAAAGACTGCAAGGAATTAAGATCAATTAAATGAAATAAAAGCAAGGGGAAAGCCCCACAAGATCAGCACCAAGACATTTCTCACAGTGAGATGCAGAGAAGTCTGTCAATAGAAATGGTGCAGACCCCCTCCAGAAACTCTGCTTAAAAGGACGGGTGTATAAAAGAAACCAAAGCAGTGCTGTTGGGGGCTGAAAGGGATGAGCTCTCATGTTTTGCTGTACCAATCTCCTGGCACTTACCCCACCAAACCAACAACCACAAACAATGCAGCTACAGGTCAAAAATCCATTGGCAGGGATGAGAAACTCAGCTAGACTGGACTTTCACCCACCACTGCAAATGTCATTTTCCTAGAGAAAGGATATCCCGAGCTGAGCAATCCAGTCACACCCAAGAGACTGGAGAGAAAACTTCCTGTGTGACTTCTTCAAACAAAAACGCAGCTCATTTATCTGGTTAACTTAGAGATCAGGAGGAACATTAAATAATTAGTAGCATCACAAGATGTGTATCTCTCCAGGGGTATCCCACCTCCCACATAAGGCTGACAAAGGAAATTCTGTGGTCTTCCCAAATCTAGACAGAAAAGAGCCCAATGGACAAACTAAATATCTGCTCTGTTTCTCCCAAGGAAAAAAAAACCTTTTTCTTTCTTGTTGTTTTTTTTGGTTGGTTTGTGTTTTTTGTTGTTTTTTTTTTTTAATTGGTTTGGTTTGGTTTTTTTGGTGCAGATTTTCTCTAGTAAGTAATATTTTGACTGCACCTATTTGTCACTATCATTTGGCATTGCTGGAACATCAGTGCCTCACAAACAAAGCTCACATCAAAGGAAAACCTTCACCCTGAAACAAAATATGTGTCATTTGGCTAAACTGCAAAGAATACAAAAATAAAATAAATAAATAAATTGCTGAATGCCAAACACCTCATACAAAAATAAAAAGCATTTTTCCTCATGAACATTCAGTTAATCACAGAAGCAGAGAAAACAGCACCACAAGGGACATCATTAGGTCAGTTGGTCCGTCCTTCTTGTTCAAGGTAAAAATCAACCCTTCTAAAATACAGAACCTGTAAATTACCATTCATTTTAATGTGCAGGTGCCTTTCACTACTTTACATGCTGTGGTGACAAAGAAAAGAGGACCAGAACTGACTGAATCCCCATTTCTAAACAACAACAAATAAAATATTTTTTCCTCTTGTTTGAGACCTTCAAAATCCTTCAAAATTACTGTAGTGACGTGTGAGGGATGTACAAAAAAATGAAGAATACCATCTAATGAAAGAAAGGAACACTGTGAAATGAGTGATTTGTTGGATGCTGTGACCAACAGCAGCCAGGAATCCTTTTCAGGAGCAGTCAGAAAAGCTGACGATGGCTCATAAATCTAAAACTTGGGGAGGGAAACAGAGACAGAAAAAAAGGAAAGCAAATTCTTTAATAATGGGGATCTCCTTCACAGGAGGTGGTGTCACACCCAGTGGTGTCAAACAACAGGATTTTGCTCAAGCATAAGAAAGTTGACACAAGGAGCTGGATGGGTTGAGAAAATCCATATCCACACCAGGTCTGCAACCAAAGGGACCAGATCATTCCCCTCTGTCCCAGCACTGGAGCTGGGAAGGAGGGATAAGCTACTCTTGGATGTTCACGAATCTCAACCTCAGTGGAAAATATGGAGCCACTCCCTGGCTAAGGGTCCCTTGTCTCTGGCCTCACACTCTGCCCACCTGCAGTGGAACCCTGCCCAGGCATAGCATGGTTTTGAGGCTCCCTTTGCAAGGCTGCCTGGAAAGGAATGGAGAAAAGAAATTCAGGGGCACATACTTGTATTTCACCTTACAACAGGGCAAAGGGATCAAGAGGGTGGGGAGGGGAAACAGGACTGCTTCCATGTCCCATGGTGGCCACACGTGAAGCTGTTTAGATGTTAGAAAACCACACGTTTAGATGTTAGAAAAGGCCTGTAATTCACATGCTAGTGCCCTCTCTTTTCCTCTCTTTATACATTGCTGTGCATACCATGGTGTGTAGGGTTGGTTTGTACACAAACAAAGGGTTGGTTTGTTGGTTTGTTGGTTTGTACACACCCCTCATGCTCCAGCACTGGTCTACAGAAAATGTATACCAAGCATCACTCATTTTTAAAA
>JAWWTY010000001.1:3317774-3394480 GCA_035222235.1 Margarornis squamiger | reverse complement strand
TGTTGGTTTGTACACACCCCTCATGCTCCAGCACTGGTCTACAGAAAATGTATACCAAGCATCACTCATTTTTAAAAGAATTGTTTTCATGTCCCGTCTTACCAGGCAGGAAAAGCACAGATCATCTAGGAAATACTGAGACAAAGATGTTATTTTAATGTAATAACAGATGCAGCCTCTTTTTCCAATTATAAACATAAGGACACGATTTATTCTGCTCTTCCAAACATGTTTTCATAAGAATAATCCCCTTTATAACTCTGGCATTTTATTGTCAATATCTCTGGGCATTTATCATTTTTGGGACTAACAGCAGTCAGCAGGCCTGTATATGAACATTTAAATTTATCTGCATGACATTTATTGGGAAAGAACTATTCAATATAAACAAAACTTTTGGGATTTTTTCCCTGATGTGAAATACAAACATAGAGCAATCCAGTTAACTATTTGTTACTCATCCATGCCCTACCTACAATGGTAAAAGTGACATCTGAATTTCTAGCTAGACCAATTAAATAATCATATGAAGATCTTAGTAATCTTTACTTCTAACATTCAACAAATGTCAGATTCGGTGAAAGCCGATTTCAAAGTGAGACTAAAAGAAAAACCTCCAAGGATTAGTGTACCTGATTAAATAAAAGACTGAACTGAAGAAACCCAGAATGGAACCAATGAAAGGGATATGAATACACAAAGAGCACTCTGAACGAGACGAAATTATGGAAGCCTGGGGAAAAAATGCCACTCTTTTCACTCTTTTTGTCTCATTAGAGCCCTGGTGAGAGTTTTGAACGTGCTAAGAGGATGCTGTGGGTCACTGAGCTGTGCAGCTGAGTGAGCTCAGTGGTCCTGATGGTGCTGGACATGCAGGACTCGAGAATGAAATCTTCTTTAGTCAGTTCATGGCCAAAACTGCAGAAAGGGCCCATTTGCCATGCCCCATGCCATTACACCCCTCTCATGCCACCTCAGGTTAGTGGATCCCATGCTGGAGGGAAAAGCAGCTCTTTAATGCCAGTTGTCATTCAAGAATATCTGAATTACCTCTTCAAAAGACAGTTTTCTGTTTTCATGGAGCAATGCAATTACCTCAAATAACCCCCATTGTTATACTAGAACTTTTTCAGGTCTTCCAAAATGTGACCTTTGAGACTGATGTTTCATGACACAGGAGCTATTGTAAAAGGACTGGCTTTAAGTGTTAATTAGCTTTAATTAAGACTAATTTGTCCTGGCTACTCATTCCTGTCCCTATGCAGCAATTTATCACCTCCTGAGTTTCGCTGCTACAACCTGTTTTAAATCAGGTTAATTAAAAAACCCAGGCTAAAAAACAACCCTTTAGGCAGGGGTGTTTTTTTGTTTTGATTAATTTTTATATATATATATATTCAATAGGACAACCCACAAGAAGCTCACTTAATTGACATGAGGCACTTTACTCCTTAGAGACCAGAACATACTGCCAGGGAAAGGAAACAACATACACTAAACCCATGAAAAATAAAACTTTTGCAGCATAGACTTACAACCTAAGACTCCCCCTCTCAGTAAATCTGTCTGAACTTCCTAGATATAAATTCTTCATGCTCTGGGAGACCAAGAAAAGAGATTAACTGATTGCAGGCATGAGCTGGAAGCCACAGAGCATGTCTCCAGATCCTTGGCTCTACAGCAGGTGATTTCTGATGGAAAATGCCATCTGCACAGCACAACTTCTCCCAAGCCTGGGGGTCAGTTCCCAGCAAGCTATGGACTCAAACTGCCTCCAAAGTTTCCCATTTCCTTTTCTCAATGCCTTTATCAGAATTACCTTCAGCCCAGCTCATCTTGTATCAAAACTGGGAAAAAAATAAGGGCATTTTATGTGTCAGCTGGAGCAAGTACTGATACTGCTCCTAACAGCAAATCCTTCCTTATTGAAAAAAAGATGAAATAAAACCAGCAGCAGAGCAGAGCACCGTGCTTGCTCCCTCCTGCAGCAACAACACAAGTGTTTTGCACTTTCCAAAGCAGCAATTCAAGCCCATTTGCCCCTTCCCTCTCTAAGCCTCCCTCCTCTGTTTTGAGCCACTCAGCTCCCTCCTGCAGCTGGAGAAACTACCTGCTTTGCTCCAAAATGAAGTGGCCACCTTACTCCCGTTTGTTCAGACGCTGGTTTTAAACAAATTTTCTTTTGACTGCTCTTTCTCTTATAAAATTGGCATTCTCGCGCCTTTCCTGGGCACATGCAGTGTCCTGTGGCACAGGCCGATGGATTCAGCCCCTGGGCAGTGCATTATTAGCTCTGGGCATGGCAGAGCCTCTGCCCCTTTCCCCCCCAGCATTAAAGTATCCAAAGACCCACCAGAATTGCCAAAAGTGAGATTGTTTCTGCTCTGCTCCCTGTTTCACCTCAAAACTTCGAGATGTTTTGTTGAATGGTAGGATTATGAGGTCAGCAGTGACCCAGCCAGACACGACAAAGGCAGAAAAGTCATTTGCACTCAGCTGTTCTGTTAAGATTCTGGACCAGACCTTTCACACTCTGAAAGAGCCAGAGTTCACAACTATATCATAACTCTAAATATGACCCCTTCGTGCCATTGCAGTCAGGACATACAGAATTTTTTTTGCCAGCTGGCTGTGGAATTTTTGCTGTATACATTAGATGACATAGATTTTTGAGAGACACTGAATATAAAGCACTGATAAGCAGCCAGTCTGGAGCTAAAGGGAGCCTCAGGCACAGGACACAGGTTATTTTCATCACTTAGTATCCTCCTCAATCTAACATCTATATTCAAAGACTCAGTCACCACATCTTTGTTGCAACATCACCATTGTTGAACATTTGCCCAAGTTTTTGGTTTTTTTCTCTTCTTATTCTTCTGTCTTGTTCTAAGTGAGCACGCCTTAGGATCAGTAAAATTTCCATTTCACTTCATCATGAGCTCATTCCTTATTTTAAAAGGGTGTTTGTGAATAAGAGATTTTAGAGAAAAAAAAAGAACAACCCAAAGTGTGCATTATTCCAATGGAAAAATTAACTTGTTTGGCCATAAGACACATTTTCAAACATGATATCTGTGAAAAGTCACGCGCTAAAGCAAATTAAAATATCGAACCACCAACCAGAAACCTCATCAGCTCTGAGCACCTTAAAAATTCAGAATAGCAGCACAATATTTTTCTGTTACAAAAAACCCCCAATATAAAATTCCTGACCCCTCCTGATTTACTTTTATTTTAAAATTATGTGTGAGCATATATGTATATTTTAAACATGCATATTTAAATGTATCTGTAGGCTGGAGACCACCCTTTCCTTCTTCCAATATTTCCTACCTTTGCTCTTTTTGAATGAGAGATGATCAGAATCCATGATTTCAACCCTATGCTATGTGGATCTTTCTTAGCTAGTAGCCACAGGTTAAAAAGAAAAGAAAAATACTTCTAATAAGAATTAGTTGAAGACTAAGAAAGTATCTATTCCCTAAATTAATAAATTGCATGAAAATATAATTTGACATCATGCATAATGCCTCTGAGTATTTCTCTGACACAGGTACATTCATCAAATTATAGCAGCCTTTTGATTTTTATTTTATTAAGCAGTAGGGGGAAAACTTCACCTTTGAACATGGCAAATGTCACTATAAGCAAAAATGGACAATGACTGATCACTCAATAAGAGAGATTCTTCTCCTGCTTATTCCCATCATCTGCACCACAACAGCAGAGAGAAATATTGAACTGGCCAGGAAAAGACACGAGTCGTGGTGTGCGAACTTCTAATGCACTGAAAAAGCCCTTTGGAGGAAGACTTAGGTAAAGCCAAGCTTAAAATACTTGTCTTTGCTAAGAAACTTTGCAAGATGGTCAAACTTTCAGCGAACTCAAGCAAAGCCCAATGTTTATGTGCTTGGGACACTGCAATGACATCTTTCCTGTACTCATGCGCGTGTAAAGACAAAATCGTCATCTCATCTTTCAGGGTGTTTTCTTTAATTGGCTTTTCTTGTTTGTTTGTCTGTGATTTGGTTTAGGTTTTTATCTTATAAATATGCCAAAGCAATTATAGAATAGCAGGGACCTCAAGGATCATCTGGTTCACTCTTTCCTGGCAAATGCGTGTTCTAAAAAACATGGCCCAGCACCCTGTCCAGGTGAATCTTAAAAGTGTCCAAGAGTGGAATACATTAGAGAGATTATTCCAATGGCTGTTTGTTCTCACTGTAAAAAATTTTCCTCTTCTGTCTAATTGGAGTCTCCCTGGCAGTAATTCGTACACATGACTCCTCATCTTGTAAAAATGGAATCTCTATCTTCTTTGTAGCCACTTGCAACTTGCCCTTTCCTTTATTATTGAAAGGAAGAAGAAAAGAGAACCAAATTGTAGCAGTCAGATTTGCCTCTGCCTATTAATTTACTTTCTATTAAAAACCAGACAGCAGAACTGAACCAGAACAACACTGTAAATTTACACAGCCAGAATTTTCAGACTTTTTACACATTATTGCCGTGTTCACAATTAGCCAAATTAATCCCAATTTTAAGGAGCATTTAAAAGCAGCAAGGAGTGGTTGATTTATCTCTTGCTCACTCTCCCATTTATTAACCTCATTGTTTCACTCTTCTGCAGTTTACCAGCAGTAAACAAATCCCATGTGGAACCCAATAAAATACTTCTTTTGTAATGTTAATGCTACTGTCTTTATAAATCTCCAATTGCAGGCACAGCCTTAGCTCCTCTCTGGCTTTGATTTACGAGTGGGCTGACCTGGGCCTAACCCTGTCAGCTTTAGTTCTGAGACAGTCTTTAGGATTACAGGGCTCTGATCTGGCAAATTCCTGAGAGGGAAAAATTTAACCCAGGAAAAGGCTCTCTCTGACAAGTGATAAAGCCCTGTTCTTTTCAGGTTACACTAGAGATGGGGTTATGGTCAGAATTAATTGGGGGACACACAAAAAATAATCATGTGAGTTAAAAAAAAAAAAAAAGAATACAGAGTTTAGGGGGAATTACTGAATAGGAAAGAAGGAGAAGTCAAAGGGAAGCAATCAATCCCCATTTATAAGGTAGGGAGTCTAGCAAACTAATTAGCATTAAAGTGAGATCAATTTTCTTGCACAAAGTATTTTATGAGATTGTTACATGACAGTGTACTAATTAAAACTGATTGGCCTAATTAGAGCAGCATTAATAACATAGCAGGCACTGGCAGCAGCACCATGTTACTCTGTGATGTGCTTTACAGATAAAGACACTTGAGAGTCAGCCCTTGTTTTAAGGTAACACTTGGGGAAATAATTTACTGGGAGATTCACCCAGGCTTTGCTATCAAATAAAAGGCTTCATACAAGGCAGAGAAAATAAAAACCCTGCACAGCTCAGCAAATTGCAGAGCCAGGAATCTGCAAACACTCCTACAGGATTCCAGATTTCCCTCCAGGACTCAGTGGACAGCCAGTGTTTCACAAGGTTGTTCTTGAGGTGTTGTCCACACTGAAGGTTTGATCTTTCCTTTATAAGAATTTTTTTCTGAACATGTCTCCAAAGGAGATGCACTTCCAACATTACTTCAGCTGTATTGGAATTTTTCATTCCTGTGGGTAAATTCTCACAAGTAAAGCACTGTAATTTCAAATAATGTCACTAATGCATCAGAATTCAGGTAGCAATTTATTCTAGAAATTTATTGTGCCGTGAGGGTCAACTTCTCCAATTAGAAAAGTACTTAGAATTCCCCTTTGGAGGAAGAGAAGAGAGGAAAATGGGAAGGCCCATAAAGAACCAGCAATAAATGACAATACTTGCAGTTATAATTTTAGTGATTTGTCTGTCATATGAATATGCACTCTCAGCTTTTACATTAATTTTGTATATCATCATTCCCTAAATCTGGACACATAATTGAAGCAAAGCGTAATAGCACAAAAATAAAATGCTCACGGGCATGAATTGATTTTAAGCTTTGCAAATTAAATTAAAATTATTAAGCTCCCTATTAATTACATAAAAGTATTTATGCAATGGAGGAGATGAATCTGCCACTAAATTATAGCCTGAAACCTACAATGAGTTTCTGAAGAAACCAGGACAAATAAATGGACCTTTCCTTGAGGGAACTACCTATGGCTCAGCTTCGGGGTCTTTCATAATGCACAGCATGTGCCAAGTGTCACCTAAAGAATTTCTATATATTTTACACAAACATAGCTCAGAGATTTTACTGACAGACACTTGACAACATTTAAATAACTCAGGGCATGTCATTGTGCAAGTGGAAAAATCAATTAAAAGCCCAACCTTCCAAAGTGGTCTTGCCCTGATCCTCACCTCTGAGCACTGCTTTCTGATGGGCTGCACAGCCCGGTGCCCTTTCTGCAGCTGGACATCACCCCCTGGCTTTGGGTGTCCCCAAGGGTCCCACAGCACCACCTCTGTGCTCTGGGTCACTGTAAGAACATAAATCCATGGCTTTTGAGGGATTTGGAAGCTGCACCTGAAATCCCATCTGTCAGAAGCTTCAGCACCTCTGCTGAACCCCAGATCCACGCTGTTATTTAAGCATGTCTTTTCCCCAAACATGATCTGCTGGCAGTCTAGGTTTTGAGTCCTGTTTGGAAGCCCCTCATAGTTGACACCAACTGATGCAAGCATTGCAAAAGTTCCAAAAAGCCAGTCACTGCTACACAGAGCACAAGAAATACCTGGATATAGTGCGAATGAAATAAAATCTTTCAGTGAGCTGCCTCAATTTCTTTGCCAGTCCTGTCTTTTGCAGGTAGAGAAAACTTATCAGTTTAGGTTTCTTTGTTCTGTGCATGGTTTCTTTTCTGATCCAGTTTTTCTGCACAATTTCTTTATCCCTGGATGGCCCTACAGCTAAATTACCCCAAAGAATTCTCTTTTTCTTGCTCTCTAGTATGTCTTTTATCACCATTCATTCTGCTCCATTTCCAGTTTGGCCACTCCTTAAGCTAACAGACTAGTACTTAGTAGTTTCTTTTCTCTTTTGCAGATTTTTCAGTCTGCAAAGTCTCTTCCTACAGATCAGAAAAAACAGCTTTTTCATAGGTTGCATCCAGACCTTTTCTCCTGATACTCTCCTCTGACAGAAAACATAGTTTAACTGGACTGACCTGGAAGAACTGTAACTCACCCTTCTTGTTATGACTAGCAGTATATGACTAACTCCACATATGCTAAGCATTGATTGATGGAGTTACATCAAAACGCTAACTAAAATTCATAAATGGTACAGGATATGTGAAAACAATCTGATTTTCAATCATCTCTTCCCTCCCCTGAACATCAGGATACAGCTTTATTTGTGTGTCTAAGTACAGATTTGGTAGGATAAGTTTCCAAGCTGTAGTTCAACTCTGATGGAAAGTTCTAGTGGTGACACCCACCCCCATTTTCTGACTGTGGCAGTGCCAGGTGGGCATGATGGGGGTAATGGCACAAAAAGTGCGGTTCAAGCTGATCCAAAGACAAAGGTCTATCCAACCTTTGCTGTCAGCCACTGCTGGGCAGACACATGAACTTTAATTAGCTTTAAAAAAGACCAGAAAGCATGAGAGTGTTAACATATTTCATAATACATCTGAGGAATGCGAACCCTCGAGTTAGCTGCTGTTTGCAGGTTTTTGTAATTTCACAATTTGCAGCATTGTGAAGCCCTGCACCTGTTCTGAGTTTTTGGAACACTTTGAAAAGGCAGCTGTCTTCTTCTTCAACAGTACCCTCAAGTGTATTAAAATACCACAGGAAGGGCATTAATAAAACAGAGGTGCATCAAGTGCATCAAAATTAGAAAGTGCTGAGGGGTCTGAAATGTTCCAAACTGTAATCATGTTTCTGAGCTTTTATTTAGTTTTGTTTAAATACACCACTAATGGATGTTAAATATAGTGGTCCACATCCTTGGCTGGAGAATAAAAAAAAAATCAATAAAGTTTAAATAGTCTTCTATCAGTTGTGGTTCTGCCCCTCCATCCTGATATTTTACATTTCTGGTAGTTTATTTTTTTTTCAGTCTGCTCCTTGAAGACTTTGAGTTTTGCAAGCCATGAGAAAAAGATGATCTTTTAGTCTGCTTCTGGTGCAAGTCTCACTACTGGAAATATAATCACCCTTTCATAGAATCTCATTTTGACTGGACCTGCTCAAACGTTCTTACTGCTCCAAAGGAAAATTAATAGAGTAGATGAAGTCCATACATTTCATGACAGGTTAACTGTAGCTGTATAGCCTAAATACAAATATAAATATAAATAATATAAATATAGCCTATAAGCCTGTTCTTAGGCCATGGCCTCCCATTTACCTTTACTTGGAGGGTCTATAAATTAAAGAAAACAGCAATGCACAGTATCTGAGACATGAAATCACCATGAATACACTTTCAACTAAAATAACCAATGCTTTGTTTGCTTTAAGAGACCTTGCCATGCATTGTCACTTCCAATCCAAACACTGCACTTCACTATGGGCACCGATTCTCTACAGACCAGTAAAGGACATGCCCTACCAAAAATCATCACTGGAAATAGTGATGTCACTGAAAATGTCACTCCAGTGACAGGGGTCATCCTGTGAGGTAACACTTCCCCTCATCATTTACACTAGTAATGCATCTGCTTTCAAATAACTTAAGAGACTTTTAGGTCCTGCTCCTCTGAAACATTTCTGCATGAACTACATATGGCAAATCCTCTCTGGGCTCCTTTGGCAGTCATGGAAAGCTGAGTGGAAGCTGCTCAGCTCTGCATGGACCTCATTGCACGGGCAACTGGAGTATAAATGACAACAGAATAAAGGAATATTTAAAAGCCTGAGAAAACCCTACCTCAGGTTATTTATTTCACTTAAAAACAGTCTCCTCACACCCAAAATTTCTGTAAGTATAGACTGCCTTTGGTGGAAGAGAATTTTTTTTCATTTTGACGCTCTTGGTATACATGCTTTGTGAAAGAAGAGGGTGTTTGACAGTGGTTTGTCCTAAACATGTAAGATTTAAAGAAGGTAAAAAGCCCTTCAGTATTGTTAGAATAAATGTTTCAATGGGCTTCATTCTCACTCTACTCTCCTGTCCAAAAGTGCATTAGAAAGCATCAATGTGCTTTAATCCCATTATAAAATATTTGTAATAGCAATCTGTCCTGAAAGTGGAAAATTTTTGAGCCTGACCACAGGAAAAAAATATTCCAGTTACGGAAAATAATCATTTTAACCAAGTTAACCCTATAGTGAAGACACACCATACCAAATCTGTTTGAGCACTGCCAAACAGATTGGTACCATGTGCACAAGTGCCTTGAGCAAATCCTATACCAGGTGTTTCAATGAAAGGCCAATAAATATGTTTCTGTCAGAACATAAACAGGGAAATAAAGAAGCCCCCAGTTTTCACATACCAGAACCTTGAAAATCACTCGTACTTACAGCAGCAACAAAACCCCAGACAACTTTCAGATCCACTTTTCAAGTGAAAATTATGGCAAAGGACACAAAGGACCCAAGAAGAAGTTGTTCATTCAAGGTGACAACAGCACCGACTGGGAATAGAGCCCTGGCTTCACTCACACCATTTAAGGCACCCTGTAATTAATGTGCTGTGTAGCGTTTCACTCAGCACAATGAAAAAAAAAAAGATTTAAAAAGAGACATCTAAAATAGCATAAGAATGCAGAAGTCCTGAATCGGAATAACTTTCCCATGTGTGACTGTACTGCTTGCTTGTCTGGAGTCATCCCAACCGCATGGAATAATTTCACAAACACTATTCTGACTGTGAACATTTTATGAATTTGGGGGCCATAAGGGTACTTCAGTGTTGATAAGACAACAAATCAAACAACTGTGCA
The DNA here is from genome assembly GCA_035222235.1 of Margarornis squamiger. Lineage (NCBI taxonomy): Eukaryota > Metazoa > Chordata > Aves > Passeriformes > Furnariidae > Margarornis > Margarornis squamiger. The sequence continues at coordinate 3,384,616 of JAWWTY010000001.1, read as the reverse complement.
AAAGGATCTGAATAATGAGTCCTTATTCCAGATACCATTAGTGCCAGGAGTCTGTTAATAGAGAATCTACACTCAGATTTTCTGGATCATTTTCAGACTCCACTGCATTTATAATATACCAACTTCTCTTGCCAGGTGGTAGAAGATTTATAAGTAAGCCCTCCACAAAAACATCTGATGAGGCTGAGCAGGCCCATCAGTGATCCTTGGGATTAACTACAAAGGGTTAAGGAAAGACATTATGATTTATGTTCCATTCCCCTTTGAACAAACAGAGAGAAACATGAGGTGATGCTGCAGAGTTTTTTGAGGTCCGAGATGGTTGGGGGTGGCATTTCTCAGCAGGCTCTCTGATTGTCCCCTCGAGGAGAAAAGCAAAGTGTGCCCTGAGGAACTGGAACAACAGTGGCTCTGTGAGTTTGGATCTGCAGGCAGTGGCACAATTGGGTCTCAAATAACAGAGAGGAAATTAAGAAGCAATCAAGCAGAAAATCCCTTCCTTTTGCCATCTGTCTGAGCTGAGAGGCCTTGGGGGGCCACCTCCCTCACACAGGACAGGATGCTCTGAGGAATTGCTGATCTCTGTGGCCGAGCATCCTCTCCCTGTGGAGGTCCAAGTGTGGTCTGGGTCTGCAGTGCTCCCTGAGGACAGCCAGCTGCTTCATCCTGTGTGGAGGACACGATGGGAGAACACAAGGATGGCAGAGGACTCCAAAATAAAGCCCAAATTTCTGCCCCTCTCCTCATAATAGGCCAAATGCCCTCCGAGGTCGCAGGCGTGGGATACTCCATGGACACTGTGAAGAGGTTATGTTGAAAAGCTGCTATACATGAATTGAAAAAGCTTGCAATCAATATACAGTGTGAAGAAAAAAAAATCTAACCAGGTATAGCCCTACTGATGTACCCAGCAACTTGGTTTGGAAAGCACAACTTAGTGATCCTGCAATACATCAAATTCACCACAAATAACAAGCAAGAGAGCATCCAGGGGCTGCTGCTTCCCCTGATGAGTGTGTGAAGAACCTCACCATGGCAGTAATAATTTTATGAATATTATGTGTCCCATTGGTGTGATATTTATGTCTCTGCTTCATGATGCCAAGATGGTAATTCAGGCAGGAGCACTGGCAAGAGCTTTGTATTGCACCATTTAGCAATCTGGAAAGGACAACACAGGTGGGGCTTTTTGCTAGGAAACGACACCTCAGGCTATTCAGAACTGCAGCAGCTGCTTGTAAACACAGATAATGGAGTGCAGGAGAGAAAACAGGGAACATTTGGTGGATAAAAGCAGAGTTTCTAAGGGGTAAGAGGAAAACGGAGTAAGGAGTTCCATGAGTTCACCCAATGTCCCACAGTTATGAGGAACTGGGGATCCCAGGAAGGAAATAGCTGATAAGCAAGTAATTACCCTAAAAGGTGCAAATGTGCCATTTGTAATGTTCAAATTCTTTGTTTTTAGCACCTCATCTTTGTTTCCTTTGCTGAATCTCAATTACATTTCCTTTCCAGTCAACCCTTAAAAGTTGCCAAGTGGAAGAGCAGTGGTTACTAAACACAAAGAAGACCTAAAACCTTCTAAAGCTTCTACTTCACATTCACTTTTGGGAGTGTGGTCCTCCCTTTCCCAACCTCTGGCTGCTGCCTTGATGTTGGAAAATGAGATGCCAAGTTATGCCTGCCCACAGGAGTCCCCTACACAAAACAGCCTCTGCACTTTCTGCAGCACAAATCTTTTACTTGCCTTTTTATTTGGAGTGAAGAAGTCGAAAAATTGAAGCAAAAGCTCTTTTCCAAAAGAATTTAAAAAATGAGAAAATGAGGCCTGTATAAAGTACCTGCCCATGTGAACGCTGTTCAGTTATACATTTTATTCTGCACTGATGCAACTTCTGCTACCACATAACAAAAGCTGTATAAATACACAAGGCACTGCCTGGAGAAAGGCTTTCTGATTCAACAAATATGTTTGCAGTTCATGACACAAAGGAGCTTATAAAGGGTGTTAAAAGTTGAATATTTTGTGTTTTCCTGAAGGTTTGAAGACTTCTAATTTTCCTCTCCGAGATCTCATGGAACCTGACATTAATTTTCTGTGATCGTGGTCCCTGACTGGGGAGGGAGAAAAGGTCTCTGATCCAAGTGAATCACCACGGAGCACATAAGTGTGAATGCTCTTTTGCTTCCAAATAAATCATTCCATAAGTTTATACCCATACATACTACCATATCTTAAATGCTGAATCTCTACTAAACTTATAAGACCATAAAATTAAGGGCTGCAGATGATTTAACCAGTATTTGAAGAGAAGTTACAATCATTATAACAGTTATGCTAACTTTTTGGCAGGGGTTGAGCTTTCCACATGTTCTTGAAGGCGTGGTTGTGTGATAGACACTCATTTATAAGATTACCTTCCCATATATATGGTATTTATATAGATATATTCATATATGAATGTTACACCAAAATCAGTTTTAAGTTTCTGGGTGCTCTGCTTTTGATTTAATAGCAGTTCTCTGCAGGATGAACTGCACCAATTCACACTCGTGTCAGCAGGAAACAGTCTTGTTAGCTAAGAGTTTCAGGAGGTGGAATCTGCAATGACACCATAGTAGTCAAAATACAACTGCAAACACATCACACACCACTGAAGAGCAGCTCAGCTTTCTTCTCCCAGCAAACAGATGCTCAGCTTTGAAGTCCTTCATTCCTTCCTCATTATCCTCCACTACAAAATCATTCCCTTCTATTATATCAGAAGGAGGACTGGCTGTGACTGCCTGCTGATCTCATGATCTGTCATTACTAAAGTGTTTGTTAGGGAAAAAGAACTCGGAAGCTTCAGAATAGCTTGGAAGAGCCTGAACGCTTTTGGGAGAATCTTTAAAATGATGAAAAGTTCTCAGTTCTCTTCAATTCATTTTAAAAAGGAAAAAAGGAACTGTAGAGCAAGCATTCACTAGGGCAGATTTTTTACTCACACAACCAAAGTTGCAAGTGCCACATTATCTACTTTCTCATCTTATTTGTAGAGTAGGGGGGGGAAATCTATTTTATTGAACTGGATGCTCAGTGCCTTCTCGCTAATGTACTATAAAGCACCCTTTTCTGCTCCTAAAGCAGAGCTTTAAATTAAACAGCAAATACATTTTGTCAGCTGGAGCGTGGCAGGCGCAGCCACCCTTGGAGGAGGGCTGACAGCTCAGCCCTGTGCACTGTGGGTCCATCACCAGGCATGACTGGCTAATGCATCACTGCCTCATGGGGCACAGCTCTTGTCCACTAACCAATTTAAGCTTTCTCCCTCCCCCTTCCCATAAGGCCTTTATTGATACCGGTTCCTCTAATAAAAATTCTGTTCTAAATTCAATCAACAGCTGTTTTTTAGTAGGCAAGACACAGAAAATCAAAGCTTCGGAGGCTTGGGTTTTGATTTAAAAATCGTTTACAGAGTCTGGGGAAAATATTCCCTCTGACCTGGGAGAAAACAAAAAGCAGCTCTGGGTTGTCGATTTATACGGGTGTGAGGAAAGTCAAAATAAGGAAAATATTTGCAATCTATCCCCTTCAAACGCAGAAAATTGAAGGAGAGCAGAGACAGCTGAAGGGTTTGGGGACTATTTTATGGTTTGCACTCTTGTAAATTTTAGCAAGTTGACACACATCATTTCAACTTCAATTGTCGATGTGCATACACAACCTCTCCTGACCTGCTCCTAAATGATGGTGGTGTCCTACAGGCTGAGCACAGCTCATCTGATTTGTTTGTGATCAAGTTTGTGTAAGTCTTAAGTGTTTACCAAGTTGCATTCACTACAGTAAAGCAAAAAATATCTTATCCTTGGATTGTCCCTGGATTTGGTCCAAGCTTGCCTTGAACTGGGCTGCCCAAAGGATTCAGAGCCATATTACTCTGCACACCTTACACAGCTCTGCTGGCAGAAAACAGCCCTTGCAGGTCTCTTAGCAATATCTACAGCAATTTCAGGGGCACACGTGAGAAATAATTTGCCCCTTCCTGTTTAAAAATGAAAGTCATGTTTTTTAGCTGAAAACTTTACAAGATCACTTTTGAAAAGAGGTGTGTTCTTAAAAAAAAAAAAAAATAAAAATCCTCTAGAGATTGGTATAAAACTCTTTTGTGATTGCAAAGCTTGCCCCACCTTTCTATTGATGAATCAACAAAACCCAGCACATCTGCTTTTATGCAATAGTCTTTTTTTGCACTGCAGTGCATTTATTTCAAATCAGTAAATTGCACAGATTTCCTAGACTGTATCATTTCATTAAAGACCAGAGTCCAGAACTGACTTCTAAGGAGCACAAAAACAAACAAACAAAAAAAAGCTCAGAATTCTCCGGTGTTTGGAATTCAGAATTTTCTTTAAAGGCTTCAGCTTTCTGTTTTGAAGCATTTCTAAAGAACTGAATTTTCAGAAAATACCAACTTTCATCTTCTATAAATCAGGAGAAGAGAAACACCTTTGGCACAAAAGAAAACCACAAGGATACACAGGACTGTTCCTTACCATGCAAGGTGAGCAAATAATGGAAGTCTGAAACCCTACATGCCTTTTTTTCCTTTCGTTTTTACTAAAAAGTTGGACTTGGAACAAATACTAGGCACACTTAAAATTAACAATAAGGATCAAGAAATACAAGTTAAAATGGCAACAAATAGGTTAAAGAATATTTAGGCAAGTTAAAGGCATCTCAGGTGGCAAATGATGAAGTTTATAAAAGTGATCTTTGAATCCTGAAGAGTTGTGTAAGGATAAGTACTCAGGGAATTGAAACACAAATATCTATTCATAAGGGAGACAGAAGGAGGAAATAGGGAAAGGAAAAAAAAAAAGAATAATAAGAAGAAAACCAGAAAAAACTCAGCTACTGAAGCAAGTTTTCTATCCACAAACCTCATTTTGAGCAGGTTTGAATAGCTCATGCAATTAGTGACCTGCATCCTCTCTGGAAGCATGGATTAAATCCAGAAAGTCTCTGAATAAAGGAGGAGTGGATATCCTAAACTGCAAGGCTGAGAGGCACATATGAACATGTCCCACCAGGATACATTTCTTTCCCCTCTGCTTGTTTTGTTGTGTATCTAAAAATTAAAATCTTTGAAAATTACTGGTGGGATTTAAGGGATTTGTGAGGCACATGTAGTACAAAAATAGTCACCTGTGCTTTGGTCAAACCAGGGCAGTTTAAATTGGGGTCTGCAGGTCATTGGGTTTGAGGAATTGGAAGAAAATCACTAAGATAGAATTGAACAATATTATTTTAGATCAATGACATTGCTAAAAAACCCCAAAACTTCCCCAAAACAACAACAACAACAAAGCCCTAGAAATTGCAGCTGACCAAGAGAAATGTGCCATAACACTGAGATTTTGTCAGCTTGCAGGACGAGTTTTATTCCGTCTTCTGGACAGGATAAGACAGGTCCTCACCTGGAGCATTTTCTCTCTCCAGCAGTGGGAACAGAGCTTCAAGACAGACAAGGATAAATCTGCCAAAAAAATGGAGATGTTTGGGAAAATGTGACCTCAGCAGGGAGGTGGAAAGAACTGATTTTGTTTGTTCTGTGAAAAAGGAGATGCAGGAGAGCAAGCGCAAGGCATGATTGGAAAGACTGCTCTAAGTGTTTAAGAAGCTTCCAGACTTAATGATAACTAAATTCAGAATTAATTAAACATATTCCATGTAATTTCAAGGGACAGCCATATATTGTAGTGGGTTATTCAGGGTGACTGTGACATTGGATATATTTGGTGATGATCTGGAGAAACATCAGGCAGGAATAATTTGTGCCCAAAACTTCCCTTTCAGTATTAAAAGCATAATTTCTAACCTAATATTTCCGTGAGCAGCAGTGTCATTTCAATTTTCAGGACCATTTAGATTTATTTTAATCCAAGGCATTAAGAAAGAAATACATTAAAACATACTTATTCAACACCAGAGTCAGAAGCTTGATGTACTATTTTGAGTTAAAATAGCAAGGAACAATTTGGCTGAAACAAGACAGCAAAGAAAAGCTCTAAATGAACACTGGGCACAGAATGAGGGACAGAGTGAACCACATACCAAGCTCCAAACCACAAGAACAGAGTTAAATAAAATGTTGAATAGAGGAGTAAGAGGAGGGAGACATGTCCCAAAATTCTGATTTCTTACATGACTACGTTATCAAAACCTGTAATCCAACCTTTGACTTTTGGACTGACAAAATATGAAACTAAAATAGTTTTAAAACAAGTGACTAGTACAAACATTAGTATTTTCTTTTGCTATCTTGACCTGAGGGTTCTAGTCCATGAAAGAGAGTGATGTTTAAGGATTTCCCCAGCAGTTCATTCTTCCATGGACAAGGAATTAGTAAAGACCAAATACATATGCAAACACCAGAAGGTTTCAAACCACAGGGTATTATGGTTAGTTATTTAATACACAGATTTATCAGTCTATGTTAGAAATCATTTTGGAGTGAAGTATATAAGGAAAAGTTACATGAAAATACCTGGAATGTTTTTTTTAAAACGCCTTTTTAACATAAAATCATAGCACAAAACATAGCTTTGCTTCAGAGGATCATTTACCAACACGCTTATTGGCTGGACTTATCAAAATTGCTGATTGTGTTCAATTTTTGTTTAAAGAAATAAGTTACATCATTTGAGGGACACACCTGTTGCCTTTCATGACCTCCTTTCTTTTTCACCCTGTTTGTCAGGAATAAAAGAGAGAAAGCGAAAGAAAAGTTTCCCATTTATATAACAAAGGGTTAACCAAGAACAGAACAAATATGTTGCATTTTGGATTCTTCTGTTGCATTACTGCTGTGCACACATAATTTGTACATCCATGTTGTGCCTCCAACACCGACAGTCCTTCCATTATGACTAGTCCGGCTAATGCAGCAAATCACTGAAAATGGGCCCATTTACAGCTGATTTTAACACAGAAAATGGTTGCTATAATGCATTACCAGAGTCCTTTATGGAAAATCAGGGCTTTCTGTTTTCAGGGGAGATGCAAGTTGCAACCTTAGCAACAAAATCCAGGCCTTGTTATCGGAAAACTAAATCAAGTGAGAAGTGATCACGGTGTGTGGGGGATAGAAAACATTAATCTAGAGGAGGAAACATACAATAAGCTGTCTAATTTGAATTATAATTTATTTTTCAGGAATATACCATCGCTAGTGAAAGCAGAGAAATATCATAGAAAAGTGCTGCTGTCTCAGGAACACAAAAACAAAGGTGAAGACAGAAAAAATACATCTGATTATGCTTTGATTTACAGTCGGACTACATGGATTGTTCAAGATGTTCGAGAAAATGTTGGGTTTGTTGTTTTTTTCCTACATTGAGTAGATAATTTGTGTGCATGCAAATCTACACACTTAGAGGTGGATATTGCTAAAATTAGTAAAATATTTAAAGTACCAAACTAACTGGAGTAACCCCAGTTCAGAGAAGAAGGGCAGCTTTGTGAGCAGCATTACCTGAATGATAAAGAAGCTGTAATAGTGTCTATACTGTCATTGTCTAGATAACTATGGAATAATTGCTCCAAACCAAGGCAATTAGCATTTCTTTTATCTTGTATGTATGATAATAAGAGTCATTCTACTTGTAATAAGGCATTTGATTAATATGAGTGTCTGGTAATTTCAGATTATTAATTCCCTTAACCATAAAGAGACACCCATGTACTAGCAAATTTGATGTAAATTGAAGCTGATATAAATTATCTAACACAAATTGAAATTTACAGAAACCATTAAGCGCCACAAATATGAAAATAAATCATACTTGGCAAACTCATAGACCTATTTGCCTCTTCCAGAATTCAGATTACTCGGTGAAAATTAGTCAAACTTTTGGCCTTAAAACAATTCATTCAAAGGAAATGAGGACAGTTCTGGTTGGGTTTAGCTGGTCAGTGCCCAAGGGTGACCTCCCTGATGCAGCACAAACAACATTTAACCATATGTGAGATGTAAAATGGCATGTCGTTCAGATCATGCAACAAATGTTGCAGTCTCTGTTAACTACATTCCTTGATGTTGTTATTGTTATGATTATTATTATTACCACCTTGCTATTTGAGGGCAGTCTCAAACACACAGAAACTGGGACAAACCCAAGGTTTTTTTACTGGAGGAAAGCAAGGACAAAAATGCTGAAGAGCAGTGGACTTTTGTCAATGAAGAAGAGAGAAGAGCACAACCCTTTCCATGCCAGGGGGGAATTCCAGCTCAAAGCAGCACCAATTTCTCCACGGAAAGAGTCTCTGTAGGGATGAAGGATGTTGAAAGAAGCTCGACTGAAAACATTTTGAAAGGCTGTAAATGTACATAAAAACTAATAAATGCTATTATTGCGTTAGAGAAAAGTCAGACAGAAGATTTTAGAAAAACACGGTTGCACAAAATAAATCCCTTCCAATATCAAAAGTCCTTGGAGCCACCCTAAGACCTGGAACACAGTTTAGCAGAGACATCACCTATTTTCAGACAAGGCTAAAAAAGGAGGATAAGGAAAATAACCTGCAATGTGAAGGAAGTTCAAGTGTTACTTAAAGAACATTAACCCTCTATATGTTGCTTCCATTTAGAGGTAAATTGCATTTGAATTGTTTCGACTTAATCCTCTTTAGTGGCTTAATTTTAAACAGTCTTGAATTCCTCCCTGTTCAGCCATGGCCAGCGTTTAAGAAGACTGATAATCTGATAAGAATGCCTAGCAAATTGGGGTTTATTTATTTAACATTAATTTACATCCTACCAGAGTGGTGCCTTTAATCTAAAACCTGAAAAAACCCCTCCTGTTGGTAACTATGGATTTCAATTTTGCTCTTACAGGCAGCAGGCACTAACATCAAGATCCGAAAAATAACTTTGCACATGATTAGTCCTAAATTTTCATTCATTACAGCAGTTCTGAGCAGAATTAGCGTGGCAGAAGTTGTGATTAACAATGCACAACTTTACTGGGATCAATCAGGGATTGATCTCAATCAGTTCTCAATCAGGGATTTCTTCCTGAGCTTTACACAGACCAGGACCAGCAACACAGCAGTGGGACTGGATGATCTTTAAGGTCACTGCCAACCCCAACCATTCTATGGTTCTTGCTCTCAGGACTGTGAAACTTTAAAATGACCTTGCTAACAATGCAGGAAAAAATGTTGAAGCTTTTGTGTTTGTTCTCTCACGATTTGGAGTCACTTGGCTCATTTTTAAGAGCATCTGGCAACAGAAAAATAAACATGAAAATTTGGGAGGAACCTTAATCTGATAATGAAAGAAAGATGCATTTAATCCTAAATAACAATCCTAAATAACTAAGACACTTGCTGCTGTGTGCTTTTTGAAGTATTTATATTTTCACTGCTGAAGATCAACCATCAGGTATAACAGACTAGAAAATACATTTATGTTTATGAAACTGCTTTATATCTACACGTGTATTCTCTGCAGCATCCTTATTTCCAAAGAAAGCATGTTTTAAACATGAGCTTTTTAATTTTTTATTTTTATTATCCTTACCTGCTGTCAGAAGCAGGTCTGAAAACTACATTTGTAAGTACTTGAATAAAAGGGACTGAAAAAAAAAGATAAGAATACATAGTTTTAAAATGGTATTTTTGTGTACAAAATAGAGCTGTAAACTGCCTGGACTGCACCCAGAGATGCATCTCAGCCTTCTTCAAGTGTTGAATGCAGCTCACGGAGGGAAACACAGGTGTTATGCAGGGTAACTAAATTTTGGCAACTGCTCTTACTCATAGGCTGGGAAAGAGCTATTATTTGAAGTGGAAAAAAGAAAAACTAGACAACTCTCTGGGTCACTGAGTGCAGCTGGGGATGAGGCAGCAGAATGTGGTTTCCTTCCTGCTCACACACCTACAATGCCTTTCTGTTTGGCACCTCCGCTTTCACTGAGGGGAATGATCAAACAAACTGGTGGGAGAAGGAAAAGTGAAACCCCTTCTGTCAGCACGATGCAATAGTACAGGTCTTGTCGATGAGGTTTGCAGAGAGCAGCTGTTCATTTTCACACAGCACAAAGTCATTGCTTAAAGACACAAACTTGCTCGTGCTACTTGTTTTCAAGCAGGGGATGCTCTTCTAACAACATCTATTGACGGATATTGCCAACTTTAATCTATCAAAAGTAATCAAATGGAAATTTCAGACTGTATCTATTTTTTGGAGGGAAGCACTTTTCATACGAGACAGAAAAGATGGGCTTGTCAGAAAGGATTAGTTCCAGTGCCCCAGCTCCCTGTGCCTGTCCTGTAGAATTCAAAGTACTAAAACATGTCATGTTCAGCTTCAGACAAGGCAAACTGCACAAACTTTTAATGACTAGGAGTAGTTCACCAATAAATTTAAAACAATATTAAAAATATTGATAGAATGCAAGTGTATGACAGAGCCAAATATCTTCCATCAAATATAGGTTGAAGGTATTTTCTTACCAAGTGAAATAATATCTCACAACTTTCTTCTATCTATTTGATAAGAATTAAACAGAAAACATGGATTTTTAGCATTCTCAAACTGCTCAAAAAAAAAAAAAAAGGACAGAAATGCATCCATAAGGGACTCTGTTTGCTTAGCAGAATTAGTCCCTTAATGTACTCCATAAAACCAGTTTAAAACACTTCTCATTATTTCATCATCTCTTGTACTTTCAGGAGAAAACCCAATTTTTTTTCTTCAGTTCTGGCATGATAAAAGTCATTCTATAGAGTGAATCAGCAGAGTAACTGGTGTGTGAGTAATCTCAGCAGAAATAGGTTATATAGGTACATTTATTTCCAAAATATAACTTGCTCCATTCCACAAACTAAAGAACTAAGGTACAGTTGCCATCCTGAGCGTGTGGTTCTTTAGACAGAAGCCAACGTTTGAGAATCTATTATTAATTATCTTTATGTTTGTGTTTGAAAAGGTTAGCAGTGGAATCAAACCCCTGAAGATACAAATACACCCACATTCAAACAACAGGCTATGCTGCATTTATTCTGAACAAGAATTCCCTTTACTGCTCCCATGAAGCAGATTGTTCATGGGTAAATCAGCTTTATATCAATTAACCACTGCAGGCTGCAAGTCTCTAATAGTCCAAATGAAATCAGCCAGCTCCTTTCACTGATTTTCCATAGTGTCTCACTTGGTCACCCCACCCCATATCATTCAGTGGAGGGTGTCTTGTTAGCAGTGAAGGAACAACTCATTTCCAAGCCCAAGGAGGACTAGAAGGTGACTGGATCAGCCAGCACAAATTTACCAAGGCAGGTGCAGCCTAAAAAAGTGCCAAACAGGGGGGAAAACTGCAACCCAAGGCAGCAGTGCAGCTGGCTGTCAGTGCTGGGAGGGGACACTGCAGCATTCAGCTGGCTGTCCCCAGAGACCCTGTGTCCTTCTCTAGGTGTTCGTTGTGCCATGGGCCCACACAGTGCTGCTATTGAGCATGACTCCAGCCCAGGGACTGGCACCTGCCTGTGCTGCTGTCCCAGAGCTGCAGGTCAGCCCGTTTCTCCAGCAGCTCCCAGGAATTTTCTGTGAGTGCATCTCTGCCCTGTGGTTCAGGTTGTTAATGCAGGCATCCTACAGCCTTGGCATCGCTGTCTACCCCTGGGAGTGGACACCAGTGATGAGCCATCAGTTTGTGTCACTGATCACAACCTTTTAAGTGTAGCAGCCCAGACAGTTTCCATCCGCTTTCTCATCCACTTATCAAATCCATATCTCACCAATTTGGCTCCAAGAGCAATGTGGGAAACCATGGCAAAGGCCTTGCTGAAGGCGAGGTAAACAGCATACATTGTTCTCCCCTTGTCAAAACCCCTCTCAATTCATTACAGAGGGAAATGAGGTTGGTCAGGCAAGACATGCCCTTGACAAACCCAGGCCAGCTTGTCCCAAATGCCTTTTCCTTTGTGTTCCTGGAAATGTTTATCCCACTGCTTCTTCACTATTGTAAGAGCAACACAGATTATGCTTCTTTGATTTTTAGCTTTTTGTTTTCCAGCAAGACATACTTCTTCATTGTTAATTCTACATAATGCCTGGGCCTATAAGTAAACATGGTCACTGCATCCATATCTGACAATAAATAACTCAGCCTCATCTATTCACTGACAGGGGATTAGGTATTTTTCCTCTCTGAAAAAGTACAATACTGATGGGGTCACAAATATATTACTTGTGTCAGAGCAAGCTATTTTTTTTTTTTTTAGCAAAGTTGTTGTTTCATCATATAAGAACATCTGATTGTACTTTTTAAAATATTTTTAAATAGCACTGACCAGCAGTGCTGCAAAGAAACACCTTTTGAACAGCTTCAGAAAAATCTCTGTGCAGATTTTTACGAAGCTCAAAATTCAGCAGGAGTCTGTTCAACCTGGTTGAGAGAAGAACTGAGTTCTGCAGCTTAAGACTCGAGGCTATCAGCTGAAACTGAGCTTTAATTAAAATGGATCTGATAATGCACAGTAGAGTTTCGGCCAGGTTCAAAACCCATTTCAGAGCGTTGATGTGATTTGCCAGCTTTAAAGGCAAGTAGCAGCACTGTATAGATACTCAAGTTTTTGAATGATGCTTAAAAATAGAGATGAAATCTGGGTTAACCAACAGCATGAGCATCTTCTAAACGAAAGACTGTGCTAACAGCACACCTCTAAGTGCCTAGAACTTTGCTTGTTCCAGTTTTGGAGGCTGTTGGCCAACACCACTGAGCTGTTGGAGGAAAGCCTTCATTCTGGGGTTAGGGTTTGTTTATTTTTGCTGTTTGGAAGCTTGTGATAGTTTGGCCTCATTACACCTGAGGGTCACACAATCACAGGCGGACTTTTTGGTTAAAGACAGAGGCAGAAAATGAATTGGAAATGTTATAGGAAGAAACAGACAAATTATCCTGCTCAGTTCACAGGGGAGGAAGAATCTTTCTCAATTTCTCAGCTCCAAACCCAGGTTATAGTATATCTTGGCAGTGAAATGCTGATGGGTTTTTTTCATTCCCTCTTAAGACAGGAGGAAATCTCAAACCTGCATTCATAAAAAAGATTTCCTTACTATTTTCTTTTCTTAAGCTTTCAAAAAACATCAGTTTTCTAGCTTTAATCAGTATGACTTTGTGAGGAACAGCTCTATTAAGAGAAACTGTAAGATTTCCAAGCTTTCATGTATATATTTATATTTAAAAATAAAAAAAACATCAATATGTGATGTGATGCAAGAGTGTGACTCACCAGACTCCACTAGAAGTTCCAGGCGAGCAACCAGGACAAAATAAAGAGCTTTAAAGTTAACTGACCTTCCCTGTGGGTTAGTAGGTGTGATGCTATTACAAGAGATCTAGAACTGAATTTCAAAGAGACAAAAAGCAGAGTCTCACACAAATTTTGCACCCTTAATCTGTAACTTAACCTGTAACCCTGAGCCAGGTTTTCAAGTCACTCCAGAAACAAGAGTGCCCCTCTTGCTCATTCCTTCAGTTTCTCACAAATCATACACAAAAACCAAGGCTATACACTCCTTATTTCACTGAGCTCACTTAGCTGAACCTGGTTCAAAATAAAAAAGCACTATTTTTTTTGTTTGGGTGACTATTTTTTCTCCAGAAGAGCTGAAAACATAATTGAAGAAATTTCCCAAGAATACCAAGAATTTGGAGGGGAAGGGGGAGCACAGATTTTTCAGGTCAGCATTTCTTTCTACCTGCAGGCTTTGCTTCATCCTGACCTTCCCTCCTAACCTGCCAAGATCTGCTATTTCTGCTCAGTACTAGATCGCTTCATTCCTCTGATCTGACCATCCACACAGCCCTGCAAGTTGTTTCCCCAGCTATTTGGATAAACAAAAAGCTGCAGAAAAGATGAGAACAGGCATGCTTTGAAATGCACGGTGTATCTGAGAATTTCTTATTTTTGCAACTATCAGTGAATGACCATAATCTCTGGTTTTAACTTCCAAAGCAGGAATAGCAAGGAGGAAATCAGAACTGTTCTTCACTTATGCATAATAGTCCCCCTGCAAGCCTACAAGAAATTGCAACTAAATAAATAGGTTACTAAGTTCAGCCAGAGGCTGATCACATACACACCATTATCTGAAACCACGGCCATGAACAATTGTCCAATCTTACCCTGGCAAAATCTCTGACTTCACTAAGGGTTGTTAATTCCAAAACTATGGCCATGTTATCCTCTAACAGTTTTGGTTATCTGCTCCAAATACACACATCCCTGATCTTACAGACCTGCTAAATTGCACCCAAACTTTGCCACCCAACAGAATGCTGCAGTAAAACATACTTTTGATCACACTCCAAAGTCTCCATCATCACCCGACAGTATGATCACCTAAAACACCCATCTTTCACTCAATTAACCCTTTGTTCCACTTAATCTCTCATTCATTCCATGCAGGTACACCTCATCCAGTCCATTTAGGTGAAAACTACATTCAGCTGGAGACTTGGCAGGTAATTGGATTTTGCTGAAGCTGAAGTTCTGCAAGTCGTGACCTTCATCCTATGTTAATGAAGGTTTTCATCATTGAAGAGAGAAAACTCTGCCTTGGAGAGTTGAAGTGTTTTATAACTTTCATTAAGCTTTGTGTATGAAATTCTGGCTCCTCCACAGTCCATGCAAGGTTTCCACTAATGTTGAGGCAATGCAAAGTGGTACAGCACTCCCTTCCAGTCACTGGAGAGTTAAATACATGCTACAAAAGTGCACTAGCAGAGCATCAGAGCAGCCTTTTTTAAACCAGACTCCACAGAGGTTAGGCCAATGCTTTAAAATATAGAACAATTAGTCACAAAAAAAACCCCCAAACAAACAAACAAAAACAAACCCCCAAACCCCAAAACAAAACAAAAACCAAACAAACAAACAAAAAAAAACACTGAAGGTACTCCAGAGGCTGTATTTTATTTTCTTGTCACATCAAGCAGCTTTGGCATCCATAAATAAGTTACCATCCATTGTAAATCACAGCTATTCCGGTCACAAAACTCAAAATCCTCTGAGATTTTAGACACACCTGCTTTTTATGGTCTTGATGATGAAGGTTGTTGTCTTCCAGTAAAAGAATTGAGTTCCAGCAGATTTGTGAGCTGTTTTAGAGGAAACAAGTGCATTCACTGGGACTAAGAAACCAGCATTCTGTCTACTATCAGCAGGTCCTTTGTATTAGGTACCAACACCAGCCAAACATTTATCTGGGTAATGAAACAAGCACTGCAGTCAAACCCAACAGTGTCATTCACATACTACCTGAAGGCTACTGTTCTTAGAATTAATGTATTGCTCATAGTACTTAAAGAAATTATTGAATAGAATAAAATTGGAAAAAAAAAAAAAAAAGAAAGAAATTCCAATCTCCCAGAAGAATATGATTAAATTAGAAAAGTGTTCAGATGACAATTATTTGGATCATCCTGAAGATCAGAAAGGTGCTTTCTGATGCCTGAAAAAAATCACCCTGTCTGTAGGATTAGTCAGAATATTCAGCAGAAATTAATAACTCCTGGATTTTGTTATCAAAGACAGTGATGTCATCAATTTACAAGCTGATATGCAAAGAACACATTTATTATAAAACAACAGGAGAAAAAATATGTATGTGTGTGTGAGAGAGAGAGGGGAGATTACACAGCCAATTTCTGCTGTTAAGTAAAAGCCTTTATGGAATAAAACATTAAAAGAAAGAATTCCCACGGGGAGGGGAATGTTGTTTTAAGACCTGCATTGGGGAAGGGTAATACATCAGCTATTCTCCAGCAGCATTTGGATCACGAAATAAAATTTAGGATGGTGTGGAACTCCCAAAGCAGGGCATGCAGAGGGCAGGCAAGATCAAGATAACATTCTGTACAGCCAGTCATAAAAATTGGCCCTGTTTAACTCCACCTTTTTTTTTCCCCAAGAAATACCTGTGAACAGATAAGATTTGACTCCCACAATGTCCTCACTCATGAGGAGCTACTGTGTTTCTTCCAGGTTCAGATGACCCAACGTTATCCTGAATCACACTCTTCCCAGAATACACTATTGGATCACTTTCTCCCTAGGTTTATGTGGATCAATACACAAGCACAAGTTGGAATCAATAAGTGAACTCTCTAGAACAGGAACCACCTCTCAGGGCTGTTTTCCTGCCAGGGTGTCTGGGACTAGTTTTTGGTCAGGTGTAATCAGAAGACTGTACTGGCACACATTTAAATGCCAGACTCATGAGGAAAATCTGCACAAGGACATGAATGAGACCAGTGATTTAACCAGGAAAGATATATGGTGTGTCTGAGTGAGGTGTTGTGGCAGTCTCTGCCCCAGGTGTACAAGGCATGAGGCACACTGTGAGGAATGAAGGGGTGACTGTTTGTTTTGAGAGGGTTTGGAGTTGGTTTCAGGTTTGGGTGGGTTTTTTTATGCTGTTGCTTTGGTTTTTGCTTTTACAGTAGTACTTACTTATCAAAGTACAGCAGTGAGAAGATCAGCAATAAAAGGGAGAGACACAAGTGGGTGAGAGGCTTTCTGGCTGCTGCTTTTCCTTCCCTCCCCTGCAGCCTCATTTGTGTTGTGCATTCAATTTTGGAGTACCTGCCCCTGCATTACATTGACTCCTCACCTAAAAGTCTGGTTTGACTTTCAATCACCAGCCTTGCCAAGGATAAGAGAGACACCAGTTATCTTTGTATGGTGACTCAGGTCATCTCTTCCACTGCAGTGGTGGGCAGTGACAGCTCCACTGCTGGATCCTGCTTTGCCTTCTTGCACTAAACAGCTCAGTGCTCAGAACCTCCCACCACTGAAGTTGGGGAAGGGCTGTTTTCTTTACCAGGTCATCCTTCTTGACAGGGCTGCCTCTAAGACCTAGAAAATACCTTCTAGTAAATCCTCACTTTGAAATGTAATTGGCTTATTGTCAATAACAAGGCTGCAAGTCAACAATGTTATGCAAGCAATGTAACCCTGAAGAAATAGCAGATCTCTCCCAAAGAAGATTTGTGCTGCGGACAAGATACAGAAATGGGAAGTCTTTCTTACTATTCGTCAATTCCAGCCTTGCTACTTATCTTTACCCAAAGTACAGAGTTGTAGGATAATAGAAATGAAATAAAATAAAAATCCACTACAACACAATCAATGTGCAAAACCAGGGCTCCCCCAGCAGGTGAATATGCCTGAAATAGTTTGAATCCCCCATTTGAATCTCACATTTGGGTAGGGTAGGAAATGCCCTTTCCCCACCTCTTGTGCACTTCCTGCATATCCCAACTATTCCGTGCAAGGTGGGGATCGTCTATTCTGTCTTTATCTCAAAAGGTGCCCAGCACAAGGTTTTTAGTGCTTCATCAAAACTAATTTCTTGGCCAAGGGACAATGAAGGGTACAGTCATGGATCAGTACAGTACCTTGGACTCCACCTGAAAGATTCTCATTTCAGCACATTTCTATATAATAACAAACTCTCTGTCTAGAGATTGTTTATCTGACTGAGGCTTGACCAGATATCTCATAATTGAATCAGAAAGGTCAACCACCTTTCCTGAGATCACTCTTCACGAAGACAAAGCAAAGGGCACTCTTCCTGCTAACCAAGGAAGTAGAGAATGATATATTTTTTTTTTATTGCACTTTGAAGCTGAGTGCTGTGGGCCACTTGTAGGGAAATTAATTATAAATATCAGTTGTTGTGCCTTGTCAGGGAAAACACTGAACTGCTGGGGTAGCTCCACTGAGCTGAGCACTTCTGAGATGAACAGGCTCACAATCTTATCAACAGGCTCAGAGTTTGAAATGCACCATCCAAGCCTTCTGCCTAAAAAACATGAGATCATGGACTGGTATGGGCTTTGGTAACGCCAGAAGAGAATGTTCCCTGCCTCGGTCTTCCCTCTAAGCAGAGGGGCATCAGTGAAGATCAGCCACCAAAGAGAGTCAGACACAGATCAGCAACCCAAAGTTGGGATGCTTAGATGAAATAGTGGAGTCTTGAATCAGCAGTGTCTATGATATTTTAACATCATAAGCACTGCTTTAATTTTAACAGGTAAAGAGCAGCTACAAAGGATTTTTATTTTTTTTTTTAAATAATCCTAATCACTGTCGGGGTTTTTTTATAATTATTCAGTGGATGAAATCAGAAGTGCTAGATGACCAGAATGGTTTTCTTTCTCCTACATTTTTTTTTCCTTTGAAGACTTCAACTATTTTTCCTAGCAGAAAATAAGTAAAAAAAGGCTAAAATTGCATATACTAAAAAAAAAAATTAAAAAATTGGCTACATTGGCTAAATTCTGTAGTTGGCATTTTCCAACTGACTTGCACAGTGTAGTTGTAAAGTCTAATAAACCAGGAGGACAGACTGAAGAATTCCTTCATTCCCTATCCTTTGCTATAACTATTCAACTACTCTCCTCTGGTCTCACCATGACCATCCCTGCCAGTTCAGTCACGATGTTTCCCTCTCCCTTGAGACATTTGATGAATAAATACTGTCTGTTACAATGTATTTCATTCCCATAAAGGGATCAATAAACCATAATTATACTTGTAATATCCTTGGCCAGATTGTTTAACACCTGAACGTGCACTGTGCTGGTTTAAGATCTGGTGCTGCGTGGGGAAAGAGTGGGGAGACCAAATGGCTGGCTTTTTTTTTAAATTTATTTACTATTATTTTTTAATTTAGTTTGTCACAGAAAGTCCCATGATTGATTGGGAATTAATAATTGTGTCATCAAGCTGACTGTAGTACACTCCTTTTCCAGAGATGTCATGTTTATTGCCATGAGTGAGCTGCATCAAATTGAAAGCCCAAAAAAAATTATGTGCAAACGTTCCTGTGGGCGCAATTCGTCACCCACCCTTTTCCAAGGGCCTGACATGCAATTAAAATAGCATCATATAAATAGGTGGGGAAAGTTGGAGAATATTTTAATTCCTCAGAGAAGAGCAACTTGGACAATACAGTAAATTACTTTTTATTACCCTTCTGTTTCGTGCTATCATCTTTGTGTAGGAGACTGTACTGAAGGAAAACACAAATCCATGAGGTTTGGTGATAGGAACCATCTCACTTTTGTTTTCTGACAGCTGAAGAAAAAAAGTAAATAGATTTTTTCAGAGACTCCAATTTATGTCCTTCTATCGAATGCAATAAATAAACCCATTTCTTTTGATGCCAAAGAGCATCAGGTTTGATTTTCAGTTCACCTTTACTTTGCTTCAGTAACTACAACAGAGAAGTCTAAACTAAGCTCCATGCAAAGTTCCAGCCTTCCCAAAGAAGGTTTCAACAGGAAAGATTTTTCAAAATGTGTAACATGTTGAAATTATAATAATATGAAGATAAAGGCTTCTCTTCAAACTCAAAAAGACTTATTTTCTACCTTTTTGCATTGCAAAGTAAAGCAAGAGTGCAAGAGATGCTGTGATCTGTCTCAGACTGACAATAAGTTAGAAGAGAATCTGAACTTACAAGAAATCAGTTTGCAGGTTATTCTAAATTCACCCTAGGATTCTTTTAACACATTAAGAAAGTGACTAACCTTGCTGGAAAAAATGCTCATTTTCTTCTCACTTGCAAGTATGGCTCGTGAGAGACACCAGGATGTCAGAACCCAAGATGATGCACAGCTCAAAAGCTGCTTCAGCCACCCCTTTCTTCTTACTCCCAAATTTAAGTTCATCAAGTGCAGGAACTTGTCTCATACAATAGGAATTTAGCATTCAGCACTCAGGTTAATTTTTCTGGCATCTGCTTTAATCAGTCAGGCCGTTAGATCTCTATACACTCATTCTGGGCCATGCAGTTACCTCTTATTCAAAGTTGATTTCTATGAGATCATCTCGGGAAAAAGAAAAAATTATTCCATATACAGCATTCAGGGCAACAATTTCCCTTCTAAAGGTGGTTGTTTTGCTTGTAACTACTACAGAGCATTTTTAATATCTTTTTTGAGTAAAACTGGCAGCATGATTACCATGCAAGCCTTTTGTTAAATTAAAGCAGCTTCTGCTATTCTCTGCCTACAAGTTGTACTCTGCACTTCCCAGGAAAAAGACCATGTAAGGTGATTAAGTCAGTCTTTATAATACATGAATTGCAGCTTTTGATAGAAACCTCCCAACTGCTCATGCCAAAGGCAGGTGCTAACACTTAGTGGCTGCTTTCAAAGACTTTATTTAAAATATATATATATATATAAATTACAGCTCCTAAAGTATATAGGCAATGATAAAGCAAATAATTGAGCTAAACTACTGCATTATTTATGAGCTAAAGCTTTATATCACTGCAGCAAACTCCAAGAAAATGCAGCATTTAGTTGCCTAGCAAAAGGGTTTAGGTCTCACTGGGGTCTGTAAGGAGGGAAAACCAACTTTTCTAGCCAAGGCAGGCACGAGTGACCAAAACCACCCTGCATTTTCCCTCCTGCCAATCTGGCTGTAAACTTTCAGAGGAGAGGGATTCCTGTAACTTAGCAAAACTTCCCCAGAGAGGCCTATTTTTAAATTTCCCCCAGCTAAAGGCAGCCACCTCACCCACGGCAGATCGATGCTCACAGCCAGATTTGGGGCAGAGAGAGGGGACAAAGCACCCACACTGTGGCACCTTCCAGTGACAAAGATAGAGGGCAGGGCAAGGGCATTGCTGAAAGGGACTAAATAAAACTGAGTAGGAATCCTGCGGTTTAGCTGAAAAGCCACTCCTTTAGAGCCCATTTTTATTGTCATTAAGCTGCTGCTTAAACATGGCATGAGAGCAGGAATGTCTCTGTTCAGCAAACTGTGCTCCTAGGGGAAGGGCACAATCTTATTCATTTGCTTCTTTATTCAGATTTCTGGATAATGACTATCAGAAAGCCTTTTAAAGCAAAATACCCCGCACAGGCATGGCAACCCCATAGATGTTTTTTAACGCTCGTGCATAATTAATTCTGGTTTCTCCTGCACTGGCCAACACTGAATAGGTGCTCAGGAGATGTGAGCTGGTTGGAAATTTATACATCTATTTTTTTCACTTTTTGTGGTCAAACCAAACCCCCACAAAGCAGAGCAGCTCACCCCACTAAAAAAAAAAAAAAAAAAAAAAAAAAAAATTCCACAAAAAACCAAACAAATCAAAAACAAACATAAAACTCCAATCCGTTTTGGACATCTGTTTTATCACTGAAAGAAAACGAGATTACAAAGACTACCTTGTATTTATTATTATGCTGGGGGAAAAGGAGAAACTGAAGGATACTGTAAAAATCTGTGTTTGATTTATAGGCATCTGGAAACAAGTGAAAATGGTCATTTTGGGAAATGGCCAACATACAAGGCATAAATTATTATGGTTATTATGGAATAAGCTGACACAATAAAAGCACAGAAGCCAAATCAATATAGGCATGCTTAAAGAGTGAAACCTCACTTTTTTTTTCCCCTCTAAAGTTTCTGGTTGCAAGGCCACACTATTTTTAAAATAATCTACAAAACAAGCAGGCTGAAGTCCTGATGGATTACAAGAGCAGCACTAATGTGTCAAAGCAAGTCCACTATCCCAATATCCTGCCTTTGACAGCAGCCAAATGTGGAAACTAAAAAGGAAAGGGCAAGATCCATATTGATACTTGCTTAAAATACTTTGGGGTTAGGTATTTTTTGCTGATATTGGAGGATTTCTCTGCTATGAATTTCTCCAGTCTCTCCTTAAATTCATGTGAAACTTTAGCACCAAAACCATCATGAGGCAAAGATTTCCACAGATTAAATAAACACTATTAGTGATTTTTTTTTTGTTTGTTCAGCTGCTTCAGTTGAATTAGTTTCTCTGAATGAGAAAAGAACAGGCAAGACCCAATGGTTGCTGACTGCTTGAATTAATAAATAATATATTAATATATTAAAAAAGAAAACAAGATCCTGATCCTCTACACCAAGCCTTATTTTGCCTATACTTTTGAAGGGGGCATGGGGAAAAGAATATGGACACCTTCTCAAAAATATTTTAAAACAATAAGAGACAAGAAATAAAGGTGTAGTTGAAGAACTTGGCAGCTCTGGCTCTGCTGCCATCTCTTCTGGTGTCAGAATTCCTAGGACACTCTCCTCCTTGATCACAGGCAGTGCATTAATGGACCAGTCTCTCTCAGGCACTCAGATCTTAAAGTCCATCAAGAATTACATATCAAAGTCAACCTATTTAATTACATCTGAAAATTCAGTGAAAGTCCATGTGTTGGAAGCACAAGAAACATGTCTCACCTTCATACTTCGGAGCCAAGCCAGTGCAGCCATTGCTGGGAATGACAATTTCACTATTATCATTAAGTCATAATAAATCTCCATGTGGGTTTCTGTTTGCTCATAACAGCTTTTGAGCAACTCTGCTTGTCTGACCAAGAGCAGAAGCAGCTGGGAAATTAATCACAAAGCCGTGAGAGTCCCTGCCTCTCCAGGCATTAATAGAAGAAATCAGCCCTTTTGGGTCCTGGATCAATCTGTGTCTGCTGGCACAAAGCTGTGACAGCTCATTTCAGAGCCTGATGGTTCATTATTTGGATCAGAAGTACCTGAGCAGTCACCTGATCAAGGCCCAAACCAAACCTCTCACCTGACTCGTTCAACCCACCACAGCTAAGCAACAAACCTCAAAGCAGCCACCATCAATCATCAAATCTTATCAATAATCACTTTGAGAGGCCCAGATGCATTAATTAAACTATGCACCTGAAACAATTCTGTCTGAAAAGTACTAGTCTGTGTTCAGGTATAGAGTTGTCATGATTTGATGGAACTTACTGATGTAGTTCTGTCACCAGAGGACTGGGTAGTGGAGAGGGAAAGTGGGAATGTTTCATTGCACAAGGCACCAAATCGGAGAGGAGTAAAATTTTCCTGGCAAAATTCGTCATGAAAAGAAGTTCCAAATACTTGTTCTTTGATAAAATAAGCAGACTATATTTTGGGAAAGTTTTGAATGTTTTCAGTTTAGGATTCTTTATCTAAACGTTGTAACCGTGAACTGTGGGGAAGCCAAATAATGGAAATTAGCTCAGGGCAGGCTCCTGAGCTGGTCCAAATCTCCGTCTCCTCCCCTTCTCCCCAGATTTCCACAGACACTTTGAAGTCTCATTTTCCTCCTGATAATTAAAATGCCAAAACCTCGACATTAAAAAAACCCCAAAAAACAAAACCTCAAGTTTTTTGGTTTGCCTAATTAAAGTCAGTTACCCTTTGGTTTACAAGGCCAGGATCCCTGTCTCAAACTCTGCAATGGACACCACTGGTTTTCAACACCTCATTTCTCCAAAACCATGGAGGTTTCTTGGCAATGAGGAATGTTTGGAGACACGATTGTTGGGATCCACAGAAAGCTAAGGCAACTAGAGAACGACAAGCAAACAAAAAACCCAAAACAAGGTAACAAACAATGACAACAAAAAACCTAAACAAAATAAAACAAAAAAAAACCACAATAGGGGGAAAAAACCTGCACTGGAATAATCAGCCACTTCTGAAGGTGCCTGGAATTTTTAAGTGGTATATCCAGAACAGTGTATATTAGAGGAAAATATATTGGTCGCTTACAATTAATTCCTATCACAGATTGAAGTCACACATATGAGCACCATGCCACTCAGTGAGTTGCCAGTCCTTATAAATAATATCAAATACAAGCAACAAAACTACAGAAAAATACTGTACCTCTCAAGACCCCACAATTAGTCCCACAAGCCTCATAGTGAGCTCTCTGCTTATCAGGACTGAGTTGCAAACTCAGTTTCTCCCAAGGCATTAGATCTGATTTTATCTCACCTAACAAGAAGCATTATCAGTGCTCATAATATTACCAGCCCTCCAAAAATTGAGTCCCTTGTCTCTGTGTGACCTCCTGCAGGAATGAATGCTGCAGGCTAAAATGTGCTTTCCAGACATGAGGACTTCCTTGTCTGGAACCTGCTTTGAGCTAATGTCAATGTCTGAGATCAGCATGGATTGTTGATCTTAGCAACCACTTGAAATATAAAATACTTGGCACAGAACAACTTCCACAGGAAAAGAAAGAAAAACCCCTACATTGTTAGGATGATATGCAGGATTATCCCATTCCACCCAAGGGAGCCTCTAAGAGACTTTGTGGAAAGTACAAAATGAAGAATGAAAACATTTGTAACATGACCTAGCCACTAGTTGTATGTAGTTCCTAATATTTCCTCATGCACCTCTGTTTTATATAACAAAAAAAAAAGTTTAATTAGTCCTATAGGCCTCACTACAAATGATTTGCACCATTACTACATTGGGCCCAATGCACCAACAAAATCTTCCTCGACACAAATACGAGTCCTTTGGTGTCTCATTGGCAAAGAAGAAAATAAATAAAGATTATGGGAAAATATCAGTAAAATTCATCATTTATAAACACTCCACTTTAATGAATCTCATTTAGAACAAGCATCACAGAAAAACATCCTCTGTATACCCCCAAGTATGGTTATCCAACAACATGTCCAGAAGAAATGGGCCACCAAAATAGTGAAGCAGAAATCAATGCTGGTCGGTAAAAGATCATCAAAAGAAACCCACAAAGTGACAAAATACCTATTGCTGATGTTGTTTTATTTCCCTAAAGGAAATTAATCAACAGTACTTCATAAGGAGATCAAAGTAACCAATGCTTTTCAAGGTATTAGAGGGGGAAAAGACCACTTAATTTATTTTCTTGCTGAAATAGCAAGAAAACACCTTCTAGAACATGTACGTTCAACTATCCATAAGCATTTTGGAGATGCACTGTCAAGGTAGGGAGAGAAAGTACCTGCAGAGACAGAAAGGCCAATCTTGCATTTTCCACATTGGTTTGGAAGTCAGGGATGGGACGAGGCACAAAGCTCACTGTGTTATCTCATTTTCCATTGATTTTCAGAGGTAATTATCCTTCTTAACATAAGCCCACTAAAAGCAACCACAGCTCTACTGCCTCACACACTGTGCATTTCTCAGACTTTTTTACAAAACCTTTTTAAATGACTAAAGCAGCCTATACTCACATCTCTCCAGAAGATAGCTGTGTTTTAAAGCATAATCTTAAACGCATCTGTGATAATACCACAGGAGGAGAGGGGAAAGACCCTGCAAATTAGTCTAAAAAAGCAAAATACAAAGTATTTAGGGTGCTAGAATCCAATCTGAAATGAATATAGGAAGGAACACCAAAACCAATCTCCAGGTTAAACGGGCCTTCTGAATGTTTTAGCACCAGTTGAAACAGTGAAAGAGGCAATTGGAACACCAGTGGATGGAACAGGAAATTAATTGCATGTAAAGGCAAAGTGCCCAAACTATCAGATAAGTGTTTCCTAACTGTTGACTTGGAGCTGCCTCATCCAAATCAATTTGCAAACTGCTCTGCTTTTTCAGATTTAAGAACCCTTCAAATTAAAAGTTGATGCCAAATGCATCCTTGAAGGCTGATTCCCATTTAACATTCTGTAGCTACTCAGCTGGAGTGATAAGATTACACTGAGCTGAAGGTGCTCTGAAAGATGAGCTTTACAAACGTGGCTGGTTATTAATCCAATTGTTTGTGTCCTCCAAAGCAACAGGGTAAAGAAATATATGTCATGTGCACAGTGTATTGCTAAAAAACATTTTTAAAAATTGGTTTTTAATTTATTTTAGAAGAATTTAAAATTAGGCACCATGACATTATGATTGTCTACCTCAAAAAAAATAAAATAAAATAAATCTACAGAGATGTTTTTTGGTCCATGCTTGTAGTTTCCCTTTGCTTTCCCTAAACAAGAAAATTCAGAAGTTGTAATAGTGAATATTATTTTTGCTGTTGCTTAAAGGTCAGAGGTTCTTTGCTACCCTGGCCATGCCAGGCCTCAGGAATGATCTAGACTTTAGGTGAGAAAACCTACCCACTGTGAATCAACACTTTTGATGCTTATGAGTAGGTTTTACAGTTATTGGTGTAAGAAAGAAAAGTATTTTCCCAAGTTTCCCAGTGCTTTTCTGCCATTAACATTTAGGCAGAAATAATTTGTTTTACACATCCCTTTGACTCTTACAGTGATGAAAAGGGAGACGTTTCTCAGGTTCATGCATTTTCATCAGCTGTCACGAAACATAAAAGAAATAAATATATATTTTTTAATGAAAAAAGGCAGATAGGCAGCTGGGTTCAACCTAAATCCTTTGCTAACACAGAACAGCACAACAGCATCAGGAAATTTGGGCAAATTTTGAAATCTGCTGAATGGCCATCAATACATGATGTCCATCCCCGTTTGCCTCTGGTCACCTTTCCTCACTGACAACATGACACAGCCAAGAAACCTTCAGCATTCACTCCATTACTCAGTTTTCCATAGCAGTGTTTGCACTTTGAACATCCTTTATAGGATAACTTTTATTTTTATATCTGTTTTTTTAAGCTACCTTTCTAAGACCACTGGATTACATTCCTTCTATTCTGATGCTCTGACACACCTCAGCAACTAATTAGCTTTCAAGTTATCTAAGATACCGATTAAAACATATTTGAAAAGAATATTGGCAGAACTACTTTGTCATGGAGTCTCCCACTAAGAACAAGTCTAACAGTGACCTAGAATACCAGCTCTGAGTAATGACAAGACACAGAATATTATTAGCAGGAATGGTTCTGTAAATATTTTCATTAGAAACAGGCGAGTTTGCTCATCACCTGGAAACACATGTTTTTAATCATTATATAAATAAATCAATAGGTAAGGAAGAATCGATGGATCCAGTCTATGGTGGGGGGGAAATAAGCTTAAATTCCTCCTCTTTTGGGCAGCACCGATGAAATCAAGCTGCTTTTCCTAACAAGTTCCCTGGACTTGCAGGATGTGACAGGATCACAGCACCATCAGAGCAGGGTAGGCATGACATGCTGGGAGCAGAGGTGGCACCAGCCCATTGATTTTCCTCCTGGAAATAGAATTCCCAGCAATCTGGGTAAGGTTCACTTGGAGCAAAAGCAACAGATACGAGCCACAGTCTCTCTTCTTATGTGGAGAAGGTCACTCATGCATGTCATTCTCACTTTCTGCATATAAATCCATCCTCACACTGCTTCTTTAATTCCAAGGATTATGGAAAAACAAATAAGTCCATAGGCAACAAACACAACAACAACCACCAAACAAAAAAAAACCCCACAAAATAAGCTTAAAATCTACTTTAATGAATTCTCAGATCTGAAAAACAGTCTGCAAGGTTTGCAGAACCTGAAACTCCATGAGATTTAAACCACTGCTGAAATGAATTTGCTTAATTTATGGTGCACTGTGTAGCCAGCATCCTAATTAAACAGCAGCTTCCTATAATCCCAGTGAAGAACAAAGCACAGCAGGTGATCTTAGGTCACAGCCCACATTTAAATATGTGCCCCCACAGCTTTTTCAGATATGCTGAGTTTTAAGAAGTCAGTTGAGAGTGGGGTAAAATGGCTATGGATAAAAAAGAAATAAATTTTATCATGTTCATTGCCCAGAAGGCTTTTGACAGATACCAAAATTGCATCTAAAGAATTAAAACATTTTTAAAGGAAGAAGAAAAATTCACTGTCCCCAGGCCCAGGCTTTTGTTTTCATCTCTTTGACTTTGAAGGGCTGACCACAAGGCAAACAGGTTAAACAGCTGCAGCTCCTTAAAATAAAAATCCTCTTTAGTAATTCCTACAGATATTTCTCAACCAAAGGATCATTTTGAACTAAAGAGGCAATTGTGTAATTGTAAACCAGTATTATTTCTTTTGATGAAAGAACTAATGAAACATTCTAAAAAGTTTTCAAGTGGAATTTTACCCCAAGGTAGCCCATCTGGATTGACCTTCATTTTGAAAATCTGCCTTCATATTTCCGAGAAAGAATTTGATTTAGGCTAGTGAACTAAATCAGTGTCATCAGTTGAATTCCAGTCCAGACCTACCAAGGCTTGGCACTCTCCTGCCTGGCTGGTTTCTTGTCATGAGAACCACCAATAACTCAAAATTCCCTTGAAATACCATTCCTCAAACCCCTCTCCCACATCACATCTTACAAAGTACAAATCCTCCAGTATTTGAACAGCTATTATGAGAAGAATCCTTGAAGTTCTAACAGCACCAGTTACATCAAAGGTCTTTCCCCTGGTAAGTATTTTGGATTTTTCTTGGTATTTTCCCCAAGAGCAACTCTGAGTTGCCACCTTTATCAACAG
Organism: Margarornis squamiger; assembly: GCA_035222235.1. Taxonomy (NCBI): domain Eukaryota; kingdom Metazoa; phylum Chordata; class Aves; order Passeriformes; family Furnariidae; genus Margarornis; species Margarornis squamiger. The sequence continues at coordinate 3,356,349 of JAWWTY010000001.1, read as the reverse complement.
ACTCCTGGATTGCCTTGGCCAGATCTTCTAAGCTTTATTCCTTCATCAATTCCTGCTTATTAAAGTGGCAATTACTGATTCTAAGTGTGTATTCAATACAACCATGCAAGGGAGAGGGTGTTTCAGGAATTTGTGTTGAGCTTCTGGTAGGATGAGGAGGAAAGTTTATACACTTTGTGTATTTATTTTGTAAATCCTCATTATTTACAACCTGCAGGAGGACATTTGACGTTGGCCTTTATATTTATCTGGAAACATTTTCACATCCATCTGAACGCAGTGAGAAGATTTTGGAGCTTTGTAATGTGTCAAGGAGATGCATTACTGATAAGATAACCCAAGAGCGTTACAATTCATATTTGTTTTACCAATACAGCACCAGTTTAAATGGAAAATTCTTCTCTTGTCTCCTTTCATCATTTTTATGGAGTTGGAGAATGGAAAAGGTTCCTAAACAAGGGTATTTACGACTGCAAAAGAAAACATGGGTTGCTGTAGGAGAACCCACTGTTTCAGTTTTGACATTGGACTTGAAAAAGAATGGCTTGAGTTGAAACATGTCTGTTTTATATTCTGCTTGTTGAAAGAATGCCTCATCATTTTCTCTGCTAGAGCTGTTAAAAGTAAATTCTTCCTCGGAGTAGATTCAAAATAAAATATCAAGTTCAGCTGCATTTGAAATAAAAGATATCAAGTGCAGGACTTGGGGTGAAAAAAAGAAAGCCATGTTAGTACCTGTTAGTAGCCTTTTACAGAATCATCAGTGATCAAAATAGCAAGGATTAAAATACAGAAAGTTTCAAAAAAACTCCTGTAAAACTCCTGAGGAGCAGCAACAGTGCAGCTCTCACAGAGTAAACTACAGGACACAACATAAGCACGACACAGAAGTCAGCATTAGGTAGGTCAAAATAAAACCCCAAACACTGGGACATATTTTCCTCTTAAGATAAAGAATTTTTGCTGGCTCCAAGGGTCCCTGCTTATGTGCAGGTGTAGGACAGTCCTGAGAAATTCCACTTTCCAAGAAGGAAATATTGAGCACTTTCATCTTGCAGTGCCAGTGTATTTTAAAGGGAATTTATAAGATTAGCCAGGAATACACTGATACCCAGCACTGAATTTGAATTAACACCTATACACACACAATCTAATCCTTTACACTATGATCTCTTAATTTATTTTTTTTAATTAATATTTCAGAATATTCTTTGCAAGCAGCATTGCTTAATAGTAGCCCAAAAACATTTGGGATGCAATTACCTTTCCTGGCTCTACAGCAAAACCAAATGCATTTGTGTAAAACTGCATTTGCAGCTGTCCCAAGGGGAATTAAAAAGCAGTTCATAATGCAAGAGGTACTTCAATCTTAACACGCAGCTTAAGCACTAATTTACTTTCATGCTGTGTATGTCACACCTCTGGGCATGGCACACTTCACTGTAAGGAGAAAGGGAAAACAATTCAGGGACAAAGAGCTACAGGAACTTAACATGTGACTAGGACTTTAAAGCACAATTATCACTGTAGCTCCTGCTCGGTGGATCCATCCCAGAGGAGGAGTGATGGATGGCCATAGGTGCATTATTTCCCATTATTTTATTAACAAACACCAGCTGAGCTTTCCCTTGCACTTATTGAATGGAGTAAACACAGCAGTGTCAGCAATCAAGGAGAGCAAACTGGGCAAACCAAATACTTTTGATGAAAAAAAGGCCAGCTCAGATTCCTGGGAAAGTGAATCCTCCTGCATGTGGAAGTGTTATGGCATGCTCATGCTTTGCTGTCCCAGCAGTCCATTTCAAACTCACAATGTTGAAGGATATAAACAGAAAATTCACTTCTCCCTTGTGCCCTGGGGCACAGGAAGGGCTGCACAGGTAGAAGGAAGGTGGCTGCATTCCCACCTCACTCCTGGGCCATTGGCTATGTCAACAAAATGGATTTACAGATTAAAGCAGCTTTAGCTTGATGGTTTTATAATCATATGGCTATGCCACTGGTCCTACAGGAAACATTCCTAAGCCTTTAGTCCATCAGTGGCAACTACCATATTAGGGTTTCCATCCTGTTTTATGTCTCCTAGGTGGATTTGAATTTTTCACTTTGAAAGGAGCAAGATGTTTCTGGTTTGCTGGTTTGGTATGTACCATTTCACTTCACATGACCTGCTGCAGCTCTTCCTCAGGTCAACAAGGGGAGGTTTCCCCAGTCCACAGCTGCAAATGAGCACAGAGAAGCAGGGACAGGAGTGGAAAGATGGGCCTTTCCTACTATTATTCCCTTATGGATAAACATGACGTGTCTAAAGTAAAAATTCATAAAATATGACTGAACAGTTAAATTTACAAATCACATATCAGGGACAGCTGGTGAATTGCCCTTATCAAGTTACTCATAAACTTGGATTAGTTTACTGTTCACTAGGGAGATGGAAAGCCACTTTGCCTCTGGATTTGCATGTATCTAAAAAGAAATACCTGGAGATGGAGGGCAAACAGCAAACAAGCATCATATAGAGAAACATTTTTGGCAAAGACCAGACAGAGAGCAACCAGCTTTCCTATGACATGCTCTGAGTTTAATTACTTCCTCTGCAGAACTGAGTTTCCTTCTCCTATATGACAAAAAGACACTTGTCTGTTTATAAATTAGAATTTTTCCTCACTTCTGTTAGGCTAGATTGCACTTTAAAGTTTGCAACACGCTATTGGAGATCAGGTCAGATGGAGCCACTGGCACTCAAAATTCAATTAAAGGCTAAAAACTAACATATAAACAGTGATGAAACCTATGATAGTTTGAGGAAATAGGGCTAAAACTCTTGTCATAGCTGAGGTTAAAATAGAACAAGGAATTAAGAGCTGAATATTCTGGAAAGAGTTCTGAAATTTAATGTCTTATTCTGATGCATATTAAACAGAAGATCCTGAGCCACTGACTGGAGCCAAAGTTCAACTATGAGACTTCAGAGCAATAGCTCCAATCATTTGTGCTTGCCACAGGTAATTACTGACAGCTCTGCCATATCCCAAAGGGCTAATGAACTGCCACAGTTGGAGAGCCTATTTCTTATTCTATACATCCTTGATCTGCAGAATTTATTCCAAAACAGCCATGCCTGAGCTGTTCATCAGCAACACAAACATTTGCTTCACTGTGGCAAGAGATGAACATTCCATACGCAATCTGAACCTGAGCTGCTCAGATGAAAAGAATTTGGGGGTGTGAGGAGCACCATGTACAGCTGGTGATGTTTCTGCTGCTAAAAGCTCCGAGTGAAACCCTTCTGAAGCGCTGCAGAAAAACAACCATGCTGAAAATTCCCAACTAACTCTTACAACACTGTCTAATCTTTGATGGTTTATGCATAATCTGACAGTTTGCAAAGCGCATTGCAGGCAGATACTCGAGAGTATGACAGGTATCAATTCCCTCCTTCCTTAAAGCTCTGTGAGATTTGAATTTTAGCTGCATCCTCCTCCTCTCCAGTACAATGGGTAAGCACATTTCACAGATGCAAATCTGCCCCAGAACAACAGGAAGCTCAGACGCCCCAGGACTACCAGATTAATAAGAGGTGATCATGAGAAAAAGAGATGCAGAGATAGAATTTTATAATTTTTCCACTAATCTGCAACCTGGGCACCCAGATAAGAAGCATTTTGTGACATGAAGCTGCAAGTGTGACCAGCAGAGGATGGGGAGAACATTGCACATGACAGGCAGGATCATCACAAGGATTGAAGTAGATTTACTTTCATCAAAGCATAAGGTCACAAGGTCACCACAAACTTCAGCAAAACAGCTCATCAAATGGAACATGTTCAGGTTGAGGACCCACCAAACAGCATCTCAGAGCTCTTCCCATGCCATTTGATCTGTTGCAGTGATGAAAGAAAAGTGAGATCTTGTCAGCTATCTCATGGTTATCTCAGAGATGGGAAAAGGAGCTGCCTATTGCACAATGCCCTGGGGAAGCTCACCTGCAGCAGTGCCTTGTTCCAGTCACCCAACCACTCATATTCCCAAAAAAAACCCCAGAAAGTGCAAAGAAACAGAATGGAAAGGAGATTGAATGTCTCCTTTACCCCCACAGCATGAGTGTTAAAGGGCTGGTTTGTATCTGCTGTGATCATAAAGGCATCAAAGCAAATATCACTGGACAAGCAAACAGAAAGGAAAATAGGAAATATATGTTAAATCTAATAGATTAGCTTGAGGCATTTCTAACAGAATAAATTACCAGAATTACACTAGCATTTGAAGACAACTTCTAGAATGACGTTATTCTGGTATAACTTTCCAACTGGAGCAGTAGGGGCAAAAATCTAAATTACTTTTAACATGGAAATGAGTTCAATGGCAAAGGTCATTGTGTTGGTGGGGTACCCAGAGAGCAGGGCACAGCAATGAGCGACCAAAGTTTTGTGAGTTTCATAAGCTGTAGCACATTACTACAAACAAAAAAAATCCCCCAAAACCAATCAACAAAAAAACCCTCCCAACACACAAAAAGGCACCAACACCCCTCAAAAAAAATCCCCCCAAAATAACATACAAGAACATTATTTTATCTTACTAAAACCAGTAACAGGGGCCTCAACAACTATCACATAGAAGTGCCATGCCATGCCATGCTCTGACATAACCAGGTTGTTGTCAGAGTGCAGTAAGAGCACAGAAATGTTATTTTCTCCAGTTTAGAACAGAACTCAAGAGCTCTGCTTTGCTGTGATACTGTAAAACCAAATGCAGACAAAAAGCAACAGTAGGTGCATAAAACCAGGCATGCTGCAGCATTCAGGTCTCCAAGAAACAGAGTATTTTTCAGAGATGTGAATGAAGATGACTGTTCCTAGCAAATTCCTGAAAATCTGTGGATTCTCTACGAGCAGAAGGATGATGGCTTCAATTAAAGCAATCTTTTCCCATAGTTTAGGATCTTTTTAATGGGGAGAATAAACTTCACTCCATCCCTCCATGAGTGTCTCCAATGAGGAACTGTCCTCCACGGAACTCCCTTATGAGGTTTTCCTTTCTCCCCAGTAATAAATATATTTAAATAAATAAATAATAATAAATATAGATAAATATACTCATTGCCTTGAGGCTCTCATTTAAATGCTAAAGAAGTTTAAGGGAGCTTCCCTTTGACATTCCAAGGCCTGACAGCCCTGTGCATGAGCTATTACTTCAAAGTCATTTTCAATTTTCTCCCACTCTAGTTCAATCCCATTAATTCGTATTCATGAATTTGTTTCGAAGCCAAATGCGTGTTGCATTCCACTTGTAGACACACAATTTCATTTGCTTTCTTTGAGACCCCTTAAACAGCAGATCTAAATCAGTTTTGAATTTTACCTGCTGCTCCGCAGTGACCTCAATTTTTGATTTTGTGGCATCAGCAAATTCAATTAGCTCGTTTCCCACATTTGGGTTGTTGATGTTGCCTGGAAACAGGAAAGGTCAGAGCACTGACCTCCATGAAACTCTCAGTGCCAGCCAAATATGACTTCTCCATTTTCTGTTGTGTAATTGGGTTTTACCCATTTTTGTCAACTGTCTCTAATGGCTCAACTTTGCATTGAAAAGCAGTCTGACAAGTTAAGCTGTCTCTTTTTTGAGCTGCTAAGTACACGTTCTCATCACGACTGGTGCTTTAGAGGTTTTCTTTTGTTACCTTTTTGCATCACTCCATTTTTCCATTCCCACCCACTCCCCAATCAACTGAGTTCCTGCAGGTACAAAGCTCAAGAGCATCTCATGATTTCCACTTCTATTGAGGACATGACATTTTATTTAAAAACATGGCCAAAGAAACATGAAGTTCTAAATTTATTCAGGCTTCGTTCCCAGTACAACCTTTGCTAAAGCATTTATATCTAAATAATTTTCACATCCAGAGACAAGCGTTTTTCACTCTGAAACTCCAAAGTAAAACAGGGAAGTTACACAAACTACAGGGAAGAGGGTTGGAGGTGCCACCATGCCATTAGTGAAGGTCTAGCTGAAGGTGGATTTGAAAAAAAACCCAATTCTAGCCATTAAATTGTCCAGTTAAAAGTTTTCCTTTATGAACATTTTAATAGGCATCGTCCCTACAAGTTTGTGGAGCAAACCCAGGTAACTCGGCTACAAGAGATTCATTGATTAGCCATCATTTCATGAGTTTAGCTCACTCTCCATCATTATTAAAAAAAGGCATTGCAAAGTGGAGCTTTTTCTACCACCTGTTTATCAACATAAAAAGAAGAAACAAGAAATTAATAGATCTTTTGCAGAAAAATGACCACTCAGCCTCGGACAGTTTCTAGTAAATTGATCTTGCAGACACAGCACCTGTAAGAGTGTTTCCCAGAGCTACATTTACCTAACTTTTAAGCAAGCTTAGTAGCAGGAGATAAGCTTGAAATAGAATTTCCAAGGTTATTTAATTAAATTTTAATTAAACATAGAGGCATAGAGACAAGTGAGCAATACTTTGTACTGATATAGTCATGGAAAAGACATTTTTGAAGCTATTATGCAAAAGTCACATCTGGGACATCCTAGTTCCAATTGAAACTTGAAACAAACAAAAAAACCCCAGACTGATAACCAAACATGCAAAAAATAATAAATAAATAGAACCCAGCCAGCACTTAGTTGAAATGAATCCCATTTTCATCACTTGCTGTGTATCTCTAAATGGCCGTGTTAGTTGAAGAAGAAGAGGAGGAGGAAATAAACCTGAAACTCAGTGAGTTTGATTTTGATTTAAACAGCCCAGTGCACCCTGCAGAATGCATGACTTTCCAAAACTGGGATTGCCATGAGTCAGGTATTTATCTCTTACTTAAAAACCCATAAAATAATAAATATAGATACCAGTACTTTGAACCACTTTTACGTTTTCTAACTCCTCTGTGTACAGTGATCACCTGGGTTCTGTCTCAAGATAGATCAGCTGAATATTTACTGAAACACATTGTTAAGTAGAACGGGCTGCAACATTAAAAGAATTTAGAAATTCTTCTAATTCCTCCAAAGCCTAATGCAACAGGCTTGCTGACTTGTGAACTGTAGGCAGGCATTTTGCTGAGCTGAGCTAAACCAAGGCTGTCTGCATGCTAAGACCCTGCTCAGAGAATGTCATTTATTCCTGGCACTGGAGCCAAAGCTGATCACCCCCCAGTAAAAACAGCCACTTGCCCAAATCTTCGTGGCAGTGCATGTTGTTATTGCTGTGCAGATGATTCTCCCCGTTTGCACAGGGTTTTCCATATGCTTTCCTTTGCACCTAGCTGCTTGTTGGCAACCTGAAACTGTGGGAGAAAAGTGGTGGATCGGGACAAAAAATAAAAATACTTGCAAACAGAATGTACGGAGGAGGGAAGAGTAACTGCTCAGAGAGAGCAGGATGCAGGGATCCAGGCAGCTGTCAAACTGCCAGGGAAAATGCTCACCCTGCTACCCACGACTCAAACAGCCCCGTGGGAAGAAGCTCCAGGGCCAAAAGCAGGCAGGAGCTTGGCTCAGGAGTCAGGCTCAGGCTCAGCAGTGCTCCTCCTCAGACAATTAAAGTGCAGATGGCAACAGTGGTACAGGCAGGGGCACCAGGCTGAATGTACAGCCCCAGCGAATTGCACAGACTGCCTCTCAAAGGACACTTCTTGGGGATCTTAGATTTACATCTTTTCCTAGTCCTCTACTCTCACTCACCTACAATTCTAAACCTTCTTGTGAAATGTTTTCAGTTCCTTCATTCATTTAGAGATGCATAAAGTGCAGCGTTGTGTTCTCTGATGCCAGCCTACAAAAGCCAGAAGTTTAATTGAACCAAATCTTTCCCTTTCCATAAATGAGATGTTTCTGATTATTACAGAGCACATTCTTCCTTCACTCATCAAAATCCTAAATAAGGCAATGAAGGGATTTGGTCCAGTTTAAGTTACCTTAACCCATATTCCTTTTGCTGTTTTAGTCTCCAAATACTTCTGGAATAGGAAAGGTTTTAAATAGCTTTCCATGCAAATCTAAAACGTTTTTAATTTACAACAGTAAAGTTCACTGCATCCCAGAAGGGTTTTTGTGTATCAAGAAATTGTTTGGCTATACAAGCCACAACAGCAGGCACTGGCATTTGAAAGCAATGACATAAGGACTTGAGCTTCATTGTCATGCAGAACCACTGGCCAGTTATTTAATTAGCACAAGCATTAAGAATTTTTATTCTATTCCCTCTCAAAAAATATATGAATGTTACAGAAGGGTTTAAGAAACACTCCTAGAAAGAAATATAAATACTGCCAGGAAACAGATGGATGTGGAGGAAATTCAGGGCACAGTCTTATGTAATAAAATGCAAGAATAACAGTACTGTAGTCCTCACCTAGACAGGGAGAAGATGCCAATAATTATCACAAAAGCAGTTATAGAAGTGGATCTTCTATCCCGTATCAAAAGCTGAGCTCCACTCCTTATGTAGGCTGTAAGAATTTCAAACTGCGACAACAAAGGTCACCTGAACTTAAGCAGGGGAAGCAGAATTTGGAATGTATGTGCCAGTTTTAGAAGGGGAAGAAAACTTCCAAGGCAATGTACATTAAAGGCTGTGGGGTTTTGTGCTGCAAATGTGCTTCCTCATGTCCTGCCTTGAGTAACCATCCAGGTAGGATCTTCTCACAGGCTTAGACAAGAGAGTTACTGGTAGTAAAACATTTCTCTGACTGTTACTTAGACTGAATTATAACTGAATAACTCCTTTAATCTATTACTCCTGCCACCACTGATGGTTTGCTTACGCAACACACAGGTTTATATACCATCACACCAGGATGGGTTGTTTCCCCAGGGACATTTTACAAGAGCTTGCAGGAAACCTTCTAACTTCAGAACAGTGGCCTGTGCTACACTTTTACCCCTCTTATGACAGGGGATAATTCATTCAGAGCATATCTCTTGTATTCCACGCTCAAAAGGGAAATTAATCCCTTTTGATTTATTTGACTCTAACAATTCCTGGTTAACCATGGTTGTTGGAATAAAGAAATAATAGAACCCCAAACCGACAAACCCCAACAAAAACCCTTTTCAGACTTCCAAGTGGTTCAATATACTCCTCTGTTCCAGCTAAATTCTGCACAAGAGTGAGAGAGAACTCCACATAAGGGGGTTGATCTCACACCTTTTCAAGTCACTGGGAATTCTTGTGGTGACATGAACAGGAGAAAGATCAAGCCCAGGGAGCATAGCAGGGCAGCCAGTTGGCCATGAGGTGTTGGTTGAGAGCCCTGTGTCCTTTTTGAAATAGTATGTTTGACCCTCAGGCTAAAAAGGCTGGCATGGATGATCTGCACTGCACAGAACACCAACTCAGGTACTCACTGGAGGACTCACAGCATTCAGCATTTCTCTTTCTCCTCAGGTACAGACCATGTAGCTGTGCAGGAATCTCAGTTTCGGTATGAAAACATTTTTAGCCCTAAAGGCTTGAAAATCAGAAGGCAAGGCAGTAACAAATCTCAGGCTCACCATTTTTTGCAGAGCAGTGTTGCGGTTTTCAATTCTTTAAGGCTAACACCATTAAAAAGTCAGTGAGTTTTTAAGTCTTTGATTTCACCTACTGAAAACAGGAAAGCATAAAGGTAGAACTATGTATTAGTGGGTGATACTTATGCAAGGCCCTCAACTGAGATGAAAAAACCAAAAAAAGTTATTTTGATCAATAGAAAGTTCCATTATGTTTTCACTTTGGAATATGAGTATTGTGCAAATGTTATAACTACTGAATGCCTAAACACACTGCTCCAAATGCTAGGCTAATTTTGACTTAATAACTATATCCATATGAAAACACAGCTCATGGAGGATAAACACTCCTTTAGGCAACCTTGCAAAGATTTTGTGACATAAAGTCTAAAACAAAGTTTCAGCTATTAACTGAATGGGGCCATCATTTTAGTTTACACCAGCAGTTTCACACTGCAGAAAAAGTCTAGTTTCATGAGAGGAACCGAAAAACCCACTCCCAGAAACAAACAATGTAGGCTTTCCACTGGGTTAGATGGAGAGCTAAAATGGAGCAACAGGATTACAAAATAGAAGGTTTTCACTGGCAGCAGGAATCCTTACTAATGATACAGTCATATCCCACTGACCAAAAATAAAGTCAGCATTAGGCCATAAGTTACCACCAGCTCTGATCTCTAGTTGCCCACCCAACAGATGACACTCCCAATAGAACTCCGTATTTTAACATATATTTAGATATTCTTGAAGACTGACAGTCACCTAAAGCTCCCTGAGAAGGTGCAGGGCTCCTGTCTGCACCCCTGGAGGGAGCTCCAGAGAGAGCAAGGAGCAGGATTGCTCTGCAGGTTGCTACAGGCATTTTTGGAAAGCCTGACCAGACCTTGGGGATAACATGGTTGTGCAAGTCCTCTCTGGTCAACATAGAACAGAATATAGTGATAGGAACCTCTAACATAAAAATAAGCCACTTTCTGCTTCAATGAGGGCTTGGTGCTGTTCAGAAGGGAAAGGCTCCTCAGTCTTAAGAAGCCCAGGTATCACTGGCAGGCAAACCACTCAGTCATGCCCCCGAATTCCTCTTTATCCCACTCTCAGCACAGCAGGCTCTTACAGAGGCAATCACCTTCCATGCCCCTTGCCTTGCCAAGACTGTAAATTACCCTTTCTTAAAGAGCAGGGATTATGCCATTAATTCTCAGCAGCAGAAGACTGAGAAATCCCCCTGGCTCTGACCTGCCATAACACAGGCCACGTACCAAACACCCGTGGTTCAAAGACAAGCTCTATAAAGCATGCTTAGTATCCCAGAGAAATCCCAGGGTGGCTGGCACTACATTCTAAGTAGTCTCTCCTCTGAATGACCTGGACAGAAAAATGCACTGCCAAGTGAATTTTTAAGTCTTTACAGGTATGCAAGTTGCCTCATCTCACTGGGGAAGGCTTTGCAGAGCAAAGACCTTCACTTCTGTCTGTAAACATAAAGACAAAGCAAAGGTCCAAGAGTCAGAAATCCAGCCAAGCTGTTTTCAAGTTCGTACAGGCAAGGCAAAAGCACTGACCTTAAAGCTAACAGGTGCTAAAATGATGTGTCTTTGGTAGATTTCAAGTGCTGTCAGTGATTATGTAAAACAAATCCCATCTCAAAGGAGAAAGCAAGTGTTTGAAAGAGGGCTGTTGTCTGACTATTCCCCTTGCTAATCGATATACAGCAAGGATGTTCTGCTCCTGGCACTCTCCCAATCCAAGCAGCATGCATTGTCCTTCCATTGCACAGCACTGCGGGGATCAAACCACACAGTGTCAGCGTGCCATGTCTTTCCCCGACACAGTTTCCAGCTCTGCTAAACAAATGACTGCTACAAGATGACAAACGTACGAGGAGAAGTATTCAAATGAGCAGCTACTCTGTGTGGGCATGAATATTAAAAATAAAGAGAAAAAGGGAAAATAAAGAGGACACTGAACATAGAGTGTCCACCACACTCTGAATAGAGAGTGAAAAATAAACTCACCCAAAAGTCAACAATCCACTAAAAATCTAAAAATGATGTGCCAGTGGGGCCTATAAAACTCAGAAAAGTTCACAATTTGAAGAACAATGAACACAGTGCACTTGCCACACAAAAAATCCTAGTTTTTAATATCAGTGTTCATTCTTAGCACCCTTGGAAACATTATTAATGTTTTCATACAACCAAGACACGTAAATGTACATTTCCCACCTGCACACACCAGATCTACCACTGATTTTATGAGATTTGAGTTAACTTTCTTTTATTTAGAGAAACTTGGTATCTTTTGTATTACCCTCAGGCCTTCCGAAAGGGAAGCCATGATTTACAGAGATAAATTCATCAAACCGGAAAGCAAAACAATTTCCATATACACATCTTAGAAAGCATCCACAGGAAGATTAAAAAAAAAAAAAAAAAAAAAGTGAGATTCTCCAAGTCGTCAGACAAGCTCCAAAAGTAGAGACAGCTGCTGATTTAGTCTTGAGAAAATGAGCATTATATTAAAATCTCTCTGCCCACTCTTACCTCAGCATCTAAGTCCCATTCCTACAGATGGTCTGTCTGCTCTGGAAGCTTTTCTGCAGCACCCTCTGCCAAAAACTGTGCCTGGAATGTCAGGAAAGAAAACCAACCCAACAAACAAAAAAAAAAAAAAAAAAAACAAACCAAAAAACACAGCCCAAGCCCAAGTTGTGCTCAGATTTTGCAGATATGTGTCACGGAGTGAAGCGTACCCAAAAGCACCACCCAAGTAAAGGAAATCTTGGCTGCACTTACCTGGCTCTGAAAAAAGAAGAAAGGAAGCCCTGGGGGACATCACCAGCCAGGGGAGGGAGGGGATTGTCCCATTCTGCTCTGCCCTGGGCTGGCCCCACATGCAATATTAGGGCACTTTGGGGCACCACAATTCAAGAAAGATATTGAGCCATTTACAGTGCCCAAAGGAGGGACATGAGGATGGGGAAGGGTCTGGAGGGGAAGGTGTGAGGGCACTGAGGGCACTTGAGGTGTCCAGCTGGAGAAGAGGGGACTGAGGGGAGACCTCGTTGCAGGGACAATTTCCTGGGGAGAAGCAGGCACTGCTCTCTGCTCTGTGGGTACCAGGAACAGCACCCAGGGAATAGCTGGAGCTGTGTCAGGGCAGGGTCAGGTTGGATCTCAGGGAAAGGTTCTTCCCCCAGAGGGCAGTGGGCACAGCATCCAGGCTGCCAGAGCTCCAGGAGAGTTTGGATGATGCTCTGAGGGACAGGGGGTGACTCTTGGGGATGGTCCTGGGCAGGGATAAGGGCTGGACTGGATGATCCCTGTTTACATGGGTTTTATAAGAGGAAACACAACAAAGGGATGTGTGAGGTTGGTCACATCACAGAAATGGGAAGAATCTCACACTGACAAGATTCACCAGACAGTGGAAATCACCTTCAGGGCACTGAAATAAGTTTTATTCTCAGATGGAAGCAGAGTAGCCTCGATGTTGAAATGGATTTTTAGAGCAGAAATTACCTAGTGAGTTATAACAAGCACTGCAACTCCAGCTCCTTCAAAGCAACCACAGAGTCACAGCAGCATATACAGCTCTTGGTCCACTCCACCCCTCCTTTTGGTGACTTTTTAAAGAGATTAATTACTTCTGCAAAATTTAACTGTTCTCTCTCCCCTTTTCCACACAAGATTGATTCCACGGAATTACTTAATAATATGGAGCTGTTATGAGAAGCACAGCTGGCTAACCTAAGGTTTAAAGACATCCTCTCTTATTAAGGAAGTGTTTTAAAGCCTTACTGACACGGCCACACCTCTGGCTTTGCTCTGTCAGCATGTGATCTTTTGCTGGATTGCTACAGATTCTATAATCTGTGCTTTGGGGTGGGAGTAGGAGCTAAAGAACAGGAATTTCACATGAAAAATATCTATAAAACATAAGGTCAAAGGCAATACATGCTTAAAAGCACTAGATTCTTGCAGAAATTTAAGCAGCAGGCAGACATTAGACTGCTTTTTCTCCTGCTGAACAAGGATTTCTGCATAAGCTAAATCTGAACATTCCAGAAGGTAAAAATTCATGTAGAAAATGAGGTTTAGAGTTATTTTTTTTCCTTGAAACTCTATAGCATGAGCATGTGTCTGCAAGCCATGGCAAAATTCTGGCCCTATTTACATTACAAGCCTTGCCACTAACTTTTTGTGTGGATGGAGGCAAGCCAGAAGGAAAAGGAAATGGTGGCTATCAAACCACTTCATTCAAATGCCAGCAGTTCACAGGGTGCTTAGATATATAACATGTATATCTGGGCAGTATACCTGTGGCAGGAACCTTACAGCTTTTCTAGAAGCCTGCAGAAATAGCCAAAGCTAAATGACAGTGGCTTCCAGTCCCAAGTCATATGTTCAGGTTGCCTTGGTTGAATTTACCCCATGAAGATAACAGGTTGAATTTTATTCATAGATATGATAGATATAGATATAAGGTGCATGCCTAGGACCTTATTCTTTGGCTGCCAACTCAGGTTTTAAAAATATGACACTTCATCAGAGCCACCTACTTGTTTGCAGCAGTAGAAAGCAGAGACGAAATCAAATTTGAAAGTTTTGGCTCCTTGCCATTACAAATACTAAGACCAACATTCAAGAACAGCTAAGTAGATAAGATACCATGTGCCTCTCTCATGACAACTTTAATATTCAGACATCAAAACAGCAGCAAAAATCACTGACAGGCAATCAGCAAAACCCAAAGCAGTGATGAAACCATTTTCCACTTTCATGTTATACCATTTAGAAATTAAGGTCGGTTTCAAAGTTTTCTAAGTGCTGGGAAAGTTGAAGGCATAGCTGATGGCCTTCTAACAGTGCCTGTCATGTTTCTGTAGCCTAGAAGTCAAAGACAACTGTTCCCTGATCCCAAATTTCCAAAGAACAGTCAAGATGAATGTTTCCCATCATGTCTTCCAGCAGGATGCAAGCCTGACCAGGGCAAGACCATGACTCAACAGTTCAGAGATGTAAAAGTTGTTTTGCCTCCAATACCCCATCTGGCAGTCTTTTTTTAAAGCCTATGAAGCTCATTTGCAGACAGCTAGAATGTCACCATTTCTAACTCAAGAATAGAGGCAAATGGGCAGCAGGGCCAGATGTGCTTTGCAGAGTCTATGTTTTAATTCTGGGTTGTGTTTCTTACAACCAGCTTGTCCCAAAGCCTTCTTCACAAAAGCAATGGCCAGGACGTAGATCCAGTCTTCTTCTTAAAGCTTTGAACTGAAGGTGTTTAGAGAGAATTCCTTATTTTATTTTGAACATGAAATACACTTGCACACAACATTTTTCATCTTTGAAGAGTTAAGGGTCATTAGGAACCTTTAATGGCACAGGATCCAGTAGATTTTCTTTGCAAATGCTCTTTATTTACATTTCCTAAGATGCACCCACAGGAACAAACTGTAGAGGCAGCAGAAATCAATGTTCCTGCCAGTCTCAGTGCTGGACAAGGGAGAGGCTCTCCATTAAGAATTGCTTCAACCACTGTGACAATGAAATCTTCTTTCAGGTGAATTATGACTGGGTGATAAAAGCAAGATATCAAACAGTTTCTTGGTAACCAATGAGCAGGAAGAACTGTATTCCAAAACAAGCCAGGGAGTATAATCAGCCAGACAACACAATAAAAACCCAGACCACATTTCTCCTGCAAAAGGGGAGACTGCCTGTAATCCTGCTAATATTAGTGCCTGCTTTTGTGCTGTTAAGTAACAGATTTTACTTGGGAGCACTTCAAAAACCTCAGGCCTGAAGGAGGTTGCCATTAAAATAAAAGTACGCTGCTCCCTCCTGTTGAGCACAACTGTTGTTAAACACTTTACAAAAGTTTGCTACGGAGACATTTCCTCCAAATAGTCTTTTGAGATAAATTCAGATTGAGAGGCAACAAAAAAAAAAATCTATTAAAAGTGCTTATAAATGTTAAATATGTTTTGATTGACTGCATTAAACATGGGCACCAGATGAACCGGCTTTGGTATTTCCTCCCTCTTCTGAACATGAGGGTTTATTTTATGAAAGAGTTTAACCAAAAGCATATTCTATATCAGTAATGTAAATCAGAATTTGTATATAAATGCAAAGGTCTATCCTCCTAAGGATAAATACATTGGTAAACCTTTAAGCTCTAGGTATGTTTGAGCAAGTGATTAATTTCATGCAAAATAACACACAGCTATCAATTACATAAAGGTTTCTTCCTTATTTTATTTTGCACATTGAATACAGTTTTGCACACAGCATTTTTCCTCTCTGAAGAGTGAAGAGGCATTAGCAACCCTTAATGGCACAGGATCCAGTAGATTTTCTTCACAAATGCTCTTTATTGAGTTATCATTAAAATTAAACTAAGTTATACTATTTCAATATTGAGTTACTAGCACTGATCCCCTCTAGCCTGACTAGTTAAGCAGGGGAAGGCTGGGTTTCAGAGAGAACACAGCCAGCTTTTGAAGCATTACCCATTTTAGAAAAATTTTATCTACAAGCTCCACACACAAGTGAATCCTAGTCTAAAGCATCCATTATTCAGCCAGCATCCCTTTCCTCATCTCCACTGGAGAAACTGTAATGAGCATTACATGAGATTCACATTTTTCTCCTCTTCTCTTAATTAATATCATTTTAACCGCCTTGTTAACAATTAAAAAGAAAAAAAAAATCTTTGAGGAGAGAGGTCCTCAAAGGTGAAAGTCTGTCAAGCTGTTGTGCTGTATCCTTGCTACTCTTGTGTGACTTGCCCTCCAGAGAGAAGAGATCCTGGCTGGACTGCATTAAGTTCAAATAAGCAAGTCCCATTCTTCAAGTGTCAAAGGCACAGAGCGAGGGGCACGAGGTGAAACAGCAGCACTGGAGGCAAGGTCAAAAGCGACACAGGACATTGGCAGGGACTACAGACCAAGAAAGATATTACTTGGTCTGTCAAGCAGGTGCTTCCCACAGAAGTTTTTTCCTGTTTCAACGTCATCGCAATTGTGAGCAAACAACGTCAGAAAAAGCAATTTAAACAATAAAGGTCTATCTCCTATTTAACAGCCACCAGTTAATTCCAGATCTCATTCTTTTAATCAAGGCTGGCTGCATAAATCTGCCTCTATTTTCTGCGAGTAGAAAATGATTTATAAGATAATTCAGACTGGATATGTCTAGTCCAATCTCCCCCTGAGACCATGGTCAGCCATAGGGTCAGACCAGGTGCCTCAGGGCTTTATCACTTTTGATATGGACACTGCACAAGTGCTTTGGGAAACTGCTCCAACACCTCTTTGTCCTGCTGGGGAAAAGGTTTC
This sequence comes from Margarornis squamiger, assembly GCA_035222235.1. Classification (NCBI taxonomy): domain Eukaryota; kingdom Metazoa; phylum Chordata; class Aves; order Passeriformes; family Furnariidae; genus Margarornis; species Margarornis squamiger. The sequence continues at coordinate 3,339,494 of JAWWTY010000001.1, read as the reverse complement.
TCCTTATATCCTGTGTGAACCTCTTGTTTCAAGATGAGTTCATTGCCTCTCATCTCTCCACCATGTTTGGCTCCATCTTCCCCATAGTCTCCAGACAGGTAGGAGAAGGCTGCCACTGTATGCACCCCAAAATCATCTCCGTCTTTAACAAGCCCAAGAGGAGAATTGCCCCAGCCATTGGGTGGCTGTCAGCTGAACTCATTCCAGTAGCTGACTTCTACTGAGTTACACTGCTGCACAAAGTTGTCAATAAAGTATTCAAGTTGAGAGACACACTGGAGTTTAGGCAGATTGGAAGCACTTCAGAGACGTAACAGACAAAAAAAAAATCAAATTTAATTACAAGGAAAATTTCAGCCCCCTACACTTGTTCTGTGCAAGTGTTTTATGATCAGACCTCAGAGATGATATATGGTAATGTATTTCTCATTGTCAGTCCTATAGCTACTTCATGTGAGGTGAACAGATAGGAGGAGGGAGGGAAGATGCAAAGAGAGAGCAAGCACTATCAATAACATGCACTGTGGCTGAGGGATGAATCTGATGCTGATTCATGACAGCAATATTGTTGTTTTCAGTGACCTAGCCCAGTGCACCTGTGGGCTCTCAATGTTATGCTACCTATTTCTTCTATTGTCTGAAATAAGGCACTCTCAGCCATTAGTGTTTCTTGGAAAGACCAGTGACTTCTCAGCAAATCCAGAAATAAATCTGCAAAGCTGTTCTGATCTCAGAACCACACACAGCAGGGAAGAGGCAATAACCCTTTCCCCCCCAACAATTTTATCAGAAGCAGTGAAGATGAGTCTTTAAGAGGAGATGCATCCAGCTGCCGTAAACATGTGGACATGGAGAGAGGGGGAAGGGAGGTCTCTGTCTGAGGCCCCAGGAGTCAAAATTAGCACACTATTTTTGCTTGGGCCAGCCAAACATTAGTCTTGTATTAAAACCTTGAGTAATGCTGAATTGCTGAAAATAAATAAAAAGTCATTTGATAAGAAGCCTCTTTGGGTGCAAGTGGGTATAACCACGTAGTGGGTTGACCCTGGCTGGACACCAGGTACCCACTAAAGCCACTCCCTCCCAGCTGGCCTTGGCTCCACCAGACACAGGGGAAGCTTCTGGAAGCTTCTAAGAGAAGCCACCCCTGTAGCCCCTCCCCACTACCAAAAACCTGGCCACAGAAACTCAATACACACCAGAACTGAAATTCATTCCAAATCCTAAAAACTTAGTTGGTTCATTGCCTAACCACACAAGCTCAGACTTTGATATGCAGAGTGCTGGAAAAGGTGAAACAGATAAAAATCCTTATATAAGGATTCCGAGCCCCAAATCACTTATCAGACACCCTCTTGGAATAAAAGCAAACTTTTACTCACATATCCATTCCATAAGCTTTTCATCAACCAGATGAGTCAGTCACAACAGCTAACCAAAGTATGCCCCAAATACTACATGAACACAGAAGCCTCACACAAGCACACCAGGCATCAAATGTAAACTTTAACAAGCAATAAGTAGGAGTTAAAAACCGAGTTAAAAATTGATCACTGCAGCAGCTGAAACATCTCATCATGATTTCATTTCCTTCCTAGCACAACAGTAATAGCTACTGGGAGAATTAGTGGAAGAATAAGTAGAGAAAAACAGTAGAGAAAACCCATTTTTAAACAGCTCTTTTAAAAGCAAAATAGTAGGGGGACTATAATCCCTGTAGGCAGTAATTGCAGATCACAACGGGGTGTTCTTTCTTAGCTTCCATAAAACAAGATTGAATGCAGACAGTTTCCATTTCTGAGTAGGGCTTCTGTCCAGGAAGAATTAATGCAAAAGGGAAGATTGTCATCACTTGTTTTAAAAGGCAAACTTGACTAAGTTAAACATGTAGAACAAGATATATACATATACAAACCCCCCACCACCCCCAATAAGACAGATTTGCTGAAAGGCAACTCAAATTTACCCAGAAACTATTAATTTAAACTTTACTAGAGAGAACACACAGAGCAGTTTTATAATAAAATTAGAATGTCCATTTTGTAATCCAACTTCAGCTCTTTATTAAAAATGGCTTTTTCTTCTGACGACCGTGTGTAGATATGCAGCAAAGCTATGGCAGTGACTAGAGGGAGTTTTACTGCACATGCTGCAGCTCCTGGCCCTTCATTCATCAAGGACAAGCCCACACCTCAGCTAGAGCTCTGTCTGCAAAGCCAAGTCAGGGAGAAGGCAGAACACTCAGATTTCAAAGATTCATATTTGGAAGCTAGAAAGAGACAGAAAAACGAAGGATATCTCTGAATTCTAGAGCCTGCCCTATCCCTCTTCAGGATTTTTTTTTGTCTCCTTGAAGTTCCCATCTATTTCCCCTTGTCACCTTCATCTTTCCAACCTAGCTTTCCACTCTTGCTTCCAAGCCAGGAGTCATTTGGAAATGGTGCATACTCATGTAGCCAGCATGTTTGCTACAGGAATCCCCTCCTCTGCAGTGGGAGGACCATTTCCAAAATTCAGGCCACTAACTCAGGAGTCTTTGCAAACAAAGCTTTTTTGCCACATTATGCAGCTTTGAGTTGCTGAAGAACCAAAAGGAATTTCTTCGTGCTCAGGATTCCAGTACCCTGCAATGCAACACAACAGTCTTCAGCCAGCCAATTGAAAGAGTTACATTAATTCTCCACTAAGAGATGGTGAAAAAATCTCTTTATCTCTTATTACAAAATGTTTTAAGCATTTTAAATCAACCTTTCCAAATGCCACCAGCTGTGGCAGACAGCATGCTCAACAAGAGGGAACTGCTTTGAGGAAATGGAGGGAGACCTACCCTTTGCACAGTTAAAGTCCTAATTTCTGTGTTTCTGTGTCTCACACAGCGTGCACCTCAGGAAACTTGGAAGGGCAGATTGGTTTGGAAAACATTTTCCCTGTTTTCTGGGATGCATAAACTGCTTACTGCTATGCTCTGCATGGAACAAATAATAAAGGAAGTTATTCAGGACAGTCAATCCTAGAAGAGATCCTACCTGCAGTAACCTCAGATGCTTCTAGTTACTCCCTTCAAGAAGCCAACTGCTTGCTAGGTCACAGAATCATTTACTTCGGAAAAGACCTCTAAGATCACAAGTGGAAGGTCCTCTTTCAAGTATCTTGGGGTTTTTAAGCAGTATCAGAAAGCAAAAAGGGCAACTTTGTTAAAAAATCTGTGAAAATACAGACAATTCAGAGCACCACGAGTTAATGAATGAATGAATAAACCACAAGGACATTCTCCAGAGACCCCCTCAGGGGAGCAAATAGGAAGTGCCATTCAGGTCACCTGGTGAGAACAGGGCCAGGAAAATTTAGTATTAAACCAAAACACACACAGCCCACCTTAGCAACATGAATGTAGCAAAATGAGAGGTCATATCTGGAACACTTTCTGCTTTCATTGGGTTCCTCTAAATCCTCCTCTTAGCCTGCACATAAAGCTTATTCCATTCCATTACCTCCATATCTCAGCTACCACATTCTTCCTCCACCAGCAGCTCTCCGTGTAGCCAAACACACATTCCCTCAGGACTGGTATCACCCAGGCACAGAACAGCCAAATGTCAGCAGCAAAAACCCTGGGAGAGTACAGATTCCCTTAGCAGGGCTCACCCCCGAGCCTCTCTCAGCTACATTGCTGCTCTCACCTTCAACCTGGCAGTGCTCTGTCTGCCTGTCTCCAGGTCTGCAACACCATTGCTGCCTCTCTACTTCTGCAGGGAACACTCCTAGCTCTCCTCAGAGGGGAGATTCCATTCCTGATCACATCTCAAAGGACTCCCCCAAGCCTTTCTCTACTATTTATAGAGGGTGGGGCAGCACCTGCCAGTGCTCAGCTGGAGATTGGGCACACCTGGCCCCTCAGCCCATGGTAGGACACTTTACTTGGTGCTGCAGAAATCTGAAACCACGCAGTTTGTTCCTAATGTTTCACCTGACATAAAAAAACCCAAACAAACCACAAACAAACCAGCTAATGTCACCTAGAGCAAGACAAATACACAGTATTTCGGTCTTGGATGCTAATTTTGTACTGCCGTAAAAACCAAAAAAGAGCAACTAAAGGCACTAGAGATTTCTAGATAGCAGAAATGAAATCCAAACTTTTTCTTTGGAAGTCTTACGTGCCTCAGATTAACAAAATAATTAATTCAACTCAGTATGAACCAGGGTTAGGTTTGTCTCTGTCCTTTAAAATACAGTTCTACAATTACCCTGAAGGAAAGAAAAGGTGTCTGCCCATGTTGGCTCTCTTCTCACTTGCCATTAGGAATGAAAGGTGGTCAGACTCCACTGTGACTCCTCATCAATTCAGCTCATAACATGCTAAAGGCTGAAAGGCTCAGGAAGATGCAAAAACCAAAGACGCAGGAGTTGCATAGGGACAGACAGAGCATAAGTGCTGTAGACTCTGTAATACTTTGTGAATACCCTACCAGTTTCTCTATTTCTTTTTGACAGCAGAAAAGCAGAGTGGCAACCTAACATTAGTGTTTTGGTATTAATAAATCTCTTTGCATCAAAGAAAAAGCCTGTCCTTACATTTTCAGCTCATAAACTCTGAGGGGACACAGACTTCATGATGTGTGGCTGCATTTTCTTAGGAAATCTTCCCTTTAGTAAAGCATAACTTGCAGAATGATCAAGCAGAGGGAAATGGGAGGCAGAAGGGAGAGGATTCAGGTGGAATTAAAGGAGGTTAATGGGAAGGTGAAGACATGAGTAGAGCAGGTAGAGAGGAGTCAGCAGCACAGGTAAGAAGAGGTTGAGGCACTGTGGCTCTGTGTGTCCTAATATAATGGTGTTCAGTAACAGGTCACACTGACAGGTTGTGCTTTAGTTGAACTTTATAGAAGTTAAAAGCAATGTGCCTTAGGAAAGTGGGCAGAAAACCAGAGTCAGTCACATCTTTTAACATCCATTTTCAACTGACTAGAGAAAAGAAGAAAACCTCTTGCCTCCACAGCACAGTATCTCTGAACAAAAGACGAAGCAGGCAGTTGTCTGCCTGACTGCTATCATTGTGGAGATGGATTTGCTGTGGAGGACACCTTTCCTGGCTGAAAGCTGCAGAGAACTGGGGCTTCACTCACTGCCACACACCCAGAAGACACCCACTGCTCCTGGAGGTGTTTGAAGGCACTGCTGCCCCACTGTCCATGCTTGTTAACCAAGTCAGGGTGGCAGAACACCCAACCTGAGGGTGCTGTGCACCTCTGAGATAGCATATCATGCTCAAAAAGAGAACATTTCACCCAGGACACAAGAAACACGAGACTATAGACTTTACCTCCTTTTTCTTGAAGCCTCCAAACTTCAGGCCAGACGCCAGGTCTTCCTGAAAGCTGCACATGCTGCATTTATGACTATCTTTAATCACCACAATAGTCACTAACTGTTGTAAGGTACCAGTAAATTTGGTTTTGAAGAGCTGTTTAATGTACTTACTTTCCAAAGAGGAGTGAAGTGCGGGGTAAGGGATAACCTGAAACCTTGCTCGGCCCTTCCCATAACCCACCCAGTTACTTGATATATGTAGAAAGAAGTACAAGTCAAAAAAACCTCCACCCCAACAAAACAAAAACCACAGGGCAAGTTTCCTCCTCCTTTACCATCACTTGCACCTCTTCATAATAAATATATCCTGGATGGCCATGTAATCTTGCATTGTTTATATCCATCTATAAATCAGATTGCATTTACTACTGGGAATGAGAAAGGCAGAGGAGAAGTGAGCATTCAGATATAGAAGGAGCCATCCACTCTAATAATACAGGCAATTACTCCAAATTTTCTAAGAACAGCAATATAGAGCACCTTCTGTGCAGGTACTCCATTGACTTATACCCTTCTTAATGGTAACAGCAAATACTTTGCCTAGTGAAGGATGCCCCAGCAGCATGTGGTATTTCTGCATTCATCTTATTCACATTTATTAAGATGACTGCCTAATCTGCCTCTTGAATAGTGGCAGCACATCACAACCGACATGGAAGACCAGCCTTTGAAATGACAAAGCTTTGAGATATTTTTTAGCTTCGATTTACTTTCCTGCATGTAAAGACAATTTAAGAGTAGTTCAATGTAGGTAGGAACTTCTGCAATATCTAATAACTGGTTGGAACTTCCTCTAGCAAGAAATGATAACTTACTTTGAATTGAATACATGCCTACAGCTAATTAAACTAAAAATATTCTTGAATAATATTTTGTTTCAAGGGTGAGTGTCTTATTACTAATGAAGAAAAAACAAAACAAAAACATAGCACTGGACAAAAGTTTCTTATCAGTAGAGCAGGACTTTGAGGATGGTATAACCTTCCACACCAATTGCCTCAGTGTTTTTGGCAGAGAAATATGAATGGTTACCCTCTAACACCAGGACTGAGCCACCCTCTAGAGCCACAACTCACAGGGTCACTCGGATTGCACACATTTCTTGCACCTTCTTTAAAGTCCACTGAAAGAAATCATCCCTCAAGAGGTGGTTTGGGATCAGACTTCAAACTTTTCACCTCGATTAAGGCACATGCAGCAAGCAAACCAACCTCTGCACTTCCCTCAGTGGCCTGTCCCACACTGCAGCACACAGTGGGATAAACCTGACAATTTAGTTCCACACCATGTCCCAACAGAGAGTAAAGACTGCTGCTCTCTGCCAGCTTGGGTCTGATTTAAATTGATGGCCTAGAGCTGGCAGACTCTGAATCCATTACCGTATTTCATGGTGCAGAGGAATGGTTACATATGCATGTGACAGTAAATGGCTTTAATTTGATGAAGACACCTTCTTACCCCCTGCTGATGTTGATTCCTTCAACTATGCAGAATGAATTCTGTTGTCTGCTCGTGAGAGATAATACATAAAGCAACAGAAGAAAAAATAAAAAAAAAATCACATTGGCATAGGCTCTCGACTCGCTGCATGGTGCTCCACGGTCACAAATCCTATTAGCACTAATCAAAATAAGATGATGGGCTTCCTAACACCTTTGGTCTGGGAGACAGAACCTGCACAAACCTGAGAATTGGAACCTCACGGAGTGGGGAGGGTAAAGACCTCCCTTATCTCCCAAAATACTGATCCACAGGGCATAATGAGGGAAAGATTGGAGAGCTCATTTGCCGTCCTGGCTCCCCTCGAGCTCTGCACACGGACAAGCAGCTGGCAGCAAGGTGGGTAGAACAATAAAATCCCCCCAGTGAAGCTGAACTGATACAGCCCATTACCTATCGAATCATGCCCATGCAGGTCTCTCAATTGAATGATTACAGCACTACCAATGGGCTGTGCACTGCAGTGTTGTATTACAGCTCTGGTTCATAACATTTTACAATGTATAAGTAAAAAAAATTAAATGCTGTTGAAGACAGAAGCGTTTCTCTTTTGAACGTGCACCAGACGTACCCAGCAATGGCTGAGGTTGAAAATGTATATACATGATGAATTTCTAGGAAACTGGCCAAAATCTAACACAATGTGGCCACGTGGATCTCCTAAAGAGGCAGCCAAAAGTCTTGCTTTGGAGTATTTGCAGCTGATGTTACAACTGTGTGGCTACCATGGAATTACTGTTTATCCAGATCCTTTATTTTGGAAATAGTTCAATGTGGTTATTGGCAGATGAGCCAGAGAGAAAATCCTTGCTTGTGGCATGTGCTTTGAAGGAATCAACTATTAAAAAAAAAAGAATATTCAAACCAAAGCTGCATAACTGGAAAACTGTACAGTCTATCTACTTCTATAAGTGCACAAAATCTAAATGCCTGCCTTATGACATAGTATATCTTTTCTAAAATCTACATTTTTGTTCAAATTTCTAGTGCTAGCCAAATAGTGTCTCCCAAATACTGATTCTGGTAAATTTGGGTATGTTTCTGTGTTGTGAAATAGTGACAGAACATCCTTATTATTTGCACATCATCTTGGAAATATGTGAAGAAAATTACAAGCCAACAGTCTTATCTGTTGACAAGGTATTGAACAGTGGTATTTGCTACCTGACATGCAAAGCCCCAAAATTAGCTGTGTGATTATTTCCCTGCTAAAATAAGCATGCCATATCAAAAGACATGGATTTGTTCAATTTATGCTCTTTCCTCTGGAGGATTTTTTTGAAAGAACAAGCACGGTCAAGTAACGTTGCATCTCTACCCCTGTTGTGGTATTTATGCTTCCCTACCCTTGGGCAGCAATGCTAGGCCAGCTTTGTAAAATTAACTCCACCTATACACATATTTGCTCATCACAGCAAATCCCAGACCAGATTTCCTGCTGGCATAAGTGGGCTTAAGTTAACAATTTCCACTCATTTACCCCAGCAGGTAATTTGGGCTGTGGTGTGCACCAAAAAAATAGGAATGTGCACTTAAAGCTGATTTCTGGAAGTGATCCCGTGGAGAAGAACACTTACCAAGTGTTGAGATTCCACTGAAATTTATGAAATCAGTGAGCTTTAAGCACATGCTTTGATCAACTGATCCTTTGAAAACAAGAAATTAATTGGAAAGTTTTGCTGAACAGGATAATAATAGTAGTAGTAATAATAATAACAACAATAATAATATAGTGATCTTATTCCAGTGAGAAATAGTGATATTCAGCAATTAATGGTCTGTTGTTGTATTCAAATAAATGTAAAACCAGAGCTGGGCAATGAGAAATCATCCTCCTGAAAACTGAACAAGCTTCTGCCCTTGTACCATTCCTGTGGCTAGGCTGTAACACCCAGATATGCATATCAACATTGAATTGTTGTGATCAAACATTTTCCAGCTGCCATAGAACATGCTGGGAATAGAGGGATCCGTTCTCCCTTCACCCACATACACTCGGGCCACTTCATTCAACAACTTTTTTTTGTCCAGACTTCAGCCCACACTGTAAAGCAGCCAAGCTGCATGGACTAACCCTTACAGAGAGCTGAACCCTGTAGCTACAACTTTAGACAATATTCCCTGTGCCTCAGAAACTCAGCTACAACTCTTTGGCAGGTTTGGCAAGATGCTGGCACTCACACCCTCTTTAAGCACCAGCCAGCTGTGTTTCCAGAGGAATCTCGGCAGTGACTCCTCCAATGGGAATTAAATGTATCAACGCTGATTTTGTTTTATTCTGGATCACTGCTAATGCAGCTGGAGAAGGAGAAAGGCTGGAAAGAGCTGGTGAGAAGATGGAGACAGGACTCACAGTGACTGGGATTGTTTTGTGGAGTGGGGCACAACCAAAGGGGATGGTCTCCAAAATGTCAGGTTTCACAAGCAAAAGCCTTTGACCAGGCTGCCTTCAGCTTGGGGCACTCCTGCACTCCTCACTTCTGCAGCCAGCAGAGGAAGATGCTTCCACAGAGGAGGACTCAGAATAACTGCTCAGCCTACACAAAACTAAATTGACCTATGCTGCCTCTTACACATAGACACTAAATTATTGCTCATATTTGCATTCTGTACATGATGGTTCTCGTGCTCTGCCTCCTGTACAATCCTATATATCGGTCAGTTGGCACTGAGCCTTCAAGGTGGATGATGAACAAGTAGAGGAGGTTCAGAGAGTCATGGAAAGAAACATTCATTAAAATGATGATGAATTAATTCAACTTATTTTTCTTTTCAGAGAAATTTAGAAGCAGAGATGATTATGGTAACTTCTATGTTACTGTTACCTAATTTGATAGCACAACCATCTTCAGCCTAAAAGACAAAAGGATGAACAATGTCCAAGGTTTTGAACTCAAACCAGATAAATGTAGACGAGAAATAAGACTCAAATCTCAAGATGCAAGCACAATCAATCACAACAAATTACTGTCCAAAGCTGCCTCTCTTTCTTTGCAAATCCTTGAATCAGTATCAAGGGGGTTTTTTAGGTTTTAAGGGAGTTCTCTCTTTTGTTGGGGGTGTTGGGGGGGCTTTTTTTTTTTGTTTGTTTCTTTTTAAAGATCACTTTCCCACAGTTCCTAGGATCAAAGCAGGCTGTGAGACTTCTGACTTGAATTGTTGAGGAAAGTCAGATCAGTTGGTTTTGGGAAACTTAAAATTTATAAACTACCAGTGCACTGTCTGTGTATTTTGCTTATGGTGACAGACGTGGGAATGTGCAGGAACTTTGGAAAGAAACCCTGTTTCAAACCTCAAATCTCCATGGGTAAATCAGGTTTCATGTGGCAGGTAGAAGGATGCATAACGAGGAGATGACTTTGGCCAAGGTGAGTCCTAGCTTTCCCAAAGACGTGCTCTGTCCCAAAACGTGAATCAATTCAGTGTTAACACATTAACTCTTATTTTGTCAGAACTAATTAGACAACCTTAGGTGGTGGTTGGTGGAATCAATGCCATGCAAGGACAGTAGAACCTTCAACACCTCTTTTGGAACAAAGCCTTACCTGTACAGCAAAGAGGACACGAACACGTGCTACATACGCTATATACATAAAAAGAACTCCCTTAAATTCAGATTTTTGGTCTATGTGTAGCAGATGAAACGACATTCCAGACATCTCCTTCCAAAATTCATCCGGCAATGCTGGAATATTCTACATGCACCCAACTTTACTATCTCTTGACAACTTAAAATACAAAACAGAAAAAAACAACACCCCCACACCCCTCATAAGGGTTCTACAAATTTTGAGCCTCAGTTTGGAAAAACTGTATCCAAGATAAGTAGAACATGATGAATTAATTGAACATAAAGTTTTGCTTCGGAAGTATCTTTTTAACTGTAATCCTAAACTGTCACAAGTCTTATTTCCAGCCTTCTCAAAGACTGATTTGGGCAAAATCAGATATTTCTATGAAATATCATTTGAGACATCCCATTGCATTGCTATGCCAAAGGACAGTGGATCAGCTGTCTTTTAGGCCAATAGCCTACATATTTTGGCTCTTTGAGTCAAAAGTGCAAATTAATGATTTATTTCTCTTCCAAAACACTTATTTTCACAGTCAAGGAAATAGGATTGTTGGTGCTAAAATCCTGACAGCATGGCATAAATACATTTACATGTGCTTGCAATCACATTTACACTATACCTCAGGGATTGCAACCCTGCAAATAAATCTTGTTATTCTCTACACTATGCAAGTAAACATTCCACAGTAGAAACAGAATCATTGTCCTCAATAATCAATATTCTAACTATTCTGCCAGACAGCAATGGCCGAGTTCCACCAAACTGTGGCAAGTTGTAGCCTCCTGTTACAAGACTGGCAGCATCACATCTGTAGCCAAACAGAGGAGGGATAGACAAAGCTCTTTATCTGAGTTTTGGGGCAAGTAAATTCTGGAAGCGTTGATTTTCTGCCAAGCAGTATTAGCCTTAATAAATTCAGCAAGGCAACTAACAATTTAAACATCTGTAACTGCAGGAAGAATTAATCCTGAGTGTAACTTCGTTTGCTTTCTTTAGTGGCATCACTTTGATAGCATCCTGCATTGGTTAATTGGATTTATCCTCCCAACAACCTTGCGAGGAGGAAAACGCTATTAGAGCTGTTGGACAAGTGGGGATCTGAAGCACAAAGAAACTAAATGACCTAGTCAAGGTCACACAGAAATCTGGTTCAGCATAAGCACTAAATCCCAGATTTGCTGAGTCCTTTGACAGCACAATCCACCAGAACTACCTGCCTGTCTTGTCTGCTTACTGGTACCAGCAATTCTACCTGAAAGGACAAACAGTATTTTATTTTATTTTTTATTTTTAATTGCCATAAGCTTTTCTTTTTTAAAAGGAAATTAGGCAAATTGCTCAAGTTGAAAATACACTAGGGAAAAGAATCTGAGATGTTCTACACGGGGCTGTAACTACCAAAAATAAAAAAAATGAAAACACTTTTGTACTTCATATAGGCAGTATTTTCTTCTTTCAAAAAATAAACGTCTTGATGACAGCAGGGCAGCATAAACAGAGAGATAAAACACAGCATGCCTCACATACTGGGGGCGGGGGGGGGAAGAAGGATTTCCTCTCTTTCCTTTCTTTCTGTATACATATTTCATCTCCCCTCTCCTTGTTCCTCCTCTTCCTTTCATTAAGGAAGATAAGTCATAGCAGTGAAGTTATAGACATCTGTTTCCCAGTTAATTGATAGTGAAGGCGTTTTCACTATTTCCCTAAGGATGGTGCAGCTGAGACCGAAAACATTTCATGTTCCAATAGGTAAGCTTAGCTCTGGAGCTGCTAGGACGTGCTTTGCTCAGAACCAGCCTCTCTTCAGAATGCTCTCTGCTCCCAGGGACCCCACAGAGGGTTCTGGGAAACACTTGGACTCCACATTTTTGGGAAAAACAATGTGAATAGCAAAGAAGGTAATTGAAAAGGTAACCAGGTATGTGTCACAGGGAAGGCAAACACATACAGGGGTGAGGTAAGTTAATTCACTGAAAGGTCAGAACAGAATCAGGCTTTTGCTCTCTCTGTGCAGGCGCGAGGAGAGCAGGTACCAGGGGAGACATACAATGCTAAGCAAGTCATTTGCATTATAAGTGCCTTAAAAAATAGGCAACTCGTCCAAAAATGGCTGCAAAAGGAGCATGGAGAGCAAAGAGGGGATACGAGTTTGTGAATAAAGCATCAATTTGAGCTGAGGACATCTAGTTTGCCCGTGTCTGTTTAGCTATTCTGAACATACTGTTTCCCTCCCATCCTTCGCTCTCCCTCCTTGTAAAATTCAGAAGAATTATTATCAGTGCAATCACAAAATAATAATGATGGTATGGCTGTGGAGCTCCATGCTGTGGATTCCTGCCAGCAAAAAAAAGCTACACTTATGAAGGAATATCTCTTGGCATCTTAAATTTCACTCTAATGGCAGAGCAAAAAAAAAATTGGTGGAGAAATAAGAATATATCCCACCACCACAATGCCAGCAAGCTTCTGCTGCAGCACCAGGTGTTGGTTTGACATAGATCCCTCCTAGGAAGGGAATTTCTGGGCCCAGTCCCCACAGCAGAGCAGGTGCAGCTCGAAAACCAGCTGTTTTTACTGTGCTATTCTAAATATCAAATTATGTTCTATAGTTTAGGAGTACCTTACACAGTGACAAGCCATTGATGACAGCTCTGCTGAGTCCTCCCTAACCAGCTTTAACTTTCCTGGCATTCACTGTGCACTTCTAAAACCAGCAGGAACAGGTATTGCCTGCCCCACTTCATGGCAGCAATGAGCAAGGCTTTTTGATTTTCCAACTTCCAAAAGCTTTTAGGTGGAGGTATGAAACCAGAGTAGGAGAGGTAACATTTCTCTTTAAAAATATTGCCCGATTTGCTACACCCCTTTTGTGAATGGCTTTGAAATAACTCGCAGAATCGAGAAGTCCATAAATAACAGACTTTAAAATGAAGAGATCCTAAAACACACCCCCACAGCATCTAGATTTCCTTTAGCAGAAGAGTGAAGCAAATAATCTTTCCCAAGGTCGTTGCTACAAATTAAAGTTGCAATTTATCAGAATGATTAAATTCCCCAAGGGAAGAATATAAATCTCTGCAGTATACGGGACATCCATGGTAGCTCATTTCACACTCCATATTTCCATTAGCTGGCACTGTGCATTGTGCTCCCTGTCTCCATATGCTCCGAGAACTGCAGATTTATGCAACTTTGGCAGGTGAGCAATTCAGACCCAAATTCGGCAAATCTCCCCCCCGACGTGACACGTTGGTGTCAATTCTTCCCTGCCTTTGCCAGCAGCTTCCCTGTGGGGCCAGCAGGACACCACCTTGCTCTTGCATAACACCGTGGGATGGGATTTGTGCCTTAATTTGGGCAGAAACCAGTTTATGCTCAGGTGAGGAAGGCACAGCTGTTATTGCATTCATCTTGGTGCTGACCTTTAAGCTTCTCCTGTTGCAGAACACACACTCTTTATGCTCACTGAGCTTTCCTTTCGAATCAAGAGGTGAAACCTTCTGATAGAGGTTGCCTGTGTATGTCAGTTTTTGTGAAAAGGAAGCATAACATTTACTTTTTGTATTGGAGCAATGTACTGGAGCACTTGGGAAAAGGCTCTCGTGCTCTTTACACATGAAATTCCTTTTGCCCCAGATTGTTGCTGCTCTCCAGCACCCACTGATTTTCTTATGGGGTTTTTCTTTGCAGATTCTAATGGAAGGATAACTGAACCATGTTTGTAAAAAATGAAAAAAAAAACAAAACAAAACCAAAACCAGAAAACTAAACCCACAAAACATCAAAGAGGAGCAAATGCCGTTTAACAAGAAAAAATAGCAGAGATTGTGGAGAACTGGCCATACTTGGTTGGCAGGTTGACTAGACCAAAAATGTTGCCTATTTTTATTTTACATTGAAAATGGGGAGTAAAGGGGAGGAGTGAAACTCCTCTTTCACAAGGGGTACCTTACTAGCTGGCAACATGAAGAGTGAAAATCCATCCATTTGTGCATTCTAAAACAGCTGAAACTGGTGTTTTGTTTGTTTTTTATAGGCTGGAGGCAAACAGGGAGACATATTTTATCCCTTCAAATACTTGAGAGCCTTTGATCCATTTCTGTCTCGCACAGTTCCCTGGCACACTAGGACTGTATGGCACAAGATGCAGGATTAGCATCACAGGACAATTTAGGACCATAGTGGCAGACTTCGAAAGAAATGCTGCATTATAAGTCTGATACTAAAGAAATTAAAAAGCTTTTCCAAACTCCCACTGCATCACATGGTGCAGCACAGGACACTGGTTGTCAGCACATGCTTGCAATTATTTCACCTAATGCTTTTATGTTGAGGCAGGGATTCTTGTTCCTCCAAGCTCTACACTGCTAACATTACTTTGATGGAAATGTTCATCATGTTCTCCGTATATAAACTTCCCAATTCCCCAACTGTTATTTGGACATGCAAAAGGCGGGGGGGAAACACCAAAAAAGGAGGCAGAAAAGCAACCAACAAAACATTAGAATTGGTCTGGCACCTTATTAATGCCTCCTTCAAGTATCCACACACGTGTCAATAAATCTCTTCCGTTCTGGAGCACAGTATTTTTCAGCCTTATTATTTTCAATATTTTGCCTGTCATTTCTGAATGGTTGCTCAGAAATAAAAGCTTGCCCTTGAGAAGCAAGAAAAAGTTACTATGTTTTCAGCCTGGATCACCTCATAATATAAGCACTGAAATGCTAGGAATAATGTAAACTCTCCAGTAAAATACAGTGATATAGTATACCTGGAAATACCTCAGCTTAATAGGTGTTGTGCCATTAACAGTGGATTTTATGGAAGCTACTAGATGTAAATCTGTCAGGCAGACAAAGATTTACAGTAATATCCCCTGCAGTGGACAATTTTCATCACATTTAGGACTGTCAGGCAACTGGTGTGTTTTCCTCAGGCCCTTTAGGCGTGAAGGCCCATTCATTTTATTTAAAGGCTGGCATATTCACCTTCAGGCATTCTGCACTGACGAAGGAAGCTCTTCCGTGCCCTGTCCCTTTTCATAAATGTAACCCAGAGCTCTGGTGACTTTGCACATTCTCACCAGTTCTTTCTGAATAAGAACCTTATCCTATGTGTTGGACAGCAGGGAAACAAGACCCAAATTCATGGCATATCCTGTTTATGGCCCTGCATGGCAGTTTACAAGGGTAAAGCAATGTCTACATATTCCCAGGAAGCAGAGCAAACAGGCTCTGCCTATCCCAGGCATCTCCCAGAGGGACAGCAATGGGATAAAGGCACTGAAAACCTTTTTTGGAAGATACCAAAAGCAACCTTATCCAACATATCCACATGGGATGCGTGCCTAGCAGTGAAGATGACACAGGGAATAAGCACTAAGAGATAGTACACCCTTTCAAAATGTTATTAGTAAAACATCCATGCCTTATATCCTTCATTGTTTTCCCTTCTAAATTATATAAATATTAAAACAGAATTTTGAAAAAAAAATCATTTCCTACAAATTCAAGGCTTTCTGGAAACAAGTGTTAGGAATTTGAGTTAGACATAACAGTAAAGAGAAACGAGTAAGGGACCAAACATGGACTGACCAAAACCCCCATTCTCCATGCCCTGTGCCTTCAGGTGTGGAGCCAGAGGGGTCTGGAAGTCCTTGAGTTGAGCCTGGAAAGCAGGAGAAGGGGGTAATGCTGTTTGTGTTTGGTTTTGTTTCTCACCATCCTTATCTATGTTTGATTGTAAACAAAATAAAGATCCCCAAGCTGACACTGCTTTTGCTATTGACATGCCAGTTCCTAAGTGAACCCCCTATCTTTATGTCAACACAGAGGGGGTTTAATCTTATTTTCTTTCCTTGTCCTGCCGAGGAGAAAAGATGAGAAACCAGCTGGGTGGGCATTGGAAATTCAGCCACAGAAAACCCTCCCTGAAGGATTTAGGCCACGTGTGCAGTAAAGACATTTCCTTACAGGTCTCCTTACAGTGTGCAGGTCTCCAAAGTGAGTATGAAAAAACCCTCAAACCCTTAAGAGGAAGAGAAAAAGACACCAAGTGGTTGCACTTCTGGAAAAGGTGGTCAGCCTCATACCTTACCATCCCTCTATTCCTTTCTTCAGGAGCTGGCCCATGCCAGAAATGGAGGTAGCTGGGACACTGACATTTAAACCTGCTTTTATGGGAGGGGAAATTGATAAAAAAGCCTCTGAAAACACTGTTGAAATCTTTAATTCCTCCTGCTGTGGTGCAACTTTTACCGAAGAATTCATGTAAGCACATCCAAATTTTGGAAGCTCTCTCAAGCGTGGTGAGAGTCACCATGCTTGAGATGAAAGAGAAGTTTCACAGGAATCAAACTGCAATAACAAAGCAAACCAGAGTTTTAATTACAATCAGTATTTCCTCTATCTCAGCTGTCATCAGTGCACACTGATAAGAGCACAATTATATTATACACCATAGGTAACCTATTTGATTCTTACAGTGCATATTCCAAAAGGTGAAGACCTTTTGCAACTACTGCTAAACACGGTGTCTCACTGCGCTAATAACTGAGGCAAAATATCTTCCCATCATAACACTCCAAATGCAGGAAATCTCGAGCCAAGAAACTCCACAGAAGCTGAGTAATTACAGGCTTAAATCTACGTCCGACCAAGAGCTTCAAAAGCACCTGCTATCCAAAAGGAAGCCTGTTATGTACTTTCTGCAGAGAACCCCTTATCTTCTACAATTCTAATTAATCTTTCAAGCTGCTTCATCTTCAGCTGGCAAACACAAAATACCTGCATCTTACAGGTTTGCTCATGAAACAGCATCATCCCAAACCAGTCTGCATCGTGCCATTCCCACAAATTCAGTTTTGGCACAGAAGCCCATAAATAATTTCCTAGCAACACATCCTAAATAATGCTCCCCAATTAGCAGTGAAACATCCAGTACAGTCAGTTGCATCCTGTGCTACTGAAACTAATAACTGCAATTTCCACCTTAAAACTATCTGCAAGAGAAATTCCAATCCACGAAAGCAGCAACATTTAAACTAAATTAAACCTCTTTACCATTTCACTTTTCATCACAATGTGCACTCCATTTAAAGGCTTTTCCTCTATTAAAGTTTCAGCATTTAAACCCCTCCTTTGACAACAGCCTGCCAGGCATCTCCTGTTCTCTTCACAGTGTGTTTCAGTGCTATTAAGCTGGGACTTACAGATTCCAGGACCAGAAGAGCTCATTACAATCTTAGTCTCTGCACAAGGTGGTTGAGTTTAAAGACACCAAATGGCAGCAGCTCTGCCCCATCCCTAGGTTGGTTTGCTCCAGTGATTAATTACTTTTACAATTAAAAGCCTATTCTTTTTTTTGATTTTTATAACTGTCTTAACTGCCTTGCTGGAATCCTACAATGCCTTTGCCATCCAACAGAGAGGCGGCTTCTTTTTGCAGCCTCACCAACTTTGCTCCCCCTTCCTTCTGTGAAAAGAGTTTTGTGAAAATAGTTTCTTGAAAATGTTTACGGGGGAAATGGATCTCTTTGAAGTACCTTTGTATTTGAAGGTGCAAGTTCCCAGGAAGCTTCAGTTCCCTTTCCACTATTTTGCATGTTTATTTTGTTCCATGTACAGCGAATAGCAACCATCCAATTAATAATTGTCAAATATATTCACAATTACACGCACACACACACAGAAATTAGATTGATTCCCCAACCACGACTGCCTCCTATCTATATTTAAAAACATGTTTGGACAAATGGTTTGCAATTCTTGACGGAACATGGAAGGAATTAGTAAATCAAAATTTCCCTGGTTTTCTTTTTTGCTTCAGGCACACCATTCCAAATGCAGCGTCAGATATCCTAGCAAATAACTACCGAGCACATATTTGAGATTTCCTAGAGTAGCCAAATTAATTACAAAAAGAAGGATTTTTTGACACATGCCTGTATGAAACACAAAATTGGGGTCACTCACCCGAATCAATGAAAAAAAAAATAAATACACGGCTACTCAAAAGCAGTCACACCAACAGAGACATTCCATAAACATTACTCACATTCTACGTCCATTCTTCAGCACTTTCCCTGGGATGCTGCTTAAGGCCTCCTGAGATGGGATGTTTTGGAAAAAATGGCCATTTTATTGCTAAGAAATGGACACAAAAATATGAAAACCACCCAGTAACTTTGTGCTTTCCTTAACAGAACCACTGAAACCTGCAGAGCCAAGGCAGAGCCACAGTGGGATGAACTGGAAGTCAGCATTTTCTGAACCACTGGTATTTCTTTTGCCCACATTTTTGAAAATTAATATATAAGCCAATTCAAAACATGTGCACTACTTGTTCTGCTCATGATTCACCTTCACACATCTGCAATATTTTATATGACTCTGCCTGGAATTCCACACAAGGTGTAGGAATGTAGTCCCCTCAACTCTCTATATTTATTTGGAGAATCTGTTCCTGTATGTGTTGTAACAATTTCTTCAACTGCAATGTACTTAAACTCCTTTCTTCATTAGTCTGAAGCGATTTAGGGGAAGGAAAACAGGGGTAAGGAAACCATAAGGAAAAGAAAACAAACCAAGAAACTGAAACATTCCTTTCTACTAAATAGTAAATACTTCTGTATTTACTGTTCACAGAAATAAAGGTTCTTGCTCTCTTCAGGCTGAACTTTGCAGGAAAACTTCTCCTAAGGAATTTTCTTCTGTGACTACATCCCTTGGAGCATAGATTACAGAATAAATACAGGGCAGCTGCTGGGCTTTAGCATCATTTGTCCTGGTGACTGGGTGGCTCAGCCCATCGGAAGACTGCAGCACCACGTTGCTGTGCAAACCTCCCCCGAGGAGCTGCAATTTCACACTTTGATTGCCAGCACTGCCTTGCGGGGCTGCTCCTGTAATGAGTTTCTGTAGCTTCACACACCGTGTGAAAGACTTTCCTTGCTGTACTTTCCCAGTAGGTAATGCAGGAAACAGCAGTGGAAAGGGTAGTTAAGGCAAAGCATATGAACGTGGAAGAGGAAGCACTCGGTGCTTTGGCAGAGGCAAAGGGGGACTTGTCTTTCTTTTATTTTTTTCTGCTGCAATGTCGTTGTCCTCTTCTGCATTTTTATCTCTGAGCTCCGACACAGCTGGGATGACTTGGGAAAAATGTTGTGGTTTTGGGTCACGAGTGCTAATTGTAAACCATGACTTTGTGTGCTGAGAAGAGCAAGTAAATTGAAAGAAGTAGGAGGAAGTCAAGCAGGAAACTTCAGCTGAGGGGCAAAAAAATAAACCATTTCACGCACATGAGCTTCACAATACCTCTGCTGTGGATCTGTGCATATTTCTTTTCAGAGCACTACAAAAACTGCTTCCACGAGTGTTTTTTGGTCAAAGGAACTCCATACTTGGTGCAACCTCTTTTATTAAGTGCTTGCCTTTTACATCTTACATAACTGAGCCTGTGGACATTTAATAAAGTAGGGATTTATTAAGTCACCTTTCAGCCACTGAAATCTCCAGAGCATTCATCCAGGACAATGACATTTTTATGTAGCCAGCAGCAAGATTATGGCTGGATACTCGGCTTCAAGTCTTTTACTTTAAAATAAAATAAATTAAAAAAAAAAAAAAAGAAAAAGGGATTAATATAAGAAAGATGGTGGGTAGCCATTTCATTCTTACTGTGAGTTTTGCTGTAAGTTGTTGTTTCAAAAGCACTTTCATTATGTAAAAACAAAACAAACAAAAAAACCCCAACAATAAAATTTGCTGAGAGAACTGTATCTCCTCATCCACCTTGCAAATAAAGACATTAACAGTACTGGCATCAGTATTGATCTTTTAGGGACACCACTCATACCCAGCAACTATTTCAACTTCAGGTGACTGAACAGCACCCCTTGAGCCACATTTCACCCACCTCACTGCCCACTGCCCAGCCCATATCTCCCCAAATTAGCCACATTCATCTCATTTCATCGCAAGAGGTACTTGGGGCAAACTTGATTCACCTAGGCAAATCTCTGCTGGCTGGTTCTCATTACCTTCTTGCTCTTCACATCAGGATCATCAGTCTGTAGCTCCCCAGGTCCGTTTTTCTCTTCCTGACAACAGGTGTGAAGTTTTCATTCCTTGAGGAAATCACCATGACCTTCCCAAGACAATATGCAGCACCCTTGCCAGCACCACTGGTCAGCTCCTTCAGCAACCCTAAATACATCCCTTTTTGCGGCCAGGGACTCATCTGGGTCCAATGTTCTCCCTACCAGGGCAGTGGATGGCAGCTCCAGAGGAAGAGGGCTCTGCAGTGTCAGCTGATCTTCACCACTGGCCATGCTGGCAAGCAAAGAGCTGCCTGGGAAGTGAAGTATGGCTGTCTTTAAATTGCTCCTCAGTTTGATAAAGCAGGACAGGTCAATGGAGGCAATTCAGAATGGATAAAATTATACACTTAGCCAGAGAAGCAATTACATTTACTTCCCCCTGAATTTGTCACGAAGAGGATCCGGAGGACTCAAAGCCAGCACTGCCACTTTAGAAACATTGGCGTGCCAAAATAAAGGCATGAAGAGCTCCCTAGGGAATAGATCAGGCTCTTGTTCAGAACATGGATGGCTGTTTCATCTCTTTCCCACTCCAATCTCCAGCAAAAGCAACAGATTTGGGACTGAAAACAGCAGGAATAGCATTGGGGCAGCAGGAAAGATGGGGAAGAAAATTATTAAAATAAGAGCTGTCCTCCCACTCCAGACAGGTAACACTCTGACAGCTTCTTCAACTAGAATGTTACATAAACTGCATCCTGAATTAACTTCAGACCTTTTCAATTTCTGATTTCAAATGAAACCTCCACTAGATGCCCACCCACTTTAAGAAAGGCAATTTAATTAATTCCCTGAAGATATATTTGAAGATACATGAGAGCCACCCCCTTAAGGATAGGTAATACATGCTCTGTCTAAATAGGCGACTGGGGGAAAATACACCCAAAGGATGTTAAAGCCCATTTTGTGGCTACTTTGTATCATCTGAGGTTAACAAAGCAGCTAAGAATGAAGCTTGTCCCATGAGGTTTAAATGGCTGCTAAAAGATCACCACTTTTTTATTGTTTTTTTCCTTTTGATATCACTTCTGACTGTTTCAGTGTCTCTGAAATTCATAATTCATTCATGGTAATGCTATTTTCACCATGTTATAGTTTTAACTCAGAATTCCTTCCAAGAGCTTTGGAGCCAACGCCTTAAAAACTGGTAGAACGGATTTAACAAAAGGTGTAATG
>JAWWTY010000001.1:3249533-3317674 GCA_035222235.1 Margarornis squamiger | reverse complement strand
TAAATTTAAGGAGAGGGATTATTTTTATTTCTTGGCCAACATTTATATCTTAGTTTTCTCTCAAACTAAGACACACCAGTTATGCCAACTTCGAGAGGAAGACTCCTTTTTTTAGCCCCAAACTCAGAACTAGACAAAATCTTAGGTAAAGATATTAGAAGAGGCCAAATGCAGAAATAGCCAGGCATCTGGACACCTTCAGCATATTCCTGCCATTTGCCTAAACACTCTGGACATCAGTCTTGAGCATAAGAAACCTTGCACACCTAATTCTGGGCATCACATAACTCACACTTTGAACTTCATTGGTCTTTAATTTTTCACATCTTCTCTGATCTGGATTTTGCTGCTCCAGAACCATCAAAGCTCCTCATTAAACATTCAAAGGATCACTAAGCCATCAGTCTACAGAAGGAGCCAAAACTGCATTTACTTTCTCTTCTTTAATCTCCGGGACCTTAATTGCCATATTGACAAAAAAGAAACAGTTGTTTACCTTCTAAAGTCTCAGGAGTGCCTGCCAAATTAATTCTTTTAAGCAGTGTTTCTTCAGCTCCAGAAACAAGTAAGTAGCATGCAAAGCAGCAAGAGACTCCCTTAAGAGGCAGTAAACATACATACTGCTTCAAAATTAACCTTGACTATTACAACTTGTCAAAGATTTTTACTCTCCTGTTTCATATAGCCCAGAGGTTCCAAAAGGTGAGGGTTTTTTTTGTCCTCAAAGCAGCCAGGAGACTTTGAAACTTATCCAAAAGAGTTTTATTACCTAGATTCATGCAGGGGCCAAAACACACAGTGTTATCTAAAGAGTGAGCTCACAGAAAGCACAGGGAGAGCAGAATTATTTAGTATTAGACTCCTGACAAGTATGAAAACAACCTGTATGTTGTAAAACCAAGCCATTCTCTCCAAAGGCTGTGAAATAGTGCACAATACTAATGAAGTCTGTGACTCTGTGTCCTAAAAGGGCTGTACATTTTAGAGCACCATTATTTTTCCTTCCTGAGATTGAATTATCACCCTCTCTGTACATAAATCTACATGAGCTGGAAGTTTGTATATAAACTAGGTCTTGCCCTATAACTGAAACATTAAAAAAAAAAAAAGAGAGAGAATTGCTTCCTTTTAGATGATGCTTAAACTTCAGCTGCAAAGGAAATGAAATTTGCTGCAAAAACCAGGCAAGTGCTTCATGTTTCAGTGCCAAACTGGAAGCACATTGATCGAGCTGCATGTTTATGTGCAACCCAGCACACAGGATGCATGATGGTCACTTTGCTGGTATCTGAAGTCCTCATCTGTTTTTAGGGAGCTCAGAGCCTTTCTGCGATCCCCTACTGCCACCTCTAAACTGGCTTGCAGTTGTGCTTCCCACCATTATTTCAGTCTGGGAATTTGAAGAGTTTGCTTGCAACAAGGAGGCTGCAATCAAGCCAAAGTAAAACCAAATTTGAGAGGAAATAGGTGAGAAATGAGGCTCTTGGTGCCACCTGGGTTCTGAGCAAGAGCAATGGGAATAAAGGGATGCCAGACTGATACCTTATCCCAAGTGCTACAAGATTGTTGCAGGCAACACAACTGAATGCTCAGTTCCAGTAATACTTCTGCACTTCCTGCCATTGGTATGAGGGGTTTTAGACAGCCACACAAGTTTTTGTAGGCATACCAGGAGCACTTGCAGCAGAGCTGAAATCAGGAGTGCAAAAGGACACATTTGTTCAGACACATAGGCACAGGTTATGCAATTGAGCAGCTGCAAGGCAGCCTTGCCGTCATTCTCAAGCCAATATTACAAAGCTTTTTAAAACATGGAAGAAGATGCAAGGTGGGACTTCCTAAAGGAATCTCTCACATTCTTCTCACAATGAAAAATGTGAGTTTTTCCTGTCTATCTCTTCAGGCAAGCATAGTGCAGAAGGTTTCTACAAGCTAACTATTAAGGGTAGAGTACCAAGAAACAGGGCTCTTTTAATTCTGCCAATTCATTATGTCACTCCTCAAGACTATTGAAAGAAAAATAAGCTGGCCTGGAAAAACAATTGAGGAGAACATTTCACTTCAGAGCTCTCTCCAGCCAATAATTGGTCTCTCCATTATGGAAAAGTGTGTCATTTTTACCCCACTGATCCTCACTTGAGGGATAATCTGCCTATTTGCAAAAAATAGTGTAGTCCCATTGGTTTTACTTTGGGTGGACTAGTGTTTACAAGGAGGTTGTCTAACTGTATTCATACAAAAATCTCAGCAGCAGCCAAAGCCCATCTGCTTGAAATGTCTTTAACAGCAAACAGGTTGAACATTGGGCAGTAGTGAAAGGAAAAAACAAAACTGTAAAACTCTTCAGTGAGGACAGACACCAGAGGGTTGGCATAATTTTCCTCCTGGTACGTGACTGCTTTCTGTCTGTATGGACTTCTGCAGCTTCAGAGTGCACACAGCTATTTGCATTCCAAGCCAGCAAGCAACAGGCTAAAAATAATGCTGAAAATACTCTGCATGGATACTGAACAGAGCTCTAGGAACTTGAAATTTAAGCCTATTTTTTCCCCTAGCAATTATAGGCAGTGCTGCAGAAAAGAAACCCGGGGCTTATCACTCCTTGCAGGGAGGTGTTTCCATCTGCAAGAGGAACCATGTGTCTAAAATACATATTAATGCCCCACCATGACATAGATGTTCACTTCAGCTTCTTGGTAGCCTTCCTGCCTTGGTGGCTCTCACTTTGCCATAGCCGGAAACAAAGGAATATACAGAAAATGGAACTGCGTTTGCCTTCCAGACACCGCCAGTAAAGACTGTCCTTCAGCATTTCTATTAAAAATTTTAAACGTGATTCCTTGCAGAAAACCCCCTGCTCTGCACAGTCCACTATGGTAATTATGCACTGAGAAGTCTCTTTTAGAGATGTGCTGAGAAACCTACGGGCCTGAATGCAATGTATAAACCCACAGCAGATCACATTGGCAAAAGGCTGCAAAAGTACCGAAAAATCTGCCAGAAATTAAGGTGACCATGGAAGTTTGTGACACCAGAGGACTTCTCTGGCAGGGAGCTTTTCAGACAGCTGGTGCTCATTGGAAATATTCATATTTTAATGTACAGGGCAAATGGTAACTAGGGCACAAAGTGGCATAGTAACTATGGCTAGGTTAGAAATATTCCCTCTTTCATTTTTCCTTTTCAGAGTATGCCAAAGGCCCCTGAAAACAAGGCTGGTCTCCCCACCAGGAGCCCTTTCTAGAGATCAAGGTCCATGTCACAGCAGGCCATTGGCATCTCCCATCCCACCCACAGAGGAACATAACACTGAAAGTGTCATCAGAACAGCCCCTCAGAAATGGAGCTGATGTTAAAAGCGGGGATCCCAGACAGGGTTGCTTTCATTCAGCAACAGGTTTTGTTAGTAATTATTGAGAGGGAAAAAGATATACGTTAAAAAAAAGGGTTTTAAGGAAAGGTTCCCACTCAGCTTTCCAAAAAGCAGCTGTCTGGGTGGAGGCTTTGACCAATGCCTGGTCCCTTGTGAGTCCCCAGTCTATGGGCAGGTGGCCCCCTACCCAGAGCTTTGTGGGGTTTGCCTGCCAAACCTGAGGTACCCAAGTTTTAGCTTGGTAAAATGAATTACTTCTACCAAAAACCACACTGACACCTCAAGTCCTACACACCCCCAGCTATTCCTGTCTTTGTTAGAGAAAAAGGAAAGCAGAAACTCTCAGTGTAGGAGTCAGCAGCATCAAAGTACAGTTCTTTTTTTTGTTTCCCTGGATCCTGGACTTTTTCCTCCATGCCAGTTGTTTTTTAGCCTGATACTGACACTAAATAGAAACGTCTTAGTTATTTTCAAAGAGAAGAACAAAGTCTGTGCCAGCATCCTGAGTTATGCCATAAAGAACACCACAACAGGAGATGTCTACAACACATGGGAGATGCCAACAATACATGAAATATCATGCCTTTGTTTTCTGCCTGCCCCAAATTGACACCTCTAGGATTTTCCCAACCAACACTGACAGGCAGACACTTCATTTCCTTTAATCTCCAGCTGGATTTGTACTATACTATTTTCTCCAAAGTCTTGCCCTACTTTTAGTAATGGCAGGGCAAAAAATATCCAAAGAGGATAAACAAGCTGTCTCTTCTTGAAAAACAAGAGTTATGTCCCAACTGGGATGAAGGTACACAAGACTCAAAGAGGAAGGTAAGTCAAGCTCAACAGATAAGAGTCTCACAAAGACTGACTTCAGGTTTTGTACCTGTGTGCCACAAGCTGCTTCCAGAATCAGGCAGAAAAATTAGGAATTTCCCCAAAAAAGAAACATTACTGTGAGAGAGGACACGCTGTGCAAATTAAGAGTTGCAAAACTGGTTTCCTAACATGAGTCCTATCAGAATGTGCAAACCTGCAAGTTCTGTAGCTGCTTGTACTAAAATATTAGAGACCACACATAAGAACACTTTTCAGGGTAGCATGTCTTAGTTCTACTGCCATTGACCAAAACAATTAAAATCTTCATTAAGCTACAGGCACACAGCTACCCCTGCAAGTCTGAGACTATTTGGGTATCTCATCTGTCATAATCTGATGACCTTTAGAAAGACAAATGTGCACTATGCAATGATTTTGCACTGAATCTGTCACACTAGAAACTGTTGCCACACAAATAATTGAATGTAAAATATAATTTAGTTTATTGTGGCCTTTTAGTCCTCTGTCCACAGCGATTATATATATGTACTCTGCCTACGTTTTCACTCGAAATGGAGCTAAGAAATGCCTTTTCTTTTTTAAAAGCAGGATGCCAATTGTACAAGTGCTCCCAGCAACAGTTTGTTCTGCAGGACAGAATAAAAAGGAGCAAAGTCACAAACACTCAAACAGCATGTATAGCATGGTTGCTTTCCTTTGTCCTTTGAAAGATTTATTGTCTTTGAAGATCCTGCCTCTCAACAGTTCACCATGGTAATGCTGCATAATGCTGCCAACCCAGCCAGGCCTTGCAGGCGAAACGAATAATGAGGGTTCTTGAAACAGAGTCGACAGGAATTGAGTTTCCCTCCACTTTACAGTTCCTCCCTCTGAGTCCTTTTTTCTCCACCTGGCTGTAATGAGATGATGGGACCTGTTGTGGGAAGTGTCAACCCACTGAGGTGTGGCCAGTGCAGTGGCTGTAATAGATCTCCTTGTTCCATTTATTATGCCATTTATTCATGAGCTTGCTGCTCCAAACATTCCAACAGATAATTAAAGGCAAAGTGCTGCTGCAGTACACTTCCTTTTAAAGGGATAACCTTAATTTTGGTGTTTATATTTCAATTATAAATTGTTGACATTCAGACAGTTTGTAATACTGATATGAAATCATTTTCTGCTGAAAGTGGATCCACTGTCAGCAAGGTGTTCCTTCTTCCATTTACAATAACATTAAAGAACTGGTATTTTTATTCCTTGTTCCAAAAGATTCCAAAGCCCAAAGCAGATCTCCATGGGGGCTACAATGCATTACTGGTGCTAATATTTCCTAAAGCATTCGAGGTATCTGGGCAAGAATTGGAAAATGAAGCAAAGAAACATCCATGCCTGAAAGACAGAGTTACTAACCCAGCCTACATCCCACGTATGGAACTTCTAGGCCAGGTTTTTGCTCTCCCAGGTTTTTTTGTTCCACGTGTTCTTGAAGAGGTGGACAGAAAAAATCAGAATGGAAGAACACCCTCTTAACAGACTAAAAATGTCAGCTGCTTTGCCATACCTTTCCCCAGTTTCATTGCTGCATAGAGAATACCAGAACAGGATTGATTTGTGGCTAAGAGTCTCTTGGCAGTCTTTTCTCAGGTCCACCACAGACTTTCTCTTTGACCTAGAAGGAAATATACTTTGTAGGATGTGTCACCTGCTGTGTGTTCCAGTTACTTAAGTATAAGGGGGGGGAAAAAAAAAGAGAGGGAGGAATGTACCTATGACACAAAGGAAACTTGAAGCTGAATCAAGCTTTTTTTTTCTTTTTTTTGCTTAAGGATGCTCTGGAATAAAAATTCTTTAATGCAAGAAAAGCTCCAGATGAAGAGTTATTTAAGCAGGTGTTAAAATCAACAGCATCTGCACAGTACCCAAGTCAAGAAAGCAAAACTTCAGCTGAACCTACCCCTGCTTTGTGGGGTTCATCAAAGTTCTAATTGCCTTGAAACAACATCACTTAAGAAAGAACAACTTAAACACATTTCAGTATTATCCTCACCATCCAAGGCAGCGCAGCACTGCAAAATTTCTTTGGCTCTGATTAAACAGATCATTTCCTTTTATTTAATCCTGCAAAGCAAGAAGATGTTATTAGCAGGTGGAAGTTTTAATGCCAGTTTATTGGTAGCACTGACTTGGTGCCTGCTGATAGTTACTGTGAAGGCCAAAAGGTTAACAAGAGCTGGCTGGGATGAGGCAGCTTGCCAGGTGTTTTCCTTGTGGCTGATGGAGTGTGGCCAATTGAAATTATCAGTTTTAAAACTAACCACTTGCAACTTCCTTTCAACAGGGAAACACCATTTTAATTAAAAAAGCATAATTAAAAACAAAATAAAATCTTGCTGTCTGTTGCTGCAACAACTGTCACATAATTTGTAATCATTAGATTCAGATTACACTTTGATTTCAGCAGCTTCCTCACAAAGTAGAAGCACAAGAACAGGGTAGCACTTGAAAATAATAAGGATCTCTTCAACAAAATAAAGTTTCACAGCTTTCTGAATTTTGTAAACAATATTTAAGGCACAGAACAGGTTTTAAAAATTTTCTAGAGGACTTTCAACTCCCTAATTCATATCTGTAGACTCACAATAAAATAACAAAAATGTGATGCTACCTGAGAATCCCTTGTACTTCCTCCTGTTTAGGATTATACTTCAACCAGAGAGTTCACCAAACCACGACTCCAGTCTTTTAGGGTTGTCCTTTTGAACATATATGTGTCTCTCTCTCTCTATATATATATATGTGCGTGGGGCACCTAACCACAGATGCACTTACCATATACACATTTTCATCAGTCCTGGGCCTCACATGCCTTTTGCCACAAAGACATCAAGGGGAAAAAGATGTACTTATTACATGTTTAGATTGATTATAAACTCATCTCATTTTAGAAGTATTTCAAAGGGCCCCAAAAGCCAGAGGGAAGTTCTCACTTTACTTGCAAAGTCAGGATTTCACACCCAGATAGCTAATTCCAAATAGAAAGAGTAACCATTGTGGGCAGGGGGATTTCTGTGCCATAAAAACTTCTGGAAATTATTCTCCAGATAAATTCTGCTCCCCGAGTAGGAACTTGTATTTTTGAGGGCTTGCCTTGCCAGAGTTGCAAAGCATTTCAGGCAATTTCTTTGAAAATCGTTATATTCAACTGTTCAGCCTCATTCCCCGCCTGTCCATTGCACTGTTCAGAGTCCTGTCATGCTCATAGTGCTGCTAATGACCACAAAAATCTCTGTTCCTTGTAGAAATTTGAGAAAGATAAAGCTGAAGTATCCCATGAGCACAAGAGGTATATTAGGACAAACCTCGGAGTATGGGATAATCATGATGGGAAGAAAACAACTTCTCTGGGAAATCTCTTCCAGGATCTGTCCTTCTTCATGGTAGAAAAAAATAATAAAATAAACCCCAGGTTCTGGTTAATGAATCCCTTGGGGTGGATTAGAGTGAGATGACACCGAATGATCAGTGTTTGTAGATATATATATATATGTAGGGTTTATTTTAGAACAATTTTGTTTCAAAGGCAAACTGGTGTGTTGCCATTTTGTTGTAATCTATAGTGATACAGAAATATTAAAGCATAAAAATAACACTTAAGGAACTGCATAAGGAAAAGAAGAGAAAGAAAGGATAGAAGTGGTAGGATACATATAGTCACCAACCCCTGGATCCAGTGGTGAAACTTGGTGGTTACAGCTTTGATGGCTGTTGGTTGAAATGATGGTCTTGATCCATTTGGGCTGGGGGAAGACTCAGAGATCTCCTGAATTATTACAGACCTCAAGCTCAGGTGGGAACACCTTGTACCTCCTCTGGGGTGGGAAGTTTTATAATGGATGGGGTCACAGGACATGTCATGAGTGTCTGACACCTCCCAACATGGTACAGCTGCCTATTATGTCAGCATCAACTGTGGTCCAACATCTGAGATGAACAGCCCAAGCCAGAAGTGAAATGTCTTCAAGGTTCCCCAGAGGGATTTTTACAGCAGAGTCATCACGTAAGGGGGAACGCTGTCAGGATAAGGATTATTCCATCTCACAGGATCTGCCTCTTGCCTGCCTCTTCCCTGATGTGGAAATGCAGCTGTAGCTCCAGGTGTGCACATCCTCCTGCACCTTGGACTGTGGCACCCCCTTAGCCTTTTGCAGCAGGCACAGTCAGGATTTGCTGCATGAGCAGCTGCTGTTTGGACTTTGACCAAAGTATTTTGGTGGTCTTAGCAATGTTTTGGCCATTGGCCATGGCAGTCTCTGACAGCAGCCCACCTCCACTCTGCCTCATGGGCACTATCCCAGTGCATTTGCTTTTCACAAACCAAGATTCCATGGCTTCTCCTCTGCTCAAGTGGCTCTAGAGGTTATATTTGCATTCTACAGTGCAATTTAGGCACCCTGCCTAAATTCCAATTTAGGCATTGCCCAATTTCCATTGATTACACGTTTCTGTTGAGGAGATTGAAACCTCCACAATGTCAAAAAACTTTTTCAGACTTTCCTCTTGTTATTTAGCCCTGGTAATACATTTAAATACCCCCCATGCCTAAATATCCCTTTAAGTCAAGAGGTAATTGCCTTCTAAATGCTAAATTCACCCCTGAAATTAGTAAAGATTTTGCATTGTTTCCTTCTGTTTTGCAAATACAAGCAAGACCTAGTCCATTGCCATCATAATTACTATCATATATCCATCTTCTGGAGGAACCTCTATTCTTCCTCAGTAAGCAACTTTTTGTTATTAAATTTGTTTGAAATTCAGCAATGACATTATACAATGCATTTTTATTAGCACACTGGCCAAGAAATGCTTCAAGAACATAACAGCTTTTCTGAACTGGATTTAAATTGTCATCAATCACTCAATAAACTATAACAGAATTTCCCCTTCCTGCACATTGTATCAAACACCACTGCATGTTTTCCTGACTAAGGCTTATGGT
This sequence comes from Margarornis squamiger, assembly GCA_035222235.1. Taxonomy (NCBI): domain Eukaryota; kingdom Metazoa; phylum Chordata; class Aves; order Passeriformes; family Furnariidae; genus Margarornis; species Margarornis squamiger. The sequence goes on along the minus strand of JAWWTY010000001.1, from coordinate 3,308,486 downwards.
GGCCAAAAGGCATCTCTGAGAAGACTGCACTGTCAAACTTGAACATGCAGGATATGGATTCTACTTTAAAACACAAAATTGTTCTTGGAGCTTATCCCCCTCTCCCATTGTTTCATTTTTCTCCCACACTGCAGTCTTCACAAGAATGGCATATCATCATTTTTCAAAACGTATTTTGACATATTGCTCAAATAATCACAGCAACAGTTTCAGCAATTTACTGGCATGTGTAATTATTTTGCTCACTTTTGTTTGTGTTCCTCTGCTCAGTGGTTTTCCATAGTTTTTTTTTGCTTTTTTCCTTACTGTAATCCAGCCCCATAATAACCTTCTTTCCATTCATACACAAATTTTGTTTGAATTGCCCAGGAATCCAGCTGGCTGTGCAATAACCCTATAGTTACTTGACAGAGACACAGCACTCCTGCCCTGCTAATCCAGCAAACACTCTGACTCTGTAAGCAGAGTGAAATGTGGTTTGCAGCAACCTCACTGCAGGCAGATGCCAAAAGGGCCAAGCATGTACCTGCTGTGCAGTTAAGCAGTCCAAGGAAGTTCTTCTTGACAAACATTACCCTGATTTAAGTTAATTCTACCTGACCTTGATATAATGGTAAGTCAGGACGAATTTGGTAATCCTGTACTTACCCCAGCTGTTGTGCCATTTCAGGGCAAGGGACGGTCTTGTTTCAGCCTCTTCACGGGAAAATAAAATTCAAAGCAAATCATTTATCATTTGGAATTGTCTGTGGTCTTATTATCACAACCTGTAATTTTTAGTATAGATGCCTCTGTTTCCCTTGGCATTTAAATTTAGCACGTGGACTGTTTCTATTAGACAATAATCAAGTAATGCTTCCAGCTTGGTAGAGGCTCACAAAGTAACAGAATTATGTTAGATAATTAATTACAAGTCATCCAGGCTAGAAGAACGGGACTTTCAGAAACTTTCAGTAGAGGGAATATTCTACTCTTTTAAAATAAGAAGTCTGAGTTTGTTTTTACAAAACTTTGTGGCACTGGTCTCCAGAGAAAATTTTAATTCCAGACCAATTTTAATGAGTGATTTAAAATCCTTTCTCTGCAGGACACAGGGAACCACAAACAACAGCAAGGATGGATCTGTTTAAAAATAAATCCTGATATCTATTTCCAGACAAGGCCAATTATAATTCTGAAAACATTACCAAGTGAGAAATGGGAGGGAATGCAGCAGATTCAATATAGTTAGATCTAAGTGAAGAATCCGACATCGTCACAAGCATCTTGCATAGACAAATTCATTCAAGAAAGTTTGAATATGAATGGCAATGCAGAGAAAGCCAAATAGAAGGGTATGGTCCAAAGGTGACAGAAAAGTCTCATGGGGAAGTTCCTTCTTTTGTGCAATATTTTCTAAACTTTGCCCGCAAAAACCTGAGTTTTAAGAGTTTATTTGAGAGCACAGGTAAAGAAGATGAAAGGGGAAAGGGCTGAGCAAGATCTAGAAACAACATGGCAGATCAACCATGCAAGGAAATGAAGCAGCACACAGGTTTTGGAAAGCTCTGTAAAGATGCATCTGTCATTTATATCATTCTGCTCCTTGTCTTTTTTGTTTGTCTCCTTCAACTGGTACAGCTTGTCTTTTAGACACTCTTGTCTTTGGAACAAGGCTTGTTATTTTGCTGTGTGCTTTATTCAGTTTCTAGCAAAATAGGTCCCTGACTGGCTGAGAATCCTCATGGTATTACTTCAATATAAATGTTAAACAACAATATTATTGTTATGCTATATAGCTGATCCACATCAAGGGATTTGGAGTTGATTCATTCATCATTGTCAGGCAGGCAGTTTAAATTCCATTCAAGCCCAAATGCAACAGCCCAAGAATAATGTGATCACTTTTAAAGGGTATGAAAGGAAAAGGGATCTGGGGAACAATTCGAAATGAAGGAAGCTCAAATGACTTAACAGCTGCAGTCAAACTGGGGCTCAACAGCTTCATCCAAGCTACTGTACCTGCAGGGCACTCCTCAGGCTGGCATAGACCATGGGTCTGGCACTGCCCCGAGTGAAACCCTGGGGCCAGAGCATTTGTGCTGCCCTGGACCCACTGCCACGTGCCCAAGTGGTGATGCCACAGAATGCTTCTGGCTAGGTGAGACCACAGATATTCCCAAAGGGACGCAGTGCCTCCTGCCACAGCAGCAGGGAGACTTTGTAGGCACTTGGAGACACTTGGGTTGAGCCTGAGACCCTCCTGACTTGCAACTCAGTGACAGCCAACAGGCCCAGCAAAGAAAGAGAAGCCCTGTCTTGCCAAGGGGACATCAGGAGAGAACATCTAATTCAGGCACATTGGCCTGGGAAGCAAAATATTGACCAGCCATGCAGCAGATTAAGACTGAAGGATTTCATGAAGCGCTTCCAAGAGAGCACACACTTCCTTTGGTGTGTGGATGTTTCTTTCCACACTCCCATTAAAGCTTCAGTGCTTTTCTGACTCCAGCACTCCATTTTCTCCCCTGCAGGAACGTGTGTACCTAAACTTCTCCTCTGCTTTACCCAGTCATCATATTCTACCTGAAGCAGCCAACCTGCCATCAAACCCAAATGCGCCCAGCTGCATTAGGCTTCAACACAAGCACCAACCTAAAACTGAAGCAAAGCTTACAGGTTATGTGAACCAAGAACACAGAGCTTCATCTGGCTCCAGTTTCACTCATGGATTATCCCTTACTCTTAGTTCTCGTGGCATGCAAGCAACACAATGCAAACCTCAGAGAAAAATTACCCAAAGCCAAGGACCACGGTGAAGTTTATTTCCTCCACTGACAGTTTTTCAAAACAGGTACCAGAGAGAAGCAGTTTAGGAATTACCTTTTTCTTTGGACACAAGTTAGTGTAGTATTTTAGTATGATAGTCAGGGGCCAAAGGCAATTTGATTGGAGAAAATACCAAAAAAAAAAAAAGGTCCTGACTAGCTCTGTTCAGTGAAAACCCCAAGGGATTCTTGCAAGTTTGAGCATCCAGTCTGTGTTTTCTCTAAATGCCAAATGAGGTGAAATTCTGACGGTCTTGTTGCACCAGGGGAGGTTTGTATTGAGTATCAGGAAAAATTTCTTCATCAAAAGGTTTGTGAGGAACTGGAACAGGCTGAGTCACCATCCCTAGAGGTATTTAAAAGACATGTAGATGCAGCGCTCAAGGGCATGATTTACTGGTGGGCTTGGCAGCGCTGAGTTAACATTTGAGCCTGGTGATCTTAAAGTTCTTTTCTAACCTAAACAATTCTATGATTGTATCTGATTTGTGCTGTACTTCTTATTTAAAAAGCTCTGTTGACTGTATTCCAGGTTTAAAAAAAAACAAAAGAAATCTATGCAGAGGATGGTTTATGAAATTCTTCACAAGAAAAAGCCTGATAAATACAGCTTAAGATACCACTAAGCATCAGTAATGATAGTGTACTATAAAAAAATCATTGTAAATAAAGGCACAGTATCTTTCAAAGCAGCCCAAGAGGCTTCTCCTGAGAGCTACACACAACCTTTGCATGTTCCTGATGGCAACACGAAAGCCAAACCCCCAGGAGACAGGCAGGGGTGCTGGTAATGTCACCATTCTTCCTCCCCAGTGCAAGAAGGGGACTGGAAGGGAAGTAGCTCAACCTTTCTGCTGAGGAACACATTCAGAGCAGGGTTTTAAAGCTGTTGGGTGATGAGAATAGGTGGAGAACAACAGTTCTGAGATAATCAATTCCCTTTGAAAATCTCCATCCAAATCTTTCTTCAGATTTATGTGTCCTTTATCTGTTTTTTTTTTTTTCTTCCCATCCAGGTACCACTTGCCCCAAAGAAACTCTGAATGCAAAAAGGAGTCACTACTGCAAATAACCTGACAGCTATTTTCTATGCTCCTCTCCTTGCCCTTCGTGTTTGCAGCACAGTAAAATTGTAAAACCTAAGGGTCCACAGAGATTTCTACAGCTCCTGAATTCTTTTCCTGCCTCCCCATGGGCATTTGTTCTCTAATTCAAATGCTGCACATGTTTACGCAGCATTGCTGTGTGGGCTACTGGTCTTTAGCTGCTACCATTATAATTCATATGAAACATACTTTCAGATTTTCTAACTGGGAATTCTCTTTTATGCAAATTATGTTTAAAAATAATTTTTTGAAAAAGGATACGAAGTAGTGAGAGCTATGAGACCAAGAAGGGTTTTTTTTTTGTTTTCTATTAGCAATTATAGATAATTGATATAAATGCAGGATGCAGGAATGAACACCACTGAAGCTGTAATAATCTAAATATAAATGTCATAGTAACTTCTGAGGCTTCTTTTATTTAATCACTATTTGAATTACTGGTTCAAATATCCTGGGTCACTTTGATCCTATAATACACTTGCATAGTTTCACCAGTTATCATCCTTATCACCGGGGAGGCAAAGAACTTTTTTTTTTGGTAAATGGTTTGCTAGTAAATAATGCCCTCCACTACACATTTCACAAAGAAAATAAAACACATACTTTTTCAGGATTTAGAAGAGAAATAAGAAGGGTTTCCTGATTCCTGCATGTTTACTGATCCTTTAAAGAGAAACACAAAACAAGACAAAATATCATCAGAAAACCAACACTTTTCTTGCCACCAGCCCATTTTAAAAGCCAACGTTTTCTGCCAGAGGTGCTTTTTTGCTTTTGCTTCAGACCCTTTTTGTTCTTCAATTTTTTTATTTTTTAAGCCTGTGGTTGAAACATCACCACGGCCAATTGTGCATCAAAGCAGCAGCCAGGGGGGATCAGTCCTGGCCACCACAGCCCTGACCAGGAGCCTTAATTCCTCAGCATGGACCACACTGCGATGTTCTTTTGACTGATGTGTGCCATCATGTGGCCAAAGGCAGCAAAGTCTAAATACGAGATGAAAGTGAGACAGAAGGAGCACTGCCTGCAGAAATGCATCCATTCAGACCTGTCTCTCCTGCAGGAGCTCAGGATTCCTCAAGTGACACCTCTCTACCTATTCCTGCACGGCTTCTAGCAAGCTGAATTAAGGCTTATCATCTTTGTGCCTCTCATAAGGGTATTGCTGCCACAAAAATAAAACCCTAATGCGTCTTCAGAAAGTTCTGCATTTCTAGTAGGTGCTGTTACATCCTGGCAAATCAGGCCAGGGCTCAATCCTGCTCTGGCAGTGCTGAGAAGGTGCTGAGTGCCTAACCCACCCAATGAATCAGGCTGATTAGCTGTCTGGAGCAACCTGCCAAGGGCCCTGCACGCAGGGGTCACCTTTACACATAGCAGCACAAGAAAATTACAATTTCAAAAGCATTTAGACACTTAGACCGAAATAGCAAATCCAGTCATTTTCATGAGTGTTGCTTAACACAATTTCATGGCCTCGCAGCCTTTGCTGAGCGGGACTTTCTGCTCCTTTCTCTGGACAAGGCTGGGGTGGGTGATTAAAGCTGGAAGAGCTGCAGACACAGGGCATTGGGCTGCACGGAACTTGTAACTCACAGCACCGGGGGTCACAAAAAAATTCATGGGCACAGGACAGTCCTTGTGTGCTCACAAGGTCAAGCTGGCCCGACCACAAACCGTGCCACGGTTCAGGGATGACCAACTGCACAGTCACCTCTCCTCAAGTCATGTGTGTAAATATTGGAGGCCGAAAGGAAGAGTAAAATGAAAATACCAGAGAGGAAAATGAAACACAACCAGCCTATCGAGCTATATACAAAATGAAGGAGCTGAGCTTTACTTAAACATTTATTCATAGAGCTTGGAGGCAGACAAGAACACTACAATTATTTTAAATGACCTCCTGTGTACCACATGCCATTAAATTTTCCCCAGTTACCAATGAAACAAGCCCAATAACTTTCGTACAGCTACAGGATGTTATCCAGAGAGGCATTTGGTCTTGATTTCAAAAAACTCAGCAACTCAGAGGCCAAAGGTTTCTCTTGGGAGTTTGTACCAGTGACATCAATATCCACAGTTAAAACTGTGTCTTATGGCTACATTTGAGTTTGGCTGATCTGCTGTGTCTTTCTGTGCTGGTTTGAAGAGCCCATTATTACCCAGCAATTTCTCTTGTCAAAGGAACTCACATTTTGCATCAAGTCATCCTACAGCCATCTTTTTGATCCCTGCACAGACTGAACAGGTTTTGCATTTCTCCTTTCTAAAAGTTCTCTCCAGCCTCTGGCTGACTTTGGAGCCTGTTTTCTACACAGGCTGTAGTTTTTAACATTGGATTGTAAACAAACAGTTTTCCCAGAACTAAGGAAAATGACTCAACAGTCTTTGCCAATGCACTACACAGAGATAAAAGTACTTTTTCCACCTCCCACTCTTTAATTCCTTATCAACAGCCCCAGATCTCAGCAGGCCTTTTTGACACAGCCTTACATTGAAGGCTTGAGATTGTGCAATGCCAACACCTCAGCCTTTCTTGGCTTGTGAGGACACAATTTCAAAGCTACCACTGCTGTTCGCTCTAATTCATTGGTATTTTACACTCTGCTGAATGGAAATCCATATTGTTTGAATGTGACTTGTGTGTGAGTGGAGCCCAGCTCCTCATTGATCTCCATCTGCAGGACTGTCACTTGCCTTCAGCATTGAACATTTTGATGCCCTTTGTGCTACTTAAAAGTTTTATAGACTTTTTAATAAGCATTTACTGCCAGGTGGTGGGTGGGGATATTGAATACCATACTGAGATGTACTAAAAATGCCCCTCCAGTTTTGGGTAGTGGCTTCCCATGTGACTTCCACATCTAGCAAATTCCCAATAAATTAAAGGCATACTGACAAATCCAAGGACTCCTACATCTTCAGGCAACTGTGATATTGTATCAAATTCCATGACACTGTCTAAGTCTATTATATCTTCATGGGTATCAATAAAGTCTTTAATGAAAAAGCCATAAATCTGACTGACATTTTGAAAAAAAAATCACCTCTACTTGCATTTATTTTTATCTAAATGTCTCAGTTCTGTACCAATCAACTGCCTTATTAGTCAAAAACTGGACCTGAGGGAAACATCACGCTGACACAGATTTCACTGTCCATATCACCAAAGTCATCTTGAAATAGGAATTCTGTGATTTCCCCAGTAACCCAAAATCAGACACCACAAAATACGGTCTCTTGTAACTATTCCAGAATGGGTTTTTACCTGTAATGATTCTCTTTTATCGTAGAATTGAGACATATCAATATGTATGAATTTTTATTATTTTTTTTAACCATGAGTGTTGGTTCACTGTTTTCTACTATGTTTTCCTTTCAAATTTCCATCTATTTCTCCTCAGCTTTGGGAAATCAGCCCCTGAGGAAGGCTGAGGCAGATGCTGCCATTCAGGCAGCTCCTTTTTCCTGAGTTTCCCCAGGCAATAATTAGTAATATCTATATATTTACCATTTAACAGGCTAAAGATTAATATTTCTTAACCTGCCATCATGACGTACAAAAATGCACCTACTGGGTCCTTGGTGCAACACATAGGAGAGAGTTAAAAAGTTAAATTCTAGCATTTCAGAAACTCTAACCAAATTTCACTGCTGGCTGCACGACACACCCACACATCTGAGACATGGATAATCACTGGAGAAGAGAGATCACACGAACACAGCAGAGAATTTATCTCCCCTAGCCCATAACCCCTTTTTTCTCACATAAAAAAATTAAAATTTAACACAAACTACTGACCAACTGAGATGTGAGCCATACAGCACCGGCCACCAGATAAAGGCTTGGCCAAAGGAAACTGAGATTCAGAGGAAATTCCTTCCAGAGCTGAACACCTATATCTTCCTGATGGAAATCCATGGAAAACACAGCTGAGCTTCGCTGTTGAAGCGGTGCATGGCCAGGCAAAAACTGCTTCTGCTCAGGAAACCCGAGTTGTTTGCAAAATATTGACTTGCTACCTTGAATTTCTTGTAAAAGCAATTTGTAATTTGATTCTGTTGTCAGAGATAAGATGCAGTATGATCCTTAGGGTTAGCATTAACAAGCTGCTAAAAACTGGCAGAAAGAGCAGATCTGACATTATTTTCAAGAAATGTCCTTCAGCTCTTTCTAGACAATAACAATTACTTCTGCAGGTCAAATAAAAAAAAAAGTAAAAATAAGTAACAGTCATTGAGTCATCAGATATGGTATTAAAAACCAAAAACCAAATAAATAAATAAGACTTTCATGAACCAGACCATGTTTCAAGGAGCAGCTGAAGAACACACCTTGGGGTCACAAGCTCCTTAGACAGGATGAGTAAAATTGCCTCACCTTTACCTTTAAACTGTCTCCTCCTTTCATTTGGCTATCATCAAACAAATCACTCACCTGCCCCCAGATTTAAACATCATTCAAGCAGAACACTAAGAAGGGGACAGAACTGAACACTGTTGTTCCAATCATCTTTGGCAGAAAGAAGCTACCCCACAGCACCAGAGAAACCTGTCCCAGAGCCATCTGGGACATCAGCCATAAAATAAAAGCTGGATTTGCATGGAGAGGAGAGAACATCATCAGTTTAAGGAAAGAACCTGCCTAACCCACAGGGAGTTTGGAAGCAGCTCACTAACCAAGAAATACACCTTGCCTATGATTATAAATACTATATATAATCATACATATACTATAACTATAAATAACACTTCAACTATGCAAAAAAGGCTACAGAACTCAGGGACTATAATTAATGTGCATTGCTTTTGTTTTATTCAAGTGCTGCTAAAAAATGGCAGGTTGCCACCAGATTAACATCCTACAAAAGGATTAAAGGTGGCTTCGAAAGGGAGGACTTGCTGTCTGTGCTGTGAAGGAAAAAAATGTCACCTTACATGGACAAAACCCAATTGGCAGCTCATTTAGTGTGTGCCCAGCTCTGGTGGTACCACTAGTTTATAGAAAGATACAGGGCCATTTAGGCCATTCATAACAGGCTTTCCAAGCTGCTCTTTACAAATCTCCTACGATGGAGGAGTGAAAACCTCTTCATATAGTTTCTTCCATAAACCTCATCATTAAAAATGTAACAATCCCCCTCCCCAACCACACCAAAAACAACCCCTGAAAACAAGTTTTGTCCTGGTGTGTTAATCCATCCGTTCCTGTGCCATCCACAGTGAGTACAGAGAAAACTATTACTTTGGCTCTTCAGAGATGCTTTTTATATATTTGAAGACTTAATGCAATCCCACCCTTTCCTCATAACTTGCTTTCTTTAAGATAAAGAAACTCAGCACCATCCCAGTACAGGGTATCATCCAACCATTTAAATTCAACCCAAAATAAAGGTGTTGGTGCAACCTGAGCTTAGGAGATGCAAATATTCAACTTCCACCCTGAAGACCAGAACCGGAATTACCTGCAAGAACCTCAGGGAGTGAAACACAACTGCAAGGAATATTATATTATGTTTATTGCACTATTGAGTCTGACCTGCTGTTACATATTTAACCAGGCAGTTCCCCTTGCTCTTACCTTCTAAACCAAGTCACAGAAACCAATCTTGCAATCAGAAGGGTCTAACACAGTGAAGACTCATCCTGCATTTCATTTATTGAACTACCTGCAAACTTGTCTCAGACTGAATAAAAAAGATTCTTTTGCATTTCTGTCAAGCTTCAGCATAGCAGCTTACAAAACTCTCACAATATATCCAGTTTTGAGTGTCAGACTTGTCCATGAACTATCCTATATTTCTCATCTGTCACAGGCCATTTAGCTCAGACAGGATGATAATAACAGAAGGAAGATGCAGGGGAAGGAATCCTTACAAGTTATCATGTTGACAGTGAAGGGCATAATACATGTTGTTTTGTTTTGTCTTTTACCATAAGATACTTGTCCAGACTTTGTGTTTTGTGAGGCTTTAGGGTATTTCAGTGCACCTTTCTTATGGAAAAGGGAGATGGCATCATAGGCACTCACACCCTTTAGTTTATATCATATATAGCTATGCCTGATCCCTAAATCTACATCAAGCAATCATAAACATAATGTACAGCTTTCTCCATGTTCTAATATACATTTAATCTTACAAAGGTACACATTTTAGACTTAGGTAAAAATATTGAGTGTTTAATATGATTTTCCATGAAGCACTAAAACTTGAAAGAAAGCACTGAACTGTGAATGAGGAGTCTCTAAGAACAGAACTCTGTAGCATTTGTATTTTCTGCTTTTCTTTCCTGTAGCTACTTTTAATCTCTTTGGGGGGGGGGGAGGGGCAATCAATAAAGGCTTTCACATATGATTTAATATCTTCCTCCAAACTTTAGAGTTTTTACATTAAAGTATGCTGTTGTTACTGTCATAACTTACTTTTCTTTAGTAGATTGCAAATTGCCCCTCAATGCCTTCTGTGAAGCTTATCAATATATAAACACCTGGATCATAGAATCATTTAAGTTGGAACATACCTTTAAGATCTTACAGTCCAACCATTAACCTAACACTGACAAGTCATGCCAGTGTAAACATCCTTTAAATACTTCCAGGGATTGCCAACTCAACCAATTCCCTGGGCAGCCTATTCCAAAACCCCTTTTGATAAAGAAAATTTTGGTAATATCCAATCTAAACCTCCTCTTTCCTCTTCTCCTATCACTTGTTGTTTACACCACCCTGAAGGAACGGGGTGTAAGACCCCAATCCTGAAGCCTCCAGCTTTACTGGGAGTATTAGTTATATTTAAGATTCCAAGAGTTCACCCACCAGGGTTTTGCAAAGACTTTTAGTTCTTTGATACCTTGAGGTCACCAAAGAGAAAAAGCCATACGCTTTTTCTCAAGAGATTTCTTTTAACTGAGTGAGAAAACAGGCCTTTTGGCAAGAGGTTAAAAGGGATAACACATAACCAAGGCAGAAGCATTTCACTGAAGTACCCAGCACACACCAGCTTAGTAAAATACCACTTGCTGGTTCTAAGTTACCCAAAAGAGATTAAGGAAAGGGTAAAGGAAGAAAAGGGATTAAGAGAAGAAACAGGAGTAGAGAGAGAAGAAGAGAGAAAAAGTAAAGAAAAAGATTTGAATAAGAGAAAAATAGTTACTGCTGAGAATCCTTCACGTGGTGGTTGGAGAAGAGAAAGAAGTTGTTGGCTGGCTCTGACCCAATAATAAAATAATCCAGTGAGATTTCAATCTACTATGGCACAGGGTGCAAAGAAGACTAAACCAGGCTCTTCTCAGTGGTGCCCAGTGACAGAACAAGAGGAGATGGGCACAAACTGAAACACAGACACGCAGGAGGTGCTGCCTGAACGCCAGGAAACACTTCTTTACTGTGAGGGTGACAGGTTGCCCAGAGAGGCTGTGGAATGTCCCATCTTGGGAAACATTCAAGACACATCTGGACACGATCCTGGGCATGGTGGTGGTGGTGGTCCTGCTTGAGCAGGGCCATTGAACTAGATGTTTTCCAACCTCAACTATTCTGAGGTCATGTTCTCTTACTGCTGAATTATTGGGAATGCCATGGCAGTTCTGCACAAGAGGTCAGAAAGCTGCCTACTTTGGTAACTGCTCTGTAATCATCAGCAGGCTGTGGATGGTGTAGTTCATATAATAATAATAACACAAGCCTAGAGATGCAAGGAGACACCAACAAGCTCTTTTACAGCCAGGAAGCACAATATTTGAGTCACCTCACTGGGCATATCACTGTGATCTCCCACCTTGTTTAGGACTTGTGTGCAGGAACAAACATCAGGCAATGTCAGACAGTCACTCCCAGAAGGCAGAAGTAGTTCTGCAACAAACATAATTTTGCAATTCTATAAACCTGTGGGAAAACTTGTTCCTAAACCCAGGCTATTGCAAATTGGCCTATGATTTAAAGCATGAGGGTTTCTATCTTTCCTAGTCCTAGCTCAGTGCCAGCTGTTGCCCTTCCTGTCAGTGAAGAGGCCAGCACAGAGTAAGTCAATCAGCATGGTCCCTCCAGCTGGTTGTTGTGTTCAGCATGTGTTAGTGCCAGAAAATGCAATATATATATATATATATATGGAGATGCTTGTGCATCTTCATCAGCTTTGCACATCTGGGAACATGCTCCTTTTGTGATAAAATCTAAGCAAAGGGAAGTAAAGCACTGGCTTATAACGTTTTAAAACTGCCAAGAATCTCCTTTGCCTTAACCCTTAGTCGTGTACTACAATTTCCATGCCATTTATATACACATCTATTTTATTACTTTTACTTGCTTAAAGATCAATAATGTTTTAAGAACTGCTTCACTTAAGAGTAGAGCTACTTTGCCTGTTGCAAAGGCACTGAAATATCAGGTTTGGTCATCAAAATTGGCCAGCTTTACAGGCTACATCACATAGAACATTTTGAGGTAAGGGTAAAAGCCACCCTCTATGAATCCTTTAAGGTCTTCCAGTAAGTCATATCTGACATGCCATTTGTCATGTTAAAATCCTGAGAACAGAAGACAAATAGCCCTCAAAGTTGAAGGGAATTCTTCAGACAGAACTCACTTAAAAAGTAATAAGTTAATAAAGTCATCAGGCTCATGGGCTGGGATTTTGCTCAGACCTCTTTAAGTAACTTCCTAGATAACAAAGAGAATTTAATTTTCCTGATAAAATTAGACCAATTAATCAGAGAGCACAGCAAAGGATATATTTCTCTTCTATAAGGGGACAACCAGCTATGTTATGATAAAGAATTTATTAGCAAGAAGAGTTCTCCTTAGACTTCCTTGGGAAATGAAGGGCAAGCCAATAGTAAAATATTTTAAAGCTCATTGTGGGCTTTTGGAGCACTGGTGAAATGTGCATCATCTATCAAGATTATTAAGATGAAACTATTAACCCTCTGACAGTTTAATAACCATTCTTTATGTTATAATAACACAGGGCCCCTTTGGGATCAGAGTTCCAATTTTGGAGGCACTGTCCATCATTTGTCAAGGAAACTGAACCTTTGTGTGGAGGAAAACAGCAACAGGGCCAGCCTACCCTACCTTTTCCTTCCCAAGATGTAAAACCTTGCAGCAGGTCCAGGTTTCTCTGTTCTTATAGGCCCTTTTCCTGTAAACAGACACATGGGGTCTGCACACCTCTTGGGGGATCCCAAATCACTGCACTAGAGGAAACAAATCTGAAAAGAGGATTAATACAGTTTGCTCTCACAAATCTGAGCACCACACTTCAGCATTTGCAATATAACACTCTGAAGAAACAACGTTCTGGTTTTGGCTGGGACAGAGTTAATTTTTGTTTCCCTCTTGCTGCGTTTTGGATTTAGTATGAGGATAATGTTGATAACACAGTGGGGTTTGATTGTTGCTTACTGCCCATCCCAGGGGGAAGACAAGCAGACAGCAGTGTGGTCCTGAGTGGGCAGGGTTAAACCATGACAGACAACGACCAAGACTCTGCTTGGATTTGGATCTGAGGTTTCCCTGAGCTCACAAGAATCACTGCTCAGTTCTGAAGGCTGGGCCATGTACTGTGCTTGCCCCAAACATGCAGATGCTCCAATCGCAGTTATGCATCAGGCTCATCTCGAGCTGCAGTCACTTCTACAGTGATGAATTTCAGTGCTGCAAACAAGTGACCAAATCACTGGGCAGAGGTTAATTAGCCTGGAGGAGCACTTTAGATCATGCTGCTTTAAAGCCTATTTCAAACAGAGACTGAGGACTAAGAGAAAGAGGGGAAAAGATAACAACAAAGCCACCTATACTTTTGCTCAGAGAATGTACTCCAGTACTCACAGCTTTGTTTTCCTCTTACCTCTTCAGATTTCATTTTCTGCATTTATTGCATCAGGGAGCATGTTGGTTGTCCATTCAGCATTCCATAAATGTCTGTTCTTGAGACACTTTCTGCCCCATTTGGCAAACCAGCTGTTCCTGGACAGGCCAGACTTCAGCTGGTGTAAGAAAACACTGCCGTGCACTGAAGTCAGCACAGCAATGGACAAAGCAAGAATAACCCTTGTACTTTTTAATATATTAGCAACCTGTGGGGTTTTCCCAACATAAATCACCAGCAAGCTCTCAGCAAAGCCTGTGTTAGCAATCAAAAAAAGAGGTGACAACAAACAGGGAGAACCAAAAGAAATCATACCCGTGGACTGAATACTCCTGGACACAGAAAATGAGGGGGAAGGGAGTGGGAAATGGGGACACCCACAGGGGCTGAAGGATGAAATTAGACAGTATCCTAAAACCAGAGAAAATTACTTTCACTGTCTGCTGGAGACCCCCAATCAACATAGCCCTCAATAGGTACCTTTTTTTTCCCCCTCATGTAAATTTTGCTGACTTGGTGTATGTTTAAATTCAGAAATGACACAAACTTCCATAAACATTTGTGCACACCAGCACTTCTAATGTGTATTTCTGGCCCTGTGCCTAATTTGCTGTAGTTCACTTCTGTAACCTTGCTACTTTTTGAGAATTCAACTCTGACCTTCATCTATTCCTTCTCCAGTGCAGCTTAATTTTCTGTCCTACCCTACACTTGGCAAAATTGCCTCATGTTACTGACTGACAGTCCTACCAGATGTCTTTGGGTGACCTCAGTACCCTTCTGCAACTGTCAACTCTTCCCAAGTTTCTAATTTAAAATATCTCCCCCAAATCTCATCAGTGTGTTTTGTGTCAGCAGTCTAGGAAAAAAGAAAAAGAAAAAAAGGAACTCATTTGCATAACCTTTCCCTTCTGCAAATATCCAAGTGCCTAATAAGACACTGAAGAACTCCCTAATGTCACCTTCTGTCCTCACATCTAGGCAAGGTCAAGCTGGGCTTTCCCACTGACCTGAAACCATTTCAGATAAAGATACTGATGTTTCCTCCCCTTCCTTCCATCCCTGGGAATTTAGGGCACCTCCCCAAAACCCTCCCTGTCTCCCCAGATCCCCACACTAATTCCAGTCAGGGTTCCTCAGGATCCTCCCAAATGTAAGGATTTTAATTTTCACTGTAGTTGTTGAAATCACTCACGGAAACCTAACACTTGATGGCAATTGGGAGTTCATCTTCATCATCTGATTTCTTCAGTGTTTCCATTTTCTGATGAAATTCTGGGGTGTTGGGAGGTCTGATGAAGGTGAGGAAAGACAAACCATGACCTGCCTGGACACAGACAAATCTCCAAAAGAAGGCTATGCTAAAAAATGAGGAGCATTGCTTTACTTGATTTGGATTTTTTCTTTAAAACTTGGGCTTTGAACTAAGGTGTAATGTTGTATTATGAATTCAGATTATCCATATGATTTCTCAAACCTTAGCCTGCAGAGCAAAAGGCTGGAAATGGAAGCATGTCACGGAGGTGAGACAATACTTGGGTTCATGAGAGAACTATGAAAACTAAACTCTGAGTTAGTCAGAAGCAGAGAAGGTGTTGCTTTTGGAAAGGGAGAAGGGTGCATTAAATCTGCTCAGAGCCTCTCAAAGATCCCAAAAAACTGTAAAAATTACCATACTGTCTTTCTTCTCTCCAAGGAATACAACCTGAGACACGTGAGGAAAGAAAATCTCTAGCCAGCTTTATTATGACATAACTTACAACTTACAAAGGGATATGTGGAAGGAAAGAAAGCATATTTAGTTTTAGGAGAAGTGGATTTTGCATGTTTTCTTTATCCAAGCCTTTAGCTACTATTGTTAACATGTCATCTCTTGACTCTTGTAAATATAGACTTTTACCAGCATAAGCTATAAATAATGTGAAGGTAAAGTATGAAGTGAACTGAATGACATTCAAGCAACCCCTGCCCACAGTGTGGAGAATCTCCCACCCCAGTTTTCAGAAGTGCTTCCCAGCACATTCTCCAGCACTTTCCAGGATAAGGGACTACACCCTCAAGGAATTGTGGTGACCAGACTGAAAAGAAACCACAAATAGCAAGGAGAAACAGAACCACCCTCCAGTCCACCAGCAATAATGCTGAAAAGCAGCCTGAAATGCAGCACAGTAGTCAAAAGTCCACGTGAATGAGAGGATTAAACAGATGTGGCAACAAGTTTTTTGCCTTCACACTCTCTGCTTTACTACAGAGAGTCAGCACAGCCTTTTCTTAGTATCTCTCTGGCTTCCTGCTACTGTCTGAAAGATATTGTACCTATGCATCCTGGGATGGGGAAAAAAAACCTCACCCCTTTTAAAACAAACAAAAAAGCTTCAACAAAACAACTTAGAAATTTACTGTATATAGCTCAGAAAAAAAAAAATTAAAGAAGCAAATTGAATAGAAGAGGCAGAGAACTAGAATTAGCAATCTAAAAAGAGTACTATCGAAATTAGCCTGATTTTATAAAATAACATTTTGCAGCAAACTCCAAAGCATTTCATTTCCTGTGAAAACTTACAGAGAGCCCAAAGGCATTATTTGACCAGCTGTACAATATATCAGCTAAATGAGTGAATAGATTTCCATAGCAGAGGCACCTGCAGGATGTGGAGCAACTTCTATTTCACATATTGGTTCAAGGCAACCATGCAGTTCCACTGGCTCATCCTTTGCATTCACAATGGACAGCTGGCATCATCCAAATGAAACATTAAACTTGCTTGTGCTGTCAATTAAATAAATTTGAAAAAGCCACTGAAAAAAAACCCAAACCCCAAGAACAATAAAAACAACAAAAAAAAGGAAGGGAATGTCTTCAAAGGTTCTTCCGGATTTCTGAAATGCTGAAATGTCTAATTGAACTTTCAAAAGCCAACCAATCAAAATATGCAGTTTTTCATGTACGATGAGAACAAAGGAAAGAAAAAACAAACCTCTGCAATGCCTCAGAACACTGAATAAATTAACTTGCCAAATCAGGAAGTCTGAAGAAGGAAGTCTAATTATCCTAAGTGCTTCATTAGCAGACCGTGCTGCAACAGAAATGTTAACCATGTGTTGCACTTTCCTAAGGGAATGGAGAGAACCAAACAGAAAGCCTTGTAAAGTCTCCTAAGCATGTGCATCCCTCCTTTGGGTGGTAGGGAAAACATTCCTACTGATGTTCAGATGTGGCCTTGGACTTGCCACAACCCAAGTCACAGACTCCTGTCTAAGCTCACCCAGCTCTGATGTTCCTTGTTCTTCCTGAGTTCTGTTAACCTGCAAGGTGTCACACTGATGTGATGGTTTCCATCATCTTCCCCAAAAATCTTCTTGGGCATGGAAATTCTGCTTTTTCACAAGCTGGCTTTAGGACCCACGGGTCACCAACCCCTCAGAAACTGAGCACATTCTTTCCCAAACTGCCCACTCTCTGTCTTTTATCTCCTTAGTGGAATCAGCTGCCAAAATCAAACCAGCAAGAGCACAGGGCAAATATCCCTGTCCAGTGACTGTAACTGGGGTCAGCTGAGCTGCGTTATTAAGAGGCAAATCCCTAGCAACAAGGCAAGGTCAACTGGGAAGTCAACAAGGCAAGGCTGGGATAATCAAGGAGCAGCCTGGATACAGACACACCAGTGAAGAGCCCAGATTAAATGCAGCTCCCAGGCAAGGCACAGGAGAGCCCTCACAATGTTCCCTCCCAGCTCTTGCACCTGAGCTGTGCTCAGCAAACAGCCACAACACCTGAGCACCAGTCCTTGCCTTGGGTTTCCCACAGTTCTTGCAAATTTGGGGTTTGGAGTGCTTTGCAGAGCTCTTCCACACAGTTTTTATCTCAGAGACTTCTTTAGGAGCTCTCCAAGGACAGGTGTTCATCCCTTTAGTAAATTAGGTCTGTGTGGGAAGTGCTCCTTTGTATCCTACCTACTTTTTTGAATGTTCACAAATAAGAATGGCCAGTTTTGGAGCAAGAGAACATAGAACCTGAGTAACTTTCAAATTAAAGATAGGCTCTAATAAGAGGAATTTAAAATTTGCAGGGCAAACATTAGTTTCTCTATCATGCTCTATTGAAAGAGATACCATAGCAGGATACATTAGTTTGTCAGTCCACTAAATTCCTTTTTTGCCCTTGTGCCAGCAAAAAGAATATAAGTTTTTTCCAAGATCCTGTGATGGAAGAAAACCATAAAAGAGTGTACATGCTTAACTTATTGCACAAGGAATGGAGCTTTCCTGCAGTGAGGATATTATTGTTCCCTTTGATGGACAGGCACAATGAAACACGAGATTTAGGAGAGTTGCCTGAAGTTACGTATTCATTTTGAGAAAGGAGGAGGAGAAAAATGACCTTTTAACCCACGAATCCCATAACTGCTTTTGCAAGTTTGTCTTTCACTTAGCCATGACGTTTTGGGTTTTTTTTTGCATGTGATTTGGATGTTCATTTTTAAAGAAACAGACTCAAGCTTCTTAATGCTGGAGGGGATGGTGATCCATGGGGAACTTATCCAGTGGATTCTATGTGGCTGTTGTTCAAAGTGACTCCTTATCAGTTCTCTGCTCAGCAATACAGTTCACACCTATTTCAAAACCCCATCACAATACGCAACCTCCCTCAGAACCATTTCTTAGCTATTCATTCATTTCATATTATGACTGTATGACCAGTAGCCCAAACCATGGAATGACTCAACTGGATGTCTATGCAAGAGGAACACCCTAAAATAGGTGGCCTGGTGAAATGCCACCAGTGAACTGAGGGCACAGGCCAACTACTTCTTATCCTGTTATTTTCCTTACCTTTTTGCTTTAACACTTCAAATGCAAGAGCGTGCCTACAGTTTTATTCAAAGGAATATCTGTGGCCATTTCTTGCTGTACTCATCTTGCTTTGCTCATTATTATTGGATAGCTCCTCACTAGGCCACTTTCAGTGGTCTCAACTTGACTTGAATCTAGAGCTTGGAGCTAAACACTGTTTTCTTCTTAGTACTGATCCCTTGAACCTCATATTTACCCCTCTGACCCAGATCACATCAAAAACAATGGGTGAGGGAAATGTACTGAATTTAGCATTTAAGAATAAATGCTACAGGCAAGCTGAGCCCTGTGATGCTCTCAGAAAAAAGTGGAAACGACCCTTTTGTTTCTTTTTAAACATCTCACATACTTTCTTTTAAGCAGTACCTTTAATGAGAAGCACATACTGGAAATATTTAACAGCCTAGTGACAGTTATAATTCTTCCCTCTGAATTTTCAATGGAGCATGGAATCCAGATCCGTTTTGTGTCTTGAATAAAACCCTCTTCAGTATTATTCAGTGTGCTGAGATCAGTGGAAGTCAATGTGCCTTCCTCTTTTCAATTCTGATGACTCCATTTGTCAGTGGGTAAACAGACTTGTGGCTGCATGGAACCAGCAATTCTCAGGCAGTTAATGAAAATGAAATTTCTTGACATTGTGAAGAACTACTAATTGTTATTAACTTTCCCTTTGGTGCCATTAAGAAAAGGTTTAAACTGCTTTAAACTTCTGGACTAGTGAATCTCTTTTAAAAGCCACTTATTTAATCCTGGAAACATCAGGGAATGCTACCAGTGATGAAGTCCTGCTGTTAAAATAAATATTGTATTCCAGTTTGCATCTGTATTTATTTTCAATGCAAACTGCTAAGGACTTGTTCAACAGTGGGAGTCTATTTATCTGCATAATGCATACTCTTGCTTACACATTATCGCTTGTTAAAGTGTTACGTCTGCATATAAACAGAGGGAAGAATAAGATGGACTGAAACCACATGAATCTGACAGGGGGACACTCTTGACAGAAGGGACTGCAGGTTCTGGTTCTTTAACACATCATTTTATGAATTGCCAAGTGATGACAAGAGTCAGAATTTTAATAGGGCATATAACAGGCTCTGCTCTTCATAAATGTGGTGCACTTGTCTGCAGAAATAATGCAGAATTCTGGGCAGGTTAGTTCTCACAATAATTCAATTAGGCCAGAAGAGAGAGACAAGAAATGGAGCGTCTGTCCAGTAAGGAGGAACCACTGCAGCCAAAGAACTCATTTGAGCAGGAATTGCTGAACTTGACTCAACCCTTTCTTCATCATTGCATTTTTGGGATGGGATTTTCTAACATGTTTACTACTGACACGATGCTTTTGAAATCCATGTTTGACTTGCCTCAGTCAACATTTCAACCACATCCTGAATTTCCCAGGAGGCAACTTACACCTGGAAGCAGGCACAGCACCATCAGACCTTCCGTTCCTGGCATACTAATTCATTCACCAGGCACCTTTGCCTGGCTGACTGTGATGACTTCCAGTACTGTGGAATTCCTCATTTCATACAAGTTTTACAGGTAAAATTCAGGCTTAAGTGTAAAGATCTAATCTTAAGCTCCAAGGAAGAAATTTAATTGATGACACTTCTGTAGCTGAAAAGAGACATTTAATATATATACAGACATAATATATATCTATAACATTTAATATATAAACCAGTCATTTAATATATATATATATATACTCATCTCTTTTCATCATCCATCCTGCTAAATTCATTGCTGTTATTTTATTACTATTTGTTACTTATGCAATCCAGCAAACTATAAAGCACAGGATTGAATACCCTGTTAGGCTTTGCTGATTATATGGTCAGTACTGAGTCCATTTTCATGCAGAATTTCTCCATCACCACTGCAATCAAACCCAAGGTCTGAAATGAAGAGCAGCGAAATGTCCTTTTCAATTAGCTAGCACTATTTCAAATTTTACATCGAGTCCAGCCTTTTTTAATTTTTTTATACGTAGCTTATCTGTTTATATTTCAATAAATCCGAAACCAGTCTTTGGTTTGCCAATAGGACTTTTTTAGTGTTCCAGGGGAAAAAAATATACATAACCTTCTAATCTTGCCCCAAGCCAGAAATACGTGGCCCAGTTTGGTATAACACAGTAAATACATCTTGAAAGAAGCCTCTGAATGAATTTGTATCAGTGGCTGCCTCCCCATGAACTGTGCTGTGACAGGGTTATGATCCTCAAATCCTCTACTTCCCTCCCTTGGAGCTCTGCTGGCCTGAGCACCTTGTCATGCCCCAAGTGACAGACAGAACTGGAAAACAAGATCAGTGTAATTTCTCTATCAGCTATCCTGTTGAACACAGAAAGAGACTCTCTTAAATGGCAAAGAAAGAAATGTGTATCATATTTATGTCCCTCAGGTACCAGTTCAGTCAGTAAATGCCAGTGGACTCTCTTTTGTCTATTCAGGGATGGCATTTACTATTTTAAGCAATGCTTAGAGGAGGCTCAAGTCTGCTAAACAGCAGATCTCTTGGTTTTTTGCCTTAAAGCAGCACCACAACTTTGTTGGAAATCATCAATGTTTCTTTTTTTTTCGGTCAGTTCCCCCAGAGGCTTTACTGAGAAATGGATTTATTACCATGCAGAAATCCTGTGTGAGCAATTACATCATATTAAGGCCATAAGTGCCTGTTCAAAAGAGACATCCTGCAGACACTGGCCCATCCATTGCAGCCTTCAGCTCTGCCCATACATTAACTGTTAGTTGCTGCATTCCCACACTGCCTTGGATATTTTCACCATTTCCACTTTCTTCCCCCATAAACAGATCTAATCCTGCTCTCTTTTGATGCTCATCTCTCCACAGAACAAAGAGCAGGGAAAGATCCAGCAGAGTCGCCATCCCATTTAATAGCCACTTTCTCCCTAAGTTTATGAACCAGTGAAGCTGAGGTGAAAAACCTGCCATTCTCCTTGAGTCATCCCACATGCCAAGATTCTCTGCCAGTTCTATTAACTGAACAGATTTCTTGATTTAGGTTAATTTGAAGAGGTGTTTGCTTTACTGTTTCTTCTGCCTTCATTAGCATTTGAGAGACATTTGATGATAAAGTCTTATTACATCCATCACAGAAATTTCAAAATCTGGCATTTCAGAGACCATCAGTCAGATGGGAATTAACTTTGGAGTATATTGTAATAGGCAACATATCTCAATATCTAAATTTAACACATTGTACATACAAGAATCCTTTCTGGCACAGATTTGCACACCTCTGTTGACACCAGTGAAGTGACCTGAATAACCAGACCCAAGTCTTTCTTGACTTTCATTCTAGTATGATGTTGAGCAAAAATACACAGTTGCAAATCCTATTTGAGATGATGCCAGTACTATAAATACGACTGGTTCAAAAAATATATTCAAGCAATACTAGTACAACGCTGTGCTGGATGATGCAAGAGTGCTCTATCAGTTGTTTGTATCTTTTATAACTTTAAAAAGCATCACAGGTAAAAACAAGTCACTGCATACACATGAAGCATTAAAGCAGTTACAAGAGCAGAGAACAATGGAAAAGCAAAAAAGCAATTACTAGGTTGTTGTGTTTTGGCACATGTCTGAGAAATGTCTGAAGCCATCACATCTCAGAATTACAAGTAGCAAGACCCTACACCAAATGAAAACACCAGAAATATCTACTATCAGTTCCAGTAACTGCTGCTGCTGTGCAAACATGTATATACCGAAGCACACAAATTATTGAAGCAACATTACCTTGGAGTTTAATGTGTTTGCATTTCTTGCTCCAGGCACACCTCAAACCTCTGTCATAAAATATCCCTCACCTACCAATTCTTTCTTACCAGCTGGGTGCTTTCTTGAATCCATATTATGTAGGCAGCCTTCATGTTGCAGGCTACATTTTTGCCTTATTCTGTATTTCTGCAGCAAAAAAAATCTTCCACCATAAACTATAGTTACTCCAGACCAGATCAACATAGTACTTCCCTCTCCTACAGGACAAAATTTGGTTTATTTTATTATTTCATGCATATGCTGGAGTTAGCTTAAGATAGTTTGAGTCCTAAAGTTGCTTCTACAGTTGAAAATTATTACATCAGTAGTAAAAATTCATGAAACATCAGCTACAGAATCGACTGCAATAAATGCAGAAGCCAACGGCACTTTAAAATTACCTTTGTGAATGATCTGTGCATGTTTTGTAATTATTTCTTTTTCTGTGCAGATTCTCTGCCATGCTACACACATTTAGGATTGAAAAGTTAATACAGGTATTTGAACTCAACCAAAAGCGCTTTGGCAAAACAAAAGAGAATTCATTGTAAGTGGCTCCCAAGCATCCAGAGTCACTGGGCTCACCTGGCAGAGAAGCTGTGCCCACATATTTCTTATCTTTATCTTATTTATTATACATCAATCACTACGAAGAAAAAGCATCAGGAAAGAAAAACACCCAAACATGAGTGATCCCCTTGAAAAGTAACAGCGCACACAAAATTCCCATGTTTGTACCAATTTCTGTTAAAAATAGGACCACGAACAAGTCACCTCGGCCACTCTTTGGTAGTTATAGATGATGGAGGGGTTTCTTCAAGTTTCTCATTTGCCAGTGAGAAAAAAAGCAAATGTACCCATTGAAATCAATTACTTGGCTCCTAAATAGAAAGGACTCTCTGAATGTAAAATTAGCCTTCACTTGATCTCAGACAGGCAGAACATTCTATGGAAACATGGCAATGGTGCTATGCCAGGAAGTCTGAGCTTACAAGATCAGCAATCAGTTCCTTGGAAAAGTCTCTACTGCTTTCCTAACAACAAAAAAGATAAAATCAAGCCAGTGCCAATATTTTTTTATGAGAAAACCCCCCAAACAAGCACGTAAAACACTCTGAAAGACTCGCTGCTCTATATAATTAGAAAATGGATGTTAGGTACAGCTCAAGGCCTTGCAGGTCAAACACTAACCTTGGCCAAATCACTCCATGCCTTTCTTTCTCAATCTGGTCAAGT
Source organism: Margarornis squamiger (assembly GCA_035222235.1). Lineage (NCBI taxonomy): Eukaryota > Metazoa > Chordata > Aves > Passeriformes > Furnariidae > Margarornis > Margarornis squamiger. The sequence continues at coordinate 3,284,817 of JAWWTY010000001.1, read as the reverse complement.
AGCAAATGAGAATAAAGACTCTCCCTTCACAATAGCTTACTCAAAAGGTTTACAAAGTGTTTGGAGATCTCAGGGGATAAGTCAGCACATAAAAGCATAATATTTTTACTGCACTGGGCAGCTGTATTTTATCACCTGCTGGATAAGTCAGAGTGCAGAGGATTAAAGCAAGTGCATCAAAAGCAAAGTCCCCATGCCCATAAGTTGCAGGCCATGTAAATGCACCAAGCTACAGTCTCCTCACGCCTCAGCTACTTAATAAAAGGCAGGCAACCAAGCCACCACTCTGAGCTGAGTGACTTTAACTGATTAATTCCTCACGGACCAAATAAGGAGATAGGGAGCCTCTGAAGCATGTAAATTCCACCAGTTTTAAAGTGTAAGCTGTTTTAAAGTGTAAGGTCTTCCCACCCTGCATAGTCATGCCAGACGTTTGGAGCGCTCTGTCAACACCTGAATGTCAACCAGACACCTCCTGATTTATTTTTTTTTTTTGTTTTACTTCAATTTGCCTCGAGACAAGGAAGATCTCCCCTCCAAGGGTCAGCTAAACAACCTGGTGGTGAAGAGAGTGGAGAAAAAAACCCTGCCAAGATTCCAAGCTTCAGTAATGGGACAAACCAGAAAGGGCAGTGGTCAGCTTTGTAAATCAGCCGTGAACAACAGGACAGGGATTTAGAGTAATAAGACTGGTTTAACTTTTGCCAGAATGAGGCAAGCAAAGGCACAGAGCCTACAGAATTGCCTGTGAGCTGGGGGCTGGGGGTCTGTGATCCTGCTCCCAGCAACCTGTTCCCTGGGTACACTGGAGTCCTCTCCAGGGCAGGAGAAACTCTCCCTCTCCACTCACCATCACACAAAGTGTTCAGAGGAACTGCAAAGGCAATCTTTACTCTCCCTCTTCATTGCCAAAGCTGCTGAAAGACATTCTTGCCCAAGCTGCAGCTTGATTCTGGTGGCTTTGTGAGAGAATTCCAGAAATCACAGGGGATTTGTTGCCCTAAGCAATTTTACCCGGATCCTTCTCTGGGCTTTACCTAAAGCAGTGTCCAACCCTCTCATGGGTTACAAGTGTGGGAGCAGCAATTTGTCCAGAAATAGGAATTTGTTGCTGACAGCCAAAAATACTGTGCAATAAGCAGAATCCTTTCCTCATCTACACTGGTATTATACAACCCAAGTAACAAGCTCAGTGAAGCAGCTTCCAATTTACAACAGAACCAGGGGACAACATATTTACAATAAGCCCCTCAGACCACTGAGTGCAGCAAACAGAGCAACTTGGCTGTGCAGCAGCCAAACAGGGATAGATCATGCTCAGGTTCTGGATCTCAATAAAAAGACACCCTGCTTTGCTCCATGGCTTCTCCCCATCACGTACAGATGTGGACGAATTCCACTGATGACAACTCCAATATGCTGCTCCACGTAAAGGCAATGCCAGTTCTTCGAGGGTTGTGACATTTTTAGGGTTTTTTTTCCAGATTGGTTCCTTATGCTCCCCTATTTTTCAGCAGCAGCTACCTGAGCAGTTCAGCCACTACTGCCAAGATGACGTGGTTGTTGAGTAGAGCCTGAAGAAGAAATAGGTGCAGTGTTTACTGAAATGCAATCAATACTACCAAAATAAAATGTTGGCTTGTCAGTAGTCTTGCTTCAGAATGGCAGATCAAGTGATGATTACACTTTCTACATTCGTTCTTGGGATAAGCAGACCCTTTTAACCCGTGCCAGAGGTGAGTATATAAAGGCACACAACAGCTAGAATGAACTCAGAGTGGAAGGGAAATAAAACCAGACTGAAATCCCCTCATTATAAACAGCTAAACATGTGAGTGAGTTACAGTCTTCAAAAAGGAAGGAAAAGGGCTGCAAAGAGAAAACAATATATATTTTTGGGCACACCGTAAGCTGCTGAAAACAGAATAATGCTTCACTGACACCACTGCATCCTGGAAGGATTTGGTATTTCTATAACTCAGAGAAACCATCTTACTGCAGGGAAATTAGAGATACACAACTCAGACGTGAGAGTGCAGACAAGGTCAGCAGAGATAAATATTGGGAAGCTTTCTGAAATCAAGCAGAGCAGATTTTGCAACAGGGGAGAAATTCACCAAGCAGAAACCAGAAGTAGTCTCAGGAGCCTCAGTGCTATTCTCCCTATCAAGCAGTCACCTCCAAAAGCCCCACAGCCCGCTTTCTCTCCTGAGTAAAGGAGTCCAAGAGGCCAAAGAGCACCCCAAGAAAGAATGAAGCAATACTCTCCAGCTCCCCCAAGATTATCAGTGTCCTGGCTAGCTGTTCCTGCTGATAAGGCCCAAGCACTCAGTGAGAACAATGTCTTTAAATCTTTTTTTTTGCTGGTACAATATAACCCTCTTCTTTACTTGTGTCCTAAAGATGAACCTCACCACGATAATTGACTCTCAATCTTCCTGATATAGTTACTGAAAATAACTTCATCTAATGTAATCTCTTTATTACTACTGTAAAACACTTTCCTCTTTCTTCAGGTCACAGGCAGAAGGGTAAGCTGTTTGAATGCCTAAGATGGTCCTAGGAACACAAAACTCCAGCAAGCATTAATAGAGCTTCATATATAATCAGGAGTGCTCTCAGCTGCGAGGAAATCTGATTTACATCAGGCTACCACTGCAGCAAAGCCAGGAAAGGTCCTGCAGAGTTGCACAGCTCCAATAAATTCAGAAGCCATTTCAGAAATTAAACCGAGGGTCACATTCTGCTCCTGGTTGTGCTGGAGTAATGGCCCTGCAATCAGTGGAGTTATTCTTGATTTATATCATACCTGGTAGCATAATCTGACCATCAGTCTCTGGAACCAGGCCCTGTTCTCTAGAGAACTTTGAAATATTTCTAAGGTTGTTATTTTGAAACTTGCAGTAGCAAATAACAGAATATAGGCTTTTGGAAGCAAAATATTTCCTCCTCCCTAATAAGGGTGTTAAAAGCAGGTCTCCCCTGTGTGGCACTCAGACACATCCAAAGCCATGCAGAAAATAGGAAAGAAAAGCAAAATCTCCACAAATTCAAAGGGCCATAAACCATCTCTATTCAGATAACTAGTCAACTTCCATCACTGAAGTTAGGAATAAAAAAACAAAACAAAACCATGAACAACAAAACCCCCACTTTCTACTCAGTTTATCACCAACAAAGGCACTTTGGATGTCTACAAAGTGTGCAGGGTCAAAGGAGAACGATGAGACAGAATACTTGAGTGTCTGAAGTGCCAGTCTAGGCTGGTACATTAATTCTGACACACAAAGCAGAGCTGCTTACAGAAATACCAAGACTCAGCCCCTCTCTGACAGCAGCACTCTGCTGGCTGCCTCCTCTCCATTCATTGCACCTTACCAATGCATTAGCTGGATTCAGGTAAATCACTAGGTATGGCTATTGAAAAAAAACAACAAAAAACCACCCAAACAAACACAAAGGAAAAGAAAAGCGTATCTGCGCTATACATGCTTGTGGAAAGTGCAAACCCAAAGGAGAAAAACAGATTGCAGTCTGGAGAGCAGGGGCATACAGAAGTTTTTATGTCACCATCCCAGCCTCACCTCTAGTTCTTCCAAGAGAAGTGCAACAGGTTTGTGTCCTCCGTGGGTGCTGAGAACTGAAAGAGCCTCACAGAGTCTGCCTGCAGCCAAACAAGAAGAGAGCAACATGAAGATGGATCCAGACCATTGGGATGTTCAACTGATACGAGCGCTTTTCATTTCCCAGCCAGAGCCAAACTAAAAGAGCCACTACAGGTTGCTCTGGTTACATCCATCCTTGTGCTGCAAAGACAAACCTCCTCGTCTTCAGCCACTGTAATCTCTCAGCCTCCAGCCACAGGAGTTACCCATCTTTTGACATTTAAGGATGACTGTCAGTTCTCTCTTCTAATGCCAGATAAAACAATTGGGAAGTCAAACAAACAAGCAAGCAAACAAACACCATCTCCTCTTTTGAGGTCAGAGCTCATGCAACACAAAGGGGAAAGAGAGGCACAGAAAGAACGAGTCATTTGATGTTTGCTTTTCCAGTGCACTGCATATCTACAGGTGATGCTGGGCTGTGTCTAATATTGATTTGTGCTGCATATTTTGATCTTAGCCCATTACTCAGAGGAACAAATGCCTGCTTTTGTGTCAGACACAGCAGAGCAAGAGACCTCCCTTTGCTGTGTTACAAATGACAGTGCAATTAAAATAATTCATCATAAGTGATCACCAGGATTTCACTGCAGAAGACTGCAAAGGAAAAACCAGAAGTATTCTCATGCAGGCACTAGAAAACTGCTGTGCCAGAACACACTTGCTCCAGACAGCAGTGTGTGAAGTAATATTTAATGTTAGCATTTTTATGGCAAGCCTGAAGAGAGATATATGAAACCCACTAGGTACTACAGCAGGGGTTCAATCAGAAGGAGACAAAGCTCAACCCAAACTTCTTTATTCCTATCATTAGACATTAGTAGGTGCTATATAAAGCAAAATAAATAAATAAATAAAAATAATGCATTCCAAATACAGTCTGCATGTGGGCTGAAAAAGCAAAGACCTAGGTACACTCTGAAACAAATGAAAATAATTTTTCCTAAAGAGAGAACAACAACAAAACAAACAAACCCAAACAAGCAACGCTGAAACAAAGCACAGGACAATAAAGCCATAAAGCAAGATCAATTATGAAGCCTGAAATAATTGTCTAAGAAAGATCATCCGGGTTCTGACGATGACACTCCCACAGGGAATACCACCCAAAAACCTAAATGTCTTGGCCTTTACACCCCAGAGTGACAAGACTGTCTTGCAGTTAATCTGCATTTACCATCATGTAAACGGAGGCAAAGCCTAAGCCCTACAAAGGCAGGGAGGAGAATCTAAAGGATCTCTTATTTTAAGGGTGAAAAGGGGAGGAAAAGTGTTCAACTACAGACTAATTTTAATGAGGAAACAGACTGTTAGATTTGTTTTTCACAAAACAGATATGAGAATGGTGAGAGATGGATACTTCAGCTGATCTTCAGTAAAATATTTCTTTCCAACTATCTGAACCCATTTCTGAGGAGATTGCCACAAAAATATTGGCAACTCTGAGCATGCCCGGGTGAGCTGGGTGGTAAAAACAAAAAGACTGTAGAACCGAGCTACTCTGCTAGTAATTGTTCATAAACAAAATATCCAGAGAGAAAGTGGGTTGAGGCTGAAAACACAAGAGAAGAAAGACATATAAAAAACAGGAGTAGAGAATATCTAAAGAAAACTTAATAGGAAAACTACTGGTTCAGGTAGAAGTCTTCTCTCATTGCAGAAACCAGGTTTCAAGAACCATCTGGCAGCTACAAATGGGAACCTCTCCAACCACAGAACTTCAAGGACAAGGTACCACCATCAGGGTGCCAAACCTGTCTTTTATCACCTTAATAATATCCAACATCTTAATCCATCTAAGGTAATCGGATATGAACACACAACCTTCTATTGATCCACACCAGGCACAATTTATGTTTACTATATACCTGGCTGACAAGCAATTTTTTTCTGACCTTTTTGTTCATGGAGAGGTACAACTGTCTCTCACATCCAGCATTCCCTCATCCTGAAAATTCCACAGAGCCTACAGAGAAATTGATTTAAGATGCCTAAAAGAGTTGCTTACAGCTATCAAGCCACTACTTATAACCTCCTGCCTTCCCTCTGAAAGAGTTAGCATTAAATGCAGGGAGTCATTGATGCTAAATAAGTTTCTCCTTACCAGGCTGGAGATAATAAACTGCACGGAACCCTTTCCAACCAACCTGTCAGGGTGCAATGGGCACAGGTTTTATTTCCCTCCATCAAGTAAATACCTGCTGTACTTACAGCCATTTGTCTTGCGTTCCTTGCAGAAGCAATTTCCCTGGTTTACCCTGGAAACCAGGGTAGAGAGCTCCTGTCAGCACTGGGGTGACATTGTCCCACGGGCCTGAGACAAGCAGCTTTTCTGCAGTTCCTGCTCTAAGTGGCACTTTGCACATTCCCAGCAATAATGTGCAGGGGAAGTGAGGGAGGAGGGAAAACCAATGGATGCCAGTGGGAAGAAGGAGTTAAATACGAGTGGTAGGGAGCATGGGGATTAGTAAAGGGGCAATGAATAGTTTGGGAAAGAACATCCCAAACCACCCCAAGAGTGCTGGTGAGGGATGTAGCCTCATGAGCTCAAAGGAGAAGGTAAATTTTCCACAGGTAACTGTAAGAGAAGAGAAGGAAGAGCACTGGGAAGACTTCTGGGCTGTGTGGGGCAAAAATCCCACATCCATTCCTCTGCTTTGCCTCTTGCCCTTGGGCATCTTTGTCAGAGAAGAGCTGGAGCCAGCAGGAGAAGAGAGAAGGGCATCACATTGCTCCTTTCCCACAGGCTCCATGAGGCAATTACAGGTACTTGGTATTCCAATTACTATTAAAGTGAGTCTGGCTCAGTGCAAGCGAGGGTTCTAAGACAGAAAGCAGATGGTTTTTAGCTTAACTCTGACAAAAGGAGAACCTTTAAAATGATGCTGCATAAGAGCCCTGTAAGACATTTGTTTATAAGCACTTTACTAAATGGCACTGCTTGCTATTTGAAGCAAACAGCATTTGTGGACTGTTCTCCCCTCTCAAAGGCAGGGCAGATGCTGCAGTCAAGATTCTCCTTGTTGCGTTATTTCTGACATCGAAGAGTAAACTTTGAGGCATCCTCTATAAAGTTCAGTAACACTGAGAAAGAAAAACATTTACTGAAGGAGTAGCCATGCACACTTGCTAGATACAAGTTTTTTCCTTCACCACTTTGCAAAATAGCAAAGGCTTATTGTTCTGATGAAAGGAATGAAAGTTGGACATTACCAAAAGGGAAAGGAAAAGCTTTTGTTTTCAAAAGTGCCAAACCCTCACATTTACACATCAAAGCTGATGCCTAAATTCAGTGTAGGTGTTTCCTTGATTCAGCCATTTCTGGATCACACATTATGTGTTTGATTTTCTGAAAGGCAAAGCACATATGTTTAATCATAGATGTATATGAAGCATATGCGTATGTATATAAAAAAATGAAGAGCTTCAGCTCGGATGGAAACCATAGCTCAAGCTGTGATCTGTATATCTGATGCAACACATTCAAAATACAGTTAATTACACAGAATTACTCGTTATAAAGATTTGTGAACAAGCTCCTATAACTTGTGTTCCAAATCCCTGCATTAAAGGGTGACTTCTTTCAGTGATGGGCTTTGGTACCATTTAGAATGTTTCATTTACGTGTTTATGTTTAAGTGACAGCTCTTCCAAGTGATCACACAGCCCATCATTTCCCACAGTTCTTGTTCCAAAATGCATCCCAGGAGGCCTCTGCCCTCTCTCTCAACATCAGGGTGGACTGAGACATGTTGGTTGGCTTTGATGTAGCATTAGTGGGAAGGGTGAGCTGGACATTAATGACCACACAGCATCAAATACCTTCCAAAATCAGTTCCCAAGACACACAAGGTTTAGTATTTGCAATGGGTTTTTCAGTATCTCCACATTCTTCAGGAGGACACGTAATAAACCAACAAACTCAGGTGGTTCAGGCCAGTTGGCAGCCCCAGAAAAAGAATGGGATTCTTGCAAACAAACAAACAAAAAGAAACCCCCAAAAAATCAACATCTAAAGAAGTAAAACAGCCTCACAGACTCTGTGTTTATGTTAATTACCAAAAAGGTCACCGGTGCTTTAGTGATAACATGCCTAAGTTTTCAAGAGCCTGTGAAATAAGCTGCAAAACTGAAGTGTACTTCTCACGCTGCTATTAAACTTTAATCTGCTACCTATGCAAAATCAATTGTTCAAATCTTTAGGAAGCGTGTGGGGAGGGAAAAGAGGTTAATTCTTCCTATGCCCTTACTTAAAAGGCTTCCCTATATTTAGAGAACAACCATTTAGCTAATTACTTTCATCATCTTGAGCTTGAAGGATCAGAGATCCACAGAAAATATGAGTGGAACTTGTATCAGAATAAGTGCTTGGAAACATGAACTTTGAAGATCTGAAAATCCACCAAGACACATATATTCAAGTGGGGTTTTTTTAGAAACATGTAAGAAGGTTTAACTCATTCTTTTTTTTTTTTTTTTTTAATAGTTTAACTCAAAATGCTGACAGTTTAAGCCTAAGGAAGGGAGTCAAAGGCAGGCAAAAGTGACCTGAGACTACCCAGTTGGGAAGACCAGGCAGCCTCCCTGACACCCAGCAGTTTAAAGGCACAATGGACAATCCTGCAGGAAAATATTTCTATAGCATGACAAATTATACATCTAAACCTACATTTTTCCACTTTTAGAATCATAATCTGTATTAGGTCAGTCCCTCAGGTTTAAAATTCTACTTGGTCTCTGCTCTCTTAAATGGGAATTCTCAACTATCTTTCCTTTTTTATTCCCTTGCCGCTCAAAACTCTTCCCTACGTCTCTCAAAAGCTTTGAACTGCAAGGTCATCTCTTCCTCATCTCAATCCTCATGGCTAGACTCCAACTTCTCCTGGTTTTTCACTCCCCACTGACACCTCTTTCACTCGCTTGACAGAGACAAAATATTTAAATTGATACAACAAATCCAATATTCATGAAAATGTGTGTCACTTCAAGCGTTGGCAAATGGCCCTTGTTGTGCAGGAAGGCAGATCAGACTCTCATAACATCTCTCTGGCCTCTGAAAACAAGAGAGAACTCTTGCCCCTTTCCTGCTCATCCATGTGCTCAGCAGGAAGAGCATCAATCAGGAGCTTATACATCTAGAGAGCTTGGTGTTCAGCTCGCTGAATTCAGATATGAAAAAAACCTTTATTAGGAAAAAAAACTTTATGAAATCACACTTTGCTTTGAGATTCGAAACCCATTTCATATATTCAGAAACCCTGGAAAGCTCTCCTTCCCTCTAATAAAAATAACAGCATCACCTTTGAAAGGAAAGAGGAATCACCTGTTAAAATGATGGTTGAAATGAAAAATGGCCTCGTCTACCTGAAATGTGATTCAAGTGGTCTGGAGATCAGGATTTGATACGTTCACGTGCTTCTTGGATATTCCCATGACAAAAAACTTGTGTTAAACCCAAAATTACCTGGGACAGAGCCTGGACATGTTTTCATATTTTTGCTGGTTTAGATTCATCAGCAGCCCCTTTGCTGCAATATTCTTAGATGAAGGTAAATAAAGCTATAGTAATATATTCTGCACAGCAATCTGCTGTAAAAACAAGAGAAAAAGTGCATTCCTGGTAGTAAAGAGTGAATGTACTATTAATGACTTTTATATCCAGAATGCACAAGACTTTTAATAACTTTAGCGAACAGAAGTCAAAACCATGATCAGATAGGAAAGGGACTACAGAAAATTCAGCACCAATAGTGATTTTATGTTAAAATGGAGACTATTACACCTTAACTACCAAGACAGGAAAAATCCAGGTCACACATCTCAGCCTCGTCAAGAGAAACACCACCAACAAGCAGCACATCTCTGACCCTCTAGACCTACCAGATTTCTCTAATTAGTGCCATTTTGCACCAATCAATATGTATTTATTACCTGAAAAGCAAGTCTGCTACAATTAGAATAGAAAAAACAACACACCACCAAAACTGATCCATCACTGAATTTTCATACGTGAGTGCAAATAGCAATTCAAGTCCCGCTTGTGTTACATCAGCCTTGGCACTACTGCAGGAATCTATGAAAAGTAGGATCTCAGTCCCAGAGACCTGGGCTGGCCAAGGGAATAATTTCACCTGTTTGAAGTAAACAAATAATAAAAATAAATTAACTTGGTCAACACGTAAAAGATTATATTACTTTTGCATTTTATGCCACGGGTCGTTCTAGGGCTCCAGCAAACCACAGGTAGAAGAGACTGGACTTCTTTATGAAAGGTTTTGTGCAGCATAAAAAGAAGAGTAATTGAGACAATAAAATGCCATAGAAATGTCATGCATTTATACTGAAATTATTACAAAAATCTGTGCAATTTGCTAGATAAAATCTTTTTTTAAAATGGTGTTAAAGTATCCTATAGAAATTAATGTCATATATAAAATTTTTATGAAACACTCCAGCATGGTCCAATTTAAGATTGGAGCTTTTCCATTAATAAGAATCCTCCAGGTGACTTACCTGCAGTTGTCCTAGACCCTATACATGCCGTGTGCAATATTGTATATGTTTTTAACTCATACATTTAACATATATATTATATATATTTACTAAATAATCTGTGTATTTCTAGTGCCATATTTTGGGTTGTTTTACAACACTATGTCCATCTGCAACTACCAATATATAAACAATTTTACATCAGAGGACAACAGGGAGCCAAAATATTACCTATAGTGGCTGAAAGTATTGAACACTCATAAATTTGGGCTAATTCAAAGCATGCTAAAAAGAAAAAAAAGAGGCTGCAGGAGGTAAAAGACACAAACATCACCATCAGTGGTAGAGAACAAACAGCAGCACGAAAGCATTGAATTTTATCTGAAGCAATGATTCAAACCCCTCAAAACAGCAATGAAAAAAAGAAATACCGAAATATAATAGCAGAACTTAAACAAGGTAATTTATAAGAGGATATTTGTAGCATATTTCCATCCTACTGCAGTAAGAAAGTTCATAAATAATATTAGGGACATTTATGCAATCCCCTTTCTTCCTGTACAGTGTTTGTCTAATGTAATGAGATCAGGATTGGCTGAATATAATACAAGTTTAGAGTGTTATACTCAAAACTGATCATGCATGTTACAAGGGGGGCAAAAAAAAAGGCAAATGGAGCATTTTTAATGCATATAATCCCATGTGTTAATATTGACACTCAGCTGCACTAATACAGGAGGTTATTGCTACTGAATTAACAATGCTCACAAATTAACAGCTGTAGAATATTTTGGTTTATATCTGTTGCTATCCAGGTCAAGGCCATGCCATCCTAATTTTGTTTGAAAAATTCAAATCCCATCCTCTAGAAGACGTGAGAGAAGATGGATTTGCTTTATTCTCTGAAATTGAAGACTACTTTTGTACCACTACATTTTAATACAGTCTTCCATAAATAAACATACCAGTATACATCTCTTTCTCTCTCTCTCTCTCTGTGTATGTATATATTCAACTTATTGTCATTCTAGACACTAAAAGTTGAGTAATTCTTGTTTACAGCTCCAAGAAGTCAAACAGAACTAGAGAGAAACCTTTCACTTGTGTTTTCAAGCACTGCATAAACTCTGTACAGTAGTTTTCACCAAGCAGATGGTATGTAAGTCTATTCTACTCTGAAAAGAAAGCCAGAAAATATTAGGTAGGACAGGAGGGGTAGATTTAAGTTAGAGGGAACTTTATGTTTATAAAGGGAAGCAAGTCAGTAGCCTGTTAATTTTGGTCAAATGTCTCTCTTCCCATCTTTGAGCCCCCTTTTCCAGGTTCTTTCTTTCTTTCTGTGGACTGTCATCCCACTCACCTTTTGGATTGACAGGCAAATCCCTGGAAGCTGCAAAGACACTCCATGTCTTCAGAAAGTGTGTATTTTGGGAGACACCAAGGGACCCCAATGCCTTTCCTTGGAGAAGGATGCAACCTCCAGAGGGCCTTTTTGCTCAGAGCATTCTGCTTACTGGAGCATGTAGGGATTCTAGTCCTAAACTGATTGCTAAGCCAACACGACAGGAAAGCCTAGAAGTTGCAAGTGAAAACATTTGGAAAGCATCTCCCTCTCAAAGGATGGAAGGTGGCTACAATCCCAAGAAGGCTTTTTTTCCTCCCCTTTTCAAGCACTGCATTTCTCCCTCTCACTTGTAACAGGCAAACTGCAGCTGACTTGTTTATACTTGCATAAGAAACAAGGATCTCAAGGTAATTTCTTACCCAATCCTTTCTAAACCTGTGAGCACCCCTGCCAGCCTCAACAGGGGAAATGCAGCATGCAAAGCGCAGTGGGTCTGGAGGGAAAGAGGACACAGCAAAGGACCTCCTGAGACACACAGGAGATGTTTCCAGGCAGAACAGGGAGGGAGGAGCAGTCAGGAAGCCTTCAAGTCCAACATAGGTACTGACATCCTTTAATGGAGAAGGTGTGGGAGATAGATGTGTTGGAATATCAGTCCTGGGAAACAGCTGTGAGCTGAAAGGGGTTAACAGGCCTGTATGCAAGGCTCAATAGAAATACAAAAGGGAAAATAAGCCAGATTAAAGTCTATATCCAAATATTACAATACTCTTCTACAGTAGGGGTTGCAATAGCTCAGCTCAAATATAAATGAACCCAATGAAATGAGGCCTAACTTCACTTTTGCTCCAATTTCAAATAAAACAACCACCTACTTTTCACTCTTTTCCCCATCCTCCTGTAAATTTCTGAGGTTGGCATTCATTATAGACTCTGCATTTTAGTGCAGTGTGTTCAGAGCTTATGGAAGAGGTGGGATAAATCAGTTATTCAACTGAAGAATAGTCAGATATTATAGAACAGAAAAGCACTGAAGCCTCTGAGAGATCAACCAAACTGACTGTGAGAGCAGGAGTTAAAAGAATTCCTCATAGACTTGTCATTACAGACTGTGAGTTAAAGACAAAAAGGGGAAAGACTTGGATCTCACTCCCTGTCTTCAGGCTCACTGAATAAATACATGGAGGCATTAACACAGTGATATTCTACTATCAATTGTTATATTTGTTAACTTCTTCCTCCAGGCCAGGCCACTGACAAGCTGGCTGTGCTTAGGGCTGACTTCTCCCCATTTATCAGTGCTCTAGAACAATTATTTCCAAAAGGGGGTGCACCAAAGAAAGAAGAGCAAAGAGACCAGGTAGACATTTTGCTGACTCAGAAGTATCAGCATTGCCATTTTGGAGGAAAACCTTCACGTTCACTTTGTACCCACAGAAACTTGAAAACGAAAAGCAGCCTGGGGCAAAATATTACTATAAATTCTGTAATAAGACTAGTTTTTAAGGGTCATTTAAATTTCTTTAGAAGACTAGTTTTTAAGGATCATTTAATGTCCTTTAAATGCTACCTTTAGGAGAGGAGGAGCCCTGTGGAGTGAGCCATCCCACTGTGAGAAGTCCTAAAGCCAGCCATGTGTTATCAGACCACACACACTCACAGAGCCCAATACCCCGAAAAAAGTACAGCAAAGAAATTACTGCTGGGAGAGAAAGCGCAAGGGAGAACCACTTCATATGCTTTCTTGCTTCCCTAAAAATCACAGGAGCACAAGGATAAAGTTGTTATCCAAAGGGATAGGGCTTTTCTCACAGATCTCACATTCTGTTTCTGTCTTGGCTTGCTGTACCCAGGCCAACACTTTCATTTTCCTGGCAAGGGGACTCTCAGGGTCCAAACTACATTGTGAAGCCTAAAGCAGACATCAGCCTGTACTCTTTGAAACACACCTGGCTCAGGCAATGGTTGGCAGTCTGAAATCGCTTCTGCCACACCCACATCAGGCCTTTGCATTCTGTCCTCTCCTCCTAAAGGTATCTCAGAAGAGGCTGGATGGGGCACTCAGTGCCATGGTCCAGTAGATGAGGTAGTGTTAGGTCAAAGGCTGCACTCTGTGGTCTCAGAGGTCTTTTCCACCCCAGATGATTCTGTGACTCTGTGTCCTCTTTGTAACCCCCTGTCATATAATTTGAGTTAAACAAAGACATACAGGCTGTCAGAGATGGGCTGGTATGATGGAGTTTCTAATGTCTGACTGCACTACCATTGCTACTGCAAAATTCCACACCCATTCTTTGTAAGAGTGATCTCTTAACCAGTGTAAACCAGTGTCAGATAGCCCAACAAAATTTCACCTTTGCTCTTCCCAAAGAAGTCTTCACAATGTTTTGATTCAAATCCCCTGTGGCAGATCAAATGCCTTTTCCTATTCTCCATCAGCAAGAGCAGCTGTGCACCCAAAGCACACCTGAAGAGCTGTCTGGTAGAACTAACTGAAACTTCGTCCATTGTGAGCTTTGAGTGAATATTTTCGAAGGGCTGGGATGATTCTGAAAGCCTAAGTCCCCAAGGAAGTGAAAAGGACTTTGACACATAGGTCACTTAGCCACTGTTAACCTGTCTACATTTCAGACAGACTAAAGGTATCATGTAAAGAGTGAAAGAGAGTTCCCATTTTCCTTTTATTATCAGATTCAACAGGGGATGTGCTTTTTGGAAAGCTTTTTATATTCTCCTTGTTTTATAGTCTATTTCAGAAACAGCATTTTTTCCATCTTCTTTTCTTTAACAGAAAGCAAAAGGAAAGAAAAGAAACTTTGGAAGTCTTACGGATTTTATGATACTTCTCCCCAGCAGAGGTTTGGTTTGTTTTAATTTTCAAATGTACTGTTTACTCAAAGTACATGAAAAAAAAATCAATAACCCAACAGGTTCAATAAAACAGACAAAACAAAACATACCCCAATGCATTTAATAAGCTTCCACTTCCTCATCTTTGAGCCTGTAAACCTACTCACACTGTGGATAATTGTAAGTACCTTTCAGGTAGAGGAGTTCTAACTAAAAGGGTCTGTGTTTGAAGTGCAAAGCTCTCTTTAAAAAAAAAAACAAAAACCAAGACAAACAAACCCCAAAACAAACAGTTTGGATCATTTTTCCCACAAACACTTCCTCTTCTGCACTGGGAGCCAAGCTGAATGATGCAACCTCAAGAAAAACAAAACATTATCTCATGGCTCGAGCATCGATAATTTTAAAAAGCAGGATATATATCAGACTAAAGCAAAGCTGAGTTCAGAAGTTAAAGCATTTTGCATTCACAAAAGAATAAAAATGTAAGGGAGAGAGGCTCTTGTCAGAAGGCCAGATGCCTATGTTTTGGTTTGGGTTTTTTTTTGTCTAAGAAAGGACATTTTATACCATTTTTGTTTAACAACTTTCCCATATTTTAGTTTTTGGCACCTCTGGAGTTCACAGTATATTGCCAGCTGCCACTGTGACATCTGCTAGGGAGGGCAGAAATAATTTGCAGGCTCCTGACAGCTTCTGTGGGTTGCAAGACCCTGTCATTTGAGAGATTACACTGGGAAAAAAATTTGTGGTAAAAAGCTTTCCTCATCCCCACCCTCTGCTATTAAAGTATTGTACATTCTCAGCAAAAATAGTGAATCCTCTTAGTGAAAAACAGCCTCGTGACTTGGGAAATAAATCCCCAGGTTAGTTGGCTTCTGGAAACTGGTGGAGTCAGTCAAAGCTTCACAAGGGTCTGAACCGCCCTAGGAGAGACTCACATGGGACATCAGGGAGAATTTCATCCCTCGGAGGGTTGCCAAGTGATTTCCCAATCACCATCCCTGGAAAGGGTTCAATAAATGACTGGACATGGCACTCAGGGCTATGGTTTAGTTGACATGATGGTGTTCAAAGGCTGAGGATCTTGGAGGTCTTTTCCAGCCTTAATGATTCCACGACTCTATGGAAGTGGGCCAGGCTTGGCTTTTGTTGCTCTAAGATCTGGGTGGCTCCCGAGTACACAGGAATTTATCCTCACGTCATTAAAACACATAATTACCAGGAGACAGATGAAAAAATAAGTCCTGGAGGCTTTGAGGACAAACCAGCAAATGTGCTTCAAAAAGTCTTAACTTTGTTTTCAGGTAAGTCAATAGGAATTTTTGGTTTTTGATAGTTAGGTCTAAAATAAATGCTTTGAAAATTCACATCAGAAGCAAATTGCCTAAAGGAAATAAAAATAAAAATACAAAAAAAAACAAACTAGGAACTGAACTCTGACCTCCTTGAGCTTCTGGCTGGTGCTGCAGCCACACCACCATCCTCTCCACAAAGCCAAAAGTGGTTTATAGGTGCTTTGCAACGAATGGTGCTGGATACAGGTGGACTGCTTGTACAGCTGGATGATGAAAATGTCCCTCAGGGATTCTGTTCCAGCACTCTGTCAGCCCCACGCAGCACAGCCACTTAAATGAACACATTCAGAGGTTCTTGTGGAGAAAGGAAGCTTCTTGAGTGGAGACATCAGCCTGGCAAGGAATTCCATGCCCAGCTGAATGCTGCTACGAACCCAAATCTTTCAATGCATAACCAATTTACAAATACTAAAATATATCTCATACATGGTACATTTTCTTTGAATACAATGGGTTCTGGAGGAAACAGACACCTTACCACTGTTTAACACATTCCCCAATTAGACCAATAGTCAAAATATCCATCCAGTTAATTTTATTTTATTATCTGCTTGTTTGGACCTTGCTAATTGAGTCTCTATCCAGAGAGATGCTCTGCAAAAGGGACCTTTCTTAGCCCCTGGTGCTGCAGACTGCTGTTCAATGTACTAACCCACTGATCCATACTGCCTTCAATTTTCTCTGATGCTTCCTATTTTTCAAATGCTGGAGTGTAATGTCAGCCTTGCAAGTGTAACATCTATTTCTAACACAGTTACCTCCTGCACTTTATTTGGGAGTTTTTCCAAGGAAGTGTTTCACACATGGGAGGGCGTTTTGTGTGTGTGCTGTGCCTAAAATAAATTAAAAATAAAAAAATAAGTAGATAAATGCATGCCAGCCTTTAAATCCTGTTTTGAGGACAGATCATGTTTTCTCATCAGCTGGAGACTAAAGCCATGCCTGTGGCTCGGCCACTTTATAAAACATTCTCCAAACCTCGGCTGAGGGGCACGTTATCCACGAAAAATGGTGTGTGCAGGAAATATACATTGTATATCCACAAAATGGGCCATATCCCACTGCCATTAAAACTGATGGGAGTGCTGCCGTTCACTTCAATGGCATCAGGAGCAGTATATAAAGATGGATTGGCTATAAGCGTGCACACTGGCGCTTTATGGGCGTGACAATATAAAGGCCCTGTGTGAGGCAATGAAATGAATTATAACAGTGCTGGGTATGTCAATTTTCCTTCTTCTACCTTCACTTGCTGTATAAGGAACATTAAACATTTCCCTGGTTAGCCAAAGAATCATAAAAATTACAGATAAGAAAAGTACTATTAAGTCTACTTCCTGCCAACACAAAATTATTCCTCCTCGTACCTTTTCTAATCCTCTCTGCAGCCCAGTTTTACACCACTCAAATATTCTGGCATCTTCTCCTGCCTGCAAAAAATTATTCCATCAGCTACTTAATCACACATTCAGACAAGATAGATTTTTCCTAGAAAGTAAATCAAAAAAGCAAAATACCCCATTAAAACAAATATGATGTATCGCTCTGAATTTCCTCTTGCAACCAGTCTCCTTTTATTTTTAGGGCGGGATGTTTAACAAGCACCAAGGACGTTAAAGAAAAGGAAAAGAATGCATCTAAAATATTTTGGATGGAACAAGGTAAGGATGTCACTAACCAGCTGAAGCCTCATTCAAATTTGGATGGCTGTGCTGCCTTTTTAGTGCTTCTTTAACAAAAGACTCAGTTCTGCAGCAGCTTTTGCAGCACTTCCTACGGGATTAGTACCTGTGGGTTTAGGGTGGCCCATCGGCTCCCCTTCCCTCTGAGACCACGAAGGGTCACAGCAGCAACAACCGTGGCACTGACGTGTCCAAAGGGCCATCCCAAAGTGAACCACTGAGGAAACATTCATGGGAACCACCACCACAAACAGCTGGAGGGAGCAGGAATTCCTTAGTGACATACAAAGACTGGCACAAACCCCAGCTTTATGTTCCATCTCTTCCTCTCAAGAGCAGTTGGGACTTTTTGATCCAGGCTTTTTATCTTGGTACCACACATTTTCTTTTTTAAATGGAGCTATGGAAGCTGCATGGTGCTTGCCCCTGTTGAAAACTATGTGTAAATACCAAGAAAATAAAACCTTCCAAGGCCATTAGAGCTCGACCCTAAGTCTTGAGAGGCAGGCAGGAAGATCAGCCAATGAAAACATGCTCTGACAAATGTTTCATGATTGCTCTGATCTACTGTATGAAAACCTATGTTTAGTCAGAGAGCACATGGTGGGAATGCATCTAAAAGCTAAGACTGGCGACTCTGTGTGCCCTCTGCTCTCTGATCCAAGCGTGACAAACTCACAACTTGAAGTTTCACTTTTACCTGGAAGTTCAGACACTACCAATAAATATGTGCTGTTCAAGTTTCCCCCAGAGCAAAGAGTCTCATTTACAGCCAACACTGCATAAAGTTGCATCAGCTTAGCAGCAAACCATATTCTACTACAGAACAGGCCATTTAAGTCAGGGCAGATTCTCCAAATTTCCTCCCACTAAATCAATTTTTCTGACAGGAACACTGTACTGATACTGCCATTCATTTTACAAGGAAAAGGTAGACATGTTTTATTTAACCTTGCAAATTTAAAGCAATCCCACTGCTGTTTTCATAAGTGATGTGCTCAATTTTCCTCCTAAGGCAGCCAAATGAACTCAGGGGATCCTCCCACCCCAGCACAGGTACCTGTGGCTCTCCCACCACTCTCCCCTCTCTTCTCATGGACCTTTTCCTGAACAGGGGGCAGCACTGCTGCTCTTCCACACTAAAAGCCATTGAGTCTCTTCTCCAATATTTCACATTTTTCATCCACTGCTGCAGTCTTGATCCCTTTACCCCTCTTTCAACGTGCTTCACCTGCTCTTTGCACATTTCACTAGGGAAGCCAGGAGTTCATTAGTCCCCTAGTCAACTGTGGCAGTCCACAGACATTGTGTAATCTGTTTTTCCACTCTGTCCCACAGTGGAGAATGCTTTTGACAAGCCATAAACGAACTGTGTCAGATGTCACTGAATAAAGGATAAAATTTGGCAAATACTGAAATTGCCTTTAGACAAGCCTTTCATTTCTTATTCTGCCACCCCCCAAAAAACTAACAGGGAAGTGACTTTTTGCGTGTTTGAAAAGGAGAATGGCAGAAAAGCACAAGAGTAGTTGGACTCCAGACATCTCTGAGGTTCTGGCACTGGTGTATGCTCTGCATGTGGCAGTGGGCAGGACACAAACACTGCCTTCATTAGAGATCATGAAGACATTTCTCTGGGGACTCCACAGTGCAACAAAAATGGTCATTTTCTTTTCCCTCACCTGCCTTTTCCCTGGGGCTGCAATTTCCTCTCATCACCCAGAACTGGTTGGAACAGAACAACAACAAAAAAAAACACCACAAAAACTCCACAGCACTCTGGAACAGCATTCCTCAACTACACAGCAAAATAAAGATCACTTATTAATTAGCCTTGTTTTTTGATACATTTTCAGACTAGTTGAGAAGAAACTCCAGGAAATCAGCAAAGGGTTCTGCAGAACTCAGTGCAGCTTTTTATACACCAGGAAGCAGTGCTGCACAGTCCAGGTCTAATGCAATTTGCAAGCATTTGCCCCTATGCTGAGCCTGAGAGAAATTCAGTTTTCAAGGGTCCCTTTGTTCTTTCTGTGATTACCTAGTTCACATATTCCTCAACCATTCCATTTAACACAATATTCCCCCTTCCATCCCTGAGCAAGTTACATTCTTGGCTTTCCATTTCCATAGGGAAACTAAAGCTGATGGAAAGCATTTTAACAAAGGTATGGTTACTTCAACCAGCAGCCTGAGATGACTCCAAATCTGGATATTAATGTTTCTGGGACAGATGCTGTCAGCACAGGACCATCTGCATACATTAGTAACTTCTGTGCCTCAAAGTGCATATGCTTTACATGCTCTTTTCCATTTTCAGAGCCATTGCTGATAATTTAATACTACAGGGGCACACCAGACGTTTCTCATCACACAGCAGTGGAAAGGAGAACTGTGAAAGCTCACGCAGCAAAGGGGCAGAACATCCTGGGCATGAGCTTACTTCAGCAAGAAGTACAACAGTGATGTTCTGAGGGCAAACTAAAGCCATCCTCTACTTCACCAAGGAAACCTGAAGAACCAAAGCTACTGCTCATGCTTTTAGGCAACTGGGATTTGGTGCAGTTCAGCTGCTGTGCCCCTGAGCAGTGCCCTCTGCCTGCTCTGGGGACTGTGGACAGGCCCTTTGCTTGGAGCAGGGACAAGTGGTGACGCTCCATGGCCATGGCTACACTCAGAGACAACTGCTGGAAGCCTGAGTTGAGGCTCAGTTCTGAATTTTTCAGGGACAAAGGGCAGTTCAGTCCCTGTTTTAACATATATTTGTGAGTTCTCAGCAACAGAATCACTGCTGCCTCTCCTGCAGTTCCATGGGGCTCCTTACAGGAGGCCTCATGTGATGAACTTTATTTCTGCCTTTGTTAATGAGGTGCAAAATCAATTTGGTAGTTATTCCAGTTGATGTTCTTTTGTAGACATTAAAAAAAATCAACCCTGCATTAACAAGTTCTGTTTGTGACTGCAAAAACCATGTTGTGTACACACAAAACATCCAAAATGTTTTTAAACTGAAGGAGGGTAGATTTGGATTAGATATTAGGAAGAAATTCCTTACTGTGAGGGTGATACCAGCACAGATTGCCCAGAGAAGCTGTGGCTGCCCCATTCCTGGAAGTGTCTCAGGCCAGGTTGGATGGGACTTTGAGCCACCTGGGCTAGAATTACACACAGGTAATACACAGGAAAAGAGTTTGCATGTGCATACTCATGAACATCTGCACATCTGTCTATATATTTATGGGGAAAAAAATATAACCACCATCAGTGCATGTTCTCACTGGTCTTACCCACCACGGACAGGACATCATGAATTCATGTGCCATTTCCTACCTGGGTGGGTAAAGCACTTCTCCAGATTGCCTGCTTTGCTTTCCGGGACTGTAATTATGTAAAAAACCCTCTCTGAATAACTGTGCTGTTACTGTGATTATTAAATCATTCTGCTTCTGTTTCCAACATGTGCTCTAGAGACTGCTAGATGTGCTGCACTATGTCATAAACTGAGTACCAGAGCTAAGCACATCTGAATCGACTGAATTAAGGACATTTCAGTGTAATTCACTCTTTCAATTTGTATTTTTGCAAGCTCAAAAATATAAAAATATATAGAAATAAAATACATATTGAAAAATCCCCCCTGGTGTCAATACAGCTGCTGACCTTTGCAACTGTGAACAAAAATACAGCTTTTAGACAGCAAACAACTTTGTAAATATGAAACCTGTTTTGCCAGTGCTTGGGACAGTCAAGATGACAGACTCTACATACAAATCAGTTCTTACAGAAACACAGATTTCTGGATGTGTTCAGAGAGAATGCAGGATTTCTATGACTTCAGGCCACTGACACCATTTATTTTAAAGCCAAATTAATAAATTAAAAAAACCCCCACCCAAACCATTGCAAAATTCCACCACATTAGGCTTCTATTCTAGAATACAAATCCCTTTAAAAGCACCACCTTGAAAATAACACAAAGCTCCCTTGACTTCCTGAGGACTTCACAGAGACCCACAAGTCCATATGAGAAGACACATCCAGTATTTTAAGCCAAAATAAGTTAAATATCTAGTCTGATTTTTATTAGGCAGCAGCTAAATTCAGTTGCCTTGGACATGTTCACATACTATATCCTAATCACTATTAATTTATTATATATTCCTTACAAAAAACCCAAGAGGCATCAGGTGGACTAGATTTTCTTTAATTTAGCCACGTACACTGGACCCCACGCTCTCCCTTTCTCTGGAAGGACCAGGAGCTCATGCTGTTGCATGCCACCAAAAAAAGTGAATTCCTGAGACACAGCTTTGGCCATTTCACTTATATCCACAGGGATAACATTGCTGCAGGAGTTCAGGATGAGGTTTATTACATCACTGTTTTCTGCCCTGGAGAGAGTGCATGTAGAATAGACCAAGGATCCCCCAGGACGCAGTGCTTTAATAGCAGACCTGCAAACCACAAGGAAAAAAAAGGGAGAAAAATCAACATAAAGTGACATCCTGGCGTGGGAGAACGGGTAAAGACTTATAAAACTAGAGTATAAATAAATATGACAAAAATAACACTATGAAAATGTGTTAACAGCACATAATTGACAGTTCAGGAAACCACCTGCACCACAATTTTGTTTTCTCATTTCGTATTGCATTCTCAGTTAACTGAAGGTAATTTTTACACAACAGTGACAGATGTAAAGCAGCATCCATTCAGAGCTGCAGAATGTACATCAAACATTCCTGTGCTGTGAAAATGCTGCAACTGTGCACACAAAATGGGTTACACCACATCCAAAGTGCCAGCTAGAAACCTGCATGGACAAACATCAGACTGTACAGCTGCACTGATAGCCTGCACTAATTACTGGGTTGTAACTTCAGGAACATTTCTGCCAATTCTACAACATGTAGCAGGTAAGAGGAGTTGGGAGTTTCAACCTGATTTCATATATTGGATCATATATTGTTTATGTGCCCTTCACCTATTAACCTGTTGACAAATTTTGACTAAGCAAAGGCAAAATAGTGGCTTAAAGCCTGAAAGGTTCAGAACTGGTGGATGGGGGGAACAGGGGGTATTCCCTTACCACTGAAACTGAGTTTAAACAAACTGCTTTCTTCCCATTAAAGCAGATCTGCAAATTCTTTATTCACACACACAAAATATAACCTGAGAGTATTGAAATGAGATATGCAACCCATATTCACCTACTGCAAATGAAGAAAGTAAGAAGAAAAATCCAAAATCTTTCAGCACAGAAGAGCATTCTTCAAACCTGATGCCACCACATTACTAAAGGAGAGAGCTATTAAACCCCATTTAGTTATATATTTTGGAGCCTTAAAGGACATAGGGCTCCAAGACTGAATTGCAACCTAATATTCAAGCAGGTACTGCTGGGCTAAAGCAAATACCACATTAAAACACAATTGCTCCTTCTGTAAGATTTCTTTTGTTTAAAAGCAAGAGAATCTGAACAGGTGAATGGTGCTACTCAGCTTATGAATCTCAGAGACACAACAAAGGGAAGGGCTGAGCTGGAGCTGAGTGAATCCCTGGGAACTCACCAGGGGCAGGAGGGCAGATATTGGAAGCACGGATCACAATTACACACACAGTCACACTGTACGAATAATTATAGGTTTGGATATACTAGTGACAATTCTGTGTTCACCCCCCCAAAAAAAATATACTGAAAAAATAATAATAATAAAAACAAAAAGTAAAAAACAAACAAAAAACCCCTAAAACCAGATTAGATGAGCAGCCTCCAAATGCTGAAAGTCTGATCCCAAGCCCACATAAACAAACACAATGCCATCAAAACAGCAATCCCTCCAGAGACAAGCTGAGAACTTCCTAAGGGGGATTTCTGAGTAAGAACAGTTGAGTAAGGAAAGAAGGAAATACAAGAGGGGAAAAGATAAGCCCTTCTAACAGCACTGGGACTTTTCAGGAAAAGAATCAATAAAGAAAAGCTTCAACACAAGCAGGATCAAAGCCTATGACACATCAAAGCTCCTCTGGAAGTCTTGTCCCAAATAGGATGGAAACACCAGGACAAATGAGTGTTTCACACAGGTGGAGACTCCTGTGCATCACAGCAATTCTGCTCCCCTTGGGAGCACCCACTTTACTCTGTTCCTTGGCTATGTCAATCAGCAAGCCAAGTATGTAGTTTAGTCTATGCCTTTCCAATTTTAGTTAGTGCAAAACACCAGAGCTCTAAGAAAAATAAGTGTTTAATGCCTCTGTTATATCAGTAAAAAGATGGGGAGTGAGCAAATGGCTAGCACTGAGTGAGCTGTTCAAGTTCAGTCTGTTATAGGTAAAAAAACACATTACAAGGCACTTAAATAGTCTAAATATTTTCAGTTTAACTGGGCCTAGTGGACTCACTCCAGGATCCTTTGAAAATGAGTTAAACCTATCACAAAACTGCAGGCTTATCTCACCCCTCTGAGTGGCTTTTGACATGAGATGGACTTTTAGCACAACTGATCATTCTCACTCATAGAAGCAGATAATGGCAGCTCCTTGCCTGCCCATAAGGCAGGGAGTGCATGAGCATTTAGAGAGGTGAGAAAGTATTTTACCCTGTAAAAGACAAAGCTGTACACCAAAAAAAGTAGATGCTGCTTACGGGGTTAAAAGCCTGGGCACTTGGGACACTTATGATATAGAAGGTAAGAACCACTCCAGACAACATTTTCAAAGGCACCAGCTCTTCCAGCTGAACCCAGGAGAGGAAAGAGCAGCACAGGGCTCTGAATGAAAGCCTGAACATCTCACATCCCAACCCATCCAAGCCTCCTTAGCCTGTGAATCTGCCCTGGCCCACGATCCAAAAGGGTCAGGCTGCTCACTGCAGTTCTGCTTATTTTGAACCTAAAGCATGAATTAAAATAGCTGAGGAGAATTACTGCAGGCTGCAAGGCTCACAATCAGTGTATCTATCCATGTTGTCAAGCCCAGCAGCAGCTGTGTCAGGGCCTGAGCTCAAAGTCAGGCAAGCCCCAGCCCCGACCAAGCCGTGCTTGGCTTGGGATAAACCTGCCAAATTCAGAGTGAGGAAGTGGGTCAGGTTCAGGGGGTTTGGTCCTCTTCCTCATCAGCATCATTCAAATAACTCGAATTCACAGAGCTTGCCTTGTACGAAATCAGTGGGGGGAAACAAGCTCATCCAAGGGACAGGCTGGAGATGAAGCACAGCTTAAGAATCCACCACTGCTACTCTAACTCCACCATCTAAAATATAAGATTCCTCTTTCACTGGGAATCTTGATTACCCCCCAAATCCTTACCTAAAGCTCAATTCTTGGCTGAAGGAACATGATGCCTGTCACAAGGTGCTTTTTAACTTCCAAGAACTTCAAATCTAGAATGACTAAGAAAGGTGCAGAAGACCCTAAAGTATTTTTTCCACTTTCCTCTTATTATAATACCTTGTTTAAAAATAAACCACATTGCTCAAAGGTAGTTAATCTGCAGTTATTTTTCTTCTAGTGGTACAGATGACGTTCAGTTTAAATATAGATCTAGTTCTACTTAATTTCCTAATTTTCTTTCAGGTACACGTATTTACTGTAATGAATTTTACATGTTTACAGGCACTAATACTGCAAGGTTTCAAGCTTCACGTGGAGAAGCAAAGAACACACATTAAAAGCCCTGGAAACTTTTTTGTTCACCTTTCCCTACAACCATTTTCCCTTCAGTCAGCTCTTTTCTGGGGTGCTGAGCAGAACTTCAGTACACACCAGCATATCACAACTTCAGTGATATCAAACAGCCTGCATTTTTAATGACGTTTTCTAACAATCCATAGCCTGGAATTACAATAGCTGGAAACCTGCATGACAGAGTGAGAGTGACTCTGTGAAACTTCCTGATGTTTCTCCACACTTGATTTGAATTCCTCCCATTATCACTTTATAGTGTGAATTCACCCCTAAATTCACCCTTAAATCTTTCCAGCATTTGAGCAATGTAATAAATGTAATAAAAGGGCAGCTGATGCCCATCCCATTCAGGAAGTTCTGTAAAACAAGTTAACACAGGCAGATTGCCCCCCTCCTCATTCCAACAATAAAAGACCAAACAAATAAACAAATAAAACTCCAAAGCATTAGCAATACATTATATTTTTGCAGTCTCTGTGTACAAGTTCAATGGCACATATTGTACTACAGAGGTCAGAGGTACAAAAGATGCATTAATCTATCCTAAACCCTCTGTATTACAGCAGAAATGGATAAGACTTTTTAAAGAAAAGTTTTAAAGTTTTAAAAAACTTATTTCTGAAGATTTTCTAAATTAGGGGAAAACAGAACAGTATTATTGTTTAATATCTCAGGAGAAAAAAGACCATGCTAGAGCCACATGACAATTCTAAACCCCAAAGACTTCTACATGCCACTAAAACGTAGTTACCCAGAACCTAAACAGAGGATTTTCCCCTCTACAGAAAATGAGACATGATAGGCTGACTTTTTCATTCTAAAAGTCTTGGTGTCTCAAATATCCTTTCAAAAATGGGCAGAAAAAAACCCATATATTTCATACCATAGCCAGCACTTGCATGTCCATCCTCCTCCCCCCGTGCTTGCATTTATGCTGCATGCCATTGGAAGGGTCAGTATTAATTATGTTAACCACTCGACCATTTGCAACATTCAGGTAAAAAGATCACATTTTAGGGCAATTTAAAAATAATACAACACTTCAACAGTGCCATCTTTTGGCAGCTAAGATGTATTTCTGCTCAATATGCAAGATGATGATGTCTCATCAGAGTCAAAAATGCCAACCCTTCTGGAAGCTCTTGGAGGAGCAATGCATGCCAGGGGCACAATCCTGTGCCACGAGCTCTGGGCTGGCACTGCTGGGACAGGGAGATTGGACCAGCTGACCCCCAGTGTGGTCCCTTCCAGCCTCACCTGTTCTGTCCTTATTTGCTTTTATCCTCAGTTCTATTCCCTTTCTTGACTAAAGGTTTCCACATCCCCTTTTTCCCCTTGCAAGAGTCCAGATACCTTGTGGTAATGACCTGCAAGTTAAAGGTTTTGCTTTTATTTCTTCGAGCCAAATCAAAATGATAAAGAAATTCCTCCAATTTTTTTTTTTTTAATACTTTGAGATGGGAAATGCAAGTGCAGAGGATACAGAGGTGCACCTACTCCCTCTGCTCCTCTCTGAGCTTTGCTACTGTGTGGAGACTTTGCAGCTCAGAAAAATGCAGCAGCTACAGGAGAATCATCAAAGTGAACTGCCTTTCCTCCTGAATTAAGCTGAATTATAAACAGAAGTAGACACAGGCATCCAAAAAGCCTAAAAGCCCACTGTGACAAACCTTCTGCCATTTCAGTCATCCCAGAACCTTCTATGCTCTCAGAGGTCCATTCCTCTTCCCAAATTACACTTAATATTTACAAGAAGAACATGTATAACCCAAGCAGACCCTTCTCAGCTACAGAAGGGAGAATGAAAGACTTTTGAAGGTCACTACAGACTCTGTCACACAACTTTAGGGTTAGAGGTTTTCCTTACAGCTTCTGAAACTCACACCCACAAATGCAAAGGACTGAAGGTGGAATTAAAGCAGAATTTGTGTCTAATAATTTAAATGTGACCCCTCCCCCAAACAACTGACTAGTTGCTGGGGAGCTTATTTGTTTATTCACACAGTTATATGTTCAATAAACTTGGGTTTGGAACATTTCATAACTTGATCCATTGGTCACTCTCAGGATGTTGCCAAAGGCTTAAGGCACTAGGCAGTGCTTAAAATCAGAAACCATTTCTTTTATTATCTGTGAGGGAAGAAAACACGAAGCCACAACAGTCACAGCACTCCCTCTTGGGGAAGAAATTCAAAGCAACCTTTGTGAAGAAATTCAAACCTCCAACAACATAAGCACAAGTGTTTTGCCCAGCACAAACACACCCCGTTCAAGCAGAGAAATTCAGCTCAAAAACCTCAATTTCATCAGCTGGCACAGCAAGGCTCCCTGGATGTGCCCAGTTTGGAACCTGGGGCCAGCAGGCTATATAAAATATGCAGCTTTTCTCAGAGAGAACATGGTTGAAGAATCGCATCCACACAAGCCACAGGAGCTTTGTTGGTCCAGCAGATGAAATTCTAGAGAATTCGCAGTGGAGCTAATTGACTAGATGGTTCTGGACAATAAGAGGATTAAATGGGCAGCTACAGAGGAGCAAAGGGGAAAAACCGCAGGGGAAGAGCTGAAGAAGAGTGTAATGAGGCAATTCTGGGCACAATTTACCCCGAAATGGTACACTGATACCATATGATAAATATATGATTATATATTTATAAACAGTTTTTGCCTTCACTCTACAAAGACATGCCCCCAACTAAGAGTACACAATTCCTCTCCTAGACACATGTGGAAAACTCCACATTTCAGTGGAACAGCACTGAATGTGGGAAGAGGAATATCAGGATTTTTCCAGTAAGTCACAGTATTTATTACACTATGTGAAAAAGACTTTTTCTTTTTTTCAACAAATAAACCTCTGACTACATATTCCATGAAACCACATCACAAAAAAAACACAGGACACAAATATAACAAACATTAAGCTACAAGCTGCTGTTTGCTCTGGTATGTGACAATTAGTGATGTGGTTTCACAGACAGACTCATAACAATTTAGCCATTGCCTTATTAGGCATTCCAGCTTAGCCCCAAAGTTTAATTTCTGCCTCACAGCATTGGGAAATTCTCTTTTGGGAAGCACTGTACTTCGTGCTAGCATTTACCATCCGGAAATGAATATTCCTCCCTTACTTTGCAATTTGCTTTCTGCATGAACACTCCAAATCATAACAAGATTTGCAGTTCTTGGATTATAGCACTCAGCAGGGATGCTTTGCATCTGGTCCTAACAATCATTACAATCTCAGTTCCATTCAAATCAGTGGTGCCCTCGTTGCTTGTAAAACGTGCTGTTCAGCATTTATGCCACTTATTTACATTTCAGATTTTATACAGATTGTGGCAACAGTTTCCACACTTCTGCCAGGTCTTCCTCCTCTGAAGCATCTATGCATTTAATTCATTACAGGGTACTGCAAACCCTGCTTTTCCTTCCTTTATTTGCTTCCCCCCCACCCCCTCAAGCAGATCCAGAAAAACAGATTCCAAGTGAAGCATTTCTTTAATTCAGGAGGGAATCTCAAATTTTAGGCTGAGCATTACTGGATAGAAATAAAAATAGAACTTCCTTTTGGTTTCATTCTTCTGATTTGTAATTTAACACTACTGATAAACTGAAATAATGCTTGGTCCTTATACTTGAAGCTTCACCTTCAAATCACAAAATATTTCATAAAATGGTTTGGGTTGGAAGGGACATTGAAGATTATCCAGGCTTGAATAGAGTAGCATTCCACAATTTTAGTTTTGCTACACTTTTAATGCTCTTGTCATATTTAGCCTTTCCTTTTTCCCTTGCATGTGGCATCTGAGACACCTTTAGTACTGGGAATTCATCCTAAAGTGATCACGTTAAAAAAAACAGTGGGCAAGTATAAATCAAATATTTTACCCAATAACCCTCATAGCATTTAACTCCTGAAATTAACCATTTATTCCATATGCTCCAAAATAGTTTAAAAGACAAAAAAAAATTAAAAATCAATCCGGGACACACAGCAATAGATTGGTCAATTTACAGAACTGCTCAGACCCATGTTGAGCAAAAAGATTGAAATTACCATCTTTTTACTACAATTTACTTATCAAAAGTATATTGTTCTTAGGAATCTAATTCTTATTACTGCTGCTAGAGTAAAATATATCTTCAACAGAAAGCTTTCTCTTGACTTAGGAATAATTCAATTAAATCTGATTTGGGCTGACAGGAATGTATCTTTTTTTTTTTAAAAAAACCCCAAGGTTCCTGCTGTCATGAGTTCTCCAGGATTACAATCTGGACTGATTTATGCAAATACCCCAAATTTCCCTGCATGATATATGCTTTCTTTTGGTACTGGTTCACAAATTGGATTGTAGATGTCAGATATTGAAAAGGGAAAACAGAAACAGGTCAGTGTTTTAAATGTGATTGATTTCTTCAAGGGAAATGGGTGACATGATGCATTACTGCAATAAGATACTCACATTTCTGTTATAAATCACAGGCTTCTGCTAAGCCTTTTTCAACTGGAAGTCATGCAAAACTATCTTGAACTGCTGCAATGGGAACTTCCCATAAAAACTTTCTTCTTTTTTTTTTTTTGTAATATGTTATTTTTCCCCTCAATTTGCTTTGACAGATGGACTTGTTCCTTTGGAAATAACATTCAAGTTTAGAAGGTTCTATTGAGAAACCTTTTTTATTTTTTTCCCCCCAATGAGAACAACTGTGGAGTTCAAAATGCTTCCCAAATGCCAGCCTATGGCTGGTATCATTAAAATGTGTAATACATGACAGCCTTGACTTGAATTATTGGCTGGATGTTCTTAAAAATAAACAACCAGCCCTCTCTCCCCCACACACCTTACACTGTTTTACTTTTTAACCCTATTTGATTACAGATAAGCCAGCTGGGTATTAAATTCAAGCACAGCATGTAAGAATGTGCTGTAGAGGACTCAACCTCTTCACATAAAGAGCCCAAAACCAAATTCTGAAGCAGTGATGGTTGGTGACCAGCCCTGACCTGCAGCTCAGCCATCAAAAACACTGTAACAAGCAACTGGAAGGGATAATTCTGGGAGAGAATAACAACACAAGGAGTTTGGGGAAGAAGGCCCAGCTTGGTGCTTTCACTGACAGGTTAAAAAACCCCAGTGCTACAAATTACACCTGGTTTTGCTTCAGCTGTGGGATATGTCTGAAACCATCCTAGCTGTGTCCACCAAAACCACTTTGATGTTGTACCCAGGCCCTTCAGAGTCATCTGAAAATGGACATTTATGAGAATAAGCAAATTAAGAGGACTGGACAACAGCCTGATAGGAGAGGACCTCAGGCTCACTGCTGGTCTCACCCTCCCAGGTTTCCATATCCTAAAAAGCAGCTTCTTCACTGGATTTTCACACTGTGAACCCTGGGTTTGTTTATTAAACAATGAAACATCTTGCCCCACCATGTAATTTGTACTCATTGCAAAGAGCTGCTTTACAAGCTTTCTTTTGCCCTTCTCACCTCAGAAGCTGGAACTGTAGACAGGACAACTCCTTCCTTTGGAGCAGCCTAAGTGTAGCTTGATGAGTATCAGAAGAAAACAGCCAACTTCTGTCATTTGAGCAAGGAGCATCAACCAGCACCTACACCAGGAATAAAAGCAAATAAGACAGACCACAATAAAGATATTCACTTTCTCAACACCATGTGCCAGAAAATCTATTCAACTTACTTTGGCAAATAGTAAGAAACACCCTTTTTATTTCCCATTTTCAGAGGTGAAACGATCCAATTATGATTTTGAGATGATTTTTATGGCGGTGACAGAAATTAGAGCCCCAAAAGTAAGCTCTTCCTAAGTAGGTCTCACTTGTTCCCCTCCTCTTCCTAATTACACATCATGCAAAGAATAAAGCTACAAGGATTTCAGAATTCACTACCAAGGCTGAATGGAAAACATCACCCAACACATGGACAAATGCACAACAGGCTTCAAAAAATGTTCCCTGAGGCTCTACAAACTCTGTGTATGACTTTGTTCCCTTTGATAAGCCAGGTATTTTTTGAGGGGCCAGGAAAAAAAATAAAAATTAAAAAGAGAGCAGCATAGGAAAAAATAGATCAGAATGCAGAAATCTAATTTGCTGATAATAACATTACCTTGTCATATAATTCAGGCTTAAGGTCTCCAATGTGTCTGCCATCCACTTTAGAGACCGTTACCAAGTTAATCAAAGGTTCTGGGATGAAGGATTCTATTGTCTGTTCCAACCACCTTGACCTCAAATCATCATATTCATTACAGTGAAATCGGCCTTAAAAAATATAAAAAAATAAAATAAAATAAGCAAACACCCAAAGATAAGTCTTTATGCTTTTTTCCTGTTTTGTTTTAACAAATATAAGGAGTTAGACCTATTTCAGAAGTTCTTCTGCTTTGCCATAACTACCATAGAGCTAAAACCCTCTGTGCCTGTGGTACTGCACTTTTTAGAATGCTGCTGAATTTTCATAAACCTGAGTAAATCTCAACATGCTTCTGCAGAGCAAGCCATAAATGTATGAATACTTCTGTAGCAAAGGACTTCCACAGTAAAATAACCTTTAATCACAATCCCTATCCAAAGACCAGTACTGAGTGAGTGCCTTTCTGGGCTCCCTGAGCATGAAGTCCATGCCCCTTATTATTTAATTACCTTTTAAATAAATAGAGCATCAGTTTTGTGTATCCTAAGCCGAGCAGCGCTACCCCTAATTTATTTGAAAATTAAACTAGAAGTGTTTTAACAGAAGCCTTTTAACTTAAACAACATAGCCAGGGTAGTTACCCTATCAAAAGAAACCCACACCACAAACACAGCACGATGTTTTTCCTCTTATTCCTGGTTTCTAATTTTAGAAAATTTTATCAAGTTGCTATTTTCATGTCTCCCCAAGTTGCCCTACAACAGGTTTGCCATACACAACACAGCACAACTTATCACTCACTTAGGTATATTAAAAATTAAATTCCTCACATCTCACATTCTCAGCAACAATTTGGTCCCTTCAGAAGCAGCCAGGGGGTAAAAGGGGATTGGGGCTTTTTAAAACCTTTTGAAAAGAAAATTCCTATTTAATTTATTTCATTGGCATCACCTTGTTCCTCTAGAAGGAGGGCAAATCATCTGTAATCTGGGGCAGGTGGCTCTAGTAATGGTTTCATCAACAAGAGCATGAAGTCCTGTGAATACTTTGAGACAATTATTACCCAAACTAACACATAA
Organism: Margarornis squamiger; assembly: GCA_035222235.1. NCBI lineage: Eukaryota > Metazoa > Chordata > Aves > Passeriformes > Furnariidae > Margarornis > Margarornis squamiger. Next base: position 3,252,502 of record JAWWTY010000001.1, on the reverse strand, counting down.
ACCTGCAAACAGCAATCACAACTTGCTCTAACTCCCTTTAACTTCCCGAAAGAACAGGTATTTGCTGTTGTCTTCTAAAACACTGTGATTAGAGCCCTTCTCCAACCCTGAGGTGGCTTGAGACACAGCTTATCAAGTCCTGATACAGACCAATCCCTCATTATAAGCTTTCTCCCTCTGCCTACATCTTACCCATTTAATTTGTTGTGCTGCTTTACATCAGTACAGTTAAATTTACTTACAATATTTGTATAGTATTGGCCAAAGAGATAGCAGAGGGAAAGAAAAAAAGTTTATTCTGAGGTTGCAGGTTACTTACGTCCCTGTGGCAACAAATCTGCATGACTTTAAATAACTTCTGGAGAAGCAACAAGGGAACCAGTGGAGAAAAAAACCACAGGGATCACTTGTCTGTCAATCTGCAGTAACTCATATTTAACTACTGTATTTTTCATCCTCTTTCAGATAAACTGACTTCATAAAAATCGCATTAAACAGCGTGGAACTACTTGTTTGGGTTTTTTTTTTTCCTCTCAACGTGAAATCAGGTGCAGAAAACAGCCACAGCTGAGATGGGCCAGGGAAGAGCACCTTGACACCTTACCTGGCCAGGCACACTGCAGGAGAGCCACTGCTTTACCCCCTGGTGCAGCACACACATCCAAAACATCTTCCCCATCCTTCACCTCCAGGGCCAGCACGGGCAGCAGCGAGGCTGCATTCAGCAGGTAATAGTCCTTGAGCCTGCCAGCCTGGTGTCTCTGCCCAGGGAATCTCCCAGGGCTTCTCCTGATGTAGCACTTCAAAGGTGCTGGAAGGTAGGGCAGGGCTCCTGGAAAGGCAGGCTGATAGCCCTGCACACCCAAGCTCTGCTCCAGCTCAGGGCACCGGCTGAACCTGTTCAGCAGAAGGGCGTGCTGCCAGCACAAGGGGGATGTGAGGACCTCTCTGCAAGGGAAGAAGCAAAAGTTAGTTATTTATTGACCTAACAAATAAAATGAGCTTTCCAAGGAAGACTTTACTTCCAACCTTGCCACTGGGTGATTTTGGTACGATTAAAACATTTTGGTAAGATATGATTAAGAAGAGTAAGCAGGGAAATAATTTTAATAGGGAATCGAGTCACCATTTTTTTTTCTAATTATTGCATTTAAAAAATGCATAAAAAGACTTCTTCTGAAACAAGGTGTCCCCCATTTTTCTTAAACAAATGACTGTAGAAGATATAAACGATGAAGCACAATGCTCTGACTAAAAATACTTCCCCAGGGCCAAAGAACAACTGTAATATTAGTGGTAAGTATCACAGCAAAAAGAATCCCATTGGCTTTGCAATGGCCATGCCAGACAACACTATAAAATGCAGTTTTACAATTGTTCTTTTTTAGGTTTTATGTTCTGCAAACATTAGGCCAGAAAAAATGAAAGTAATAGATATTCCCAGAAGAGAAGTCAGAAAGCAGTGCTTATGTGTTCGAAACACCCTTATTTGTACTTCAGTTCACTTTTTCAGGCCTTTTTTACATCGATTTCCCTCTTTTCCATTTGAATTTTTGTTAGTAATTACTTACTTCGTCTCACAAAATACTCCTCAGGGGTATCCACTGCCTAAACCAGAAAAAACACTGACAAAAAACTAAAATAGTTTTCAAGTTGATTCAGTTAAACTAATGCTACACATCTATGCTTTTTATATGTATATTTAAAAACCAGGCAACAATGGAGACATTTATTTTAAACCCCTTTTTAATTCAAAGAGGGAGAATGTTTCCTAAGACTCTGATGATGCTTGGTCATGGACCACGGGGACACTCCTGCTGCCCTTCAGCTCAAACCAGCTGCTTTTTTGCAGTTCCCTGTGGATATGGAGAGAAGTTAAGGGGTGACCTTCAGGGGGCTCTTCCCATGGCTTTCCAAGGAGCAACACCACTAGTTCTTTAGTGGCTTTGTGATCAAAACTCAAATTAAGTGATGACTTCTCCTGTAATACATGTCATTAACACCAATTCCTTCCCCACTTGCCCACAACTACAGACCTGACCCTGCTCCATGCATTTCCCAGCTCTGCCGTGTACTGCTTCTCAAAGTGCTCCAGCACAACTCCACAAACCTGCTTCTGAAGGTTCCCTTTGGGTTTACTTTCCAGCTTTGGAGAAAGGAAGGAAAAAAGAAGAGTAGTGAAAACAAACAAAAAAATTAGACCCTCCCTAGTTCTCACTAGAATAAAAAAAGTTATCAACTTAACTTAGTGAGGATGCTCAAATATCAAGGTCTAACAGGAATTTCAGTGACTTCTCCTTCCCTCTTGTGCAGGGATCATTAAAGCCTGTTGATTACATCCCTCCATAGCCTGTGCTAATAAGAGGACCCTGATGCACCAGCAGTGAAATTAGCTGTACTTAATCAAAAGAAAGGAATTAATTTGGGTCGCCCAGGGCAGACAAACTGGAGTTAAGAGAAGGGTAAAATGGTCAGGGCTCCAGCAGCGGATGGAAAATGTGAAATAACTATTCCAGGAAGAACCAGAAGCATTGCAGTTTTAAGAGTTTTAACCCACGAAAATTCTGTATTTAGGGAGGAGGAGGGGGGAGAACTTTTATTTCCAGGCAAACCTGCACTGTTCAGAGGGAAACCCCAAAAAGCCAAACCCCCAAAACAGCGCCTGATTTCCCTCCCCAAGGGACGGCTGGGAGAACCCCAAGGAATTCCATGCCGGGGCCGGGAGAACCCCAAAGAATTCCATGCTGGGGCAGGGAGAAACACCAACACTGCTGGGCTTTCCTATGGCACAGGGCACGGAACTCCCCGTGCCTGGCCCAGGATGGGGATTTGGGTTGGGAGAAGGGAGGGATGCAGGGATGGATGGAGGGGTGGGATGGAGGGATGCAGGGACGGATGGAGGGATGGATGCAGGGGGGGATGCAGCAATGGGATGGATGGATGGAGGGATGAAGGCAGGGGGGGAGGCA
>JAWWTY010000001.1:3222808-3249433 GCA_035222235.1 Margarornis squamiger | reverse complement strand
GGGATGCAGGGATGCAGGGGTGGGATGGAGGGATGCAGGACGGGATGCAAGGATGCAGGGGTGGGATGGAGGGATGCCGGGGGATGGAGGGAGGATGCAGGGATGGGATGCAGGGATGCAGGGGTGGGATGGAGGGATGCAGGACGGGATGCAAGGATGCAGGGGTGGGATGGAGGGATGCAGTACGGGGTGCCGGGAGGGATGGCGGGAGCGCAGGAAGGGGCCGAGCGCCGCTCCCGCCGCGCTTCCGGCTGCGGGTGCCGGGCCTGCCGCCACTTTGGGTTTATCCCTTCCCTGTGCCGGTCCCTGTGGGTTTATCCCTTCCCTGTTCCGGTCCCTTTGGGTTATGCTTTCCCTCTCCCGGTCCCTGTGGGTTTATCCCTGGCCTCTCCCGGTCCCCGTGGGTTTATCCCTTCCCTGTCCCGGTCCCTTTGGGTTTATCCCTGGCCTCTCCCGGTCCCCGTGGGTTTATCCCTTCCCTGTCCCGGTCCCTTTGGGCTTATCCCTGGCCTCTCCCGGTCCCTGTGGGTTATCCCTCACCTGTGTCGGTCCCTGTGGGTCCCCCCCTGTCTGTGCCGGGGCCCGCCCAGCCCCCAGAGCCCGCAGCGCCCGCAGCGCCATTGCGGGCGGCGCCCCCTGGAGGCGGAGCGGGGAACTGCAGGGACAGCGCGGGACAGGGACAGGGGGCGGTCCAGGGGGCGGTCCGGGGAGCGGGGGGAGGGAGGGGGAGAGGGACAGGGAGCTTGGGAAAGGGAGAGGGAGCTTGGGAAGGGACAGGGACAGGGAAAGGGAGAGGGACATGAGAGGGGAAGGGATAGGGAGCTTGGGAAAAGGAGAGGGACAGGAGAGGGAAAGGGAGCTTGGGAAAGGGAGAGGGACAGGAAAGAGAAAGGGACGGGGAAGAGAGCTTGGGACAGGAGAGGGAAAGGGAGCTTGGGAAAGGGACAGGGAGCTTGGGAGAGTGAGAAGGACCTTGGGAAAGGGACAGGGAAAGGGAGAAGGATCTTGGAAAGGGGACAGGGAAATGGACCGGGACCGTGGGAAAGGGACAGGGAAGGGAGAAGGACCTTGGGAAAAGGACTGGGAAAGGGAGAGGAACCTTGGGAAAGGGACAGGGAAAGGGAGCTTGGGAACGGAAAGGGCCAGGGAAGGGCATCCAGGAGCAGGGAAGGGGCTCCTCGTCCCACCCCGTGACAGGGCTGGGGCACCCACAGCCTCGTTGGGCAGCCTGTGCCAGTGGAATTGCATGGAATTGCCTCCTCATTCTTAACCTGAATTTCCCCTTTTCTGCGTTGTACCCGCTGCTCCCTGTCCTGTCACTACAGGTCCTGTCACTACAGGTCCTGTCTGCTGCGTTCCTTTGGGGTTGGTTTTGGGGTTTTCATTTGTTTGCTTTGTCTTGTTGTTGTTGGTTTTGTTTTTTTGGGTTTTATTAGTTTTTGTGTGTTTTGGTTTTTTGTTTGGGGTTTTTGCTTGTTTGGGAGTTTTTATATTTGTTTTTTGTTTGGTTGGGTTTATTTCGTTTTGGTTTATCTGCATGTTTTTGGGTTTTTTCCCTGTGGGAGCCTGCCCTGCCATCCCGACCCCCCTGGCTCTCCAGGAGATAAACCAGGATTAGGCAGCAACTGGACTGTCATCTATTCAGCTTACAAAACTGATCCTCCTCTCAGCACCTGCTGCATCCACCCCAGCCAGGTCTCTGCCTTCTCCCCAGACCTTGGTTCCTGGCTGGCCAAGGCTTTGCAGATGCTGCTCCGATGCTCAGCACCCTCCTCTGAACCACACCGGAGATCAGCTCCAGCTTCACCCACTGCTACCACCGTGGAAAATTGATAGAGGCGGGAGCACTGTTCACACAGACACCCTACACCCGTTTTTGGATAAGCCGTTCCCTTGGAAGAGGAACCAGACCCACTGTACCCCAGTTCAGCTGTCTCTGGTGGAGCAGCACTAAAGTGTGAGACTGCCAACATGCTTGGACTGTCTCTGACCCCCTCAAGTGAACAGAACCATGGAGACCTGCAAGGTCCTGCAAGGAAGGGCATCTTGCCCTGCTGGCCTGGCAAAACAAGCCAGAGATCATCCTTCACCCTCCTTCATCCATCAGCACTGGCCAACTCCCTCACTACCAGCAATTAACTGTAGTTTTAATTAAAGCCTGCCCACACAGCTTCTGTAGGCTGAGCCTGGCCTCTTAAGTCCAAAGGTAAAGGCAGGAGTGCTATGGTATAGATAAATATTTGAGTTTCAGGCACTGACTAAGAAGGCTGACAACATTTATGCAGATATACCATCACACTTGAAAGCTCGTTTAAAATGTTTCAGTCAGGATTGTGACAAAGGGCCTGTAGGCAAAATGGGTACCTCCTACATATCAAATGTGAAGGGAAACCTGAAAGGCTTTTTGATAAACGAGTTGTAGCAACAGATACAGAGCAAAACTGATATAAAAAGTACAGTTCTCAGTGTATATGTATACATATACACATCTCTTGTGGCAATCTATCAATATATTCTGAATTTGACCACATTGCTGTTGCAAAAATATGCAAAAATTCTGTCTATAAGGTCTCTGTTTTGTACATTTTAGCAATGTAAGTGAAATTTACAACCTTAAATATTTATGACTATACCTGCTTCCAAAAAATTGTAAATTTATGATAATACAGGAAACATGTTGATACTGTGCATTAGTTTTATTCTATACATAAATGTCACTTTGAGCAAATAAAAAGACATGGTAGTATAAATTACTGAAAAAGATCCCACCATAGTAAATTAAAGAGCATATTAACAGACAAAATTGTATAAAACATTTTTGAATACTTTTGTCACATATTGGTAGAATTTATTTTAGAAACAAAATCAAAACTGATACGTGTCCACACACACAAAATACATAACGCACAGTTCATATGAAAATATCAACATCTGACATTTTAGTTTCTCAAATTTTGTTACCACAGCTTATTTAGCTTTATTTTTAGTAAAGGCTTCCATTAATTTGTTTTTTGATAAGAGGTAAAATAAAAAGGTAATACACTCCTAGAAAAGGAAGCTGTAAAAAAATAAGTCTGCAACAGTAGAGCCTTTAAGCCAAAAATTTAAGTGGTAGCACAGCTAAAGTTAGTAAGATTGAGATTGCACACAGAAACCTTTATGTAACCTCCCCTCCACTTCATATTGTGTTTGTTTGAAGTGAAAATGACCAAATTCTGAGAATAATCAAATCATGGTACACTATTAGAGTACAACAAAAATATTCTCATGTAGTCACACCCAAATTGTTTCATCAAACTAGCCAACTTGGGCTATACCTCCCCACCCATTCCAAATTTTTCTTAAGGTGGATTCCAGACCCCAACATATTCTATAAAAATCTTAATTTCTTTTTATGTGGTAGATGTCTCTGTGCAACTCACTGCAGTGAGGGGTATATGGCAAATATTTCCAATATCAAAGTGCTGAGAATATACATATTGCATTGTTTTACCATGTACTAAAGTCATTTGGTATTACCATGTTATTGAAGACTGAGAGAATAATATGAAATAATCAATAATAAAATACTGCTTCTTAAAAAAAACCCAACCCTTTAAATGGGGGTTTCATTCTTACTGTAACGAAGTGGCTTAACAATATACCTTGACGCAACAAACCAATGGCTGTCTCCAATGTAAGAGGAAACACATTTAAATAGAAATATATCAAATTGTAACCCTCATGGTTTATCATTTTATTTACTTTAAAAAATGATATGCAACAAACACTACATGGAACTATTGTATAAACCGTTAAAAACCAGGGTTTCTTTAGTTTTCAAGATGGTATTTTAGTATTACTGAGATCAAAACCAGCTGGAGCTTATCTGCATATTGGTTGATGCAGTTTTCCATCAAATTTAAGACTCAATTAGTGCAAAACTTCCACTATGTGCAATTTTCTTGTATGTTGTAGTAGTCAATATTCAACTCCATTTTTTTCAGCAGAATTTATTACCTGTGTCAAACTCAGTTAACAAAACAAAGAAAACAACGGATAAGAAAACTTTTAGACAGTTCAAATAGCAATATTATGTATAAAATGCATTTATTTTAAACTTTCCTTTCTATCTTACCCTCTACTTCAGATTGCCAGAAATATCAATCTGGTAATTTAATCCCTAAAATAAAGGGTATTGCTGCCATAAGTGTCAAACACACTGTATGTGTATGCACTCGACCATCAGCTTTCTAAAGCCTCCCAGGTGTCACTTTATTGGGAGTAGGTACAACATGTCCACTCAAACGTTCAAATCATCTTATAAAAAGGTAGAAAAATATACTCAGTATTTGTGTAGCCTTTCTACAGTCACCCTATCATACATGAATCTTACAAAATGCTTCAGAATAATTTATCAGCTGAGGAAACACCACTGACTGCACAGCACCTGGAGGAAGGTCTCGGTGTGGATGTACAATCCAGTGATCTTGAAGGTATTTTTCTTCAGGTTTACAGCTATGTATTTTCACAAGTAAACCACATAAATATGCAGTACTGTGTTCACATGGACACCATGGACACACAGACCTTTCTTGACCTCGTGCTAAATCCTGAAGAAGAACTGGTGATGTGAAGTAAAAGTCTGGTCCACTAAGTACTACAGAACAAACTCCGTATTTAAGTGTCACCAGGTTATTTTGCAACACGCTGATGAAGTACCATTTAAAAAATTTTCCTCCAGGGGCAAAAAAAATATGTTTCTGATGGAATTTGTTTTGTTTTGTGGTTTTAAATTCTGTCTGTGATCCAGTTAAGCAATGACATCGTGGGTATCACTGTTGGGTCTTTGGCGTAGAGTCAGTGGGGGCAGAGGCTTTCCATAGAAATCTGTGTAAGAAGTGCCAGAGAAATAAAAACACATCAATAATCTGTCATCTACCACCTTCCTTGCTTAAAGGATTTTTACATATGGGAAATTCTTGCTTCCTTAATGAAAGGTAGGTAGTCTGCAAGTTAAGAGCTAATTCTTACAAGCAGCTTTCAAACCTAGTGCTAATTAACGTCTTGAGGTGTACTGGCCAAAAGGGGGTTTAATTACATTTTGTTTTACATGCATCACCATTTGCAAGATCAAGCCCAAAGGTGATCTGTAAACACCCCTAAAAATAGGGAATGAGAAATCCAAAGTGTACAGATAACAACTGAAAAAAATGAAGCATGAAAACTTGAATGTTGCTGTAGTCAAGTCCTCACTGCAATATAGTTTTAAGTGACAGTAACATAATGCAGCATCCAGACTTTTGGGACCATTTATACATGGCATTTATCTTGAAAGCCATAATAACTACCTAAAAGAACTATATCAAGAATTAAGAAATAAAACTGCAACATTTCCTTTTGTCAATGAAAGAATTTAAAGTAGTAAAACTGTTCGAGACAAAGTTAGTAAGTACATCAGAAGAGAATAACAAGTATTCTCGAACATTTGTAATTGATATGAACGAGAAAAAAAACATGCAGATGGGAACATGCAAAGCATTTCACAAGCCAAATATGAAAGATGGCAAGAGGAAAACAGGTGGAAATCAAGAAAAAAAAAAAAGGCAGCTTTTTGAAGCATTCAAATCTCAATTTTGTTTATACACACCACCTCTTCCCCAACAAAGCCTTGATGGCCTGCCAACACAAAATTCAGCTTTAATAAATCATAATTTCCCAAGAAGAATATATTCCACTTGTTCTCCATGTGCATAACTTCTGTTAAAATTGCATTCCTGAGCTAAAATTAACAAAAGCAAACAAGCTGGATCACACTACTCTAAGAATGTGTGCACATGTCTGTAGGATCAAGGTTTTAGTTATCCTTCAATTTTATCAGCAAAATGATAACCCTTTTATATTATTGCAGTAAGTCTTTTGATTTTAATAGCAAGAAAACTGAAACTAATGATTATAAGGTAAATGAAAACCTGTCCAATGGATGGTTTTGTTAATCAGATTCTTGAGGTCTGGCAGACAACTTTAGGACTGGCAGATAATTTTACCTCCTCTAATGGAAGAGGTTTATCACAGACACTCATTATCCAGTGTTGTGCCAGAATCATTAGCATGACTGGGAAAATTGCAGTCTTTAGTGAAAATCAGTGTATAATTAAAGATTTATATAATTGACTCTACTGCCTGTTAACTCTGCCTCAACACCCAATGTAACATTCTCCTCTAAGAATGACACAAAAATGACTCAATATATATACTAAATAGCCTGCTGATCAGCACTTAATTTTTCAGTTTGCATCATTAAGACAGAGTTATATGTCTGAGAAAGCCTAGCATTAAAAACCAGACCTTTGGAGGTTGTTTCAGCATCACACTACCCTCATTTCACGTATTTAAGCAGCAAGATCTACCACATATCTGACACTTCCAACCAAAAAAAAAAAATACTACTGAAAAATATCTATACTGGAATGCCTGGGAATACTGAGAAATGCCTGTGAAATCCAGCAGAAATCAACACTACCAATTACCTTTGTTTTGAAACTTAAGGGCTGACTTACATTGAGGAGCTATCAAATGTTTCATGGACATACTCTTGGACACAGACTTGGAGGGTACTCCTGACAAGAACCTCTCTGCACATCCAGGGCTCCTTAAACTTTTAAAAACAGACTGGGAAGGACTTTTTTCTTCTCTTGCTCTTATGGGCACTAACAATTTTACCCAGAGTCCTGGGCATCATGGTGTAGTCGAGGTTTGCAGCCTGGTCTACATGAAGGGACGGGCTCATTTGTCCCACATATAAAGAATTTTCAGCCACCTGGGCAGTAACAGTTTGTCAAAGCAAATTGTTCAATTGCTAGAGAAAACTGCACTTCAGAGAACCCAAAAAACTCAGAGAAAGTAAAGCCTTACTAAAGGTAATAAATTACCTAAAGGTAATAAAGTACTTTAAGCTTTCACTGCAAATTGTGCCTTTAAGATATTTATATAAATTAATCACGAAACCAATGCCTTTTTATTTCACTATTTTTTCACTTTTTATTTTCTGTCTGAAAAGCTTTTAAACCCAACCTTAGGGTGAATTTTGGGCAAAGCTGGGGGCAAAGAAACCACCACTGAGTTATTTATCTGCTGAAGGGACAGCCAAAAAGCAGCTGATTTTCAGAAAGATCCAATTCAGAGAATACTCCAAAGAAAGAATCAAAGGGAGGCTTCACTGCTCTTAGAAAAGCTCCAATGAGTTTCCAATCAGGAGCAGGTTCTCAGGCTGCAAAATATGTAAAAACTCACTGAAAAACACTGTTATGTGACAGAAAATGGGCAAGGGCAGATGGCAAGTTAAACCAGTGCAAGACGGACTTGGCAAGGCTGGGTTAAACAGTGGAACTCAATGATCTTAGGGGTCCCTTCTAACCTAAATGATTCTATGGAACTTAAATGGTCAAAATGAAAAAAACAAACAGCTGCTTTAACCAAAATAAATAATTGATGCTCTTTGGTATCAGGGCCTAATTAAAGGCTTGACAATGCTGGACTGTGCGTTTGAAGAGGGTTTTTTCCATTCGTAAATAGTGCTTTCCTAATAGATGTTTCTTGCTTCCTTAGGATTTTCTGTTCTGTGTGACACTTGTGAGTCTCAAAACTCCTGATAAAAAAATCAGTCTCAGCAAAGAGCAGGCAATGTCTTGAATTCAGCTGCAAAGCCCTGAGCACTTCAAGTTTGCTCTGGTCTCAGTGGTGACACCCCTGGCCAAGAGATCCTCACCAACATATTTTCATTGTTGGCTTCCAAAACAATCATTATCCTTATTTTACAAAAGGACTAAATTAAGACAGGTGCCAGGTTACTAACTCACATACATCCCTGTGAGTAGGGAACCTGGATTAAAGAAGTTTTTTTTCCTCTTTGTCCCACCCATGCTCTTGCTACCAAATGCAACACGTCCCTTAGGCACGGATAGTTGATAGCACCTCTTCCCTTCCTTCCCCTCCCTACCTCTTCATCTGGCTTGTCTTTCTTGCCACCTTCTCTCTACATGCCTTTAAAAAAAAGAGCAAGATGGTTTTATGATTAAGATTACAAATTACACTTTATGCACATGACTCTCATTCCTGTTAGAAAGAAATATCATGGGTTTAGAAATCTTGTTTTCCCTTTAGGCAGCTTTTGATTCTTTGGCAGAGAAGCTCCATGTTCTGTTGTTTCAGAACTTCACATGGTGCTGTACCACATGACAGTAGTGCCATCAATTCAAGTCAGGGGGAAGCTCAAGGGTAACTACAGCCACACAGAGCTCCTTTCTCCACAAGTTCTTCAGTTAATGTCCTCTTTATTCCACTTGTCTCATGTTGAGTGTTCTCATTGCTTTAATTTGGTTATTCTCCTCTCATGTTACTCCAGATGTCTCCATGTGGCTCGTCAAAATTTAAAAAATATAAATGTAAGAAAAATGAAGAAATTACCATCTAAAACTCAGAAAAAAATGCAGTATGAGCATACAAAAACCCCACAATCTTCCAAAAATAAAAAACACATTATTGAAGCAAGAAATCAAGAATCTGCCTACCACAGCTTAGTATTTCCAGTTATTAAACTTATTTCTGCTATAACCTTCAGGGATAATGGTTCTTCAGGTAAAGTAGCAGATCCCAAACTTTATCACTGACACTTCTCCTTCTAGACCATAAATTTAGTTTTCATTTGGACTCCTAAAGTAACTGGTCCTGTTACTCTTTGTAATATGGCATCTATAATGTTTAGGTGCATGCTGCTGTGCAAATAACTTCAGGTCATGAATAGCTCCTAATAGCCCATGGCACTTTTTAAGGAAATCCAAGACAAATATTTCTTTTACATTTAAAAAAAAAAAGAAGACTTGAAAAATCAAAAAGATGCTTTCTATAAGCAAAAAGGTTAGCTTTTGGCCAATGAAAATTGGAATGAAGAAATTAAAAAAAAAGATGAAGAATGAAATGAATGGAGAAGTGAATGAACAATGAAGGATGTTCTTAAAAAGTACAAAACTGGAAATACTTTCAATTACCAGCACGATGTGTTTCACCAAGAGGCTCAAGTTTTTGAAGTCTATTAAGTTTGGGAGTTCCCCAGCCAACTAAAGGAAAACAAAGACTGTCAAAACATGCCAGGACTGCTCTTGATTCTGCTGAACTACAGAAGCTTGCTCATATATTGCATGCATGGTGACCAAAGATGAAATACCTTTACAAGAAGCTGATTTACCTTTAAAAATACTTAAAATTTTCTGACTCGCTTTTTTGGAAAATAATGTTTTCCCCCCACAGAACAGGCCAAATCAAAACTGCATCAAAGCTTTCCTAGAGAGGAAGGTTTAGTAGCCTCTCTCTGTATGAAAACCATTCCAGTCTCATCATTCCTAAGTGAGTATTTTAACAGCCACAAACTGAGACATCAATTACTGTTTGTTGGTGCACTTACCTGGTGGAAGTGCTGGTGGTGGGGTTGGATGTTTGGGAAGAGAATCCTCTGTATTAACAGGTTCTACTCTGTGGCCCCTTTTTAATTTTGGTTTTTTACTTTTTTTCTTACCGTTATCTATACCAAGAGAAATGAAACATTATTTATCATACAGAAAATATCTTAAATCATCTTCTAATACAACTGCTGGGGAGATACATCAGCCTTTTCAGTCCAAACTTATACGCAAAATTACGGGACATGTAAAAGTTACACAGCATTTTGCTAAAGAAAACTAACTGTAAGCATCAAATATCTGACTTTGAGAAAAAACAAGCCTAACTGCACACCAACAAACGCGAGCTTTTCCAACACAACAACCTATTCTGCATGTTTGTGTTTTCAATGGATTAAGCTGATGTGTGGTACCATGAAAAATAATATGGACAGAAGGAAGAAGAGTGGGAAAAATGCCACAAAACGCCACATTAAAAGGAAGCAGTTTTACCTGAATCAAGGCATTCTGAGGCTTGCTGATCACTCTCTTCTGCATGCTGCAAAAGCTGGGTAGTTGCAGAATTGCACATTTCCAGCCTGCTGTCAGTGGTGTTTTGGCTACTGCTACTGGATAAGTGCTGGCCATCCCTCTGGTCCTGCTCTGTTTGTGATTTCAAGGCAATCGTAGCCTTTTCAGTCTCCAATTTTTGCCGCTTCTTTTCCTTTTCGATTTGTTTTTCATTCTAACAAAAAGAGTAAGAGTTTTTTGGTGATTCTAATGCTGTAAACTGATTAGTAAGACAGGAAGGTTATTAAAAAATGAAAAAAATTTTCTGTTCCATGTATAGCATGGAATTTATTTTTAAATAGGTGAAGAAATCAAATTTTCCATATCATCTCCAGAGTAAGGGAGGGGGAACTAACAGCAAAAGAAATGATCTTTAGGTTTATTCCTGTTTTCTTGCTTTACTTTTCATCACATTAAAAAATCCCAAACTAGTAATACAAACAACATCAACAGTACTGAGGTTAGAAAACTTCTCATTTCTTCCTCTTCAATTACCTTTTTTTTAAATGTTTTAATTAAAGTACACATGCACAGAGCTTAAGTATCCTGGAAATGCCACCACAATTTGGACAAACACCTGTTGTGTCACACAGACTCAATCACAGGCTGTTTCACAAGTCCTGTATCACTAACTCACCATCTCTGCAGAATTCACAGCTCTACCCTTATCTTCTCCCTTTGTATGTTATTATTAAGTGTACTATTGTGCATGTAGCTGACTTTACATGCTATGTGCATGTGGGAGCTTTTGTCCTGGAGAAAAGCAAATGTTTGAATTACTTACTGGAAAAGTCTACGTGTTTCTTTAGATTATGTTATCTCCAGCCAACTGAATAAAAAAAATATGGTAAAATAAACAAGAACTACCTGAACTCAGAAACATGGGTTAAAGAAACTTTAATATACGGATGTGATTTTGATATTTCAGTTTTCAACTGAAAACAGGTTATGCTCAGAAATCCAAGCAGTTGAAGAAGTCAGGCAGATTTTATAAGACTCACTACATCACTAAAACACTTTGCAAGAAACTAACAGACCTTGAATATTTTCCACTTCTGAATCCCCACTAGTTTAATTAGGAAATGTGTTCAGTCATGTGTTTACATTTATTTTACTCTGTCTACAATACTTTTGCCCCCAGATGACTAAGAGGGGTTTTCTTATCATGAAAACATTGATTCAATGCACACAAAACAACACTGCCAAGATTAAAATAAAAATTTAAAAAACGCTTAGAACAATTTTTTTAAATTAGTATTTTTTACCCATTACCTCTCAAACATTTGTTAGTGGGAGTTCTAAAATGATCCAGATTTCCACACATTTTCCTACCTCAGAGATTACAGCAGATATAGGCTGGAAGGGGTTGTGGGATTTGCCAGGCTCAGGGTCTTCCTCATCAGGTACACCTCCTTCTTCTTTTTCCCTTTGTCATTGTTGGTGAGTTCATGTTGTTGTTTCAGTGGGTTTGGCATTTGTGGGTTTGGGGGAGGGGGGGGCGGGGAGAATGGAGGGGAAAGAGGGAGAATAAACAAAGAATTCTGAAGAAGCCAAGCCATAAATTTTACTTAATACAGATAAATTATTAGGTCATCCAACTCATCCTCCCATTTATACTTTAAAGGCCCCTTCCAGCTGATTCTGGGAAATCACAGGGAATCACATTTGCTTCAACTACACTCAGAATAAGTCCAGAAAGACCCACAATGTTCAGTATACCAGCACTAGCTCCAGATATCTACATAAGAAATATGGAATAGTACATCATTGATAAAGTACATACAGGTCTGCTTTAAGGCACAAGCAGCTTAGTTAAGCCTTTAATCCAATTTAGACCCAATAAATGGTTCCAGTGAACAAAGACAATCACTGCATCATCTTTAGTTTCCTCATGCCTCACCTGCTGGATATCCTGAATTTCATTAAGCATAGTGTTGAATAAAGTTTCCTATCTAGCCTTTGCCAGTCACATAGGGGTTACAGAGTCTAACTTAAGAGAAGTTTATTTTAGAACACATTTGAAGGCAAATTTAGATTAAATGACAGGATTTATTTTTTGAGGTTAGCCTTCTGTGAAGTTATATTAGTAAGGCCAAATTTATTCCACAACCACCTTGCAGTTCTCATTCACAGCACATTTGCAGCATGGAGCAAATGAAATAAAGGGGATGAACCAGACAAAAACTTGTAGCTCCTACAGAAAGGCTCTGGCATTCAGGTCTATACTTTTAATATGGGGACTCTTGGCTTGTAACCTTTAAAGCCTTGATGGCTTGGTTGCTGTAAGATCTACACAGAGGAATGATCAAGTAGCTTAGAGAAAAGAGGAAGAGGAGAAAGCAGAAATTACAGAGAAAATACCTCTCCTCTCGTATCCTCCTCACTCGCTCCGCTCGCTCCAGTTTCTTCTGCTCTTCATAGGCCTTTTGTTCCGTGGTGTCTCTTTGGATGCGCTCATTTAAGGCATCAAAATCTTTTGCTATGATATGTAGAAGCCAAAATAACCCCTTTTTGATTGATTTATCAATTTTTTTCCCATAGCCCATGATAGCTGAGCAAGGTTCCTGTAAATATAAAGGGAAATTAGCTAAACAATTACTGTTTACTGAAAAGCTTGCAAAACATTGAAAACTATGGGAAATAAATCGGCATTTAGGTATTCCATAAATTTAGAAATACTCACAAATCTTTTTTTGCCAGGATAAAAATGGCATTAGTTCTACCAAATTCCATTATTTCCTGTGCCACTTAAAAAAGACTAGAATACAGAAATATTTGCATGTCTATATCTAACAAACTCACACAGCTTTTACATATACACCAGTTATGTATATATGTGTATATTTACACATCTGTTTCTGTACACATCAATATTTATGCATCTATATAGAAATATAATTTACCAACCCAAATATATATGTTCTGGTTTGCTGCTGGTTTATAAATAGCCCATGTTATATTTATCTAGCAAAATGGGAAAAATGAGATGCAAGAGAATCAGCTTTGCTTCAGTTCATGAAAGAAAAGTACAACTTTTTAGCAGCTTGGGGATAAATAAAATCAACTGCGAAATTGTCAGAAAAGCTGTCAAACCAATTCAGTTTTTTACATCAGAACAGGGATAACATCTCAAATGGAATCAAACTTTTTGTCATTATATTCTCATCAGCAAGTGAGAGAAACATGATCAAGGCAAATCTGTTGGAAGGTAAGAGCAAAACTCATTGAGAAAATAGTTTGAAATATTTCATCTAGCTTGGTCATAATAGCTCAAGGAAATGGATTGAATGGGAGGAATCAAGAGGAGACAGTGAGAAAAATCAGAGAAAGCTGGTTATGAAAACACATCTGGTAAGAAAAGACTGAAGAAACAAAAGTGGTTCTGAGATTAAAAAGCTTCAAGGAGATAGGATAAAAGCCTTCAAAATCACAAGGTGTAACTGCAAATATGAAAAGAATAATTTCCTCTTCATATTCCATATCAGGAGGACAAGTATAATGGGCTTTAGTTGGGATAAAAGACATAGGGCCTGATTCAAGCTTAGAACATGGAAAAGGACCATCTTCCAGAATTCTTTGGAGTTTGGGGTCTTTTAAAACATTCTCTGAATAACAATTGAATAGACCAAGCTATGACATGTAACAATGGTATTTCACAAGGATTTCTGAGTTTGGCTCTCAAACCCCACCCCAGTGATTTACTGCTGTGTTTTTTCTTAACATTCTTGACTGTGAATGCTACATCTGAAATTCAGTTATTTTAGGACAAATATTAACCTGCAACTAGCTCTAGTAGTGTTCTTTGTTGACTACTGTGCTAGAAAACAGATGTCCTAAGAATTAAGTTCTTACTGTTTGTTAGATGTTAAATGATGATTTTAGCTATGAAACGAAACGAGACAAATATCACATCTGAACAGTGAACCTTCCTGAATGTCAACACAGGCAAATTCCTTTTCCGCTTCTTTTTTAAAAGCTGGAATACTCAACTTGCTGTTCAATTAAACAAGTTTTAAACCACATCAGTAACTTAATTATTCTTACATGGTTTCAGAACAGAGCAGCAAATACATTTTGAGGATCCCCACTGTAAACATTTCTTCAATAGATGCAGAAGCAGAAGAAGATGAACAGCAGAATTGCTTGCTGGGATTTCAGGGGTTTAGTTTCAGTTTTACACTACGTGGCACAATCCCCGACTTCATTGGAAGCTTTAAATGTATGTTAGAAAGTGAAGCATGTTAAAATATACATACAATTTGACAGAGACACTTGTGTTCATTGACAAGCCTTTCCAGAGACAAGGACTCGATTACATCTGCTTCTGACAGAGCTCCTTCTCTGTCCTGCTTATTTGCCAGCCTGGGGGAAAGAGCAAAAGAAACACTTAGCACCCTGACACAAGAGAGATTCTCAGATCTCCAAAAGCTAAGGTTTTTGAGAAGGGAAAGGTAAAATGCTTGTTTCAGCTTTAATTAATTATTCTTTCTAGTTAATAAACTTTTTACCTAGTCCATGCACCATTTTCATCAGACACTAAAATTAAATAATCACTAAGGTGCTTAGTAATCACTTCACAATTATTTACAGAGAAATCAATTATATTTAAAGGTAAGAAGATAGATGTAAAAGAACATCCTGTTTTACATCTGAAGTTACACAGTACAATTACTGGAGTCACTGGATGAAAGTTCAGGACTTTGTAACCTCCCCAACCATAAGCATTTCCCCACTTTATGATCATCTCAGGTCTGCCAACTACCAAGTATTTCTCTCTAAGGCCAAAAAACTTGCTATGTGAAGCTTTGAACTTTCTCTTCCTAAGTAAAACTAAGCTTAGAGAGGAACTTGCATGAATGGCTCTAAAAACATACTTCATTAAATAGCAGGAAGCAAAAACCCCCATACAGCTTACAAAACAAGTGTTCTGTAAGATGAAGTGCCATTGTTGTCTTATTTCTCAGATATAAGGTAGCAAAGAGGACTCCAGAAGATAAGACATCCATTTGGAAGTACAAGAATACAACACAATCTTATTTTGCACTTTCTACAGCAGTAATAATCCAAGCTGAGTGCAAAAGCTGCAAGAAGGGCTACTGCATATCATTAGGGAATCTGAAAATTGCACTTGCTTCTCTCTCATAAAGAAATTCCACTAAAAAGATGGTTTTCTGACATTTAGCAACCTTTCAATTCCATGAGAATTCTGATTCAACTTTCTGGATAAGAAGACAAATATTTGGTTTCAATGAACCCAATGGCAGAAGGTTTGGGGACCAGACATCACAGCCTTCCTTCTGAAATCTCAAGTCATCCTCATTAACTCAAATGGCTTTTAGGGAATGTTAGGCCAAAGCTTGTACTTTGGATTTATCATACTCCATGCTGGAAAGAAACAATGGTAAGAATTCACTCCACATTTAGCAGAATTTCTCAGCACTTCAATTTTATCTAAGACCTTATTCTTTCCTATTTTCCAGAACTGCACTATGAGAACTTCAATTCTTGGTCGTTTCACTCCCTAGGGAGTTTTTAGCTTCAAAGAAACATTAGGAAAAAAGCTGTATTGCATCCACAGCTCAAAAAAACATTCCTTGTCACCATTACCCTCATGATTCATTATCTAATCTTTCATCTTTCTTTTACAGAAGAGTTTGTTTATGAAGGAAACCATAGAAAAAGCAGCTTCTCAAATGTCCGGTCTGTCTCAGCCTTCATCATTCTTAACTATTTGTGGTCCAAATGGCTCACTTATTTACCATCATGCTGGGGATCCTATCCCTTCACCCTACTGATAATCAGAACTTTACTGACTTGCCTGCAGAGCTAAAAAGAACACCCCTCCTTTGATAACCTGTTCCCACTTCTCAAAGAGAATACTCCAAAGCACTTTGTGATTCCCTGCAGATTCCCATACACAGAACCCATGATATTTTCAATATACTTAGGATACTCTGGCACTGTTTCTTTTCACCAGCCAGCTAGAACATGAAATGTCCTCTCAGTATTTAGCTATGAAACAGGCTAAACCATGAGAAAAATGAACTGAAATTCAAGAAAGTTAAGGAAAGTAATAAAAAAACTGGAAACAATTACCTCCACCTTTTTTCCCCCCACACACTTAACCTATCTCTGTTACAGTCTGAAAATCCTACTGTGCCGCCCTTTAGTCTCAAAAAGCATTCCTCAGGAATGCTGTCAATTCATCTAGATTTAATGGAAGTAAGTACTTCTGAAGGGTGTTTGTTGCCACAGCTTATTCCTTCCTCACCTGAAGATTAAATAACTGCCCTCTGTGGTGTATTATTGCAGTGCACACTCTACAAAGCATAGCTGAAGCAGAATGAAATGCTGGGGAGCTGCATAGCTCAGTGTCAGTGTGACACTAACATCCTCCAGCTTGCAGGAGCTGCTGCTTTTTACCCTCTGACACCTTGAAAAGTGTCACATTTGTCTTTCTGGTCAATTAGTCTCCATCTTCTCTGCAGCAATACTGACTGCACTCAGAAAGTACGGCTGAGGTGCTGTGTCTGGAAAATCAGCATACCCAAGGAGCTGTCTCCACCTAATGCTCCCCAGGAAGTGAAGTGGGTTCTCTCAACACATTTAATGCCCACTTCAGACTGTAGGGCAAACCCCTAGATGGAGTTAAAGCATTTTTAAGATACTGCAGCAAAAGGCATTATTTTGCTGGGGCTTTTATTTTGCCCATTGGTGTTAGGATCCATCCAGCCTGCCTTCCTTTTCCCTCAGGGCTTTGGTGGAGGAGAAAGCAAAGCCCTGCACTCACCCTTGTGCTTCCAAGGTAGGCACTGCTCCACTGAGAGCTCCCACGGAGCTGCTCCAAGGCCCTTCCTGCAGCTGGGCAGGTCCAGCACTGATCCGCCCCTCAGCAAGGCTGGCTTTCAAACAGGCACAACCAGATTCCCCAAGTAGAAAGTAATCAATCTGCCTGTCTCCTGCAGTTGCAGAAGTCAACTCCTCTCTCATACTGCCACTCCTGAGGATGAACACTCAAACTATATAAGAATTAGAAGCAGAAGGAATGAAGAAAATACTTAATGGGACTTCACTCAAGACACATAACTTAGGGAAATATCCAGAAAAATGTTTCTAAGATTATACTCAAGTTTAACCTCAGGAGTTTGTCTGTAAAGGATAATACAGGAAGCCACCAGCACGGGATTCAGAGGTAAATACTCTCCTCTTGCTCAATATTTATAAAGTTGCAAATATGAAAAAAGGCCGTGCAGTGGGGTTTGGCATGGCAATACGCCTAAGTGTCAAGGCAGACAAATAACATAGGTCTACCTAGCAGAGAAGGAGGTATTTCTGGGGGTGAATATAGTCCCAGAGCTCTGCTGCTCATGCACAGCAACACTAGGTTTAGAGTTTTATGTACAAAAATACCTTCTCCAGGGAATACATCACAGTTATCTTAAAGGATAGAGCTTGATTTTAATTTTCCAAGTCAGTTAAACTTCATATATAGCAATTTTTCATGTTTAAAAACCTGTAGGAGGTATATATCACAACACACTTGAAAGCACAGGAGAGTGTCTGTTGGTTTATCTTGTTAAGTTTGCTGAGTAAGAAGCTTTCATATATAAAAATCATGCTTGGCTTGCTTTCAATTTCACATAAAGTATATCTGGAATTGTCTTAGTGTAACAAACTTACCTCATGCAAGAAATAAAAAGTAGGCAGCTACTGCTTTGGTATCAAGTAGGATTTTTCTAAGCAACTGGAGAGCTTTTGAACTTGAAGAGTCACAGGAAACAATGTGGAAAGGGAGTGTATGTGTGCGTTGGCACAAGTGACATGTACAGTTCAGTGACAATATTTCTCTTAGAAGCCAGAAGACATGCCAGAGAAAAACAAAATCTGAATGCAAGCTATGTGAGCTCCTTGAACTGTTTATAAAAAGTAAATTACTGAGCGAAGAGGAAAAAAAAAAAAACAAACCCCAAAACCCCAAGAAACAAACCAGTATTAAAGTTTTCTTTACAATACAAAAGATCTGGTGGGGAAAAAAAAAATCCATTATGAAATGGACACACTTGTATCTCAGCTTTCATCAGAAATGCCAGAAGCCTTGCAGAAAGGGTTTTTGTGGCATGGGGGTATTTTGTGTGAGGGTATGTGTTTGTTTTCTTGTTTCGCAGACTTGGAGTTTCTTTTTAAATACTTTCCAGCTGATGCAGTTCTCGCCACTGGTATGGGATGCTCATAACACTGAACAGTGAATACTGTAGTGGGTACACACTGGGAGGATCTGTAAAAACATCTCAGATGTGCTGCTTTTGGAGTTAAGTTTAATCAGAATCAGTGATCACAAACATAAAATTTTAGGTCAAGCCTCCATGGTGGCCATCAAAATGAAGAGCAAAGCATCCCTGAAGTCAAAATATTATAGTATCAGAACTATCTACATGATTAAAAGCAACTTTAGGAAAATGCATCTTTACGAGAATGATTTATCTAAGATCATTAGTCTTTTAGGCTACTTCAAGAAGCTGTAGCTTTGAGGGACAGAGTTAGAATTCCTGGGGAAACAAAGAAGACAGAACCTTTGAATTTAACAGCAGTCTACAAACAGGAAAGAACAATGCTGTATTCTTCAGTCTACAGTCAATCTTCTATTTAAAGAATGCTGTTCTACCTTTCCTCCCTTCAGAAATTTTATCTCTCATCTATTAACCTTTTTCTTGGGCAATCCTGTGGATGTTTTATCCTAGAGAAGTGAGGCCTCAGCAGACACAGCATGAAAAAGTTTGCTAGTCTCTCTATGCTTTGCTTAAGTTAACATCCACAAAAGTCAAACTCCTGCTCCACAAACATACAGAAAGATGTCACTTTGCCAGACTCTTTTGCTTGTTCTTTCTTCTTCAATTACTGGCAGCTCATGAGCCTTTTAAGGAAGTCATGGAACACAAAATTCTTTGTATTTTTAACAAGCAAACAGAACAGGCCAACACTTTCAGGCCCATGGAGACCATAAGGCATCCTTGAGATTAAGTTCTGAGCCTGCTCTTTCAGCAGATCTTTTGCAGATTGCCTCCCAAATGAAGGGTGCTAACAGACCTTAAACCACCTTCTTCTGGAGCAGTCCAAGCCCCTGCCCTTATGGATTGCTGACAACAGCTTTTTACTGACAGTAACTTTTTACTGATTGACATGTGGCTCTTTCTCAAATAAACTACCTCATTTCTCTAGTTTGCTTTTCGTGCCTTCAATTCCTATGCAAAACAATCCTTTGAATATTAGGGTAGGCTATAATGAAGAGATGGTGAATAAAGTGCTACAAGATTACCTGCCTGCAAGCTTCAAGAGTTTGCTTTCATGCAGTTGGGAACTACAGGAGACATTTCTCTATCTCAACCTTTCCCCCCAGACAGTTCCTCCAGGTCACATTTAAATAAGAGAATAGATAAAAGGAAGATGGTAAACTCAGCCTGTTCATAATATCTCTAGGCAACTTCATTCTCATATTACCTTTTGAAGTGGTCACAAGAATGTCAACAATTATAATTTGTTTCATTTTGTTAAGAGGCCTCATTCTTACCATATAAAAAAAAAATAAATATGAATTGTTTTCTTATACTCTATTTCTCCTTGATGTATCAATATCTAGGCAAAGTATAGTCAAATTGCCTATAACATATGCTTTCTTAAAAAACCTGCCTGGAAATCCTTACATTTATTACATTTATGAGTTCGAAGGCTGTGATACACAGCTCTGTGGTCTGACAGAGATGAAGTGGAGATGGAAAGTAGGTGGGATCTTGTACAGGACAAATTCTGAGTCTGCTATTCTACTGTCAGGAAAACAAAAATCTCAAACCATTCAGAGCAATACAAAGCTGTTAACTAGGATATATTTCCCCAAAGACTACTATAAGTATTTCCAACTATATGCATTTAAATGGTGTATCTGTCTCACTGTTGGTTTTTTTTGTTGCCAGCTTAAGACATGTAAGCAGTAATCAACTTCCAGACCAGAATATGACTCCAAATACTATTCATAGCCATTGTGCTCAAAAGTTACATGGGTTTGTTGTCAGCATATGTAACAGAGCCATAATATAACTTCACCACAGCTTGGAAATTAATAAAGCAAAATTTTAAGATTACATGTAATCCAAAATTCCTCTGGGGCATGTTGCCTGAAAACACCCTCTACCCACTGCCCTTAATTGACTCATAACTATGGGACAGGAAATCAAGCCAACCTTCTTTTTTGGTTGCAATCATAAAAAAAAAACCCAAACCAAAAAAAAACCCAAACCAAAGAAGAATTTAAAAAATTGCCTGCAGGTCCTCTTCTCTGGAAGAGCATGCAGTATGTTACAATAAGGTAAGAAAGCATGCAAATTTTATCACAGATCCAATACTAGCAGAGCCTTTTATGTCAGGCATTTTAATGAAGGGACCGAATAGCCAAGAAATAGTGAACAAAATTATGGAAATTAAAATAAACAGGAGGCTTTGGTAAGCTGGAGCATGGGGAAGAATTAAAAAAATTCAGCAAAGCCAAAAAAGAAGCCATTCTATCTAATTACAACCAGTAACAACTTAACATATCCAGTTATATCTTTTAACCTAAGGCAGCCCAAATCTCATTTTTGGATGTAGGCTCATTTTTACTGGGTGTACTTATAAATTCCACAGGTGGAAGAATATTCTATGTGGTCACTTTGCAATTAAGCAAATGGACCTTTCAAGTGGCCTATTTTTTCCTCCTTAAAAAAATAGAGAATATAAAATTTTTCATTTCTGGAAAATTCAATCTCTTTGAATTTAGGACATACTTTATCATCATGACAGATTAATAATGGTGGTCCAGCTCTCAGGATCTATTATTCTTGCAGTCAGTGTGCTGAGGTAATTGTCTTTATAAAGACTTTCCCAACCACGTATGTCATGGGTTTGTCTGCAGAAATTCACATAACCCTGATGAGGAACACTGTAAAATTATCAAAAGGCAAAGCCTCTTGCAATCCCCTTAAAATGTATTTAGCAAGGGTGTGCAAGTTGCATTTCTGAACCTGTCAACTACACCTAACTACATATAGCTATATGCAAAGATGCCTTCCAGAAGAACAAATACAAACTTAATCAACAGTGGATTTTGCTTGAGGAGCAATGCTTTTCAGATTTGTAGGTATAACAACATTTAGAGCCATTTCTAAATATAACCAGTATTTTAACAAGTAAATGCTTTCCCACTTAGTGATTTGCTTTTGCTTTACTGCAGTTGATCTCTTGACTGTTTTAACCCAATTTTCCATCCTTTGATGAACAGAAAGTCTGATGAGAATGTGCTAGGCTGTGCTATTTTATCACTGCAGAAGTATCATCTTTTTAAATCTCTTTTTTTTTTAATATAGGGGACACACTAAGTCACTGGATTGCTTTCAGTCCACATATTCTGTACACTTAAGTCTAAAAGAATAGGCACATTCTCCCCTTATTGACAAAAACTTCAAGGAAGTGGATCTTTCATCTCGATCAAAAGAACAACCTGAGGTGCCCCTACACATATACACAAACATGCAGGACAAAAACAAGGACTCAGTGTATGAACAAAGCTTGTTGTGAAACACTCAAGAAGCCAAGCAAACAATTCCCAAGGTTATCTTTGCCATGAAGACATCCTTATTTATTTGAAACCAGCATGTGTTTCAGTTGCCAGTATAATCAACCACATTTATTGGCAAGCGTGTTCAGTGGCAGGTTTTGAAGGCAAACCCGACAGAATATAAGATATGAAACTAAGGTTTCAATTGCCTACATTCCATTCTTTTGTGAGACCAATGTTTAAACAACAGTGACTACAAAATATTAATTATTCTCTGCTTACTTCTTTGCAAGTTTGATATTTGAGAATGTTTAGATTTGCAATTCCGTTCTTTCCTTCCCCACTCCACCCCCAATTATTTGAAGGCCAATGCACCTAAGACATTGAAAAGCAGATGTCAGTCCTTAATGGATACACAAACTGAAGAAAAAGCCCAGTATATGCCCCAGTGCTTAACTCACTTTCAAATCATAGGAGATTAATCATATGAAAAATGGGTAACTGCCTTTTTGAGAAATTGCACTGTGGTCTGAAGGAATAACTGGGTGATAGCAGGCATGTTTTAGAGCTTTTCAGCTATTCCTTGCCTTTCCTTAGATACAAGAAAGTCTTGCCACCTCACACCATAAACATTAACGGTGCCCTTAGATCTTGCTTTTAATCACAGGTTTGCCAAGCCATGCTAAGTTAACATGGGTCAATAGATGTGTTAGGCTGCAGTGAAACAGATTTTCAGGTCACTTCTCTGCAGCCTTGCTTAGCACTCCTGGTTCCTTTCACATGCCCCAGACTGAACTTTCCCTGCAGCAGCGTTGGTGGTGCCAAGCAGCTCTGAAACATTCCTGAAGAATGTTATCCTGAAGAAATTGCCTGATTTCTGCTGTGGGGACACACACACAAAGGTCAGCAATGAAGAGGCATTACTGTAATGAAATGAATACATGTGGCTTTTTCCCCACTCCAAAATAACACTCTCCAACAAGTAACTTGCAAGCTTTTCTGATCACAAGTACATTACTGTAAATTCTAATGACTGCAAGCTTTTGGGATTCTCTTGAATCAACAGTACTAAGGGATTAAGGGAAAAAAAGAAAAAAGCATTAAGGGAAATCCACACTAGGGTGAAATATCAACATTCTTTCCCATAATTGACCTCTGAAGCATTTCAAGTTTTGGTTTTCAGCTAATCTTCCTGTAGAAAGCCACATTTAAGTCTGTGAAGACATGTCCACACTGTTCAGCCATATAAACATATATGTTTATAATATATTATAAATATAATGATTTATATTATGCAATAATCTATTTAGGGACCTTAAATACGCATAGGGAACAGAGATACCAGAACAGTATAATTTCAAATTGTTCAAACACAACAAAATCATTTGCAAACAATACATGCATTTTTGACAGGTTACTGGATTGATCCTTCGCAGTTATCACAAATTTATCCTTTTGGATACTATAGAGAAATACTACATTTGCTTAGTAAAAAAAAATTAAAAAAAAATCTTTAGAATCAGGGTTTAAGAAGAATTGCACCTATATGTCTTTCCAAAGCCTGCCCTGAAACCAACACTGTGCCATTTAATTGCTTGAGCAGCCCTTTGGAAGACACACATTTGATTTAACCAGAAGACCCCAGGTAAAAAAATCCTGTAAATTTCTAGTCCTCAACATTTTTCTTCTTACTGAAATTTTCCATTCCTGATCACAGTCCAAGGAAATAATTCACATAGAGTTTGAGAAAAATACTTTCTTCCCTAGAATTAAAAATAGTTGAACCTTGACATTTTCTAAACAAGCACGATGGAAACTTTCCCTTAATTATATCTTTAGTAAAGCCTACACAACAGCTAGGGTATAAACCAAAACTAAACCCTCTTTCTAGTAAGTAAGAAACAGTACTGAATTGTATCCCGCTATGGTGCACAACACACATTTGCATGCATTTCATCAAGACTGCAAATGACAATGTAAGAATAGAAGATAGTAATTCAAAAAAGGCTTAGAAAATCTTCATGCTGCAACATTAGTGATAGATTCACCTCCACAAAAATTTGAACAAAAAAGAATCTATTTTCATGCTAAATTACTAGTTTTCAAATTATGAGAGTTCTGTTGTTTTGTTGCAGAGTTAACTGCTGCAGTTACTATCCTTATAACTCCCCATGCAAGGGAAGGCAAGGAAAATGAAGAAAGGCTAGCAACTTAGCACCACTGAAAAACCTAAAGTAGCTCATACATGCCAGAACTCTGATTGTTAGCCAGTCTCTCCCATAAACTCAAAAATGGAAGTATTTCATACAGAGAATCCAAAAAGGGAACAGGAGATTCATTTCTATCTCCCAGAAGATTTAAATGTTGATTAGTTTTCATCAGACAAAGAATTGTGATAAAGTAAGGATCTGAGTTGCTCCTCTCTTCCTCCCCAAAATAAAAGTACTCTCCACACATCATGTTCTTCACTGGTCTAAGTCCTGCACTCTACTCACAGAAATGGGCTTGGGCTACAAATCACTGTATGTGCAAAGAACACCACAGGGAAGAGGCTGAGGAAAGATTGTTAACCACACCCATCTGAAGATGGTTATGATAAAGTTTTCAAGAGACTGGAATAGATGGGGGAGTGCACTGACAGCACCCATCTCATACATTGGTTCAGAGCACCCACCACTTCCAATCCATTGCTACTTTGACTTCCCTGCAGAGGGAAGTAGCTCTACCTCTAAAACTGCTTTTCATGTATACGTACAACTGCTAACATTGATTGTTGTTACATTTTGATTGCAGTGAAACAAAACAAACAAAAAAGATATCGGATTAACTTCCTGTGTTGCAAGAGGGGGGAAAGAAAAGCCCAGGAAAACCTCCCTGAACACAAAAGCCATGAGAGATCGACTGCAAGAGCTTAAACTGAGGGCTAAGGAACTACAGACAGCTGGAGAAAACAACAGTGCACCTGTGCAAGAAGAGGAGCAGGAGTTTGAACAGCAGGCCATTATTTATGAAAAAGAACCCATCACTGAAAGGCACTTGCATGAAATCCAGAAGCTTCAGAATGAAATTAATAATTTGGTGGAAGAAGTTAACAAATTCAGTCAGCAACAAAAAAGCCTAGTGTCTTCAATGAGGAGATTCAGTGTTCTCAAAAAGGAATCTAACATAGCCAGGGAAATCAAACTTCAAGCAGAGCACATACGAAAAAGTTTGGATGAACTGTCAAAAACAGTGAAAAAAGCTGAAAATGAGCATGGGCCATCACGTGCCACAGTAAGAATTCTGGCTTCCCAGCACGCCTTCCTATCCCACCGTTACCTCAATGCCATGCTCTCCTACAATGAAGCTATAAGTGCCAAGCAAGAGAAATGCAGAAGGTTTATTGTCCGCCAGCTTGAAGTAGCTGGTAAAGAGGTATCTGAGGAAGAAGTCAATGACATGCTCCAGCAAGGAAAATGGGAGATTTTCAATGAAAATCTGCTCACTGAGGTCAAAATTACTAAAGCTCAGCTTTCCGAGATTGAACAGAGACACAAAGAACTAGTCAGTCTGGAGAACCAGATCAAAGACATAAAGGAACTTTTTATCCAGATCTCAGTTCTGGTGGAGGAGCAGGGGGAGATGATCAACAACATAGAAATCAGCATGAACAACACCCAAGAATATACTCAAGTATCTAAAGAAAAATTTGGGCTTGCAGTCAGGTACCGAAGGAGAAACCCTTGCAGAGCCATTTGCTGCTGGTGCTGCCCGTGCTGCCAGTGACAGAGGAAATGAACTCCTTGAAATACCAGTGGTTCCTACACAGCACACTCATCTTGGAAAGCAGGCTCAGCATCCCTCGACTGCTTCATTTTGCTTCCCATTTTCCCTTCAGTGATGCTCTCAGGAAAAACTGTGGCTGTTTTTTTTGCCCAAAGAGAGTTAGAAGAATGGGAAGAATTTTATGGTTTTCACAGAAACACATGAACTAGGAGAAAGGATCAAGGACAGAAATGCCACTTTTGTTCTTCTGACTCAAACTAAAACAATGTGGCAATAAACTACCTGTGCTTTTGGAAAGCATTGAAAACATTGTTAATCTCAAAGACAGAATTCGTAATAATGGTTTAGCTACTGTTCACAAAATAGTAATTATATTTTTTAATTGCCTTGTGGGTTTTTTTTAGTACTTGATTCAAATTCTAAGGTCTTTTTTCATCCCCAACATCTGGATTTCTACCAACCCAATCTACACATAAAGCAGACAACATTAGTAATA
This sequence comes from Margarornis squamiger, assembly GCA_035222235.1. Lineage (NCBI taxonomy): Eukaryota > Metazoa > Chordata > Aves > Passeriformes > Furnariidae > Margarornis > Margarornis squamiger. Next base: position 3,223,608 of record JAWWTY010000001.1, on the reverse strand, counting down.
ACCCAGAATGTGATGCCTAAAGCAAGCTATGAAGTCAGGAAACAGTTCTCAGGAGTATTTCAAGACTACCTCTATAGGAAAAGTTACCTACTTTACAATATGAAGCAATGGTCATGTTAGAGAAGGACAGTCTTATGGGATGCAAAACAGACACTGGGTTATTTATTTAATAACTCCATGCTATATTTCTTACAGATGGGGTTGAGCTGCTGTTTTCTGAACAAATTAAAGAATACCAGCAGCAGCAGAGCACATCACCCAACCTACAGGGACATTCATTAGCAGTTTGCTGAGAAGCCAAGCATTAACAAACTGACACAAAGATATTTATGCTATTCAACTACTGCCTAGTTATTCAATTATTGCCTTGGAGGCAGACCCCTCCAAAGAAAGGATAGGGGAGTAAGATACTTTATCACACAGTGGTAAGGTGTGTTCTTACTGCTGCCTGTCCCATCTAAATATGCAGTCACGTCTGCAGTCTCACTTTTGCTAGCACAAAAATTAAAGAAATAATATAATAAAACAATAGAAGTCCACATTTATTAAAAAAAAAATCTAGAACCAGACAATTATTTAGTTTAGGTTGGAAGGAGCTTCTGGGGAACCTCCAGACCATCCCCTTACTCCAGCTTTTGCTCAAATCAAGACAAACTTTCCTGGTTACAGCTCTTGCCCACCACTTCTCATCCTCCCACATGCCCCTGAGAAGAGCCCTGTTCTGTTAGGGGTTTTTTTAGGGATCATTCAAAAGGTTACATCTCTATGGATTCTCAAATAAAATGTGGGCTAGAGACAGT